>JANUYF010000002.1:132692975-133370475 GCA_026167975.1 Phrynosoma blainvillii
ACATGCAATATATGCACACTACAGATATAAGTATATATATATATATATATATATATATATCACTATGCGCACTCACATGTCCTGTATGATGGCATATATGTATGTCTACTTATACATACATATACACACAAACACACATGTATTATATGATGGCATGCATGGGTTCCTGCATGGCAGGGGGTTGGACTGGATGGCCCTTGTGGTCTCTTCCAACTCTATGATTTCAACTCTATGATTCTATATATATATATATATATATATATATATATATATATACTTATATACATATACACGCATATACAGCCACATGCACTATATGATGGCATGTATGTACCCATGCATGCACACATCTATTATGTGATGGCATATATATATATATATAGAGAGAGAGAGAGAGAGAGAGAGAGAGAGTCTCACTTCCAAAGATGTCAAAAAATGAAAGGTAAATCCCAGAACACCTTGGCTAGGAGGCGGCTTTTGCAATAATAAAAAAGAGGGGGAGAAAAGGGGGAGAAAAAATGGAAGAAATAAAATTCCAAATTTCTCCTCCTCCAGAGGGGAGATCCAGCCCTCCCCAGCCTTGCCAGGGCTGCCTCTTTTCTTGCCAGATCCACAGGATTTGCCTTTCTTTATGTGGAAAGGAAAGCAAAGGAAAAAGCGAAGGGAAGAGAAACCAGTCCCATTGACTTCAGTGGGTCTTCCTCTTTTCTCTAGACAAGCATTTAGGATGGGATGCAATGGGAGAACAGAGTGCACTCTTGTGCTCGTGGGGCTGAGATGCCAAAGGGGCTGCCTGGCTGCCTTTCGATGGAAGGAAGGGGGAAAAAAAGGTTTTAATAAATCCAAAGAGGGGGATTGGAGGGGGGGGGGAAGAGGCAGGGGGGGACCTCAACTCCCTGAGGAAATGAGAAGCAGATTGCCAGCCCTTTAATCCCAGCCAGGGGGGCTGCACAAAAAAGGGAGCCCAAGTGTGCCTGGGTCCTGCCTTGCCTTGCCTTGTCTTGTCTCTCTTGGGCACTCTTGAAAAGGGAGACCACCCCCTTTTCTTTCTCTTTCTCTTCCCCCCCCCCCCACCAAAACCATGAAAGGGAAAGGAGAAGGAGGAGGCAAGGGGGGGCAGGAAAGGAGGAGAGGAGAGGAGATAGTAGAAAGCTCATGTCTGGCTGGCATGCTTGCACCGGAGTGAGTGACAATGAGTTTGGTTGTTAAAGATACCTGAGGCAAAGGTGTAGTTCTTCCCCTACTGCAAAGGAACAATAAAAATAAAAATAAGTAAACAGGAAGTGAAGCAACCCCACAGACCCATGGGAAACTCCATAGACCCATGGGAAAACCGAGAAAACACTACAAAGGAGATTTGCTTTTGCGAATTTGATTTTCACATTACAGTAAATGCGAAATTACTGTAATTTCGCAAATGCATTTCCTCTCCCGAAATTAAACTCCCAAAATTAAAAAGATCTCGGATAATACCACTTTCTGTCCACTTTCTGACCAGTTTCTGTGCGACGTCGTGTGAAATCGTGAGGCTCAAATTCGCTTTTTGTTTGGGATTTGTGTGGATTAACCAACATATTGCCCCCATGTGATAACGTCCATAGAGAAGCAAGGTTTTATCTTCCCCTTCCCAGACACAATCTTGATCAACATCCCCCTCACTACATGGAAACCTCCTCACCCAATTACTCAGTATTATGCAAAAGTGGTGGTGGAGGCTTCCTTTCGAATTGTAGCAAGAGATGGAAACCTTAAAACTCTCTCCTCACATATACATATTCCATTGCCAAAATGAATTCCTTATCTCTACTATTACTGTTTTAAGAAACTGATAAGTTCATATGATGACAATGGTGCTATAATCTTCACTTGCTGTAGGAATGAAGAGTTGTCCAAACCTTCTGCTTGCTACTTCCAAAATAAAAATAAAAATAAAAATGGACCTGTCATCACCTGACCAGAACATGAGGCAAACTGGTAGAAATATTTTAAGTTCTGTAGAGATGCACAGTATTTTTTTGCCTTCTAGTTCTTTGCATTGGAGGCAAAAATATTCTATGACAAAGAGATTCCCCCCTCACTGTTTGCATATTAGCAAAACACACATTCTTAGCTGCCCATCTTAGCTGCCCTTTACTTGGTCCTTCTGACAGCTTTTTTTATTTTCCTCTGTCAAACAAAACATGACCTTTCAAAATTAGCATCTGGCCAAAGCCTTCTTCTAATGAGTGTGAATGATGCATAAGACCACGTTGCTTTGCAGCACATAAGAGACATCCAATTTATTCAGCAGATCACTTGCAACTTGCTGTACCTGCAGGTCTTGAAGAAAGGGCTTGTGAAAACCAATTAATAGCTGCTGCCTTCTGATTCTGAGGAGAAATGAGACAAAATGGTACACAGTTTAGTGCCCTCTGCTAATTTATTAAACTGAACAAAACCTTTTAAAGTTCATATACAGTGTTTACATTTTTTTTCTTTTGGAGGAAACCTGTGTTGCAAATTGGGTTTTTGACTGGTTGTTGTGAATGATTGGAAGACTGGCATCACTGCTAGGATCAAGAAAATGAGTGCATGCATGCTCTTAACTCTAGTACTAAGTAGGCAAATAAAAAAGAAAGTGATTTTAACAAATTCATGGTAAAGTATACAATCAAGGCTAGAATAGGTATTAAAAGAAGCAAGTAAATGATTCTATTGGGCTGGTTTTAAACAAGTCCTTTATTGTTTAATGTTCATCATTATAATAGGCAGAGTATATGAGGGCAGTGGCTAGTAGATTATGAAGATTCTTGGAAAATAATCTTGAATATGAATGAATATAAGAAATTCTGTACTTACAGGTAATAAAAACATGAGCATTGGACTTTCTTCCCACTGTCATCACTCCCAAAACACTCTTCAGAGAATGTTTGAATAGTGCTATTGTTTGTGAATAAGTAATTCTGGGAATGCACAGTGCTTCCCAGCATGTTTGCTGCTGAAATTTATTTTATCATTCTGTAAGATCCCAATATGTGTGAACCACTATCAGGGGCCGAAACTCAAGTTGTGGGGATTGCAACGCTTTCACCCTGCAGTACCCCAAAGTTCATGTTGACACTCCCCCTCCCCCCAAGAGTTAACAGTAGCCAGTCATATGCCACAGAAAGAGACCTGCTCTGTCAAATCACAAGCTGGTCTAATTTAGTAGTTTGTTCTCACCCTGACCACATATCAGTGGAAAGCCCATAAGCACCATAGGGGACATCTACACTAGAAATAATTCAGTTTGACACTTTAACTGTCATGGCTTCATCCCACAGAATCCTGGGATGTGTTCTTTTGTGAGGCACCAGCAGCCTTTGGCAAAGAAGGCTAAAGACCTTGTAAAATTACAAATCCCAGTATTTTTGTAGGATGGAGCTACAACAGTTACAATGTTTCCAATTGCATTATAACTACAGTGCAGATGCACCCATAGTCCAATGTTCAAACCACTACACCACACTAGCAATAGCATGTACATTTCTATACCACATATCAGTGAACTCAGAACTTTTTGAGCAGTTTACAATCTGTAAGCTAATTGTCCCCCAACAAGTTAAGTACTAGCTCCCAAAGATAACAAGATCATAAGTGCAGAATCATAGAATCATAGAATGATAGAGTTGGAAGAGACCACAAGGGCCCTCAGGTCCAACCCCCTGCCATGCAGAAACTCAAAATCAAAGCATCCCCGACAGATGGCCATCCAGCTTCTGTTTAAAGACCTCCAAAGAAGGAGATTCCACCACACTCTACGGGAGTGTGTTCCATTGTTGAACAGCTCTCACTCTCAGGATGTAAATACTGAACAGGATGCCTTCCACTATCTTTAAATATTTGTTGATTTAACAACCATAATAATGTGTTTAGGCAATTGTTACAATGTAAAGATTGCATAGACCCATGCATATCTTAAAAAAAAAAAAAAAGCAAAAGAGAAGTGGTGTGAGATTTCATTCCAAGAAAAGAGAAACAGACAGACAGACAGACAGACAGGTGTGGACCATATGTCAAAGTGGGGACAAGTAGAAAAATGAGGATGATGCAGGATTTATCAATCCAAGGATAGATCAGGGATGTAAATCATGCAGTCCTTCAGATATTATTGAACTGCCAGCAAACCTAGAAAGCATAGTTGGTCAGGAGGAATGATGGAAGGTGTCGTTTAACATCTGGAGGATATATTAATTCACAACCTTATTATAAATATACACACTCTATCATTCTCTTCATAGACCTGGCTTCTGTCTTTTGGCCACACTGAAGTGTGAGAGTCTTGGGCTTTGACTCTCCTATGTTTTGGTTACAAATGTACCCTTTTATTGCTTCAAAGGAACAGCAGTTCCTTGGAACATATGATTCCATTTTCACAATAGCCAAGTCCATACCCTATTATCTCCCTGATTTGGGTCCTCACCTTACACTATTAGCAGCTAAGCAGTGCTTTCTGTTACTAGATGGACTAGAATACCATGCCATATTGTAATATTTTCAGGTAGCAGTCACATGAGTTAATTGTCTGACATGGCCACCTAGTTAATGAACAATAAATTTTGGGCCCTTCTATGCTCTCAAGGCACCAGTTCTCATCTGATCATGGAAGCTATGCAGAGTCAGTCTTGGTTAGCACTTGGACAGGAGATCATCAACAAATGCCAGGTGCTGTAGGCTATATTTCAGTAGGGAGAAGTGGAAACATTTTGAGTATTTCTTTCCTAAGAAAACCCAACAAAATTCATGGGGTTGCCATAAGTTGACAGGTGACTTGAAGGCACAAATACGCACATTGCAGAGATACTTCAAACTTTGCAAGAAGCACAAGTCTTTGTTAATACACGCTAAACCAGTTCCTTCCAAAGTGTCAGGGGTTGTTGTTGTTTGTCTTTTGTTTTGTCTTTTGTATAGCCTGAAGATTTTATCTACATTCTTCCATTTTCATCTTTTCTCAGTTACATGATTAGCTTATTTTGAAATGTGCTCTTTGAAGCTGGACATATTTTGAAAGTCCTATTTTTTATCATGAGAACTGTTCAGAGGAAGCATGTAGTCAGGCAGAGAAAAGTGTATGATCATATAATACATTATTTGCACAGATGATTATTCCTTTGTATTTGCCATATAAATTGGTATGATGGAAATCTTTCCACAACTAGAGCAAATTTGATATAATGACAAGTATTAAAACACATACATAGACTTGTAAGCCATAAACCTTCTTCTGGGAGAGGAGGGAACTAATGCATATTTTGGGATATGGAACCATTAAGGCCATTATATATTCACATTTGCTCTGATTCTCCCATTTCTGAAACACTGTGCTGGTGCTATTTTGAAAAAGTGATACTCCTAATTAAATAAATGGTATGGTATATATTAGGATATAAGTCTCACAATGATTTTCAAAAGTTCTCTCTCTCCTGGAAGGGTTGATGAGAGTCTTTGTGCATTTTCCACTAATTCTTCATTTTGATGAAAAAAGTATTTTGCACACACACACACACACACACACACAAATACATACATTGTTTTTGCACAAAAAACACCTGGACAAAAGAAAGTGGGATTTACTCAAAAACACTCCAAACCATGAAAAATGTTATGGTTGATGTTCATCCCTGTCAGGATGAGAAAAACTGGGAATATTCTTTAATCCTTAGGTAACAATTCTAAACTCATATCAAATGGTACTTTTCCAAGTTACATTCTATATTCGCTGAAAATATATTTTATTGACATTTGTCTTAGGCCAGTTTAATGTAGTGGTTTGATGTTGGACAAGGAGTCCAGGAAACCAGGGTTTAAATACTTGTTCAGCCATGGAAAGCCACTGGATAACCTTGGGCAAGTCACACTATCTCAGCCTCAGATGAAGGTAATGAGAAATCTCCTCTGACAATAACAACAACAATGTGAAAAAGTATGATTCACTAGAGCAGGGGTAGGCAACCTTTCCCCTTTAAGGGCCGAGGGACTTCAGCTCCCAGAATCCCAGGAGCTATTGGCCAACATGGGACTATTGGCCAACATGGCTGAGGCTTCTGGGAGCTGAAGTCCCTTGGCCCTTAAAGGGGAAAGGTTGCCTACCCCTGCACTAGAGACACTATCTTGCCTGTTTTCAGTTACCTGGACTTAAGGGGGAAGGATAACCAGCAGCTGCCCTCAGTTAAATCCTCTACAATAAGACAGGGCAAAGAAACCAAAAAAAGATCACTGACACTAGAGAGGATAAGGGCTGCAGATGTCTCATTTGAACTTGTGTTGAAAGGGAATGAAGAACTCTGAACAAGGACTTGTGCAACAGCTGAGTTCAAGCTGTTCTTGGTTGCCCGAGTGAGTCAGGACATAAACTCCTCTACAAATGGCAAAGCCAGAAGAATTGGCAAGGTAAAGAGATAACTTGGGATGACCTTGTGAAACATCCTTTTGTGTGCTGGCAGACACCTTGTGTTTTTGCTTCTTCCCTGGGACTCTATCCCTTCCTGCACTCCTCATCCTGTGAGTAACTACCAGGATACCACCTGAAGGAGGAGAAAAAGTGGCTTAGCAAGTGCTCACACTCCAAAAATGCTTGTATCTCTGTTACTTGTACATCCAGGTGCTATGGGAATTCCTCCAAAAAACAAGACTGAAGGTTACATGGCATTTTTTTTTTTTTTTACCATACAGACTGCTGTATATCATCAACTGATGTCTAGAAGTTTTGATTTCTTCTCTCTCTCTCTCTCTCTTTCTTTAGCTTAATGGGATTTTCAAGTGTATGCACTTTGCAAAAATGACTTTGCAACCTTGGAAAAAGCAGTCTGCAAAGGATGTAAAAGTTTGTGGCTCAGGGCTTTCATTCTCTCCAGATACTGGTCTGAGGACCTTATCACACGGGGCCCAATCCAGACAGAATCCAACCGAAATCCCGACCTAAAATGTATTATTTTCCTGTGTTTCCACACGACGCTGCACAGAACCCCGACAGAACCCCGACAGAATGCAGAATGATCCGAGATCTTTTGAATTTCGGTTTCTTCAGGAATTACAATTGCGCACCAGGAATCATTTTGCTTTTACCGTAAGTACGATCACCAAATACGTATCACCAAATACGTATTGGGGAGCATTTCCCCATCATTACCTCCTCGGAGCGGCGATCCAATGCGGGGCCGGCACTCCAAGTAGGAGCTCCTTGGAGAGCCGATTCTCCAAGGGGGACCTCCTCGGAGCGCCGATCCGACGCAGGGCCGGTGCTCCAAGGAGGAACTGCTCGGAGCGCCGATCCAACGCAGGGCCGGCGCTCCAAGGAGGACCTCCTTGGTGAACGCTGCGGCGGGAGGTCCTCCTCAGAATGCCAGCCATACGGAGGGCCGGCTGCACCGAGAACGACCAGGGAAAGGATGACAGCCGCAGCGAGTGATAGTGCGCATGTGCAAGAACATCATTGCTTGTTCATGTACGGGATTTTCTCACTTGTGTGTGAACGGCAAATACGGTTCCCAGAAGCATTTTCCTTAAATGTGCGATGAAGGTAATTGCGTGTGAAAACCATTTGCGGAATGAAGGTTTATTTTCAGTTTCTTTTTGGAATCTGTCATTTCAGGATTATTATCACTTTGTGGGCCACGTGTGATAAGGTCCTTACAGGATAAGCAATCGAAGTTCATTTCTTTCCTTAAATAAAACTGGATCCCTGATTCACCAGACCTGGTCTAGTTTCTCCTAGGCTATCCCCTTCACACTCAGGTCTGTGTCCTAATATCTACCCATGTCCTGCATGGCAGGGGGTTGGTCAAGATGGCCCTTGTGGCCAACTCTGTGATTCTACATAGCATGTATGCTCATTCTGTAGCTACAGTGAGCCCTTTACATTCACTGGGACTAGGGATGCAGGATCTCAGTGAAAGTAGGGAAAACCTAAATAAAAACATTTTTTTAACCTGAGAGAACACCTGTTTAGGAATCTCTAAGTCCTCCCATGCAACTCTGTGGTCAACATATACTAGGCTTTGTCCACAGAATCATGCTGTAGGACCTACAAATGCCTAGAGAAGAAATAGCTGGGTCCTCCATCGTGACTCTACAATTAACTTCCAACAGAGTCATGATGGAGGACCTAGAGATTCATAGAAGGAAAATATTACTATCATGTAAATAATCAAATCTGCAAAAGTCGAAGCCACAAATGTGGAGGGCTGCCTATACTTTCACAGGTGCAGCAGCCATTTTTCTTATCTGAAAAGTCTAAACTTAGAATAAAGCTATATCTCCCTACATGAAAGGCTCTGGGTATGACTCCAGATGCATCCACACTGTAGACGTAATGTAATTTAGCACCACTTTAAGTGTTGTAGCTCCATCCTACAGAATCCTGGGATGTGTAGTTTTGTGAAGAACCAGCTTTGTAAGAGAAGGCTGAAGACTACAAATCCTAGAATTCCATAGGATGGAGCTATAGCACTTAAAACTGTGTCAAACTATATTTCTACATTGTGGATGCATCCTGAGAGGTCATGCAATCTGAGGGATCTGATGTACCATTTCTCATAAAGGCTACAACTTCCATGACAGATAGGGTTGCCAAAAGTCACAGTTGACTTGAGGGCACATAACAATAAAATCCTTGGCTAAACATCTAAATGCATAATTGTATTTACCCTTGAGTTCTGGTGAGGAACTGTTCTCCTTTGTTAGAACTTGGAGAAGATCTTTGGTAGTCCCAGTGACTGTTACTCTACATCTCCATACTAGCATGGAGGAACTTCCCACTAAACAGGAAGAAGTGGCTCACCTCTCCCATCATAGCATGGAGAAGCTATGTGGGTTTTTGTTAAAGCATCAAGAAGTCTAGCCACACTGCAGAATTAAAGTAGTTTGACACCACTTTAACTGCTATAAGTCTATCCTACAACATCCTACGATTTGTAGTTTGGTTAGGGATTCAATCTGATCTGTCAGCACACTCTGGTTCTTCACCAAGCTACAGATCCTAGGATTCTGTAGGATAGACTCACAGCAGTTAGGGGGGTTGCAGACTGCCAGAAATAGTGCAAATTGAGTCCACTTTTAGGGTTAGGGTTAGGGAATCATGGGAACTGTACTTTATTGTGGCACCAGAGCTCTCTGACGGAGAAGGCTCAATATCTCAGAAAAAAATAATTCCCATGATTCCCTAGCACTAACCCTAACCCTAAAAGTGGACTCAATTTGCACTATTTCTGGCAGTCTGCAACCCCCCCCCCCCCTTTGTGGTGTCAAACTGCTTTAATTCTGCAGTGCGGCTACACCCAAGATCTATAAAGGGAATGGTCAAAAGCTAAAATGATAGAAATCTGGCTGTTGGAGCACACATGAACACTTGTAGCCGCCTCACAGCAAATCATATCAATGAAATAACTAGCTTTCCACTCTCTCCTCTGATGAGCAGTAATCCTCTAGGATCTCAAGTAAAGAGGCTACTATCAGAGACACAGCTTTGGAGCAGCACAATTCAAGAAAAATGTTGACAAGCCAGAACATGTCCAAAGAAGGGCCATCAAAATGGTGAAGAATTTGGAAACCATATTCTATAAGGAGCACCTTAGTGAGCTAGGTATGTTTAGCCAGGAAAAGAGAAGGTTAAGAGGCGACATGATAGCTATGTTTAAATATTTGAAAAGGTGCCATATTGAAGTAGGAGTAAGCTTGTTTTCTGCTGTTCCAGAGACTAGGACACAGAACAACAGATTCAAACTACAGTAAAAGAGATCCCACTTTAACATTAGGAAGAACTTCCAGATGGTAAGAACTGTTCACAGTGGAATAAGCTGCCTCAGAGAGTGATGGACTCTCCTTCTTTGGAGAATTTTAAATGGAGGCTGGGTGGTCATCTGTTGGGAGCTCAGTGATTGTGACTTCCTGCATGGCAGGGGTTGGACTGGATGACCCTTGTGGTCTTTTACAAGTCTATGATTCTTTGAATGTATGACTGATTGTTGTAATGCAGCTGTCATCATCCCTCACCATTGGCTATGCAGACTAAGGCTGAGGTGGGTTGGCACTGGTGGACAATGCATAGCCTATCTGCCTTAAGGGAAATGTCTCAAATTAAAAAGCTTGATCCTGTAAAAAGCAATTAATTCTCCTCCGTAAAAATGATAAATAACCAAATTAAAGAAAAATACAGAGAGATCTGTGACAGTGTTTAGATTTGCCACTTGGGGAAAAATAAATCTATATCCTACTAAGGAATGGAGAAAGAGATATGAAACTTCAAACTATACTAATCTTGATATTGCTGAGAGAGAGAAAGAGTTGCATGATTTTAGTATTTAGAAAATGTTCTATTTTCAGGCCTCTGTGATTACTCATTTGAAATTATTTTGTTACTTTATTTGGATGGAAAATATTTAAATTCCTTTTTATCTCCAATCTGAAAGGAGCCACTCATCCTTCTTAATCTAGGACTTTACATTCAAAGTGTGGTATGATAAAGCAACATTTCAAGGAAGTGACTGGGAATTGCTCTTATTTGAGGCTATATTTAGCTCCAACACTCATACCAATCTTTCTTCTGAAGGCCCATTTTTTTTTTAAAAAAAGTGTAACTTTCAGAGAGCTTTGACACCAATTCTACTAATGACAGCCCAGCACCTGGCTTCCTTCTGATCTGGCTGCCTTGAGTCATGCAGGTTTTAATGGTTTCCTCATTCTTGATTGTTTAAATAAATGATAAGCTTTTCATCCTGTGTTAGAAAAACTGCTGAAATGAAATCCAGATTGTGTAGAATTAGATATACCGCTATGCTACATTTTTGTTGTGTTATTGTTTTTCAATATGATGGCTGTACAAAAAGACAATGACAGAATTAACAGTGTGACCTTAAACTTCCCAGCTCAAAAGTAAGCTGCCTTGGATACCATCCTGGGAGAAAGGTGGAGCATAAACGAACACTAATAGTAAACTCTACTAAGAACAATGGTGCTTGCTGCTGGATAATAAGCATGCACAGGATTGCAGCCTACATTTTAATCAAGCTTTATCTATAGAATTTTTAATATTCATTCTGTCTGTTTTATAATGACTATGGCTATAGGTCTATAGGTCTATCTGTTCATGTTCATTTAAGAGAATAGTGTCATGAGACAAGACCAATGATGATAAGCTATGTTACTGTTACCAAAAGTGCATTTTTTATGAATTTTGGTGTGTATGAATTCCACATGGCCCCAGATGTACTCTGCAGCAGACTCCATGTGCCTCCATAACAGGGCAGATAGGTCATGCCCAGGTCACTTGGAAGGATGGAAAATCCCAAAACCCCAGAGCCTGGCAGATAGTGTGGGAGTTGCAAATGGACTATCATCACCTTCATAATCAGAAGGATGGGCAATAATAGCCAAGATATCTCACCTGATGAGCCAGCCGAACACCTTAATCTGCTTCCTCCTCCCTTGAATATTGCCAGACCAGATTACCTCACCCAGGCAATCTAACACCTTTGTCTAAGCTATAGCCAAACAATAAAACCTCTTTGTTTATGCTTTAACCAAGCAATTGAGCACCTCACCAGGGGCCAGTTTGAGCCCTTAAAAACCACTGGATTTCTCCTCTCAATGTCACTAGCCTGAGTTCAGGTGGACCCTGCATCGCTCTGTTCTCTGAACTGGTTACCAGCACCTCTGTTCAACCCATGCTCTCCAAAGGGTTGTGTCTCACACCACTTCACTCAATTGGATCCCAGAGAAGGCTTCATCAGTAGTAAGTATCGCCATAGTGCTGCCTCGGCATTTATTCCAGCCTAACCCCTGATTTCCCAAGCCCTGCATGAGTGTGTGTGTGTGTATTGTTCTGTGATTTTCACATTTTTCAATAAATAATACTTTAATTTGAGGATACTGCCTCTGCATCAATTCTTAAGATCCCCATCTCTTGATATACACATGGTAGACGGTCTCTCAGGGTCCTTGTAGCTGACTCCTTCTTGACTTGAGCTAAATAAAATTCCCTTTCATAGACTTTTGGCTACATTACTCCATTAGTGAATCCTTGGATAGTGATATACAGGTAAAGATTGATAAATTTGTCCATTTCACTTTTTCTCACACTTGAATTGTTAAAATCTCAAGTTCTTTTCATCAACAGTATGAAGAAATCTCAGTCCCACCACTATCACAGGGACTTTTGGTGAAGATACATGATAGGTCCTTCTTAGTGGTTGCTCCCAAGCTCTGGATCTTCCTACTGTGGGAGGTTGGCTGGCCTTCTGCTGGCTAGGGATTGAAAAAATATTTGGAAATATTTGAAAAATGGTTTAAAACATATTTCTCATATGTCAGGAAACCCTGGTGAGGAGAATCCAAGATGGGTAACAATCTTTGCAGTTTGGGATTTATTATATACCAAAAATGCATATGGGATATTTGTGCAGAAAATAGCATTTTCTGAATTGAAAACAAGTGTAAAAAGTGCATTTTTGTGCAGAATAAATCTCTAACTGTGAATATACCATAGTTTTGATGACTTTTTCACAGCAATGAAAATGATAAAGTGGCAAAATTGGTATAAGTATTTATTTTTGCCTGTGAGAATTACATTTATGAAGATTTACATATCTACCATCCACTACTAGCAAGGGGGACCCTTTTTCATTTAGAAAGGGTTTTGACTATTAAAGTGATTGCTGCAGAAGGGTCTTTCATGGTCAGTGCTGTACTTTTATTCTCTCTCTTTTTTAAAAGTTTTAATAGAATAGTTCATCCAATAGTTCATTCATTTTTTATGATTGAATAAAAATTATTCAATATTATTGAAGGGTTTTAAAATCTGCATTTTGATTTAAATCTGTGTTGTGAACTGATAGGACCTACATTAGGATAATGGCATGTAAGATAAAATAATAAACAGCCAAGGAGGGAAACCTTTCAAAAATTAACCAAATGAATTTTCATCTGCACTGTCCAGGTTCACTTCCAGCATGGAAAGAACTATATTCTATGTCAATGTAGGGGGGGAAAGGGATCGCAGCCCCAACTAAACACTATAAAAATGACTGGACAGGTAGGGATTCAAACCCAGAATTTTCTTAAAGTGTATTTTAAAAATTATTATTTAAAGGAAAAATGAGGAGGGAGAAAAGAAGAAAGAAATAAGGAACAGGAAACTACTTGGGATGTGAACATAAGTTAGGCATGCACCTGAGCATAAGCTGACCATATTTTGAAAAATAAATTTGCTTGAAGTCAGCATGTATAAAATATGGGTTTATGTGTTGGAAACTCAGACTTTTACGTATGAGCCTCTTCTTTGGTAGGCAAATCTGCCTTTTCCAAATCTGTTGGGAAAATATCAAGTTCTTTCTTCTACATTTATAAAGAAATTTGTCAATTTAAAAGCTGATGCATTGAAATTGACACTCAGTTCTGTGTACTATTTAATCACATGCTTTTATCCCTGGTCTTTAAGGCACTGAGTGTTGGATTATGACTCTGGAGACCAGAGTTCCACTTCCAGCTCAGTCATGAAACCCACTGAGTGACCTTGGGTAAGTCACATGCTCTCAACCTCAGGGGAAGGAAATGGCAAACCTCCTCTGAACAAATCTTGCCAAGAAGACCCCATAATAAGTTTGTCTTAGGATCACCATAAATCAGAAATAACTTGAAGGCACACAACAACAAATATAAAGTGCTGGGATCATTCCCATGTTTTTGTTTTTTTATAACAGTTCTAAATTCAAGTATTGGTAGCCAGATGACCATTGACCATGGGTAAACTGGATCAACTAATGGAAGTTATCACAGGACACTGTATTAGTCCTATCTTTGCCTAGAACTAATCGTGCTGTACAGTGTTGTACCACTGTTGAGTCATTTAAAAATCAATTATTTTCCCACTTGAAATAATCCATTAATGACACGCTATCCAACTATAATTTACTAATATCTTGAGTACGATATTTGGTTCTGTTTCATTATGATATGGGGGCATAGGTGGGCATGAAGTGGGTGTGGGTTCATTGCTCCTCCCTTGGGCATTCCCTAGTGATCTCCAACAGGGAAACCCCAAACTACTTCCAGTGATTGGGCTGGAAGGACACCGATTTTCCCAAGAGTTCCTAAGGGAATGCTTGTTGTCCATTTTCCAGCATATTTTAAACATTTTAAAAAATTAAGAAAAAGGAGAGTAGCATAATAGCACAATCCCAATAAAACATATTGAGGATTAATACCTAGATAAACCATGCAAGTCAGGAAGAGATTAAGAAGTCAATATAAAAAAGCAGAACAAGTGTTGGTCTCCAAGAAAATGCATTAAAAATGGCAAGTGGCCTGATGTATGTTCTTCTTCCCAATCGGGGGGGGGGGGGGGTAGAGATAGTTCCTTGATAATGTCATTATGTAATTGCACAGTTACATGTATATGGGTTCCCTTTTTTAAAAAAAGAGATATGAATTGTGGAATAGCAGGCAGAGCACACAGGGTGATGTAAATGACATTGTCACATTTCAAGAGTGAGAAGACAAACACAGAACTAACACCAGTGAAGCATAGTGTAATGAGTGCAACAGAGTAAAATTGCTGTTCCACTACTTTTCCAAGAACAGGAGAAGAGGTTTTCAACTGGAGTGACCCCAAACTACTGACTAATGTGTAAAGCTCCTTACCTTGATATTTAGCCCAATGCAGGTATTTTCATAGGTTGAATCTACACTGTAGAAATAATACAGTTTGACACCACTTTAGCGGCCATGATTAACTCCTACAGAATCCTGGGATTTATAGTTTTGTGGGGCACCAACACTCTTTGGCAGAGAAGGCTAAAGACCTTGTAAAACTACAAAGCCCAAAATTCCATAGTGTAGCATTGCAACAAGTAAAGTAGTGTCAAACTGCATTATTTCTAGAGTAGATGCACCCTTGGTCATATGTAGGACTAAATTAGGGTTAGGGACAAATAGTAAAGAACAAATGAAAGAGACCTAGTGGCAGAGTGGTTAAATGCCTGTACTGCAGCCACTCACTCACAAGCCACAAGGTTGTGAGTTCAATCCCAGTCAGTGCCTCATGGTCGACTCAGCCTGGCATCCTTCTGAGTTGCTAAAATGAGTACCCAGCTTGTTGTGGGCAATTGGCTTACATGTTGTAAACTGCTTTAAGTGCACTAATAAATGGTATAGAAAATGTACTTGCTATTGCTTGCTATTGCTATTGCTATTGCTAACTGGTTTTATTTATTTCTGCTTCCATTGGTTTCTCCCAAGTGCTGGTACAAAAGGAACACTTGCTTGACATAGTTTAGTGTTTCATTAGAACACATGCTTTCTCCTGCAAGCATGTCTGATTTGCTAATATGGGTTGCCAGGACCAAGGACCTTCTCACCTATGCCATCTCCACAATGCTATTGCATTTCCTCATCCCCAAATAACTCGTCTGCATATTTAGGGATGGTTCAACTATCTTAAAAAAAAGATTTTTTTTACCTAATCTGGCCCAAATCTTAAATCTGGCTTGTAAATCTTATCCCCTAAATTGGAAGCCTGGTTCTGCACCCTGTTTTGACAGAGGAATTGCATAAGGAAAGCTCTCATACAACCTAGTCCATTTGTAGGAGAAGCAATCATAAAAGAAGGAGTGGATTTCTTGTCATGGCACCACTGTTGGGAATTGTGGGCTCATAAAACCACTAACACAGACCAGGGACCTCAACTGAAAGAAATCATTATGAGAAAAGGGAAAGGAGAAGAAAGTTACATTGCTACCTTCCTCTTAATGAAATCAGGCATTCTACCAACCAATCTGGAGAAAAAACAGACACAAAGAGATTGCAATAACACGTGGCTTGGTCCCAGATTAGGTTTCTCCATTCTGATGCCTTCTCACTTATTTGGGTTTCAGCTTTCATTGGACATGTTAATAAGGTTGATAGGATGTGCAGTCCAAAATATCTGAAGAGCACCAGGTTGGATAAACTAGATCAAGTGGAGCCCCACACTAGTTCAGCAAATGATCCATATCTTACTTCTTCTAGCAGAAGAAATTTAGGACTACTTGTCACAAGGTGACTTTCAATTTCTTCTGTGTGAAAATAAAGGTAACATTCATCCTATATAGTTTTTAAGTTAATAATTACATTTACTTCCTGGCTTCTTCAAATCCCTTTTTCTTATATGTTTCCCCCTTTTCCTCACCTTTTCTCCATACCTTCTGCTAGAGCAATTTTTTTTTTACACAGTCTGCAGCAGATTATATATTGAACCAATGTAAAAACAAATACACACATACTCCTCTGTTGAGGTCTAATTAAGTTCCATTTTTAATTTACATAATAGAGCATCCGCTGCTCCCATATGGAGAAGTGAAACTCTCTAGCAGTGTCACCTTATTACAGTTACCGTATAATAATAGCCTTCTTATGTACTAAGCCTTTATACTTCTCCTATTATCAGTTACATCTTTTGTGCCAATGACATGTGGGCAGACGATTGCTCCATCTGTTCAAGAGAAAAAAATAGAGATGCACCAAGTTTATTTGTATTTGTTTGAGTGTTATAATAACCTCACATAAATATAGTATTTGGGAATATAAAATAGCCAACACATTTGAATGTGCAGGCTGGCAGTCCTAGAGGAATTTAAAGAAAAGTCTTAAGGTCTAATTGCCCCACTTTACCTTCTAAGAGATGAGTGTCTCGAGTGTATAGATTGAAATAACCTCCATGATGAACAGAATCACATAGTGCAACATTTGTTTCTTTAGATTGTTCAAGGGCTCAACCTATTGGTTTTGGTTTTGTTCTGACATGCAAGTTTTTAATGGGATGGAGCTTTTTATGTAGAGAAGAACTGAAATACATAATTGTCCCAGGGCTCACCAAAATTTTTTGCCACTTGATGCAATGTACAAAATGGCATCCCTTTCATTTTGGAATCCACCTAAACTGCAAGCTGTGTCTCATTTGAGTGTGGTCAAGGGGACAGTGCCCCCTACCCCATCACAATCTTAGGACAGTGGGCTAGATTATGAAGTATACACTGTTCTTTCCTTCAACAATGTTGAGCATCCAGGAAATCCAGGAGAAATCACCATGAGAGTGCCACTGCCTTCCTAGGGTATCTTCCACCATAGACAATTCCCACACTTTATTTAATGGTAGGTTCCTTTTCTCAACTTAGTGGTAGAGCTAATCTCCCACCTGAAGCATGAAATGATAAACTCCAGCAAAAGTTAAATTGTTTGTTTGTCCTATTTATGTCATTTAGCTTCTGTCCTGTTTCACCAAACATCCACACTGACTGGCTGGGAGGGAACTACCAACTGATAATGTAGGCAAAGGCAGTGAATTACAAACAGCTCAAAAGCATCTTTGCCTGTGAGAGTCTGTCAAGAGAAAGGCATTGGTCAAGATGTCCAAGTCAAGGGAGGAAACAGGAATCAAGGTCAACACAGTCCGAAGGTCAAAGAAGCCAGGAAGTCTGAAGTAGAAATGCAGGTCGCCAGGAGACAAGTTCCTTCCAGCAACTCCTTAAGCAAACTCAGCTCTTAAATTGCCTGACATCATCTGATTCTAATCAGAACTTGCTTGCTTGCTGCTTAGCCTGCAGCCTGGCTGAGTGTCTTAGCTCTATCTTTTATTAGATCCATTTGTTCCTCCTCCTTGATTGAGGACTTAAGACCCCAGCTGTGTCCTCTGTCTCATCAGCAAGTAAGGGCCTTTGCAGACTGCCAGAAATAGTGCAAATTGAGTCCAGTTTAAATTGAGGCACTGCCCTGGCTCAGTGCTAGGGAATTATGGGAACTGTAATTTATTGTGGCACCAGAGCTCTCTGACAGAGAAGGCTCAATGTCTTAGAAAAAAATACAATTCCCATAATTCCCTAGCACTGAGCCAGGGCAGTGCCTCAATTTAAAGTGGACTCAATTTGCACTATTTCTGGCAGTCTGCAAATGCCCTATGTCTTGCTGCAATTCCATAGGATGAGCTGGCTGAAGCTCTGCACCAGGGAGAGCTGCAGGCTGTTCCCTGTCTGGAAGACTTGCCTGGGTCCCTTCCTCAGCCTCCTCATTGGGTTCTTCCTCCAGGTCCCAATCTTGCAGCTCCTGGCCTATGACAGCTTCAGCCCAAACTGAACTGTATTTACTTGGCAATAAAATCACTGGGTTTACTGAAATACTATGTCCAAGATCCTGTTTCAATCTGGTGGTTCTACCAGGCATAACTTTGCACTCCCCCTGCCCTTCCCCAAGTGCACCATTTACCTCCTTGCTGATGAGCACTTCCCTACAGCCATTTAGTGGACAGGGGAGGACAGGGATTGTGGTCAGGGAGTTTCTGGCTGTGATCTTAAAATCAGATACATGAAGAAGCAGACATCCTCAGAGAACCTAGTTTCAAAATTTGCTTGATAACAGTACTTGTGAAAAGGATCTAGGGATCTTAGTAGATCACAGGCTAAACATGATTCAACAATTTGATCCATCAATGAAAACTTCCAATGCAGTTCGAGACTGCATCAACAGGAGTATAATTGGCCCCCATATACACACGGGCAGTACCCATGGTTTCACTTACCCACATCTGAAAAAAATATGGGCTCTCTAGGCATCTGGAGGTCCTTTAGTATGATTCTATGGTCACCTTTTGCAAGAAATATAAGGTTTGCTATTTGTGGTTTTTACTATCTGTGGTAAGTCTTGGAACCTATTCTCCATGGATACAAGGGTCTTAATGCATAGTATCCAATCAAGGGAAGTCATAAGACCACTCTATTCTGTTTGGTTAGGTATCACCAGGAATACTGTATCCTAGTTCTGGGCACCACAGTTCATGAAGGATGTTGACAAGGTGGAATGTGTTCAAAGTGGGACAACCAAGATGCTAACAGTTCTGGAACCAAGCCCTGTAATGAGTGGCTGAGGGATCTGAGTATGTAACTTAGAGAAGATTGAGCAGTAATATTTTTAATAACTGAAGGGATATTATGTAGAAGTTGGAGTGAGCTTCTTTTCTGCTGCTCTGGATATTAAAACATGAACCAATACAGTTCAAATCACATGAAAAGAGATTGTTCCTGAACATTAGGAAGAATTTCTTGACTGTGAGAGCTATTCAGTAGTGGAATACACTGACTTGGAAGGTGGACTCTCCTTATGCAGAGATCTTCAAACAGAGGTTGGAAAGCCATCTTTCAGGAGTGTTATAATTGTGCATTCTAGATGGTCCATGTAATGTCTTCCAACTATAGGCCTAAGCAGACTGCCAGAAATAGTGCACATTAAATTGAGGCACTGCCCTGGCTCAGTGCTAGGGAATCATGGGAACTGTAATTTATTGTGGCACCAGAGCTCTCTGACAGAGAAGGCTCAATGTCCCCCCCCCCAAAAAAAAATACAATTCCCATGACTCCCTAGCACTGAGCCAGGGCAGTGCCTCAATTTAATGTGCACTATTTCTGGCAGTCTGCAAAGGCCCTATGCTTCTGTAACCCCTCCCCCCAGAGATCCAGGAGGAGGATGCCCCATTTGGGCATCACATTGCAGAAAAAACAGCTGCATTCTATCTTGTCACCCATTTGTTCCCCTAGCCACTGGAGGAAGAGGGGGGGGTTAGGCAGCAAGGAAGGTGGTGGCATAGGCAGCATTTTCGGCTGGATATATCCATCTGCTGCAATCAAAAAAGAATATACACAATTGTAATTGCAATTATATCTGCATATGTCACTAACATATGCAGAGACATGGTGGCTTAGTGGTTAAGATGGCAATCATAAAGTTGAAAGGTTGGCAGTTTGAGGCCCAAGTGCTGTGTGATGGGATGAGCTCCCATCACTCATCCCAGCTTCTGCCAACCTAGCAGTTTAAAAGCATGTAAAAATGCAAATGGATAAACTTCAGTGGGAAGGTAACAGCATTCTGTGCAGTCATGCTGGCCACATGATCACGTCTTTGACAATGCTAGCTTTTCAGCATAGTAATCAAGATGAGCACCGTCCCCCACAGTCAGTTACAACTAGACATTCATGTCAAGGGGAAACCTTTACCTTTACTTTTTATGTCACCAGCAGGATTCTGATCAATAGTTAGGAACTTACACTTATGTAAGGGTGATTCCAACTCAAACTTTTATAATGGCATTGACCTGCCTCATTCACCAAATTATATGGAGGCATCATATGATCAGGTCCTTCACTCATAATCCCCTTCCTTGTTCTTCCATTGCTTCTTTAATCTTGTTTCTTACCACGGAATATAAATGAAAGGGGGAAAAAGACAGTGTGTGTGTGTGTGTGTGTGTGTGTGTAGCTGCATAGTGCTAATGTGAGAAGCTCTTTATCTGGAAACTTCCTAAGTGTATCTGAAGTGATACAATCCCACCAGGAACTGTGCCACATGACTATTCTAGTTGATACAGCTCATCCTAGAATATATACTTCCTTTAAATCAGCAGAATAGTTTTAAAATACTCAAGTGCATTCAGAGGAATTTGTCCATTCTCTTTTAGGTCACGATCACAGATGAACACAATAATGCAAACAGCTTTGCAATAGAAACCTGTATAAAACAAATCATGTATAACAAACAAATCATGATAACAAACCTGTATAAAACAAATCATGTTGTATTTTGATGGGGGGTGGGTGGAAACCTATTTTAAGTGTGTGATATTTTCTTACAACAAAATTGACTCAGTTTGCAAGAAATTTGTTCAAAGGAAATGATTTTTTGAACTATTCCTATGGAGAGATCTGTATTGCTTGCAGAAAGCAAACATGGCTGACTTTCATGACAAACAGAACCAATATAGTTTTCTTCTAGAAGTCAGAGCACCATAGTAGCAAAGCACACTTCAGGGAGAAAAGATGAATTAAGGTAATCAATGGCTTATAGTATGTTATGGGTCAATTCAAACACACGAAAGGCCTCCCTGCTGGAATATCTGTTGTGAGGTTGATGATGATACTATTGAGAGCCAACATGATTATAGTACTCACTATACTCTTAAGTACTCACAGACAATTCTAAAGCTCCATGAAGCCTCCCACTGCCCCCAAACTTGCCAGAACCTCTTCTATTTCTCCTTCAGGTCCACCAATGTTACAATAGCTGAAATGGTAATGGCTTGCCTACTGTTGCTAAGGATATTTTATGCAAGGAGTGGGTATGTCTTTTCTTTTTGACCCACTTCCTCATTGTAGTTATCCTTAGAAAAGCACCTTGCCCACCCTCTCAACAGATCCAGATATAACTGGATCAGAATAATATTCAAGAAAAATTAAGATAAAATGATATTCCACTCATATAATATAATGTCATATGTGTAAAATGGATGAATACTGGAAAGTGACAGTGATAGGGAAGGGTGATTGAAGAAGGAAGTATTTTCAGAGGGTTCAGAGGAGTCAATACTGAGAAGTAATTGTCCCTTCATACCTTAAAAATCCAATTTGACATTGGAAATCAAAGAATATAAGAATCTAATAAAAGCAGTGTTGTATCAGACCAATGTCCTATCTAATATAGTATTCTATTTCCCACAGTAATTAATGAGAGGCCTATGGGAAGCCTGCAAATAGTACATGAGGCCAACAACCTGTTTTGTTACAGCTAGAGAAAGTCAGAGGCATGTTATCTCTGACAATGGAGGGAATATATAACCATCATGACTAGTATCCATTGATAGCCCTATCCATAAATATGTGAAATCCCTCTTCTGGAACTGCCCAAGTGGGTGGCCATCACCATGTCTTGTGGCAGCAAATTCCAGAGTGTACAATGTACCATGGGAAGAAATATGCATGTCCAATCTTTCATCAGTTCTGAATTTCTATCTACAATAGATGATCCCAGGTAGTACTATGAAACAGGGACAACTTGGGATGCACTAATTTTTACTAGAAGTTTTATTGGTATCCACAGAAAATCCAAAACTCTTGAGGTAAAAGTTGTTTAGAATGTGTCAAATTTATAAATAACTTTGTTCTGCAATTAAATATTGTCAGAGAAACATATTTGTCACTGAGAGGAGTGAGAAGGCTACCACTAATGTAAGCTAGTTAATTTATGATAGTTGCCAGCTGTTGGCAGCCTGTTGACTGCCAGTAAAGCTGTTACTATTGGTGACAAGGAAGCTTTTTTGAACTTAAAGATTCAGCTAGACCTGTCAGTTTATGTATTCTCCACAGCAATGCAAAAGGTCATGTTTTGATAGACTGTTTACCACAATTCTGTTGGTTCTCACTGGCTTATAGCTGTTGGTCAATGAGCTGGCAAGTATCAATAATTCTAGATCATTGGTCAGATTATTCTGCCTAAGATACTTCTGAACTAGCATCTGGTTAGTAAGTCCCAAGTAAAATACATGGGATATTAAGGTGATTTACAGCCATAGGATGTCTTCTGGCAAGGCTCAAAGAGAAGACCATCAACACCCGTCCCAGTCTATCTATATCAAAGTAATCTTTACTATGGAAATCTGAGAACTCTTTGTAGTACAGCAACAACCTTCACTTTAGCTTTAGACCAGGTCTATTTAAAGACTGAAAATTCCTTTGTTTAGTATGCTAGTTGAAATTCAGGGGTCCTCCATGTTACTCTGAATTTTGATTTAGCTCCAACCCTCAGCCACTTTCCCCATCCTGTTCTGCGTGGCTTGGGTTTACATCAATTCATCTTAAGGAGCAGCCTTGTTCAGGTAATTATTCCCCATTAGAAGGCCGCCTGTCTATTTTCACAGCTAATCCCTTTATTCCTGAGTTCTTGGCCATATGCGTGAGTGAAAGGTTGTCTTAAGTGTGTGTGTATTTCCCAATAAATTCAACAATTAATTTGAAATACTTTGTCTCTGCCAGTCTCTTGTTTCTAGCTACCTTCGTATAAACAGGGATAAAGACACAAGAGTTAATTAACTGAGCTAATTAAAATTCACCAAAGTCAAGTTCATCCATAATAAATAGGTCTACCTTGGTAAGAATTTATAATAAAATTTAGGTCAATATGTGAAAAGTGCAAGTCAAGATAATAAGGGGAGCTGTAGTTGGCGGTCACAAGAAAGTACAGTGGGAGAAAGAGAACCTTTGCAAAGGTAGAAGACTACCAGATAACTGTGAAGTGGAACCTGAAACAGAAAGCTAGAAAAGGAAGACTTCACAGGTTGTTGTCCTGATCAGCTTATAGTAATGAAAACAGCAGAGTAGGGATGTAAATAAGATTCACAAATGTTATCATGCTTAATGAGAAGGGAGTTTTTAATACATCTTAGCATGTTATGAGACATTTTGGTTTATTTTTTATGTTTTATTGCATCTCAGAGTTTTTTGTTTGAAAATTTCATTTGTGCAAAACATGCAACATTTTACATTTCCACTAACTGAGCTTTTGCACTGTACCAAACAACATTTTCCCAAACAATTTTTTTGCAAACAACTCCCTAAAAGCAAAAGGTCATTGAAGATGTGCAAAAGGAAATCTAGGAACTTCACTCTGTGAGGAGAATGTCGCATTCTTGTATGCAAGAACAAAACAAACAAGTACAGCAGAAGGAAGATGATTCCAGGAAGCAGGAAGCCTACAGAGGAGGCCACTTTGACATATCCATTGTTCGTCCTGGTCCTCAAGTAACTCCAAGTAAGAAATGCTTCAACAAAAACTGAAGCACAACTACCAGTGAAAAAGCACCAGCCTTTTCCATTCAAAGATCCTGTACCTCTTACTACTACTTAATAGACTTAAGTAATAGACTTAAACAACTGATAAAAAGATCCAGCAAATAAAACTATAACAGAAGAAATTAAGCAGAAACATAGATAAATATCACCCATAATGACAGAGGAGATAAGTAGAAAAATTAAATGGGGCTAACAAAGGCAGTTTGAATTTGGTAACAAACCAGGAAAGTTATTGGCATTTAAATTAAGAAAAGAGAGAGAAAAGAAGAGACAAAGGGAAAATATACATGGTACAGGGCGAATTAAAACAAATTATGTGGAAATATTATATTTTATATAGGAAAGATGATTTCAACATGGAAGAAATAGAAAAATATTTGGACAATAGTACAATTCGGCCACTTAGTAATGAATAGAGGGAGGTTTTAGACAAAAAAAATATTGTTACAAGAATTATATGATGCAATTAAGAAATTAAAATTAGGGAAAACACCAGGGCCAGAAGGCCTCCCAGTGGAATATTACAAGACCTTTCAAGTACAATTAGCTGTTCCACTATAGGAGACCATGAATGGAATATTAGAAGGGGCTATACCACAAACATGGTTGGGAGCACACATAACGTTGATACCAAAAAAAGATAAAGATAAATTAGAACCCCAAAACTATAGGCCCATTTCACTTCTTAATTGCAATTATAAAATTCTTGCTATAATTTTGGCTAAAAGATTGAGGAAGATATTAGTTGTATGGATTGGAAAAGATCAGTGGGGATTCCTACCCAATAGAAGAATCAAAAACAATCTGAGACATGTGTTAAATTTGATTGAATATCACAAGAAAAACATCAATATGAAATTACTGATGTGCTTTATCGATTTTGAAAAATCATTTGATAATGTTAATTGGATATTTATGAAAAAATTCTAAATAAAATACAAGCAGGAGAACAGTTCGAAAAATTGATTGATCATATATATCAGAAACAAAAAGCATCTTTGTTATAACATCATGGATCATTGTCCAATTTATTATTATTATTATTATTATTATTATTTGCTTTTTCACAGGCCCACCACATGTGAAGCATGGTTCCTTTTTCTTTCTTACACTTCCACCACCTGCCATCAGAGTTTTTATAGATTTTATTTATTTTCTCAGGGGTCAAATACCACCTGAATTGGATTTTATAGTAATTATCTTTTATGTCTGATGAAAAAGTATATTTTATTCTTTTTTTTCCAATTCTGCTCCCAATCCTTTAACTGTATATTTTCTCCAAATTCTTGGGCCCATTTAATCATGTAATTTTTTTATTAATTCACGTTCTATTTCCATTTTAAGTATTTATTTGTATAGTTTGGAAATAAGTTTGTCATTTTCTTTAAGCTGTATCTTCTCCAATTCCAGTAGATTTGGTGAAAATCCTTCTGTATTAGAATCCATTTTGTATCTCTCCTTGATCAACTCTAGGATTCTATGTAAAATGCAAGCAGTGCTCTCTAGGACATATCCCTTTGCCCCTTTGGTGCTACAGGGTCAGATATAGTTTATCTGGCTACAGGGGCCACAGAGATAACAAAGTGTGTGTGTGCATGTGCATGGACACACATGGTCCTTCAAGAAGCCCATGAATGTATGGGAAGCCTGTGACTTTCTTAGAGTTTTCATAGATGAGGAATCCTGAAAGGTGATTTTGTCATTTCCTTCCTCTGAAAGGTAGCTTACAACATCTAGTATTATTCCCTGGTGATCTCCCATCCAGGGCAGACTTACTCTGTATAGCTTCCAAGATCTGGGTGCTGTTGGACTGCAGCTCCCAGCATTCCTCAGCACTTCTAGGGCTGCTGGAACTTGTAATCCAACAGTAGCTTGACTCCATAACTCCCTTCAATTCAGTGCATTTAAAAAAAATGATTCCCCCCTCCAAAACATATGAACACAAATCTTTATAATATGTTTGTTTACATCATAATTATATCTTATTCCCCCCTGTCCCTATGGCTTCTTCAGCATAAGAATTGGACATCCATTTTTTTAAAGAAATATTTTTGTTCAGATTCTTTTTCCATAATTATGGAGCTAAAATAATACAACTTTCAACTCTAGGATTCTATGTATTCCTGCAGGGACAAAGGAGTTGGGCTGGATGGTCCTTGGGGGGTCCCCTTCCAATTCTATGTATTCCTGCATGGCCAAAGGGGTTTGGACTAGATGGCACCTGGAGGTTCCTTCTAACTCTAGGATTCTATGCAGGAATACATAGAATCCTAGAGTTGGAAGGGACCCCCAGGGGCCCTCCAGTCCTAACCCCTTTGGCCATGCAGTAATACATAGACTCCTAAAGTTGGAAGGGATCCCCAAAGGCCATCCAGCATATAATAATAATAATAATAATAATAATAATAATAATAATAAATTTTATTTTTATCCTGCCCCTCTGCATAGCAATCGGGGCGGCTCACAGCAGTTAAAATACAATAAATAAAATACATTCAAGTATCCCAATCCCTCCACCCATCCCTCCCCCCCCCCCCTTAAGACAGAATTAAACTAGAAGAAATTTAAAACAGAAATCTATAAAAAGAGAATTATAAAATAATGGTGGCGGGGCAGCAGAGAGCATGGGGAGGAAGTTCAGTATTCATTCCTCAAGGAAGGTCAGTCTGGGAATGTGTGTGTGGTGTCCGCACATGCACCTTCAACTAGCCTAGCTTCCTTGATCTGGATGTTATTGGACTGTAGTTCCCAGCATTGGCTACACCAGCTAAAGGTTGCTGGGGCTTGCAATCTAATAATACCTGGAGAGCCACATGTTACAATAAGGTCTGTAGCTTCTATCTCCAACCAAAATGATACCTGCGACTCCTTCCCAATAATTCTGAGTTAAAGTGGCTGCAAATTTGCAAATTCTGGAACTTCATCTTTAATGGGAGCAATGGTGTTATTGCTATCCACATTTCCTCTGAAGATAGCTATGGGAAAAGAAATTATTCCAGCAACAGTATATTGCTGTGAAGTCTACCAGTTCTAATATAACTTTGAAATGTGAAATTTGATTGAATTACCTTAGTCACTCATGGGCAATCTAGGGCCATGAACACTACAAAAGACATGCTCACATGAATGCCCATGATTGTCCATTTGAGACCAAGTTAGTTTGGTTAGGAGGAATGCTGAATAGGGCACAGAGACCTCCTGGGAGAGGACAAAAGAAGTAAGGTATCGAGGACAGGTTAGGTATTACTAACTCCTTGAAGACTGTTAAACCAACATGCTGGATAACTGAAGGAAGCCAGAAGAGGAGTGTGTGTGAAAAAGAATGGCTGATACCTCTGCTAGCTGCAGTTTTATGCATTCCTATTCATCTATTCTATCACTGTGTTCCCCCCATATTAATATTTTGGTAGTACAGGGAGTGGGCTGCATGTGGCCCACTGCCAAACTACTTGGGGACACGTGTTCTACACAGGGGGGAATGCAGACAGACAGCCCTGGGCCACCCTAAGAAGCAGAGGATTGATGCCACTGCTACCACATGCAGCAGCTCGGATCTTCACAAAATGCTGGTCTTTTTAGAGCCAGCAAAAAGGGCACCTAAAGAGCCGCTGCACAGCTCTTCTGCTCCCCTTCTGGTGCAGTGTGTCAAGACACTGCGCCGGAAGGACGCTGTGATGGTGCGCGTCATGCATAACATCGCACGCCATCAGAACGTCTTCGGGGAGGGGTTGGGGCAGCCGACGTGCAGGTGCCCCTCCCCTTCCCTGCCTCCAAGATGGCGCAAAAGGCCCTCTGTAGTGGCCCTAAGTCTGTTTTGCAGCCTCTGACTTCTCCAGTCTCTCCTGGCTACACTTTTGTGACCACAAGACCACAAGGGTGAACTGCCTCTCTTTGAAGACTCCAGGAGAAAGACTTTGCCTTTTAAATAGCTTACATCTCCCCTGCACTATTTAATGCTCCTCCCCAAAACCCCATCCTCTTTGTGTGACATTTTCTGTTTGAGCTTTGACAAATGGGAATCCAGTATTTGCAAAAACAATATCTCATTGCCAAGACAGCTTTGTATGTGTCTTGAGTGTGAAAATTATCACACTCTTTCATTTATGGCAATGATACCATAAAACAATAAAACAATTTGGAACAACGAACTTCAAAAGAAATTTCCCACCCCTGATTGGAATGGGTGATGGCTGCCCATTATGGGGGAATGAGACACTGTAATTATCTCACACTTCTCTTGCAGAGAGAACAGTAATTTTATTGTCCACTATTCGTTAGGCATGAGAAGAATTATTATGTCATGTTACAACACTAGTTCAAGATCAAAGCGCCAAGGGACAGAGTGAACTCCCATCACTAGTCACAGCTTCTGCCAACCTAGCAGTTTGAAAGCATGCAAAAGTGCAAATAGATAAATAGGTACCACTTTGGTGGGAAGGTAACAGCATTATGTGTAGTCATGCTGGCCACATGACCACAGAGCCATTTTTGACAACACTGGCTCCCTCCGCTAAGTAACGGAGATGAGCTCTGCTCCCTAGAGTCAGACACGACTAAACAATCACATCAAAAGGAAACCTTTACCTTTAAGACAAACCTATCATGGGGTTTTCTTGGCAGGATTTGTTCAGAGGAGGTTTGCCCTTGCTTCCTCTGAGGCTGAGAACATTTGACTTGTCAAAAGTCACCCAGTGGGTTTCATGGCCAGGCTGGGATTTGAACTCTGGTCTCAGAATCACAGTTCAACACTCAAATCACTACGCCACACTGGCTCTGATCTACAGCGTTGATTCACCCATAATTGAGGATATAATATTTATTTTGAAGTGTCACCACATGCGTTATTGATAACATCTATTCTCATCTGATGTTACTACGGTATATAAAAACTATAACGTAATGTTAATGGCCTGATTCTGTTGTTACTCCTAACCAGAATAGACCCATTGAATAAATGTGATTTACCGCCAGGCTGACTTACTATTCAAAAATTCATTGACTATGTCTAGACTAGCTGGGACTAACCAACTGTATTCCAGCCACAATATAGGGTTTTTTTATTATTATTTCATATTTATTTCTTTAAAAAAAATCTCTGTGTCTGTTCATGTCAGTATACCTCCTTCTATAATACCCTAGCTGTATTATCTCTCTCTCTCTGGCTTTTCTTCACAAACAAAGATTTAGGAAGGACTCATCCCACAATTTCTGCAAGCACGCTGATGACTAAAAAGGCCAATCTGAGATCAACAAGTCCGGTTGCAGAAAGCACAGCAGAAGGTCTCCTTGGGTGATGTTTCCGGGTTGTGATTCTTTCTGCGTTGTCATTTCTCTTCGAGATTTGTTCGGCGTGACTTCTCAAATAAGGCTGCAGCATTGTGGATAGTGTATCTCCATGCCTTCCGATGTGAGGCCAGGGTGGACCATTGTTGGTGATCAATTTGGCCAAGCCTGAGATGTTGTTTCAGGGAGTCCTTGTATCACTTTTTTGGAGTGCCTCTCTTACGCTGACCCTTGGCGAGTTCACTATAGAGTACTATTTTTGGGAGGCGATGGTCCTCCATCCCAGAAACGTGCCCTACCCAGCGCAGCTACATTCTCAATGGGATGGCCTCAATGCTGGTGATCCCTTCTTGCTCAAGGACAGCATCATTCGTCACATAGTCAGTCCAGTGTATATTTAGGATTGTGCGTATACAGCACTGATGAAAGCGTTCGAGGAGTTGTAAGTGTTGGCAATAGATGACCCATGTTTGAGACCCGTAAAGGAGAATAGACAGTATAATGGCTCTATACGCACTGATTTTTGTGCTTCGCCTCAGTTGTTTGTTACTCCAGACTCTTTTCTAAGTCTTCCAAATGCACTATGTGCCTTTGCTAATCTGTGATCAATCTCTTTGTCAATCTTGGCATCTGAGGAGATGATGCTTCCTAGGTAGGTGAACTGCTGAATGGACTTAAGCACAGATTTGCCTACGGCAATGTGGTGGTGATGGTGTTCGTCCTGTGGTGCAGGCTAGTAGAGAACATCCATTTTCTTCAGTTCTGCAGCTGTTGTGAAGCAGGATGTTAGGTGCTGCAGAGCTGCTTCTGTGTGGGCAACAAGAGCAGCATCGTCAGCGAAGGGCAGCTCACAGACTAGATAGTTTAGAGAGTGTGCGCCCTTAGATAGCTTAAGTTAAACAAGCTACCATTAACATGGTAAAGTATATAGATGCCACCTTCTTCTTCGAGCTCTGCTGTAGCCCTTTGGAGCATCATGCTGAAGAAGATTAAAATAATTTTTAAAAAGTTTTACGGTGGCAGTCTATATTTTTAAGTTTATCTCTTAATAATACAGATTGACACCATCAAACTCTTTTTTAAAAACTATTTTTTAAAATAGTGAATTTATAACAGAAACTGAGGAAGACTGGGAATCAGACTGAGAATCAGATCCTTCAGTTTGGAAAAATTTGGTAGGGTGGAAACTCATTGATGCATGGTATTTTTACTATATTTTGTATCCTGACAGTAGGAGTTTAGAAAGCTAGACATCAAAGTTCTTCATTTGGACATAAGTATTCAATTTTCCATGCTCCCCCCCCCCACAAGTGACACCATAAAATAAGGAAATCCTGAGTCAGTTAAAAATAATAATATTTTTTCCTTAAATATAAAGAAATAAGACACATATAAGTAGCATGTTTCTTTTGCTATAAATGAGTAACAAGCAATTGAACTATAAAATTATCTTTCAGAGTAAGAACATTTTCAATATTCACTTACATGCAACCTTGCATTTTCAGCAAAGCTGGTTACATATTAGCAGTTCATATCTACAAGGGAGTACTGATGAAGCCTCTTAACTGCCAGTCAGATATCTTTGTTGAAAAGCAAAAAGTTAAAACACAGCTTTACATAAAATGGGGAAACTTCTATGCCAAAGGAAAAGAAACTGATCAAGATAAAGAGTAATACTTCAAAGTTAAACATTTTTTATTTTATTTTTAAAATAAGCTTATTGAAATCCTGTTGGGGATAACTGCAACATTCAGAGGTACAAGAAAACAGCTTTCATGCTTACATTAATTTTAAGTATTGGGCTTCAGAAAATTACTCATGTGGATCCCCAAAAGACCATCATTTCTTTTAAATACATATACCTACAGGAACAATGAGAAAATCATCAAATTCCACTCCTGGGAAAGGTAATGTTTCCCATGTTAATTCCAGATATTTTTTTTATTATTGACAAGGTAGATAAATTCTCCATAATTCTTTCAACAAAATCCAGCCACTGAATACATGGGAATTGTTGTTGTTATTATTATTATTATTATGAACAACTTATACCCCGCTCTTCAGCAAAAGGCTATCAGAGCGGCTTACAAATGGATTAATTAGATGGTTCCCTGCCCTCAGGCTTAAATCTAAAAACACAAGACACAAAAGGAGAAGGGAATGGTGGTGGGGAAGGGAAATAAGTCCAGCAGATCTTCTCTCCCTCTAAAGGGCCCTCTAAAGCCTGGACCAAGGCAGATGGACTGGAGGGAAAGCATTCTTCTTACTGTGGCTAGACCCAATGAAACTAGTCTGCCTTCTCTCCCTCGATGATGTTGGATGGACGGAGGGTCCTTCTTCTTGCTCAGGCTAGGCCCAATAGAGATGGCCACCTTCTCTCCCTCAATGATGGTGAATGAAAGGAGGGCCCTTCTTCTTTCCAGGCTAGGCCTGATGGAGCTGGTCTGCCTTCTCTCCTTCGATGATGGGGGAGCGAGGGAGGGGCTTCTTCTTTTTTAGGCTAGGCCTGATGGAGCTGGCCTGCCTTCTCTCCCTCGATGGGAGATTTATAAGATTTATAAGAGTGTTGATTTAACATTTAGGTATTTGTTCTATGAGTTTAATTGAGACTCAGCATTGAATTGATGTCTTTCTTCCACTCAAAAATTATTCCAAATCAAGTATCTAGTAAGTATATTTCAGTTCATTACTGAAAGTGTCAAACTGTATTTCAGCCATCAATGAGACAACAAAGATCCACTAAAATTGTTTTCTTAAATATTTTTGTTGTGATAAGTGACTCTTTAAAATGTGAGATAGTGCCTTGAATTCAGATAGAAATATATTAGTAGCCAGTGCAATTCTTTTAAAAAATAGTATCACATGGTTTTTATATGAAATTTTGGTGAACAGGTTCATAACTTCTGTTTGCACTGGCATTTTTTTCCTAAGACATCTTCAATGGTAGTCCCATGTACAATTCACTGCAGTTGTCTAATCAAGAGGGTTACTAGTGCATGAACTGAGAACCTGCATGGTGTAGAGCAAGGACAGGCAACCTTTTTGAGACCTGGGCCGGTCTCCCGTCGCCCAGGGCTCGGCTGGGCCGAGGGGGGGGATGGCAGTGTGCATGCTCATGTGCACGTGCGCACCCTCCGCCACCGCGCATGACCACCCCCGGGCACATGGCCGCCACAGCCACTACCGTCGCCGCCGTAGCACGCGCGATCGCAACCGCCATGGCGCATGTCACGGCTGCCATTTTGGAAGTCCAAATCGCGGCCGTGACACGTTTGCACATGCGAAGAGTACTGTGCATGTGCAAACGCATTGCGACCGCCATTTTGACTTCCAAAATGGCGGCCGCAGCAAGCGCGGCCGAAAACGCACCCTGACAGTGGCGAGCGGCGGCGGCGCGCGGCGGCGGCAACCTACGGCCTGGGCTGGTAAGTCCAGGGGCCGGGGCCTTAACCGGCCCCCGGGCCGTAGGTTGCCGGTCCCTGGTGTAGAGGTTTGAGAATTGGACTACAACTCTGGAGATCAGGGTTTGACTTCCTGTTCTCCCATAGAATCTCATTGGGTGACCTTGGGTGAGTCACACACTCTCAGCTCTTGAAAAACTTGTGATGGGTTTGCCTTAGGGTCACCATAAGTTGGAAACAATTTGAAGGCACACAAGAACATCACAGAGCTAATGAGTCCAGGTTATACCTTTCCATGAAAGGCCATAGCTGGCAGACAAGTCAAAGCTGATCCCAGCTGCTCCAAGCCACAGAGTATACTTGAGTCTCCAGTGACAAGATGAATGTAGAAATACTCCCAAGATATGCATCTATTCCTTAATGGAAAATATAATCCCATTTACAGCAAAATATAATGCACTCTTTGTGTTTAATATCTTTCAATATGTACATTTTTGTGTACACTTATCATCATAAAATGATGAAGAGTGTGAACTTCAGTGTGCAAGTGCCTTCAGGGTGAGAAGGTACAAATTGGTTAATTCTAAAAAATTGGACTGGATCAATTTCTCATCTATTTCTAATTCCATCCCATATTGTGCATAATAGCAGTTGTATAGTCAGTTGTACTTGTGCATCTGATGAGATGCTACATTGTGACAATTAAATATACATTAGCCTGGTTGTGCATTCCTCATTCTTATGTTGTGGCCATGTTGTGTGGTCCACAACACAAATTTGCTTGGTGCCTGATAGTCCTCTTACATGTTTACTATGAGATAAGAGGAACTTTGGCCAAAAAAAGACAGAGGAGAGGAAAGTTGAGACATGGTTAAAAAGCAAAATAGTATGCAATTGTTCCACATGGAATGAAAACTTATGGATTGTATTTTTTTTCACATGGAAAAAAAAGGTTTAATAAGATATCTTTAAATAATTGTTTGTATTTTTATTAAGCATAAATACAATCACAAACACAAACATGTTTATATATACAGCTAAAACTAATACAAACAATTACAAAAATATTTAAACAAAGAAGATATCTGTGCACATGTGCTGCATAATTGTATCACTCTTTCATTCTGATAGCATCAATTTTATTGTAGGTCTAAGCCAGAGTGGCTTGTTTTCCATCTGCATCATTTCTGAATGTGTCCCCATATGTCTGCCCTGTGTCCTCCCCTTGTAAATAGCAAGGTTCTTGTTTCTATCTTGCTGAAAATTCACACTGAAAAACAAATTTCAGAATAGACATTTTTTTTTATCCTTTATTAATATATTAAAAAACAGGAAAAGCTAACAAATAAAAAAAAAACAAAAAAAACAAAACAAAAAAAAAACAAAAAACAAAAATACATTGAACAAAACACATTACATAACATTACATAACACACTATATAACATTACATAATACATAATACATTACATGACATTATACACTATACAAACAACAAATGAACACAATACACACAATAAAACAAACACTTAAATCACTTCCTAAGCTTCGACTCAAGTATTATATCCCTTTCTTGTTCCATCTCCGACGCTTTAAAAAATATTATCTATTTCTTTCATACTAAACTATTTTCCCTTCCACTCTCCGTTTAGGGGGGAGGTGCTTCAATAACCGGTTTTAAATTTTATGCCAAAACCTTTGATAGAATAGACATTTTGACACATTTTTAACTGAGAACAGTGTTGAAACACTGCAAAATAGATGAAGGTTTATAGATTTCTAAGTCCATGTCTGTTGATCCATAGGATACAGATATCATGCCAGTATTATTTTTTCTTATAAAGACTAAATAAAACTGATGTGGATCAGGACAAATGTACAATGAGACTGATGCACAATGGAACTGATGCTCATTGGGACATTGACTAGGGAGTGCCAGCAAGCATTGTTAGAGCCCAATGCACATCAGAACACTCTTGTCACTGCCCTGATATGCATCTTTGCAATTCACTAGCAGGGTTTTTAAACACCTCTGCTACACATAACCTAGACCACAATAGAGAATCATGGCCACAACTTTCAAAAGTCTTGATTTAAATTATTATTTTAAAAACTGGTCTTAAAGATTTTATTTTATATTTTACACTTTTTTAGTGTTCTTAATAGTTTGATTCCATTTTAACACTACTTTTTTTGTAAATTTTAATTATACTGTGCTTATTTTAATTTGTAAGTCATCTTGAGTCCTGGCTTTGAGAAAAAGTGGAGAATTTATGATGATGATGATGATGATGATGATGATGACAATGATGAGGATATGATTTGATAATTAAGATGATGAGGAACCTCTGGGGGCTTCATCCTTCCATGAAATACAGTGCTGAAATGACCAAAAAAAACCCCTATATTTTTATTTGAACGAAAGATATAGAGAAAGTGATGTAGAGACAGGTGGGGACCCATTGTTTTTGGGACAATGAGTCCATGCTAGATTTTACAGGAGCTATTCTGGGATTTAAAGGAGTTATCCAAGGTACTGAACCTATTTGGGGAAAGAGTTTCAGCACCTTGGTTAACTCCTGTAAAATTCAAAGTATCTCATGGGAAACAGCAGCAGAGCTACTGGCCATCTCTTGAGCAAATTTATCAATTTTAAAGAAAAATCATGCTTTGATGAATGCAATTTTGCTTTTTAAAAAGGCAGAGCAATTTCCCAGTGCAATGGCAATTTGGGTGTCACCTACAGATATTTATGGAGCTGTAAAAAGCAATGGGGAACACATGCAACACAGAGAACATATGTATCCATTATTCAGCTAAACTAAAGCAGAGGACACTGGCCAGTGCCACCCATGTAACATCATTACTGCAAAGAAGCGATGGAAACAATATTTAAATTTTTTCAAAGAAACGGTTGGGGAAAACCCCACATATTTTTCAAATGTCAGGAAACTGATGAGGAGAATTACAGACTGATGGAAATCTTCACTACTGCACACAAAACATGCACTTTCCTTGCACAGAAAAAAAAATTCTGCACAGGAAACAGCATTTTCTATCAAAAAACTATTTATGTGCAAACAGAAAAAGTTTCAAATGGTGAATAGTCTGAAAACAGCACAATTTTTGAACACTTTATTGCAGTAGGGAAAAAATGCAAAATATATCCATTGTTTCCTTTGAGAATGAAATTAGTGAACAATTGCATCCTACTGCAAGGGATTAAAACCCATGTTTCCTCACCGAGTCAACATTCAAAATTATCATCTGCACTATTAGGGCTCTTGTATAGATATGCTGGAGCCTCCCCTCTCTCTTTTTTTTTTAAGTCTTTAGATTTATAGGCAGTTCACGGCAGAACAGGTGTAAATATCATTAGCTGACACAACTTGCAGAAACCTGAGGCTCTACTTCTATGTCTTCCTTTTTTTAATAAATAGAGTAGCACAAAATAATATAAAAGCAGTAGGAAATGCAGTTGGAGGCTGCTACCCAATTTGCACCTGTTCAATGAGATTTGTTTTCAGAATATATCACCAACTAATGCTGTCTGTAGATTAGTCTCTATGTTTTGTGGGTTGCTTTGGCTGTATATGGAGGTGCACGGAAAGTGGTTTAACAAGTAGATATTGCACGGCCTTCAGCATACAACAAATTAGATGTGAAGCTTCAGCTTGGAAGACTCTAAAGCAAATGCGTGTATTTCCCAATTACAGACAAACAGAATATTCTAAGCCACCTTTTTTTCTGTTAACCATGACTACAATAATTTGGCAATATATAAGCCATCCCTTAATTATCATATGATACATCCTCCACCATTCAGCTTATTTTGTACCTCCCACCTTAACTTGCACTACTGAAGAATCAGGGAAAGAATAACTAGTGATATGCTACTCATCTTACAACGTTTTTTCTGAAGCCCTATTCAGGCACTCTGTTCAGCATAATTTGCATGGTGTGGAGAAATAAAATAGGGTTGTATCTGCTATTCCAGCTTCCATTGCAATATCTGTTTGCAATATCTGTTTGTTCTCTACCCCCAATTGAGCACTGGGTTCAATGAATGTATCAGGGAGCTATGCAATCTAAGACCTGGCTCCATTATCTTCTTATATGCAATCATAATCATGCTGAGGAGAACATAAATTGGGATACTGTCACTCATTTGTGATATCAAATAGCCAAAGATCCAATGTTAACTTGCTGTCTTTTTGACTACTCTGTTAAAGTACTGAATCTATCAGGATAATGTTATTAAAGATGTCACGCTGGAATTATTATTATTATTATTATTATTATTATTATTATTATTATCCATCCCTAGGCCACATACTGCCACATTGGTGCTCTTAATGTCAGAGATACTGCTTCAAGTTATTGAGGGTCCTCCTCATTCCTTCACACGTAGTATGCAGAAGAATGCCATATTTCAAGTGTCATTTCTATTTTTTTTTAAATGCAATTTTCTGCCTATTTTATCTTATGGGAGTTCATAAGGTATCCTATCAGCCATGTTGGATAGGACCTGTGTCGCCTTTCTAATTAACTTTATGTGGGGGAGGCCAGATGCAGGTGATGGAATGCAACCATGGGAATGTAAGAGAAAACAGAGAACAGGCCTGTTTAACTCTTCCTAGGGATGCAAAGAATACCCATTTTAGAACAGAACAGAATTTATTTACGGTCTTTGACCAAAATAAATACCCATTTTATTGTCCTTGGTGGCATTTCAAAGTATTTCATCAAGAAAATGGTCAACTGCCATGAGAATTTCCACAGTTTAGATGTGAAAAAATTTACTCAATGAAAATTGTGCAAAATATACAGACTGGCAACCTGTTGATTTGTCTCAGTTAGAGGAGACCCATTCAATCAATTGTTGAATGGTGAGTCAATGTGTACATAAATGTAATGTAGTCAATGGGTCTACTCTAGTCAGAACTGAAACAGAATTAAGGCCATGGTTTTCTGCACCATTTTTTCTTTGATTTTTTTTGTCAAAAAATGCCATGAAGGGTGAAAATCATCAATAAATGCACACAATGTTTCATAATCTCATCCATTTTTGAAATTATTCATCTTTGCATCTGAGAACAAAAAAAGGACATATTCCTAACTCTACTTTCCCCCCTGCTGTTAGAGATAGCTGCCTCATTTTCTTATGGCTGGAGAAGCTGTATAAGTAACTTTCCTATGCCAAGTCCTTTCCTTAAATAATTGATTTTTAAAAAAACTGCAAAAGTACTGTAAATATTGATTGAATAACAATTAAAGATTACAGTGGTCCAATAAATTTCCCCACTCCCCAGTTATTTGGGAGGTTCACAAAACTCCAATTCAGTCACTCAACTGAACAAAGCAGCTGTGCATAGCCAAATCTGGTGAAAGCCCTTGGGCTATTAGCTTTTAGATCAGTGTGTCAGATAAACATTCCTTCTCTGATTCCTTTATCCAGTGTTCCACTGAGTAGCTTTTTGAAATGGCATAAACATTCACCTAGTAATTGTATTTATGAGGTTTCCTTTGCACTTTAGGGGAAAACATCAGATAAAATAAATGCTATGGTTTGTGCACACAAGAGTCATGGCAAGCTTGCCAACCACAAGGGAAATAATTTTCTATTGTTATTAATCAGATCCCATGCTGCATTATAGACCCAAAGAGCAGAGTGAATGAAAATTCAAATTAATACAGTGATATAATTTTCAGTCAGAAATTATATTGTGTACGAGAGAGAAATGTATTTGTACATCATTGTCTTCAATTGATATAGGTTCTGTCCCTTTGCCTAAAAATGGTTCAGTCACACCACTGGAGTCAGCTTATCAGGGGAAATGGATAGGATAGAACAACAGATTTTATTTGTTGGCCATAAAAAGGCAACAAATTGAAAGATATAGCCATGTTAGTCTGTAGAATCAGTATGTAGAGAGATCTTGTAGCACCTTTGAGACTAACTGAAAAAAGAAGTTGGCAGCATGAGCTTTCGTATACTTCAGGCTACTTCCTCAGATGCTTTTGGTGGAGTGGAAGCTATGGCTATGTCTTTGTCCACAAATGACCATTGTTAAAACTGGACTTGCTGGTTCATTTCCATACAAAAAGGATTTTGAATTTGGATTGACACTCTCACATACCAAGGACATATGTATGTCTGGCCCTGGCTTCTACTCCACCAAAAGTATCTGAGGAAGTAGATTGAAGTGTACAAAAGCTCATGCCTCAAAGGTGCTACAAGAACTCTCTACATAAAAGGGAAAGTTCACACAACATGGCCAAATAGCAGCATAAAAACTCAAGAAAGATTCTTGCAAGGAATGCTTTCTTTACCAACTTGTACCCCACAGTGCTTTATAGAGCATACCAATGCCTTTAATTGCATAGACCATGAAAGGCTATGGAATGCCCTTAAAGATATTGGAGTACCAGCACATCTGATAGTCCTGATGAAGACTCTGTACTCAGAACAGAACACAGAGGAACAGAATGGTTCCCAATTGGTAAAGGAGTCAGACAAGGCTGCATCCTATCACCTTGTCTGTTCAACTTGTATGCAAAACATATTATAAGAAAAGCAGGCTTAGACACAGAAGAAGGAGGAGTGAAAATAGGAGGAAGGAATATCATCAATCTAAGATATGCAGATGACACCATAATACTAGCAGAAAACCTCACAGACATGGAACACCTACTAAGGAAGATCAAAGAAGAAAGTGCAAAGGCAGGCTTAATGCTGAACATAAAGAAAACAAAAATAATGACCACTAAGGAGGTTCAGAATTTCAACCTAGACAATGAAGAAATAGAAATAGTAAAAGAATTCCCATACCTGGGATCAAACATCGATAGAAATGGGGACTGCAGTCAGGAAATCAGAAGCAGACTAAGAATGGGGAGGGTGACTATGAAAGAACTAGAAAAGATTCTAAAATGCAAAAATAAACAACTCAGCACAAAAGTTAGAATCATACAAGCCATAGTATTCCCTATTACCATGTATGGATGTGAGAGCTGGACAGTTAAGAAAGATGATAGGAGGAAAATCAATGCAATTGAGATAATGTGGTGCTGGAGAAGAATGCTGAGGATCCCATGGACAGCGAAAAGGACAAACAAGTGGGTCCTAGAGCAGGTCAAGCTGGAAATCTCCCTGGAAGCCAAGATGACCAAACTAAGGCTGTCGTATTTTGGACACATCATGAGAAGGAAAGATTGATTAGAAAAGACATTAATGCTAGGAAAGTGGAAGCCACATGCTAGATGGATGGACTTATTAAAAAGGTCACAGGTATGGGTTTGCAGGAATTAAGCAGAGCAGTGGAAGACAGGGGGTCTTGGAGATATCTCATCCATAGGGTCGCCATGAGCCGAGATCGACTTGAGAGCAGCTAACAACAAAGAACAAAATTGTCTATCCTATAACATTAGTTATATAAAAAAAATAATTGATGGATTAGGGCATGCCGTGGCCCCGATCTAGCACTTTGCTGCTCCAAAAGGAGCTGGTAAATGCCGCTCCTTTTTGGAGTGGCAAAAAGCTGCCCTTGCAGCCATGCTGGCGGCTTTTCTGTGCTCCTTTCGTGCAGCGTATCTGTACGCTATGCCAAGGGAGCATCCTGACGCTGAGTGCTGTGCAGTGTGGTACATGGCGTGATGACGGCATTGGGGCAGAGTTGGGACAGTCAACGTGTGGTCACCATGCCCCAACTCCATCCCCAGGCCAGCCCTTTTGGCTGGTCTGTACAGGCTGATTGTTACTTGTACTGTAAATAAAGTTTTGTTGTTATTTTATGAAACACTTGTCTACAGGGTGAATGAATATCCCCACTACTAAACCTTATAAAAGATAAGTTATACCAAAGAGTTTCAGAAGAGAAGGTTGGTGAAATAGTGGCTCTTTGCATGTGGGACAAAAAGGGTCCATGGTGTGGCCACAAATGAAAGAAAGAAAAGAAACCTCCCTGGAAGCCAAGCTGACTAAAGTGAGACTGTCATACTTAGGACATATCATGAGAAGAGGGGACTCTTTGGGGGGAAAAAAACAATAATGCTGGGGAGGGTGGAGGGAATTAGGAAGAGAAGAAGGCCACATGCTAGATCAGGGACTGGCAACCTACGGCCCGGGAGCCGTACCTGCCTGTAATATAGACGTTATGGCTGAGGAATCTCTCAGGAAGAAAAAAGAGGTAGCAACTACAATTCAGCATTAAATGGATGAATGCAAAGAGACAAAAACCCATATTCTCTTATACTTAATTCTTTGGCCAAATCTGCATTGCAGAAATAATGCCATTTGAATCCTTACCTACCACTTTCCCAAAACACACGACACAGTTTATATTTTTTCATCAATCCCTTAAATTTGATCATTGAATTCACATTGCTCTGCTGTTCTGAGCATTGATCTAAAAATATTTGAACAATGATACCTCTCTTCCCTGTTTCATATGATATCCACCATTCTTAGGGCTCATTCCCACTGTAATTTAAACTGATTTGCTGATTAGTTTATATATGCCTCGTTCACACTGGAAATAATTTCAGACCCGACTGTGTTCACAATGAATCATGGAGAATCGTGTTGAAGTGAGGCAAATGCAAAAGAATTACTTTTTTTGAAGATGGATCTTTTGGTGGTTCTTTTGAAAAGAAAAGTTTTGCAAGCATGTCCAACCAATGTGAACAACGTTTGGATCTCAATCACATCACACTGGAGGGGAGGTACTATGGCAGAGGGTTGGCAGAGGGGTGTAATCCATCCTGCTTCTGGTTTGGGGAAAATCTACAATTTCCCCCCTCTCAGCTCTGCCTCAGTGCTATCACTGACTACTGTGGGTGCTTTTGATTTTCTATTTTAAACACTGCCAAGTGGTCCCAGTAAATCTCACTGGTCCTGAACCAGTTGTTTTTGCATTTTCCCCTGTAATTTTTCCTGTAATATTTTCCAGAGGTAGGACAACTTTTGACAACTTTGGGTGTGCTTTCCTTGGGGAGGGAGGTTCAGCATGTTTTTTTTTTTTTTAATAATTGATGGATTTTGTGATCACTTGCAATTCTGTGGGATCTCTAGAGCAAGCAATGAGTCTCTTGACAGGGATTCTTCACTGCTGGGACATGCATTGAATCATGGATGCCGGTTGTGGATGTCAGGGAGGGCAGGTGTGACCTATGGGAGTATGATACAATTTCTTTCTTTTTAAAATAAAATTTGACAGTATATATGTGTTATTGTATTTGCATGGATTTCTTTGGTTAGGTCCTAAAAAGTTTTCTGGAAGCTCCCCCATTTGGTGATGTCTTGCCCTCCTTTGCAGTGAGAACATCTGGCCACACTGCCTCAGATCCAAGACTCCACTGTGTTTGTGGGTCTGGATCCAAATACCCCCCAGGAAGTAATTTGGTAATTATGTAAGTTCAGAGTTCAAATTCTGGCTTAGCTATGGAAAACCCACTGGATGATCTTGGGCAACCAACACACTCTCAACCTCAGAAGATGACTGTGTCCAAACCCCCTCTTTAAGAAAACCTGCTTTGAAAACCCAGCATAAGGTCATCATAATTTGTAAATGACTTGAAGGCAAACACACAGAGAGACAAGTATGAGAAGTAAATAGGATCAGACTTTAAGATGAAGAGGAAGAAGGGGGTGACCAGATATAGCCTCTTTTTCCAGGGCTCTATGTCCTCCATTTCAACCCTCTGCCCAGGAGGCGGCATTCCCCCCTCCCCAAAAAATGCCCTTCATTTTGAGAGGACAAAGCAGTAGGGGTTTATATTCTCATGAGGATTTTGAGCTTCCATTTGGGCAGGTCCTCCTTTTTGTGATGTCTTGTCCTCCTTGGCAGTGAAGAAACCTAGCCATCCTGGAAGGGGAGAAAGAGAACTGGAAATAATGACAGCAGATGTATGTGGCCATACCTACAAATGGTTGTCTCACTGATGATGCGTAGATGTGCATCATATGATTGACTTTTTTTAAAAAACAGGATGGATCGATCACAATCGATACAGAGCATGCATTTTGTAGTGGCACAAATCTAGTGGGAATGACAATTGTGTCAAAAAAGACACGAATACATAGAATAATGAAATAATTTGCTTCCATGGGGGAAACTATGCATCGACCTGAATTGATTCAGTGACCTGGTGTCAATGTGACTTGCAAACTGGTTTAAATACAAGTGGGAATGAGCCCTTAAAGGCATTGCTTCTACCTACAGTGATACTATATCACAGCATTATGATTATAATGAAAGGCAAGTGAACTCTTGGAAAGCATTCAGAGATCTGAACATTTCTAATTCATTGCTTAGCTTTGTTTTGCATGCCCCAAGTTCTGAAAATATGGAGCAGCATAAAAACTGATTTCCTCCTCCCTTCTCAGTGTTCATTTGGCACAGTAGTTATTTTGGCTTAATTATCCACTAGGTTCTTTTAATTTGAATCTGCTAGGGTGCTGATGCAGGTGAGGTTTTTGCATGGTTGGTGCATTTCAGATATTGCATGGCACACAGTTTTCAGAAAGCAATGTTTCCCCACAGAATGAAGATTTTTAATTTACTAACACTTGCAGCAAGCAAATCCCTCTCCCCCTCCTTTCCTCTCCGTCTTCTGTGTCCATGTATCTATGTGTGCATTTGGGAAAGATGCTTGTAGCCATTTGCTTATAAATTCAGAGGAGCAGAAAGACACAAAGTTCAGTCTTCTTCCCAAGGAGACTGACTGCCCTTGCAATCAGAAATCAAGCAGGCATGTAAAGGCTTGAAGAAACCAAACAGATTTGATTGGTGAAAACAGGATTAGCTATAAGGTGTCTCATAGGATAGCAAACAGTTGCATTTCCTTCTTCATTCTCTCTTTTTAAAAATAAGCTTTTACTGAGAAATTCAATGCCTGACTTTTAAGAATTAAGCATTTAAAATCCTCTGCTTTAGTGGATGAATCTATACCTTTCCTATACACAGTATGTTTAAATCTCAGGTTCATTCTATCATTCATAGATAGATAGATAGATAGATAGATAGATAGAGATACAGCCAACCCTATGCCCTTTGCTAAGTTCTAAAAAGAATGGAATGGGTTTCCATCCCTAATATAGAGGTTCTAAATCCTAAAATGTGGCATAAAGGTCCTGCTCCACCCCCATGAAAGTTTCCATCAATCCCCAGATTTCTAGCATTTCAGAAAGTGAGACTTTACACTTAGAACACTCATATTCACTATGTTTCCTTGGGAAATTTCTCTTCTTTTCTTTGGATGCCTAAACTATATTTGTAAATGCTTGATTGAAGTTGTAAGTTTCTTCAATGCTAGAAATTTGGTGATGAAGGAAAAGTTTGGATGATGAGTAAAATTCTTATTTGTCAGGTACAATATCTTCATTTTACCCTGTCCTGTAGCCAGTCAGTGTAGATAATACTGAATAAGAAGAACCAATGCTCTGACTTGACATTAGACAGGTTTCTGTGTTCTAGGTGAGGTGGTAGGGCAACCCCTGCCCAAGTGAGTGAGTTTCCAAGCCCAAGCAAGGAGACAGAAAAGACACTATACCAGTTATGCACATAATATTTATGCACATCTTTACTTTGATAATAAGGCTCTACTTCTGTTCATATGTACACTGATGGATGGACTGAATATATTTGTACTCTGCTCTACAGCTTTCAATGCTCTTAGGTCAGCTTACATATCAATAATGGAAAAGAAGACAGTTCCTTCCCTCTGGCTTACTCTCTAAAAGGATACAATACAAAAGGAAAAGCAGAAGGAGCATGAAAATGAAAGGAGAAAAAAAATCAGGCACAGGTTCTTGATGTTACACAGTTCCTTGGCATGATTGAAAGGCTTCTGGATATTAGGAAAGGTAGAGCGATGGACCTGGAATCTTAAAAATTCTGCTGATGGCCCTGCTTTTGCATAAGAGTAAACCCCACTTTGTGCAGTGAGAATTGCACTTGACTGAGCATGTCTCAGATTAGGATTAACCTGTATATTGCTGGCATTCCAGAATAAGGATTGCCAGATTGGATACCACCCTCAGTCATCTGCCTTTAACATGAGTTGATGTGCAGGCATAGCAAGTGTTTAAAAGTTCATCTCCAACTCATTCTAGTTTCATCTACTTTTCAGAGTATGCTTGCATTCCAAGTTTCTATCTAAGGTCAACCCACATTGTATAAATAATCTAGTTTTATACCACTTTATGTGCCCTGGCTCAATGCTCAGGAATTCTGGGAACTTTAGTTTTAGAATAATAGAATTATAGAATCATAGAATTGGAAGAGACCACAATGGCCATCCAGTCAAACTCCCTGCCATGCAGGAATTCAAAATCAAAGCATCCCCAACAGATGGCCATCCAGCCTCTGTTTAAAACCTCCAAAGAAGAAGACTCCACCACACTCCAAGGGAATGTGTTCCACTCTTGAACAGCTCTCACTGTCAGGAAGTTTCCCCTAATGTTGAGGTGGAATCTCTTTTCCTGTAGCTTACATCCATTGTTCTAGGTCCTATTCTCTGGAGCAGCAGAAAACAAGCTTGTTCCATCCTCAATATGACACCCCTTCAAATACTTAAACAGGGCTATAATATCACCTCTTATCCATCTCATCTCCAGGCTAAACATACCCAGGTTCCCAAGTCTCTCCTCGTAGGGCATGGTTTCCAGACCCTTCACCATTTTGGTCGCTCTAGACACACTCCAGCTTGTTAATCTTTTGTGAGATTTAACCTTCTCTGTCAGAGAGCTCTGGTGCCACAATAAACTAAAATGACCAGGATTCCCTAGCACTGAACCAGTTAAAGTCAAACTGGATTATTTCTGCAGTGTGGATTGGACCTAAGAAAAAGGAACAGGCCAAGTGAGTTGGCAATGCAACCCTCATTATTTTCAATGAACTCAACAATGGAAGTAATGCATTATTACTAACTGCAAGATACCACAGCATAGTACTTACCCTGTGCCAGGGACAGAGCTCTTTTTGTTCTCCAAATGTTTTAGATTATACTCCCTTACCTTTAATAATGCTGGGTGAGGCATGTGGGAATCAAAGTCCAAAACATTTGGTGGGTGAACAGTTCCTCATTGCTGTACTACTTCTATTTGCTATTACGCAAGTTGAAGCTTTTCAGAAAAGCAGTACCTCAGTGGTATGATTAGTTCTTCAATCAGAAGGTCACAGTTTCAGTTGCCACTGTTTCTAAGTAGATGGCCAACTTTGGTCATCCTTGAATCTTTGAAGTCCCATAGCCAGCCAATGTAAAAAAATGCTGAGCTAGTTTCTTAGCTCCTTGTTAGAGGGTCAGGATTTTAGCATTTCCAAGAAAACAGATATGAACTCTTGACTGTGAAGGACTTCAACAAACTGAGTGATGCATAACAAAATCAGATTTAGGATTTCATTTTCTCTGGTTGAATATCCACTTGGCAGAGATGACAACAGACTAGAAACAAAAATTGAGAAGAGCCTTGGGCTTTTCTTCTTTTTTAGAAAGTCTTAGAAAACAGCTGTTGTTTATTTCCCATTTTTCTTTATTATCTGATAAGAAACTGATGCTTGGGATTATTTTTTAAGGGCTTATTTGAAACATAGGGCAGAATGTGCCTATCAAAGCCAAGCAAAGAGGCTTTGAGCAAAAAGCTCCTCATTCCCCATCCTTCTCTTTGATTCTTGAAGGAATGAGTGGAGACTGCCATCTTGTGGAGAAAGCATGGCCATTTGAAGCAAACCTAAATGAAAAAAATCCCCCACCCATAACATACACAGACACACACACACACACACACACACAAGCTAAGAACCAGAATGGAAGGAGTGGACCATTTGTAACAGCTAGAATTCATGCCTCCCTCAAAATACCATCATTCAGGGTCAGTGAAACTGACTGACAGTGAATGGAATAAATAAGGGATTTATCTTCAAATCTATAATTAAATGATAGAACATGAGCACTAGGCAAATCTTTATTTTTATTACCTGCTAGTTCAAGGTTTCCAACTAAAAGCAGATAATTAGTTTAGAATGAGAGAAAGTGTTGGGGGGGGGAGGTGTGGATTGCCCAAAGTTATCCAGTTCACTTCATCACTGGGTGGGAATCTGAATCCAGATCATTTAAATCCTAGTCTATTGGCTCTCGTAGATTGGCATATGTACAGATATTTTCTTCCCTATCAGCCAAATATGCACAGGAACAAAACACGATGCCCAGATTCTCCACACGTGTGTTAGAAATAACACCTCAAGGTGGTATTTGAGCATTCTATTATTAAACTTCTATTATTAGGCTTATTGTATTTCTGCATATGTGATCAGGGATGTTGCACTGGAAAGTATCATTACGTTGGTCACTTTATGACACTGGACTTAGTTGCACCTGGGTGGACTCAGTTAGTTGGCTGTTCTTAAGATAGAAATTAAAGTCTCTATTTAGCCTCCAGACTGTAACATCCTCTTATCTACTCATGGCAGTTCCTAACTTCATACATAAAGAGTATTTTAATCCTAGTTGCTTATATACATAGGTTCTTTCAGAGGTTATTTGAGTCTGCCAGCAAAAAGGAGAGGGACAAACAGGAACATTCCTGCTCCCAGCCATTATGGAAGTTTGAACAACATGAACATATCTTGTTAGATGACCTGTAAAGTAATGGTGGTCAGTGGAATTGTTAAAAGAGAGTTAGATAAAAATTAATATAGGATGTCAGTGCCTAATGAACATGATGTCTAATTAGAACAGGGGTAGGCAACCTTTTTGAGCCGGCGGCCGGGTTGCTGTCCCTCAGACAATTGGGGGGGCCGAAGCACCAAAAATAAATAAATAAATAAATAAATAAATAAATAAAAATTAAAAATAAATAAATAAATAAATTTAAAAAATATGCATGCACACTCTCTCAGCCCCAGAAAGGCCATGGCAAAACCCCTGTGGATATTTTGCCAAGAAAACCCCAAGAACAAGTAATAACAACAATAATCAATATCATCATGGCGGGCAGTGGCAGCAGCGGGGGGCAGCGGCGGCGGCAGCAGGACCAGCCTGGGGTCGGTCCAAAGGCCTCCGGGGGCCGCATCCGGCCCCCGGGCCTTAGGTTGCCTACCCCTGAATTAGAACCTCCATGTTCAGAAAGGAAATGCATAGGCTTGAAGAAAAAGAGAACACATCAGAGTTATCTTCATATCCTGCCTGTAGACTTTAAAAATTCTGGCCTAGACATGGAAAGAATATTCAGAAGTATTGGAGAAATGGTTAAAAAACCATATTTTTAATTTGTCAGGAAACCTAATGAAGAGAATCATGGACTGATGAGCATCTTTACAGTTTGGGACTTATTCTGTGCAAAACTGTCAGAACTTTGTACACAAAAAACAACACTTTCTGCACAAAATATTCCTGTGTAGAAATATTTTTCTTTCAAATAAAATGCTGTAGTTGAGGGCTTATTATGGGGGGGGTGCATTTGGTTGTTTTGTTCAGAAAACAGCATTTTCTGGACAGAAATATTATTTTATATTATTTTCTGTACAGAAAATGCTGTCATTTGACCAAAACAATTGTTTGTGACAATTTGCTATATTTACTAATTATTTCTTTCAAGAACAAAATTAATAAATACTAGATTTTGGGGAGAAACAGTTGGGCAGAAAGGGGTGGCCAGAAACCACTCCTGGCCTTATTACCCCAGGGCTGCCATGACCACATGCTGTGGCTCCAAGGGTGGCATTAACAAATGGCTTTGACATGGTTTGGGGGCACACATCATCTAATCACCACATGCCCAAACCACGTGGAAGGCACCTTTTTTTTGCCCATCTGTTTAGGGGCAGAGTAAGGTTGTTGTTTTTTGTTTTGTTTTTCGCTTAGATCCATGAGAGAGCGTACATTCCTAAACTTGGATCCTAATTTCTTTCTCTTTTACTTTAAGATTCATTATTAATTAAGCCCTCACCCACCCATAGGTTTTCAGCGTTTGATTTCTGCAGACATCACATAGGTTTTTAAAAATGGCTTAGTGGTTTATTATTCCTCATTCAAGCCAGAATTCTCCAGCCTTATTCTCTGCTGAAAATAAGAACAGAACAAGAAGATAATCTTTGCTAGACTTTATTACAGGGGTAGGCAACATTTCCCCTTTAAGGGCCAAGGGCTTCAACTCCCAGAAGCCTCAGCCATGTTGGCCAATAGTCCCATATTGGCCAATAGCTCCTGGGATTCTGGGAGCTGAAGTCCCTCGGCCCTTAAAGGGGAAAAGTTGCCTACCCCTGCTTTATTAAGTTGAATCAAAACTATCCAGTAGCTGTCATCTTGCTTGTTATTGGACAAGATCTCAGAAGCAGCAATGGAAGGAGCCATCTCTTCTCCCCTTCTCCAGGTTTGAACAGTTCCAAACACTATAGAACAAAGAGGAAGGTGGTTACATTGTGCTAATACTGCAGCCCCACCACAATGCTATATCACAGGGGTAGGCAACCTTTCCCCTTTAAGGGCCGAGGGACTTCAGCTCCCAGAAGCCTCAGCCATGTTGGCCAATAGTCCCATGTTGGCCAATAGCTCCTGGGATTCTGGGAGCTGAAGTCCCTCGACCCTTAAAGGGGAAAGGTTGCCTACCCCTGCTATATCGTTATATTACAGAGGAGTTAGGTTGTTGCCAAAACCTCTGATCTGTAATAGCACTAATTTCTTGTAGACCGGATATATTTCTTTATTATTACAATCATTTGTCCACGTAGCCTTGGCTATGAAACAAACTTAGCAGAACACACTTCACATTAAAATCACAAGACACAGTGATCACTGTGTGCAAGGGCTAACTGGCAAGAAAGTGGATCAGGGCTACAGTTCATAATTTACCATCCAAAATGGCACCTGATAGGTTGGCTGCCAATATGTCAACAAGACTTTGATTGTATCTGGATAATGAAGGTTTAGGGGAAACCTAACTCAATATTATACTCAATTCTCCTTCTGGGGGGTTGAACACAGCAATCCTTCTGAACAAAATTCCTTCATTCAAAAATGATTTCCATCACCCAAGGAAAGCAAATCCCAGGGGAAGCAGCTCAATCATAGAAAGAGAGCAGGGTGAAGAACTGAACAATTCTTACTAAGAGATAGAGACAAACACAAGGTTCAAAATGTAAAATTCTTGCAAACATTTTCTAAATCAGTCTGCATGGCAGAAACCTTGAACAACAATATGATGTCCACCTTTTCATAGACTAACAAGAAACCAAGTTTCTGTAACTAAAAATACAGTCGCCCCTCCATTTTCATGTACTTGAAGTCTGTGTCCCTCACCCATTTGCAGGCAACAAATGGAGGGAGACAAAATGGAACACTCACCTGTGCCATTACCCACAGGAACCCACGGGCACAAGCCACCATTCAAGCCTATGGGGCTTGAATATTTGCAGCTTTCAGTTTTCACAGGGGGATCTGGAATGAATCCCCTGCAAAAACGTAGGGGCAACTATATAAGAGAATTTGGGGGGATGGGAACAAGGCTTCTCTAACTATATACTGTAACTAGACAGTTAGGGATATGGAGAAATGTATTTAATATGCTTTTTGATGGATTAATATATTGATTGATTAATCAGCTTAAATTATTTTTATCATTTTACATTTTAAATACTTTTAAACTACTCAAATGGATTTGTGATCCCATGATGTACAGTGGGATATAAGTATTTAAATAAATGTATATTGTTTATCATGTCTGAATTTACCAGGTTTGGGTCTGCTGTCTGAACCTAGAGAAACTCAAAACATACCATTTCACTGAAGGCCACATGTTTAAGGATTTTGCAGTTCTGGTTTGCAACTGAAAAGATATGTGTAAAACATTTATATTAGGGAAATATACACAAAAACATGAACTTTCATGCAGACTTTTTGTGTGTAGACATTTTACAGGATTAACAAAATTATGCTAATGAAGGTCAGACTTGAAAGGTGAATCCACACTGCAGAAATAAAACAGTTTGACACCACTTTGACTGCCATGCTATGGAATTCTGGGATTTGTAGTTCTGTGAGATATTTAGCCTTCTCGGGTTAGAGAACTCTGGTGGCCCACCAAATGACAAATCCCAGAATTCCACAGAATTCAAATGCTGTTTCTTGTGCAGAGAATGCTATAGTTGGGGATTTATTCAATGCAAAATTCACGTGGGATTTTGGGATGAAAATCACTGTTACTTTTTGTACAAGAAGCAGCTTTCCCTGCCTAGTAAATGACATCTATGTGAAGAAATATTACAGTAGTTTTTTGTATAGAAGATAGTTTTCTGTGCAGACAATGTTACTTTCCGTCCAATTTTTATTTTTTAAAAAAATTGATGCAAATTTTGTGCAGAATAAGTCTCAAACCATGAAGATTTTTATTAATTCAGGTTTTCCTCATGAGAGTTAACCAACATTTGAGATACATATTTTTTTTTCTGGTGTTTATAAATATTTTCTAATATTCTTCCCATTCCTAAGAAGGGATTGGCTGCCTTGTGAGGAAATGCCCCCTCTAAAGCCCATTTCTTATTTTTTCTTCCTGGCTGATTTGGTCAAGTAAATGCTTTCCTTCTGCACCATTTTCCTTGCAACTTTCATTTCCCACCACTACCATTTGGGCTTCAGCTCTGTTCTGCATATAAAATAATCTATAAAGATTGCTTAGATCACTGCATATTAAAATAAGAAATCAAGATGCCAGAATAACAGGAGTTTCAATAGTGAAACAAAGTGAAGGTATAATACCATCTAAGAGCATCATTTTGGAGTGGAACAATACTCTAGAATGACATTAAACTTCCTTCAAATATCAGATTGGCTCTTCACATGATGCACACTCTTAGCTTATTAAATATGAATAGAAGAGAGACTAACTAAAGGTAGATGTCATGAATTGGTAATACCTGCTTTGTTCAGTCACCAGAGCAATTCTATGGGGGGGGGGGGCTTATGTCTTTTTCAGTGTGCTGTAGGAGGCTTGGGAAATATTCACTATATAAGCTAGCGCAAATTTAATAAAAATAACATTTCCATGCATTTCTTCTATTCTAAACAACAGTAGTCAATTCTGTCCTAGTTAATATGTATTCATTTTCATATGCTAACATCAATCTTTCCAGCAAGGTGTGAAAATGAAAGAAGCAAAATTAGCTTGGCTGCATCTGCTGCTGAAACAATCCAATGAATAAAATGCAGATGCTTTCTCTTTCTGAATGTATAGTACTAAATCTTTTTCAGGTTATAACAGAAAATGATGGATGCTGATGGATATGAGGAGTGACCAATGGACTTGAAAGGCAATAGATTCCCAGTTTTTTCAGCCTTTTTATTTTCCTAAGTAAAATTACTAGCAGAGTCCAACATTAGTCCCACACAGAACAGTCTCACTGTCATTAGTTGTGATTAACAAGTCCTATTTATACTTGTAGATCTACTCAATTAATGTTGGATTTAGGCTGCAGGTGGGACTTGAGTGGCCCTCCAAATATGGATGAACTTCTGCTTTCAGGATATTTTTAAAATATTTTATTGGGTGTGCTGGCTGATGCTGTTAGGAGCTGCAGTGCAACAACATCTGGAAGACTGCAAAATTCTCATCACTTTTTTAGCCCATTGTAAGATAGTGGCTGTGGCTGCTGCCACACAAGAGAATTAATGCAGTTTGACACCACTTTAACTGTCATGGCTCCATCCTATGAAATCCTGGCATTTGTAGTTTGTTGTGGCACCAGGATATTCTGACAGAGAAAACTAAATATCTCATAAAACTACAAATTCAAGCATTCTATATCATTGGCCAGTAGCAGTTACAGCAGTGTCAAACTGCATTCATTCTGCAGTGAAGATGCCTAGGAGTCTGACTGGCCAATTAGGAAATCGCTGGTTCAAATCTTGCTTCAAATCTCTTTGGTAAACCATTTTCTCTATCTTGTGCTCCACATCCAGGAGCAATGAATAATGGTGACTTACCTTGCAGGATTCCTGTAATGATAGATAATGCAGGTATAGGAAACTTGTGGCATTCCAAATGTTGTTGGACTGCAGCTCTCATAACCTTTAAGTAGGGCAGTTCACTTAGGAGAGTTGCAGTTCAGCATCACCTTGAGGGCCATACACTCTGTAAAGGTAAAAGGCAAAGTTTTTTTTTTCTTTGACATGACTGTACAGGGCAGTGCTCATCTCCATTACTAAACCAAGGGAGCCAGTATTGTCAAAGATGACTCCATGGTCATGTGGCCAGCATGACTAAATGCTGAGGCACATGGAATGCTGTTATCTTCCCATCCAAGTGGTACCTATTTATCTACTTGCACTTTTAAATGCTTTTGAACTGCTAGCCACTGCATCCAAAGATAAAACTTGAGAAGTGTGATACAAACCAAGTTGTTCTTGCAGCAGTATTATTGTTGCTTGTTTTTCTTTAGTCTGGCATTGGAAAAAACAAGTACGGTACTAAAGGAAAAAAGTGACAGTGAAAGTGACAAACCTGTGTAATATTTTAATGAACATTAAAGCCCATGATGTTGATGACATAAAATACCAAGGGGAAAAGACTGGAAATGTTCAGGGTAAGGACTTCAAGGTTCCCCCCTCCCTTTCTCAAAGGTAAGTTCCTTACTGAAGCATACTCCTAGATAAAAGTGAACTGTTTTCAGTTTAAGCAGGCTCACTCCCTCCTTCCTTTATGTCTCGACTGGAGCTGGGATTTTTTGCCAGAAAGGCAGCATGCTTCTGAATACCAGTTGCTAGGGGACATGAATAGGAGTTGAATTTATTACATTTGTATTCCATCAATCTTTAATGGACTGTGAGGCAGCATAGGGTTCCTTAACTGTCTTCTTTCCAAGCACCCATGCACTGAACATATGCAGACCACTGTACCTGGTTAAGATAGTGCAATCTGTGTTTACGTACCATGCCTTGAACATATATTAGAGAAACAGTGGGGAACTTTAGGCACTGAATCTACAAAATCTGAATCCCTCCTCCTCCCCAAATGGTCATGCAACCTTCCTTCTGAAACCATAATTGGTGGGTTCCCCTTTCTCTATTTTTTCCCATTCTGAAAGGACAAAAATCCTCACCTAAGGCTTAATCACTGGCAGCAAAAGATTTAAATTAAAATATGTGGAAGTTCTTGAGCCTCATCTGCACTGCAGAAATAATGCAGTTTGACACTGCTTTATCTGCCATGGCTCAATGCTATGAAATTCTGGGATTTGTAGTTTGGTGAGATATATAGCTTTCTCTGTCAGAGAGAACAATAACAAACTACAGATACCAAAATTCCATAGGATGGAGCCATGACAATTAAAATGTGTTAAACTGTATTGATTTTGCAGTGTGGCAGCAGCCCTTTTCAATGAAAATGGTCCATACCTTACATTTTGCTTACATTTGCTTTGGTCACATTCTCTTGGTAACACTGGCTACCCTTTTTCTTTAGATACATAAATTGTATCCCTAAATTCTCAACCAAAACCTCATGTTACTGCAATAATAGAAATTTGGGGACTGAATGAAAATTTCATTGGGGGGGGGGGGAAGCAACATTTTTATTTGGGATTAACAAATGGTCTCATTTGCTCCCTCCCCACCCTGTAGCTATACTCCTGTTTAGAAATGACAGTGCAAAATATTATATGTTTCCTTAGGTGACGTGAAGGCCTATGGGCTTTAGTAAACATACTCACTAGTGTGTGTGCCTAGGACTGCAACATGAATAGTTTAATCCCTTTCTCTTTAACATAGTTAGCCAGCTCTATTGGTGACATCTTTAACTAATGCTAAAGTTTGAGGACTGTGGCATATAGGCATAATGTGGAATTAAAAAGCTACTCTTCCTCCTCCTCTTCACAATTTATCCCCATCATGCAAAAATAAATGAAAACTTTTTACAATTTAATAGATGACCATGCAAGTGAGGATAATTAGAGCACAATTTGTTTGTTTGCTCAAATTATCATTGCCATCATTTGAAAGAATATCCACTCACTGTACTGAAAATGTTTCTTAATGTGTTGTAAACAACCACTTAGCATCTATTAAACAAAATCTAAACACATGACTATTTGAATCAATCTTGTTTGTAGATCCTTCACTTTTAAATATTAAGAGGCATGCCACTAGAGCAGGCCTGCACAACATATGGCCCAGGGGCCGCATGTGGTCTGCCAAACGATTTTGGGCAGCCTGCAAGGATATGGAACAAATTCAAGGCTCCTCTGCCTCTTGGCCTCCTCCTGAGGAGAGGGCCATGTGGAGGAGGAAGGGTGAACACTCACCCCTCAAGGCTCATTCACAGCACAGCTTTCTCCTGAAGAGAATGCCAGGCAGTGGAGGGGGAGGATGGGCAAACCCTTGACTTGCAAGGCTCCTCCACTGCTCAGCTTTCTCTTGGAAAGGCCAGGAGGCAGAGAAAGAAGAGGGTCAAATGCTTGCCCCTCAAGGCTTCTCCACCTCTTAATTAGTATTTAATTAAGACCTATTTGTGGCCCAAAGAAGTTTAACCTATTTTAATTTTGGCCCCTACTTATTGTCAAGTTGTGCAGGCTTGCACTAAAGGAAGGTATGAAAAATGCTAGACAGCATAATTAGAAATCATCTGCAGCAATACAAGAAATGCACATGATAGCATGTCTCATATTATAGTTAATGCTGATTTCTAGACTGCATCCACACAGAAGAATTAATGCAGTTTGATACTGGTTTAACTGCCATGGCTCAATGCTAAAAATTCTGGGTTTTGTAGATTGTGAGATATACTCTGAGAGAAAGAGACAGCCTTTTCTGTCAGAGAGTTCTGGTGCTACAATAAACTATACATCCCAGGATTCCATGGCATTGAGCTATGAAAGTTATAGTGGTGTCAAACTGCATTAATTATGCAGTGTGGCAGCAGCTCCATCTCAGACAAACACACACATGAGAAAATTATGAAAGCCACAGACAATTGCATCCTATGTATAACATTAGGTTTAATAAAGGGGCTGTCTGCACTGCAGAAAGAATCCATTTGGACAGCACTTTAACTGCCCTGGCTCAATGCTATAGAACTCTAAGAACTGTAGTTTTGTGAGACATTTAGCCTTCTGTCAGAGAGCTCTGGAGCCACAACAAACCACAAATTTAGCCCCTGTCAGAGAGCTCTGGAACCACAACAAACCACAAATTCCAGAATTTCATAGCTTTGAGCTTGGAAGGTGGTGTCAAACTTGATTATTTCTTCACTGCAGATGCAGCCAAAGATGGGAATCATTTGTTCTCTACCTTCATTAACACCTGTTAAAAACTATTTCTGGATGATTCTAGAATTCTTCTTCCCTCCCCCCCCCACCCCCGTATATATGTTTTCCCTCCCCCAGTTTTGTTATGAGATGAAAAGTGAGGTCAGGATCTCCATTTTCCCTTGATAACATCTAATTTGGTCCTGAGAAGTAATAGTGTAAAAGCCAAGAGTAAGGTGGAAAGCTGGTGCAGACAATATGGAAATAGTCTAACACAGTACAAGGGAGCATCCCATTTCCCATGCCTCAGTATGTCAACTCTTTGATTAGAACCCTGGGGTATTTCTCTACTTGAAGAAAGCTTTAATTTGCTCTTTTATCAAAGAGTGTTCTAATGAAGGAGTTGACATACCCAGGGACTACCTTATTCTGATTTAGATTAGCTCTAAACTGGGGTAAGCAACTGTGGAGGGAGAGTATTCTCCCTGCCATTCTCCTAGTGAGCTGCACTTTTGCCTTGCAGCATGTCTGAAATGTCTGGAGTCTTTGAGGGAGAGCCACCCCTTCTGAAGCCAGATTGGGGCCATGGTGACCACACACCATGGCCCCAATCTGCCTTTTTGCTGGCTGAAAAAGGAGCAGCAAGGAGCCACTCCTTTTTGGGCCAGCAAAAACTGGTTTTTCTGCCTCATTGTGGCCAGAAGCCAGCTTTAAGGTCCTTAAGCTGCATGTGGTGTATAAACACCACACCACCAGAGCACCTGGAAGCCAGTCCATGTGCCAATGGCCAGGTGGCTTCCAGGTGGCTTGAGAGCATGTGACATGTAAACGCCGTGCTCCTGAACCACCTGGGAGGTGGCACAAAATGGCCGTCTGTTTCAGCCCTTTGAAGTGCTTTGGGGAAGGTCACACTTTGGGTTCCCAAGAATCACATGTGGCCCATGGGTTATAATTTGATAATCCTTGGTCTATGATGACTTGTAGTGACTCTCCAGGTCTTTAAATAGCCCCACCTCAACCAGTCCTATCTGGAGATACTAGGCATTGATGCTGGGATGCTCTGCAAGCAGGTGATCTGTTAACTGAGCAATGATCCATGGCACCCAAATGCTATGAATACAAGAATATAAATTGTGACCTGGTTCATCCACCTGGGCTAAGCAATAATGTGATCCCCCCCCCCCACACACACACACACACACACACCAGTGATGGAAGATGATCAGGAATTATTATTTTTCCTGCTTAGTCTTGGAGAGAATTTGCACATTAGAGTGACTTATATTTGTCAATATCTGTGACACTACGATAATGGCTGCCTTGTTGCAAAAAGCAATAGTGTTAGATGGGTTGTTTGCATCTCATGAGCAATCAGCCCGTTTGCTTTTTTTCACTGTGGTTATGTATTTAGCTTCCCAGTGGATGGATACATACATAGATAGATAGCTCACCAATTTCTTAATGCATGACCCTCCTCCTCTCAAAAAAAAGTTTAGAGCCTTACTTTCTTAATGACAGCGAAAACTCTAACGGGGCTTGAGAATCCTCAACAGGTTGTCTCCCCCTGAGGAGACAGCTTGTCTCAATGATAAAGAAAACATTGGTGATCTTCCTTCACATCCTTAGTATGGAAACACTTGTTTTATGAACAGGTATACTCTGTGCCTTGTGTTCAAAGCCGCTGACAGAAGAGCAAAGTGGCATTTCCTAACAGCTTTTTTGTCCCACTGTTCCTTTAATATTTCTGTATTCTGCCACCTATAAACTGAAATAAAAAATCAACTTATTTTGGAATGCTGCCACAGTCAAAGATGGCTTATCTGCTGCAGCAACCAGCAGATCCTATTATTTGATTAACAACTACCTTGCCTGTTCACTTCACTCTCCCTTTTCACTCCTCTGCTGGTTGGCATTCTCTACACACACATTTTGATAAGCTTAAGTTTCCACCCCCTGCTTACATAGCAAAACTAGAAAGGGAATTCATGAAGAAATATAACAACCAGAAAAATTATGCAGCACTGCATCATTTTGTAGGGTTTTCCCTTTCTTAGTTTTTTGACCAGATGTTAAGCTGCTAATTCATGATATGGATGTCCAGTTTGCTGCTCATTGGTTTTTTATTCTTCCTGGACACCTTTTAAAGCCATAGTGTTCCAAAGAAATTTTCATATATGAACAGTAGTAGCTGCTGTCTCCAAGGCCAGTGGAGTGGTAAATATGCTCTGAATTTTGGGCTGAATTTTAAAGATGCTAAGTTGCTGAACCTAGTTTGGGGACAGGATTCACTGCTTTGGACAACTTCTTTACATTGCAAACTAAAAACTAGAGTAGATTCACCTTCCCACTAACATTGGAGCCACCAGCTTCCACCACTTTTGAAAGGGAAAATGTCAAACAAATTATTATAAAAATAGGTCATCCAGCAACCTTTCCACTAGGCTGAGAAAGAGGGGAAAACGAATTGCAAGGCTACTATCAGCTCTCCAAGAAGCTAGTTCCATTTTGGTTTGCCTCTCCCTGTCTTTTGCCCAGTAGTTATTCCAGTGGGCTGAAAGAGAGAAGGCAAGTGGGAAGTATGATGGAGTTCCTTCTAGTCCCCTGCTACAGCATGACTGAATGGTTGCTAGAGGATTATCTCTTATTTGTATATGGTTACATCTAGTAAAGCAGTATTTTAAGTGGAAGAATATCTGCTATAGTTCTAGCATATTGGCCAAGATCCTACTGGTGGCACTCACAAGCGTAATTGTAAATTGCCCCTGTGAGTCTCCTTTTTTTGGCTGTTATATAGCAGTATCAAGCACATCTATCTGCAATGATCATGCCACCTACCTCCATGCCACCTAGATGTTCCCCATAGCTATTTGCTTGTTAGTGAGGGAGGGATGGCCAGGAAGAGTCTGGCTATATTTCTACAGCCAGATTGACAAAGAAGTAGGTTACCCCCTAGACCTTCCGAGGGTCCTCCAAAAGATCCAGAGTGTTGGGAAACCAAGACCTAATTTTGGGGAATTTATAATTAGCTCAAATGTGAGAGGGAAGCACCCAACTTCGCTTCTGAGATCTTATCCAATTGTCTACCAGAGATGTAAAAGTTCTGGCAAGGAAAGACACTGAAACGGACCAAGCTCCAATTAAAGTCTAAAATATTTGACAACAATAACCAAATATACAAATGCAGCACACACACACACTAGTAGAATAAGCAGGGAAGAGTGAGAGCGGGGGAGGCAAAGAGGGAAACCAGGATAGAGGGAGATATACTCACACCCGAGAGACTCCTCTGGGCTTCTGGCGGTGAATGAGGATGAGTTCCATGGAAAGGGCATGACCGGCAAGAGAGGGGGTCGTGGGAACTATCTCAGAGCACAGACCGACAGAGATTCAGCATGCACTTCCAAGGTAGCACAAGGTCTGCTAAAATCCAGGGGTTCTTATAGGGAAATTCTGCCTCCTGGCCATGAGTTGAACAATAGGTGGACAAAGGCTTGATGGGTTTACTATTGTTTACTTAAGTCTGGGCATAGTCTAAACAATGCATTTGGTTTCAAAACTATCAAGGAAAGGAAGCTAGAGAAAGGGGTGCAATCAAATCTGATCACTGTCTCATTAAGTGTGAGACTAAAACAAACACAATTAGGTATCTTTTCCAGTATAATGGGATATTCCCAAGGGCAACTCCCCAAACCTGCCTGTCCAGGAAATTTCTAGTGGTCTTAAGCAATTTCAGCTTGCTTACATGACCTCACATCTAGGGGATTATGGCTGCCAGCTCCCAAGGTCAGGCTGGGGTCATAGGGAACTCCACATGGCTAAAATATATAATAAAAATGGAGGACATTTACTAACAAGAGGGAGGATGCAACCTTCATGCATCAATCTACAGGAACACATATTGATGCATCTTGGACACCCTCAACTTCCCCCTAACCACTGAATGGTTCTAGAGGGGCATGCCAGTGGAATGGGGGTAAATGGCAGAAATGGAAAGAGGAAAAAGATCAAAACTATAGTTGGTAGAGTTTTATACTTTACCAGGTCCATATAAGATCTTGGATGACATGTCTATTGTAGCATTGTAGCATAATAGCAGAAGAGCTATTTCCCCAAGTAAGATACATAAATGTATCTTAAGATATAGTGCTGAGGAAGAGTACTGGATAATTTTTAGTGAGTTATACACTCTCAGCCCCAGAAAATTCTATAATCACAAGTTGTAAATGACTTGAAGGCACACAACAAATATATATTGGCATATATATTTGTGAGAGCTAGTGTGGCATAGTGGTTTGAGTGTTGACTGCAACTCTAGAGACCAGGGTTTGATTCCTCACTTGGCCATTTAACTTACTGGGTGATCTTAGGCAAGTCACACACTCTCAGCCTCAGGGGAATGCAATGACAAACCTCCTCTGAACAATTCTTGCCAAGAAAACCCCAAGCCTTTGGGTTGCCATAAGTCAGAAATGACTTGAAGGCACACAACAACAACAACAACAACAACAAATAATAATAATAATAATAATAATAATAATAATAATAATAATAATAATATAAATTCTCTCTCTCTCTCTCTCTCTCTCTCTCACACACACACACACACACACACAAACACACACACACACTTATCTGTATACCACTTCTTTTTGCTTGCAGTTTGGCAGGTACAATCTTCTTCTAAGTGCCATTAAAAAGTTCATCCACATCTGGCAAAAAAGAGAGAAAAAGTTACAACTATTTTAAAATTTATAATAGAGGCCAAAGGAAGGTATAAACCTTTTGAATTTTGGACCTTGGCTCAGGTTCATGTCCTAAAGTGGATGGACTCTGAAATGAAGCAGGACATTTCCCAAAGCACCAAATAAGGATCTAAAAATACAACATACAGATATTAGCAGTGTTTAATCAATCAGTTGGGTGACTGTGTACTAGGTATGGCTAGACCTGAGACCAATAGTCTGGATTCAATTTTGCAGTGAAAAGTGACATTTCGGAGACTTTATTTCTTTACAGGAAAAAAAGCCCTTAGAATTAAAAAAAAATAACTTTTTCCTGTGAAAGAGTGGTGGTTCTCCATCTCTTGGCAAACTGCTTCTTAAGGCAAGATTGGCAACCACACAGTGAAAGATGCTACACATAGACTAAGGGGGGATGCAGACGGTGAAAAGCACTGTCCTCAATCCCAGGAAGAGAGGGGCAGCCTCACGCCGGGCACCCCAACCCCTTCCTGAGGACGTCATTGAAGTGCCCTCCATTCCACATGGCGGGCGCTCTGATGACATCCTGCTGGCTCAGCGTCCAGACATGTTGAGCCAGAAGAGACACCAAAGAGGTGCGCGGCGCCTCTTGTGGCATCCTTTCCACGCCTTGCAGAAGGAGCGCAGGGCCAGAAAAGGAATAGATTGGGGCTGAGGCGTGGGGCAGCCTCGGTCCCAATCCATGGCTTATCAGGGCAGCCCACGGCTGCCCGTCTGCAGAGCCCAGTTTTCAATTGGAAAACGGTAAACATTTTCACTGATTTGATGGTTCCTGTAAAGGTGGCTGGAAAGAGAGAGCTCTGTTAACAGGAGAGGAAATGTTTTAGGAGGGAAAGTCCTCCTCCTCCTCTCATGAAGACACTTTTAAGTTTATCACACCAATATCTGTAATGTTCCCACTGAGTCTGGGAAACCTAACGATATGGGAATGGGTGCTACCACATAAGACTAGCGATAACATGATGATAACATTATGAGAACACATATTATTGAACTGTATTTACTGTTGTACTGGTACTGGCACTCAGGTTGTTTCCCAGCCATCCTTCTTTGGCGCATGTGTACTGTTGTGGCGAGGTTGTATATATAAAAAATATATTTATAATGTATGGCGAAAACCCCTATGTCTGACTTGGAAAGAATGCTAAGTTTAGGTTGCAAGCATTAATTGTTTGTTTTCTTGTAAACATGATGCAATTCCATCTATAAAAATTTAAAAAAATTAATTAATTGTGCCCCTCCCCCTTGCATCAACACTGGAAGAAGAGTTGGGTTTGTGGACATTCTAGGATGGGAGGAGAGGAGGTTGTTTTAGCCAATCAGAACACGAGGATGGATTGAGACCGGGTAGGATTATCACACACACATCATCTGGAATGGTCTGTAAGTTGTTCTTACAAATGGCTGAGGATGCATTTTTACAGTTCTTCTGCTGGAATGGGCTAGGGACTGTCAGAGCACAGAATGGGAACTCAATGAGGATCACACCATGGGATAAAATTTGTTCTGTTCCATTCACATTATGTATCCAGTATGTTACGAGAACACCATGCGATAAACTTATTTTTAGCTAGGACTACTGGCCATTAGCAAACTTCTAATTTTGTTATTTTTATTATTTGTCCTCATATCAGCTTCAAATTATGGCAACCCTATGAATGAGAGACCTTCAAGAGCTCAGGTCATAAACAGCCTGCTCAGGTTTTACAGACCCAAGACTGTGATTTAAATGAGTTCTGCAATAAATTAAGGCTGAACTCTCCCTAGAAGCCAAAATGACTAAACTGAGACTGTCATATTATGAAAAGACATGACTCCCTAGAATAGGTAATAATGCTTGGTAAGGTATAAGGCATCAGGAAAAGAGGAAGCCCACATTACAGGTGAACAGACTTGTGAAATGCACTTTTTCTTTTCTTTCATTTGTGGCTACACCATGGACCCTTTTTGTCCCACAGCTGCCACCAACCTATATAAAGAGCCACTATTTCACCAACCTTCTCTTCTGAAATTCTTTGGTATAACTTATCTTGTATAAGGCTTAGTAGTGTGGATATTCATTCACCCTGTAGACAAGTGTATCATAAAATAACAACAAAACTTTATTTACAGTACAAGTAACAAGCAGCCTGTACAGACCAGCCAAAAGGGCTGGCCTGGGGGTGGAGTTGGGGTGTGGTGACCACACATCAACTGTCCCAACTCTGCCCCAATGCCGTCGTCACGCCATGCACCACACTGCACAGTGCTCAGCGTCAAGGCGCTCCCTTGGCATAGCGTACAGACACACTGCATGAAAGGAGCACAGAAAATCCACCGGCATTGCTGTAAGGCCAGCTTTTTGCCACTCCAAAAAGGATCGGCATTTACCAGTTCTTTTTGGAATGGCAAAGTGCCAGATTGGGGCCATGGCATGCAGTTGCCGAGTCCCCATTTCTATCAATGTTTGATCCCAGGTATGGAAATTCTTTTACTATTTCTATTTCTTCATTGTCTAGGTTGAAATTGTGAACCTCCTTAGTGGTCATTATTTTTGTTTTCTTTATGTTCAGCGTTAAGCCTGCCTTTGCACTTTCTTCTTTGATCTTCCTTAGTAGATGTTCCATGTCTGTGAGGTTTTCTGCTAGTATTATGGTGTCATCTGCATATCTTAGATTGTTGATATTCCTTCCTCCTATTTTACTCCTCCTTCTTCTATGTCCAAGCCTGGATTTTTTCTTATAATATGTTCTGCATACAAGTTGAGCAGATAAGGTGAAAGGATGCAGCCTTGTCTGACCCCTTTGCCAATTGGGAAAATAGCCTTATTATAAACACTTGGAAACTCCCCCCTTTCCCAGTTTGCAAACTTTTGAATTCTACAGAGCTCTTCATTGAATTAAATAGTACAAAAATAGATGGTCAGTTGGGGAATGAAGCTGGAAATACCCAAAATTTGAGTAGATGCTGTAGCCTTAAGAACTGACTTTAAATTTAAAAATGGAGACTAAAAACTGAATGAGACACCAATAAATGCAAATATATCATATTACACCTAACAATGAATACCAGAACAGAGAGGCAATGCTGGATCTCCATTTATAAAATCACTAAGCTGGCTACACCTCAAAGACCTACATCTTTCATTAGCTAAAACACTCTCACCCAATCTACTCTCTTTAAAAGTTGCTTAATTGTTCCATATTAAAGAGAAATCATAACATTCAGTTAATGAAAACATCCACTGATGTCTTGTTATTTTAAAATCCTTCTCTGAGTTTGGCCCAAAGCAGGAACCCCTATCACTTCACCCTAATTATGTTGTTGATGTTGGCACCTGAGTGTGCTGGAAGGTGTTATTACTTGAGTTTCAATTGACTTGTGATTCCTAAAACTCTCCTTCAGTAGTAATGGCCAGCCTTGCTAATGCCAATGGATTCAGTATACTTCCAAATAACTAAAAGGAGGAGGGAAATGCTTACTCAGTTTTCATGAGTTTAAGTGGTAAGCAGTTACTTGAATTAATTGCATTTTTTATTTCTTGGGGCTCTTTACTTTAAGGGTCATAATAATTGATTGAGAAAAGATAGGCCAGGGTGTTAAAAAGTACATACAGCAGTAAGCTCAAACGATAGCAAGTTTTATTGGAACAGATGTTGCTTCAAATAAGCCAAGGAATAAGGAAAGTATTCATTGTTTTGATACCATAGGAAGGGCAGTCACAATGCTAGCTGTAGTTACCATATGGCGCAGTGCAGAAGCCACTGAAGTTACTTGATATTTACCACCCCTCCTTTTCAGACTAAAATAGTCCCATGGGATTTATTCTGGTAGTTACTTTCCCCATTTATCTCTCAGTAAGTGAAGTCACTTTCCTTCAGCTATGAATCTATCTTTATAATTATACAACCCGGTAAATGGAAAACTGAGAGGCAATAACAATATGTATTTCTTTTGCATCTGGTCAACTGGGCTGGAGTCCCTGAAAGCTTAAGCCACAAACATTTCATGTTTTTAAGGTGTCACAAGATTTTTTGTTGTTTTCATTGCATGGTATACACAATATTCCCATAGTGGCAGAATTCAAATATATAGCCGTTTTAGTCTGCCGAATCACTATGTAGAGAGATCCTGTAGCACCTTTGAGATTAACTGAAAGAACTAAATTGGCAGTATGAGCTTTCATAGACTTAAGTCTACAAAACCTCATGCTGCCAACTACTTTTTTCAGTTAGTCTCAGAGGTGCTACAAGATCTCTCACCAAATTCCCAATCACCCTCTTTTCCTGACTGCCTTATAGATTATACACCCTAAAGAGTCCTTCCCATCAGGAATCCATGGTTCCCGATTTTAGGAGCTCTGTAAAGACCTTCAGCTGAACATGTTTCCAAGCCCCTTTTGTGCTCAGTGTGGAAAGATCTAAGAAATAGCCATAAGTGCTTGGAATCAACAAATGTATGCATAAATCCCGTTCCCACATCCTATATCTACTTTATCCCTGTGTGTCATGACAGTGAATGTTTGTACAGCACTAATAATGGTATCCAGTCTTTGATGCAGTATGAAGAGTCTACTGGAAAGGACTACATTTTACCACTTGTAGAGATTACTTAGTGTACAGATAAAGTCACCAGGCAGCAGCAACAATAATGGAACTGTGTACAACAAATTATGCATAACATTCACCTATACTGTATTGCTTTTCTCAAGCAACATTTCGAAAAAATCACCATGGGAAACAGATAAATATGTATAGACTGCTTTAGCATTTGTAAACTGGAATCTTCCCAGCATCTAAAATCAAATTGATTTCATTGGTTCTGATAAAGAACATGACCTTAGTCCAGCTCATTCAGTAATACTGTTCAATAATGTGAGTCAGATAAGTATCTTCTGAATCTCTTATTTATTTATCTATTTATTTATTATCCCACTTTCCTCCCACATGTGTCCCAAATCAGCTCACACTGTATGTTCTAACAAAATAGCTAAAAGAATCTCCTCCTCCTCCTCCTCCCCCTCCTCCTTGTGTGTGTTCAAGTCATTTCTGACTTATGGCAACCCTAAGGTGGAGCTATCATAGAGTTTTCCTGGCAAGATTTGTTCAGAGGGGGATTGCCTTTGCCTTCCTCTGAGGCTGAGAGAGTGTGACTTATCCAAGGTCTTTGCCTGCCAGCAAAAAGTGAACCAAGAGGAAACCAACCAAGCGTTTCTTCAGAAAAGAGTTCTACAGCCAAGATTATTATTTATACTGTAGTATAAGATCCCTTGTGCTGGATAATCTTTGTACCTACCCATGCTTTCAGTTGTGCTGCATTCAGCTATGCTTCATGAGGGCCATAGACCTATTTTATTGGTACATATCAAGATTATTGACTTGATCAAACACAACTGTAAGCCTGAACAAATGCCATTTTCAGTAACTAGATGGTAGACTTCCCTACCTGAGACATTTATTTCTCTTGAGGACCTGTAGGCAGCTCCATACAATATTTCTGTTCGCTAGGTCTTTAAACATTTACCCGGGGGGGGGGGGGGGAGGGGGAGAAAACCTCCTGTTTCTAGAAGGGAGGGGAGTCTACATAGGAAATGGCTGAATAAACAATGGACTGGAGGAGAAATATCAATGATAAATAAAAAGAGGTAACTATAAGAGAAAGAATACAAAGAAAAAATACTAGGGAAAGGGGGGGGGGGGTTAAGGGGTTTCTAACAGCTACAAAGCCTGGAACTTCTCGTCTGTTTGCCATATAATAAGGCTAACATAGCTTTAATCCATTACTGCTCTTGCATTTGACTCCTTGATGTGAATTAGTTTTACAGCTTGTGAATACCAGATTTAATTCAGTAAGTAAAAACTAACATAAATATTTAACTAAGCAAGGATGGTACTACCAAACGGTCTAACATTTTATGTTGGCATCTCAATCCATTACTGCCAAATTGTCCCTTGTTATAGTTTATATGCAACAAGGTTCCCCAAAAGCTTAATTAACCTCCTCTGCTCCACTGAAATATTACATATTATAGTTAATTTAGAATGCATCACCTTCTATCTGGAGCAAAATTAAGAAGGGGGAAAAGGTAGCAATAAAGATTCAGAGGTAGTCAGAATATATCAATAATTTATATTAACATTCATTATCATACTAAAAGGCAGCACAAAGACCAGAGGGAATTGTTGGGTTCATATAATTTCATTCTAATTATTCCAATTTACTGTAATTAAGTCAGCAGAAAAAAATCCAATAAGAGAAACAGTAGTGTCCCATTTAATGCCAACTGGTAGAGAGGGGTTTTAAAATTATTATTATTATTACACTGTGATTTTTCAAGAACTATATTTGAGAGTGACAGAATACATCAGACTTTCAAGAAGGGATTTCTTTATAAACCATGATCACATATAGAGAGTACCTTTCCAAATAAGAGCTATTAGAGTCAACGGTAGGATGTGGAATAATGTTCGCAATGATTCAGTGCTTACTGGGTATGTGAGATGCTAGCTCACAGCATCTCATGATGTGTGAGCTTTGGAAATAGCTGGGTATCTGAATGAATTTGGGGCTTGGGCAAACACCTCACCATGAGGTGTGAATCATTAACCAAGACTCAGGTCAGACATCCTTCATCATTATCATCAGCTACTTTCTGGAAAGGCTTTCAAGGTGGTTTAGGAACTGATTGCCAGTTCTGATGTACTTATTGTATATGTGTATGCTTTGCTTCATTATCTACTTGCTCATCTCATTCTTGCTGGAGGCAAAAAAAATATTTTGGAAACCAATGCACTTTTGGAAACCAATGTCTTGATGTGTTTAAACAGCATGTTTCAATGAAAATAAGAAAATTTGTATTCATTTAATAGAATATTTCTATCCTGCCATAACCCATGGATCTCAGAATGACATACAATAAAATCATTTTGAAGACATTAAAACAATAAAAACAATGTAAAAGTTGAACACATGTTAAACCAATTTACACTTGAAAAAAGGACAGCTTAAAAACAGTTAAAACAGTTTAAAATTTTACCTGAAATATTTTGTCCAGCTCAGGGTACCACAACTCAAGAAAGATGTTGACAAGCTGGAGTGTGTCCAGAGGAGAGTGATCAAAATGGTGAAAGGTCTGGAAACCATGCTCTATGAAGAGTGACTTAGGAAGCTGCATATGTTTAGCCTGGGGAAAAGAAGGTTAAGAGGTGACATCATAGCCATGTTTAAATATTTGAAGGGATGTCATATTGAAGAATAAGCTTGTTTTCTACTACTGCAGAGACTAGGACACAGAGCAATGAATTCAAACTACAGGCAAAGAGATTCCACCTCAACATTAGGAAGACCTTCCTGAGAGTAAGAACTCTTTAACAGAAAAACATGTTGCCTCAGAGAGTGGAGGAGTCTCCTACTTTGGAGACTTTAAAGAGGATGGATGGCCATCTGTTGGGAGTGCTTTGATTGTGCATTTCTGCATGGCTGGAGTTTGGATTGGATAGCCCTTGTGGTCTCTTTTAAATCTATGATTCTATTTAAACCACTGCCAAATTTTGATGAGCTCAATCATGCCCCCCCCAAGCTTTTGTAAAAGACATGTTTTTACTTGGCCCTAGAATGACAATCAGGCCTCTCATTTAGTACCCCCCCAGTCCTAGTGAATACATGTGTTATGTGGCCTACCTGAAAGGCCTTGTGAACTTTGAGTGTCATCACAGGATTGGGGAGGAGGGCAATGATATGATTTGGGCTTTTCTGACATTGCAGTGAGATGCAAGCTGTGCCCTATATCTCTAATCCAGCTAAGGGGGGAAGCCGCCCCAGGAAGCGGCAGATCGGGGCCAAGGCATCCGCATTCCTCGGCCCCGCAGCACAGCTTTGCTGCCCCAGGAAGGAGCGCTAAAATAGCGCTCCTTCCACAAATCACCGAAGGTGCGCCACAAAGGGCTGCTGGCGCACCTTCGGCACTTCTTCCGCTGCACCGTGTGCGGATGCTGCAGCGGAAAGGCATCCTCGGAGCGCCAGCTGTGCGGAGGGCCGGCTGCTCCGACGATGTCTTCGGGAAGGGATTGGAGCGCCCAGCGTGTGGCTGCCCCTCCCCTTCCTTGCCATGAAGACGGCGCTTTGCACCGTCTGATTAGCCCCTTTCTTCCCACATCCACTGCAATCCATAAGAGCAGTGAATTTCTTTGTCAAATATTTTGCAAATGTTTTCAATGCATTGACGTTACAATGAAAGTTAACACATCATTTAAGTAAATCCAACAATTGATTTATACACTGACCTATAGAACTATTTAAAAGGGTCATATGATTGTTACATTCATCACTGTTTGATTAAAATGCCTTATCCAGTATCAGGGAAAATATTTTTTGAAAAAATTCATCAGTTTAATTGGTGGGTTGATTAAAGATTTAGGGCCTTTGCAGACTGCCAGAAATAGTGCAAATTGAGTCCACTTTAACTGCCCTGACTCAGTGCTAGGGAATCATGGGAACTGTAGTTTATTGTGGCACCAGAGCTCACTGACAGAGAAGGCTCAATGTCTCACAAAAAATGCAATTCCCATGATTCCTTAGCACTGATCCAGGACAGTTAAAGTGGACTCAATTTGCACTATTTCTAGCAGTCTGCAAAGGCCCTTAGTTGATTCATCAGTGAATTCAAGTTTTAAATTAGTGGGGCTGAAAGCTAAGGCACTTTTAAAGGATAATTTGTTTCTGGTATATGGGCATAACAAGGAATAAGGGAAAAAATAGTAGCACAAGCTTTCTTTATAATGATAAGTTGTAAGCTTTGTTACAAGCTATTCTTCCTTTCCTGCAGTAGCTCAAAAAACAACTACAATAAACAGATATTTGAGGTCATACATACATTTATATATTTATGAAGAGTGCTGAGGATCCCATGGACAGCCAAAAGGACAAACAAATGGGTCACAGAGCAGATCAAGCTGGAAACCTCTCTGGAAACCATGACGACCAAACTGAGGCTGTCTTACTTTGAATTCATCATAAGAGAGGACTTATTGGAAAAGACAATAATGCTGGGAAAGGTGGAGGGAAGTAGGAAGACAGGAAAGCTACATACTAGGAGGTCATGGATATTAAGGGGTTGCAGGAATTAAGCAGATCAGTGGAGGACAGAGGGTCTTCGAGATGTCTCATCCATAGGGTCGCCATAAGTTGAGATCGACTTGAGGGAAGTTAACAACAAACAAAATAAATTTATATAGAAATATTCAATTTAAAATGCAGTTACTGTACATACTCATGTATACGTCTAGTTTTAGTCAAAAAAATTGACCACAAAAACTGTATTGACTTAGCCACAACTCAATGCATGTAAGTACATAAGTGCATGTATATATGTATGAGGAGGTATCATAAAGTAATAATTATCACCCGGAAGTAGTTATATTATATTGATGAAATTTTGTCAGTGTCATCATCACCAAGTGACTTTTTCTTTTCCCAAAAATGAAAAAATTGATATGATTTGACAACACAGATGACATTATTCATGAAGTGGAAGAGTGGTTTAAAGCACAATCTACAGCAGGGGTAGGCAACCTTTCCCCTTTAAGGGCCAAGGGACTTCAACTCCCAGAAGCCTCAGCCAAGTTGGCCAATAGTCCCATGTAGGCCAATAGCTCCTGGGATTCTGGGAGCTGAATTCCCTCGGCCCTTAAAGGGGAAAGGTTGCCTACCCCTGATCTACAGACTTCTACAATTTGGAAGGTCAAAAAACGCTGGGAAAATGTGTAAATCTGGATGATGACTATGTAGAGATAAGTTAGCAACTACAAATCAAAACAAACTTTCTATAAAAAAAAATTAAGGTAATAATTAAAACCTTATGATACCTCCTCATACCTATGTTAATAGTGTATGGAACCATCCTCTTCTCTGAGTAGAGTGGTAAAAGGCAAGAATTTAGTTTGTCCTGGAAGCACCTAAAAGAAACACTGACCCCCTCTACTTTCATTCAGCCTTAGTGTGAGCACAAACAGTTATGCCTGATGGGATTTTGTAAGTTTTTTGGCATTGTTTTCCTTTGCATCCTTTGTTATATGCCTCTAGGTTTTACCCTTGAATTACCCATGGGTCATATCAAAATCCATAAATTTGGCCCCAAAACTTGCCCTCAACTTATACATGGTCAGCTTATTCATGAAGTCAACTTATAGTCAAGTATATATAGTAATTATTTTTTAAAAAAAATATCCTTAGTTGGGTAAGAGACAAATTTCATACAGTTCTCATAGAAATGAATAGATTTAAGTGGTATCTCTTTGTTTTCTAACATAGGAACTTATCACACTCTAAATAATGTGACTTATCCCCAATGGGATACCATCGCTTTTGGGGGTTGCAGCAGGTATTATTGCATGTGAAATTGCTGCTGCCACTGGGCGACTGCAACCCAGGTCCCAGCTGAGCTCAGCCAGCTGCTTTGCAAAAATGGCAAGCTCCCAGCGGCAGCTGCAATGATCTCACATGCAAATAATACCAGCTGTTAACCCCAAAAGCAATTGTATCCCGTCAGGGATAAGTCACAGTATTTAGACTGCAATAAGCTCCATAGTTGCCATGTTCTGGCAATGTAGTCCATCAAAACCTTCTGAAAATGTCTGCAACAAATGATTTAGTGATTCTGGGTGAAATCCAGCTGTGTGTGTCTACTAATAGAACAAAACCCACCAGCACACCAGATTCCCCTTTGCTTTAATCTTTTACCATTTTGTACCATCACCATTGTTCTGAGGGGTTGGGGAAACACTCTGGAGCTGACAGAAGGGGAAAGGCTTTCCATGAAAAAGAAGATGATATGAAAATCTAGCATAGCCTTACATGTTGTTGTTTGCCCTCAAGTCAGCTTTCACTTATGTGACCTTGTGAAGGAGAGACCTCCAAAAACCCTGGTCACCAATGTTCCTGCTAGAGTCCTTGACTGAGCTACTCTGTTCAGTGGTCTTCTTGTTTTCCTAATGACTTCAATTTTATGTAGCATTATCATCTTTTTGAAGAAGTCATGTAATCTTATGATATTTGCAAACTACAAGATTTACGTTTAATCATTCTGATTTCAAGGGTAAGTTCAGCTTGATTTGTTCTTGGAACCATTTACTTATCTTTCTGGTAGTTCATAGTACCCACAGAACTGTCTTCCAGCACCACGTTTCAAAAGAGTTAATTCTCATTCCATCAGCTTTCTTCACTGTCCAGCTTTCACAAACATACTCATAAATATAAATCAGACATACTATGGTGTGGATGAGTCTAGTTAATTATGTATCTTGACATTTGGGCATTTTCACTAGCTTCTTCATAATCTTGGTCATTTTCTGATTTATTGTACACAGTCTCCATTTTTGACTGATGACTGAGTCAAGATATAGAAAATCTTTAACCATTTTTGGTGTGTTTATCATCTTCTTTGAAGTTATGTAAATCATCTCTGGTCATTATTTTTGTTTTCTTCATATTCAGTTTAATCTTGCCTTTGTGTTTTCTTCCTTAACTTTCATCAGTAGTCATTCAAAGTGTTTGCAATTTTCTGCTAATAATATGGTGTCATCTGCATTTTTAAAGTGTTGAAATAGCTTCCAGCAATTTTCACACCTCCTTCCTGAGAGTCTAATCTCACTTTCCATATGATATCGTTTGCATATAAATGAAACATATACAATATAGTGGTGCCTGACCTCTTTGCCAATTGGAAAACATTCTGTTCCTCATATTCTGTCCTGAATGTGGCATCTTGTCCAGTAGATTCATTACAATTATTACCTTCTAATTTGCAGCTGTAACAATCATACACCCAATGTGGATTTAAAATAGACACAATTTTAAAGAAAGGGTCATGAAGAGTTATTTCAGTTTAATGAACTTATAATTATTTTGGCTTTTCCCTAATTGCTTAAACTGTTTTATAGGTGTGAACACAACAGAATTTTCACCACTTTACGGCCTGTAAGGTCAATATTATTGTAGGATTCTGTGTTTCTTCCAGGGCTCTCTTTTTTGTATTTGGGTAGAAAAGATCAACTAAAGCTAAAACTTGGAGCCTTTTCTGGCATAATTGTGTGATTCTTAGCCATGGAGATTTGAGTAAAATAATTTTCCTGTACTTTGGTGAGAACTGACACACATTGTGGAACAGCCTTGCTCAACCTTTTTTACCTTGGAGGAATCCTTGAAATAATTTTCAGATCTCAGGGAATCCCTGCATAGCAATTACTTTATCCCTGGCAAGTATATACACTGGCCATGTTCTGGAAGTTTTAATCCCAACAGTAATTTTGCCAAATGCTGGAGAATAATAAACAAACAAACAAACAAAAATGTCTGTGAAGAAATGTGCCTGCAATTACTGGTTTTAGGAACCCTTTCCAAAGAACCTCAAGCTTCCTGGAACAAGAGAAGATCAATTATTGGCGCCAAAGGCTTACCTTTGTTCAAAAAGAGTAAATAGTGCAAACAATAAATAATGGCCTAAATGCCCATTTACTATCAAGCAACCTCAGCTAAGTATGAACAGGAAATGTAACAAATTTATCCTAAGGGGAAGGAGAAGATTCCAAAAGAAATGAACTGTTCAATATAGTGCAGAGAAAATCAATATCTTCTTCTTCTTAGGGTGTTAAGCTAATAATCAAGGGGGAAAGCTCTTTATCAGCAAGCTCATATTTCACCTGCCAAAAAGAAATGAAAAAGGATTTAATTAAATGGTATGATATCTTAAGAGAAAATATATTTCCACATGTTGCCACCTTATCTTTAGTCTAACCAAATGGAAAGTTACATTTTGGAAAAGGATTGTTTATGAGTTGTAATCCATCAAGGGATGCTATAGGCTTAATAACCATAGACCCAGCATATCACAGTTTGTTAAAAAGAACTAAGGACTCCAACGTGTGTTCAGAAAACCTATATAACACATACAACAGCTCTGTAAAGCCTTGCACAGAAAGTAAGAGAAGAGATATGCTATAAAAAATGAACTGGCTCTTCAGGAGAAATTGCTGGACTACCCTAGCCTGTAAAAGTTTTTCCTGACTAAGGGGCTGAGCAGACCACCCCAAAGGAGTGCTCGCCAGATTGGGGCCGTGGCAACCGCATGTCACAGCCCTGATCCAGCATTTTTCCAACCCCAAAAGAAGCGGCAAAATGCCACTCCTTTTGGAGTTGGAAAAAGTCACCCTTTTTGCTGCAGCAGTGGCTCTTCTGCATTTCTGTGGCGCGGGGCATATAAACGCCACACCGCAGAAACATTGTGATACCACTCACCATCTGGTTGGGCAAGTGGTGTGACTCCAGCAGGGCATGCAACGTGTGGTTGCCATGCCCCCATGCCACTCCAAGTCGGCTCTTGCTGCCGGTCTACTTTCCTCCTAAAAAAAGAAACATGGGTGACATTTTCAAGGTACCCCCAGAGAGCAAAGTCAGTGATCAAGGGCAAGCTCCTCATTTTGTAATTTCAGGGCTATGCCCAACTACTCATTTGTTTTAATGAGCATTGGAAGACAAATGTACCCTGTTTGGAACATGTCTATAATATGTAAAAGAAGCAGTATAATACAATAATGGTCAATTGTCATCATTTTGAAATTGTTACTTATCCAGATTTCAAATAGGGAAGCCAATGTCCCTGCCAAATGTAGAGTTCATCTAAACTACAGAATCATAGCAGTTTACTACCACTTTAACTTCTTTGGCTTCACATGAAATCTGAGGATCTGTAGTTTTACTTAAAATTAGGGTTTGAAAGAATATTCAACAATACTTGAAAAATGGTTTAAAAAAAAAAAAAAACACCGTATTTCTCAAGCATTGGAAATTCTGACAAAGAGAATTCTGGACTGAAGATGAGAATCTTCACATGTTTGCAAAATTTGCTTGTGGGGATTTTTGTGCAGAAAACAACATTTTCTGCAAAGAAAATAATATTTAATAATATTTTCTGCACAGGAAATAATGTTTGTTTCCTACACAGAAACTGCTGGCATCTGGGACAATAATAATAATAATAATAATAATAATAATAATAATAATAATAATAATAATAATAATATAATTGTTGTTGTTGTTCAAACACTGTTACCATGACAATCTGCACTAGTGCCTTATCCTGTGGCTAGCCTGAAGTATTCTTAAACTGGTCCTGCATTGTGGAAGGCACACAAGTTGATTGGAATGAATGTGGGACTGCAAGCTATAGGTCACATAGTTCTAAGGCAAATTAGCTTCAATGGGGAATTTCCAATACATTCATATGGGCTCATGTGGCTATCTCTCTGTCCATATTCTCCATTCCATGCCTAATTTTATAAGCCGAAGACCACCTTGACACTTCAAGTACACTCACATGAGAGTCTGATTTACATTAACCTGGGTGGAATATGCCAGGCCACATACAGTGTGCTCTGCAGCATCCTCCTTTTTTTTTTTCTCATGCACATGGGTATATATACATGCTGTTGCTATTATTGTTGCTGTTGTTTGTTGTCAGGTTGACTTTGACTAATGGCACTCCTATGAATGAGAGACCTACAAGAGCCCTGGTCATCAACTGCCCTGCTCAGGTCTTGCAAATCTGCCATGGCTTCCATTCTACCTGCCAATCTACCTGTCATGGAGTCTTCTAATGTCTTCTACCTTTCCAAGCATTATTGGGTGTTTTTTTTTTTTAAATAATGAGTAATGTCTTCTCATGATATGTCCAAAGTACAATAGTCTCAGTTTGACCATCTTGGCTTCTAGGGAGACTCAGGCTTGATTTGCTCTTAAAGCCATTTATTTGTCTTTTTGGCAGTCCATGATATCGTCAGAACCCTCCTCCAACATCACATTTTAAATAAGTTGATTTTCTTCCTGTCAGCTTTCTTCATTGTCCAGCTTTTACAACCATACATAGAAATCAGAAATATTATGGCATGGTTGAATCTATATTTAGTGTTTAATGATGTGATATACAGACGTGCATATCCACATATGTGCTACCTCTGCTTCAATTGGTTTCTGCCTCAGGACTCACTCCACGCTCCTTGTGTCAAACCTGAATCTTGTGGAGAAAAATCCATAATGAAAAAAAGGTCAGGAAGGAAAAACCTAAAGGATTTTTTAAAACACCAGATTAAAAATGAGTTAAATTAGTCAGTGTTATAGCCCTCGGGGGGCGGGGGGGGGGGAGAGAACCTGGTGCTGCTCCAGATCAGAAGAAAAATTGAGTCCCTCATGGTGCTTAGAGACAAGTGAAGCTGCTCTTTCCACCCTGTGTAGTTGCAGAGACAATTTATATACCCATTTGATTGTTTATAATAGAAATCATTCAGTGTGTAGAATCAGTAAAGTTGCCTGCTAAAACAACAAAAAAGGACATTGCAGCATCTTAAAAACTTAACAAGTTTTATTTGGCATAAACTTTAGAAGCTGCAGCCCACTTCTATCAGATGTAATCCAAGGAATACGAGCATGTGGTTTGGAAACAATACAGGGAGAGGAGTAAGGTTACTCCTTACCTTTTTCATCAACTACTGTGAAGTAGTAAAAAGACAAAAGGCCATTCAAAACTGGGACTGACACTGCCAGTTTTTTAAATCTGCCTATGCTCTTAGGCCTTTAAGTGCATCCTCACCTCATATGTCATGCTTCTATCTCCTCATAGAAATAAAAGGATAGTGAAAGCCTGACCTTCAAAGCCACCATTGATTTAACTGGAGTCTGGTGTATTTTACCATCATTCCAGGGTACAAAGGATGGGGGGGGGGGGATCTAAGCTGAATGGTGGGTGGTTTGAATCAAATAAAAGGGCATATTCCATCACACTAAACACGATTAAAGTAAGGAATTTACTATCACAAAGTTTGCTTAGGGGCACTCATTTAGATGGATTCTAGAGTGGATTAAAGAAGTTGGTGAAGGGTGGAAAAATACGTAACTACTATTCATGATGGCAGTATATTATTTTCAGGATCAAAGACAGTGTGCCTTTAAATTTCAGTCTCTGAGTAACAAAGAAGTAGAAGCCTCTCCGGAAAACGACACACATCGAGTGCATGTACCTCAGCCTGAAGACCAGGGATAGTTTGGGGATTCTGTTGGTATACCGGCCACCCCGTTGCTTAACAGATTCCCTGACTGAGCTGACCGCCCTGGTTTCTGAGTTGCTGTTGGAGTCACCCAGACTTTTGGTTCTGGGCGACTTCAACATCCCACTCGAAACCAGCTTGCAAGACCTAACTGGCGTGGCTCGGGAGTTCATGGAGACCATGACTAACATGGGCCTATCCCAGTTGGTCAACGGGCCCACACATTGTGCTGGTCATACACTCGATGCGGTCTTTAGTACGGAGCAGGAATATCCGTGGGCGGAGGTCAGGAAACCTCCGCCCTCTCATGGACAGATCATTTTCTGATCAGGGCAGAACTAAAGGCTACTATCCACCCTCCCGGGGGTGGCGGACCTATTAGAATGGTCCGCCCTTGAAGGCTAATGGAACCAATTGGTTTCCAGAAAGCCCTAGAGGGTTTAATGGTTGGTAACGCCGGTGATTCTGTCGAAGCCTTGGTGGACACTTGGAACACCGACCTCACCAGGGCTATTGACACAATCGCTCCCAAGCGTCCTTTCCAGCCCGCTTCGAATCGTAAGCCCTGGTATACCGAGGAGCTTAGGAGGATGAAGCGAGCTGTTCAACGACTGGAGTGCAAATGGCGAAAGACTCGTCTCTTATCCGACAGGACTCGCCTTAGGAAGCATCTTGATTCCTATAGGGAGGCTCTGCGTGCAGCACGGAAATCCTTCTGTTCTGCACGCATTGCATCTGCAGAGTCTCGCCCGGCAGAGCTGTTTAGGGTGGTAGGGTAGTTGACAAAGGTTCCGCCTGCGCCGAACCCCCTACTTAACCCGACGACAGCCTGCTGTGAGGCCTTTAACATCCACTTTGCAGATAAAATCTCTCGGATAAGAGCTGACTTAGACGCCATCGTTTTGGCAGAATCCGTAGACGAGGCATCCAGGAACTCCGTTGATGGCACTTTATTGGATCAATTTCAATCTGTGAGTACCGATGACGTGGACAAGCTGCTCGGAAGTGTGAGAAAGACGACTTACCCCCTCGATCCTTGTCCATCCTGGCTGGTGGTCTGGGGGGGGACGCGTTGAAGGAGTTCCTCCGGGACACAATCAACGCGTCATTCAGGGAAGGCAATGTACCATCCTGTTTAAAGGAGGCGGCAGTTAGGCCACTCCTGAAAAAGCCTTCCCTGGACCCCCTGGATAGAAATAACTATAGACCAGTCTCCTTGCTCCCTTTTTTGAGCAAGGTGATCGAGAGGGCAGTTGCTTCCCAACTTCAGGCAGTCTTGGATGAAACCGATTATCTCGACCCATTTCAAACCGGCTTCAGGACAGGACATGGAGTGGAGACTGCCATGGTTGCTCTGACCGATGACCTCCGCTTGAGTATCGACAGGGGTAGTGTGACCTTGTTGGTGCTCTTGGATCTCTCAGCGGCCTTTGACACTATAGATCATGCCATCCTCTTAGATCGCCTGAGAGAGTTAGGAATTGGAAGCACTGCTCTGCAGTGGTTCCGTTCCTTCCTCTTGGGCAGATCTCAGAGGGTGAGGCTCGGGGACAGTTGCTCATCTAAAATCGAGCTTAATTGTGGCATCCCACAGGGCGTCATCCTGTCCCCGATGTTGTTCAATATTTATATGAAGCCGCTGGGAGAGATCATCCGGAGGCATGGAGCTCGGTGTCTTCAGTACGCTGACGACACCCAGATATACCTCTCCATGACCAGATCATCGTCCCAGACTTCAGATTGCGCCTCTCCTCTTAATGACTGTCTCAGAGCAGTAATGGGTTGGATGAGGAAAAACAGATTGAAGTTGAATCCTGACAAAACGGAAGTACTTGCAGTGACAGGCCCGAAACCAGATTTGGGAATACAGTCTCCAGTCCTGGATGGAGTCACACTTTCCTCTAAGGACTGTGTTCGCAGCTTGGGGGTGCTCCTTGATTCGTCGCTTCACATGACTAGTCAGGTGAATGCGACGGTCAGGAGTGCCTGTTATCAGCTTCGGCTGATACGCCAACTGCGCCCTTATCTGGATATGAGGGATCTGGAAACTGTGGTACACGCCCTGGTAACCTCATGTCTGGATTACTGTAACGCACATGGGGCTACCCTTGTGCCTAACCCGAAAACTACAATTGGTGCAGAACATGGCAGCCAGGGTAATTACAGGAACATCTCGGAGGGAGCACATAACACCTGTGCTTAAATCCCTCCACTGGCTGCCGATTAGTTTCCGGGCGCAGTACAAGGTGTTGGTTTTGACCTTTAAAGCCCTACATGGCTTGGGTCCATCTTATCTTAGGGACCGCCTCTCCCCATATGATCACCCCCGCGCCCTACGGTTCTCTGGGAGGAATCTGTTACAGCCAATGAGAACTAGGCTGTCTCAGACCTCCCAGAGGGCCTTTTCCGCAACTGCCCCCAGACTCTGGAATGGCCTGCCAGATGAGATCCGTCTTATCACTACTCTTGCTGCTTTCAAGAAAGCAGTAAAGATGGATCTCTTCCGGCAGGCCTTCCCGGAATAACTTCAGCTGGGAGATATATTTTAATCTGTTGCCCTGATTTCATCCTATGTTCTTATCTGTTTTAATTAATGTGGCATTTTTAATTTTAATTATGTTTAATTCTTTTTTAAGGGGATGGGAGGGTAGGATTATGGGATGAGGGATTGCTTTTAACTTTGCTTGTTTTAAATTTGTTGTTCCCCGCCCCGATTGCCACGCAGAGAGGCGGGTTATAAATAAAAATTATTATTATTATTATTATTATTATTATTATGCTTGCAGAGCTGACTTTATTGGACAACAGCTTCCTCCACCCCCCAGCTGAGCAGGAACATAAAGGGAACCATTGGAGAGGCAAGGAGACTGGGGCTTGAGCACCAACTGAGCCCAGTCTCTGCCCCTCAACTGAGTAGCAACACAAAGAGGACCATCTGAGAGGCAAGGAGACTGGGGCTTGAGCACCAACTCAGCCCAGTCTCTGCCCCCTAGCTGAGAAGAAACACAAAAGGGACCATCAGAGAGGCAGGAAGACTGGGGCTTGAGCACCAACTCAGCCCAGACTCCGTCCCCCAGCTGAGCAGCAACACAAAAGGGACCATCAGAGAAGCAGGGAGACTGGGGCTTGAACACCAACTGAGCCAAGTCTCCACCCCACAGCTGAGCTGCAACACAAAGAGATCCATTGGAGAGACAGGGAGACCAACTGAGCCCAGTCTCTGCCATAGCTGAGCTGGATAACAGAGTGCCACTGGAGGACCAGTCAGGAAAGTGGAGGAAGAAAGGTGAACAGCCATATCTGCCCTCCCCCAACCACAGAGAAAGAAGTGAAGAAATTAAAGGAGGGAGGGGATGGGGATGGACTAAATGAGGGAGGACACAAGAGAAGGGAAGGGAAGGAGGGGAACCCAGAGAGACATAAGGGGATGGGTAGGAAAGCAAACAACCAACAAAGGGAGGAATAATATAGGGAGACAAACAGCTACTGAGCAGCAGCAGTAGTGGTGAGTGTCACTGACAGGAGTGAATTGTGACACCATAGCTAACATTGGCTGGCATTGTGCACAGGGAGGTGTAGGTGGCTCTCCTTGTGTAACCCCATCACCTAGTAAACCCTATGATGAGACACCCCAAGTAAGACACAGGCAGGATCAAAGCATTAACAGAAAGGGAAGGAGGGAAAAATAAAAGGATGTCACATTTGCAGGATTAGCCAAGGGCACAAGAAAGATGCCAAGACAAATAGCAAACACCCTTAGGAAGGCAAATGGCATCCAAAGCAGCATGACACATAAAATAGGGACATGGAATGTGAGAAGCATAAACCAAGGGAAGCTGGACATAGTAAAAATGGAAATGGAATGAATGAACATAACAGTAATGGGGGTGAGTGAGTTAAAATGGACAGGAATGGGCCACTTTGAATCAGAAACCACACCGTGTTCTACTCAGGCAATGAAAAGACAAGAAATGGGGTGGCTTTCATACTAAGAAAAGATGTGGCAAGAGCAGTCAGAGGATACAATGCAAAATCAGACCGAATCATTTCAGTAAGGCTCCATGGTAAACCTATGAATATTACCATAATTCAAGTATATGCACCAATTACAGAGACAGAACAGGAAGAAATTGATAGATTCCATGAAGGAGTACAGGAAGAAATTGAGAGCACAAGATTTCAAGCTAATCATTGGTGATTGGAACACAAAAGTTGGAAGCAAAGAATCAAAAACAGTAGTCAGATGTGGAATAGCCAAAAGAAATGTTTTTTTGTGAAGCCAACAACCCATTCATTGCAAACACATTTTTCATACAACCAGAAAGAAGGCTATACACATGGACATCACCAGATGGTCAACACAAAAATCAAATAGATTATATAATTGGAAGTAAAAGATGGCGGAACTCTATACTTGTGGCCAAAACTAAACCAAGTGCCGACTGTGGCACAGATCATGAATTACTCATATCAAAAATAAAAGTAAGACTCAAGAAGAAAACAAACAGTGATTATACCAAAATATGATCTAAATAACATTTCAACTAAATTTGCTGACAACATAAGAGATTCACACTACTAAGCTTAATAAACTGAGAACCAGAGGAACCATGGTCTGAAGCCAAGGACTTAATAAAAGAAGAATGCAGACAGACACTTTCAATAAACAAAAAGAAAGAGAAAACACCTTGGATAACAGAAAAAACACTACAAGCAATAAAGAAAAGAAGAGAAGAAAAACAAAGAGCAATAGGAACAAACTAAGAATTATGAATGCAACAGTACAATGGCTTGTGCGGAAAGATAAAGAAAATTATTACAATGACCAATGCAGAGAAATAGAAGACAACAACAAAAAGGGAAGAACAAGAGATCTATTTTACAAGATCCGGGAAATCAAAGGAAAATTCAAACCAAGGACTGGGACAATCTATGACAATAAAAATAACATAATTCAAGACCAGGAAGGAATAAAAAGATGTTGGATGCAATACACAGAAGAATTATACAAAAGAGATGACAAAATAAAGGTCACATGGAATGAAGAGCCATATGAAGATGAACCCCAAATTCTAAAAAGTAAGTTGGAAACTGCAATAAGAGAAATAGTGAAAAACAAATCATATGATATTCCAATTGAACTACTTCAATCCACATTGACTGAGTCAACTCTAGTGCTAACCAACATATGTCAACAGATATGGAAAACAAAATGATGGCCAACAGATTGGAAGTGATCAATATACATCCTCATCCACAAAAAGGGAGACACAAGAGACTGTAGCAACTATAGGACCACAGCACTGATCTCCCACACAAGTAAAATCATGTTCAAAATTCTACAAGACTCCAACCATACATGAAAAGAGAGATCCCAGAAGTCCAAGCAGGGTTCAGAAAAGGAAGAGGTGATAGGGATCACATTGCCATCATACGATGGCTAATGGAGCTGGGAGTTCCAAAAGAAAATCAGTATGTGCTTTATAGACTATAGCAAAGCGTTTGACTGCATAGACCATGAAAGGCTATGGAACGTCCTTTAAAGATATGGAAGTGCCAACACATCTGATAGTCCTAATGAGGAATCTTTACTCAGGACAAGAAGCTACTGTTGAAGAGAACATAGAGAAACAAAATGGTTCCCTAGTTTTTGTGGGTTTTTCGGGCTGTGTGGCCATGTTCTAGAAGAGTTTCTTTCTGATGTTTCGCCAGCATCTGTGGCTAGCACCTTCAGATAAAAAGCCCTTTTTTCTCTGAAGATGCTAGCCACAGATGCTGGCGAAACGTCAGAAAGAAACTCTTCTAGAAAATGGCCACACAGCCCGAAAAACCCACAAAAACTATGGATGCCGGCCATGAAAGCCTACGACTTCACAAAATGGTTCCCAATTGGCAAAGGAGTCAGACAAGGCTGCATCCTTTCTCTCTATCTGTTCAACTTGTATGAAGAACATATCATAAGAAAAGGAGGCTTGGACACAGAGGAAAGAGGAGTGAAAATAAGGGGAAGGAATATCAACAATCTAAGATATGTAAGACACCATAATACTAGCAGAAAACCTCAAAGACCTGGAACAACTACTAAGGAAGACCAAAGATGAAAGTGCAAAGGCAGGCTTACAACAGTAAACATCAAGAAAGCAAAAATAATGACCACTGAGGATTGTCACAAATTCATCCTGGAAATAGTAAAAGAATTCTCATTCCTGAGATCAAACATTGATAGAAATGGGGACTATAGTCAGGAAATCAGAAAAAGATTAAGAATGAGGAGGGTGGCTATGAATTCATGATGCTTGTGTTACTACTCAAAGCCCTAAGTGACTTGCGTGATGGGTCCTCTGTCCAAGCTGGCCCCACAGTTCCAAACCCTTGTCACTCACCTTGCCTCTTTTCACCTCAAAATCCCTTCCTGGATCAGGCACTTGAACCTCTAGGTGATCCCTATATGGACCAGTGACTGTGTTGTTCAGTGGGTTCACTCTGATAAGCATGACCAGACTGTCAAAACTAAACAGGAGCAACCAGACACATTTATAAGAAAGAATAAACAAGTGAAAAATTATTAATACACACTTGGATCAAACATCAACCCCTGAACTATTTAATCATTCATAGCTTCCCAAGATCCTCTTCAGTTCTTCAGGTTGACTGTCCTATCTCTATTACAGCATTTCCCTATCTCTATGCCATATTTTTTCCTTATTTCTAGGCCCTCTTTTCCCTATCTGCTTTCCAAAAAAAAACAGTGCACTGGATTTACTAATTTGGGGTGTAGGGAGCTCTTCTAGGTGCTAACTCTCTGCAGGACCATACAGACTAAAGATTTTTATAAAATGGACAATTAGCTAGAATGACTTCAATGAGGTAGGAGGGAATAAATCAGGTTGAGGACAAGCTGATATCACAGCAAAAACGATTATTTAAAAGACAGGAAAGGATATCAATAGAAACCAAAAGAACAGTAGATTCAGAGCAAGCTGTTTATCAGTCAAAGAGAGGGGAAAACAACATAGGTACTAAAATCCTGGTCCTGACAATTTAAGGGGGCTAGAAAGGTATAGCTAAGTTGAAGAGACTGCAGAAATAAAATATACATAGGTTTTTTCACCTTCAGATGTGAAGAAGAGTCTAGGTAGGCTGGATATCTGGAGATCAGAGCAGCAGCAGCATTATGGTGAAGGGGGCCATGGAGGGTAAAAAAGGAAGGTGAGCCACTGGAGACACACATTCTGTGTATATGTGTGTGTGTGTGTCTGTCTCTTTACCCTTTGCCTATATTTAACCTTTTCCTACCTTGATAGCTGTCATTTGGAGTGAAGGGGATAGCAATAGCAATAGCAGCTTCATTAATTTACCACTTCATATTGCACTAAGCAGTCTCTAAGCGGTTTACAACTGTAAGCTAATTGCCCTCAACAAGCTGGGTACTTGTTTTAACAACCTCAGAAGGATGCAAGGCTGAGTTGACCCTGAGCCCCTGGCTTGGATAGAACTCACAACATTGTGGTTTGTGAGAGAGTGGTTACAGTACTGGCATTTAATTACTCCATCACCAGGGATATCTCTGAATGGGGCAAAACATGACCTCAGTGTTGTTCTATGGAGAATTCAAAAACAAAACCATGTGCTTAAAGTGAGGAAAGCAAAGTTTAGGCCTCATATGTGGAAGCCAGATGTGAACACGCACTCAGGGAACTGATAATAACTCTTATATGGTCTGGGGAGTTAAAAACATGGAAGAGTATATATGAGACAAAGCCAATTAAGTATAGATATTTACTCTCTTTTAAATGCAGAAAGGATTGCTCAACATCTCTGGAAAGTGCACAATACCTTACAATGGTGGGTGTGCCATTCTGAGCCAGTTTGACATAGTCTCCAAACAAAGTGAAACACTGATTGCTCTCCTAAACACACCAATGAAACTATTTCCTTGTCGGGGTGGGGTGGGGTATTCCAGATTTTATTTCAACATGAAGCTTGACTTTGTGACAATGAACAGAGATCCACAGTCTCTTGCCTTACCCTTCCAGCATACCTTCATATTTATTGAGCATACCTCATAACAATTCTGTCAGAGGCAAGCCTAAGCTTTTTAGCCTTTCTTCCCCATAGACACCCCCCCCCTTCACAGCATTCCCAGAACTTTGATTGCTGGCACCAACCAGGTTTTCCCAACTTCTCTCTTTGCAGCTTGGGATCTCAATACCTGAAAAAGTGACTCTCTCTATATATGTCTGCCTGAGGACTGAAGTTTGTCAGAGAGGTTCTCCTTTGTGTTCAACCAGAGGGAGGAATACAATGGGTGAGGACAAAGGAGAGCTTTGTCAACTGTAGCACCCTGGTTGTGGGGGGCCTGAATGACTCTGGTTTCATTTCAGTGCCAAGTAGAAACATGTTTTTGTTAAGTTATAAGCTTTGTTGCCTAATTGATTCATTCCAATATGTCAATATACATATTTTAAAACCTTAATCCAATTTTAACCCATGACATTGTTTATTAAGGTGATCCTCTTGTTGGACCAAGCGTGGCAGTATTGTCAGTGGATGGTGGATGATGTGTGTTGCAGTTGTTACCAAACAGCAGAGTTGTCAGGAAAAGCTGACCCTTTTCCTGCACACCTCCAGACTTCTGGATCTTGATGAAACTGCTTCAGCTTTCCAGCCTTACTAGCAGTCAGGAAACACACCAGTTGTAGTTTAAGGAAACTATTCTTTATTCTACAACTAGAAATTATTTACAGTAGTTGTTTATTTACAAAACAAAACCTAGCAACACACCACACAGCGAAATATGGGTAGAACCTTCCAAACTCCCTCTCTCTCTCACAACAATTCATGGACAAAGGATTTTGTCTTTCCCCAAGCTACCACCCACTTGGGCATGTACCTATTAGATAATTGGCTGAGTCCAACCTTCCCAGACCTCCAGTCCATCCCCTGTTGTTGACGTCTTTGTCCATGTGATCAGCCATGCTGACATTGTGTGTTTTGGTTAGGACATTTCCATTCCCAAAACACCCTAATGTTTTCTATTCTCTGGTTCCTTTGTTATTGTCTGGTGTGACACCTGTTGTTTGTCTGGCCCAAACTTATTTTCCAATCCCTTCCCACAGGAAAAAACCTCATACATCTTGTACATTTCATGTCTGACTGTATACCCATCCATCAAAATTCTGACAAGCCCCTCCGAAATGTAAAGATGTATGCTGTCTATGGTGTCATCCCTACTAAATGTGTCAGTCTTTCATGCCTCTTCACAGTCAATGCTTTTGTGAACAGATCAGCAATGTTTCTCTCAGACTCTATGTAATCTAGTTTCACAACATCTGTTTGTACCAATTCACACACATTTTGGTACCTCACACCAACATATTTAGTCCTTGATTTCAAATTCTCTGTTTCCGCCATTGCTATGAATGACTGTGAGTCCTCAAAAATTCTTACTGGTGTCCTGTAATCTTGTCCAAGATCTTTCAACAACTGTCCAATCCACTGCACCTCATTTAAAATTTCATTCAAAGCTGCAAATTCAGCTTCACTGGTGCTTAGGGCCACGCGATTTTGTTTTCTGCTCCTCCAGATTATTGGACTTTCACAAAATTTAATTACCAGTCCAGTAACTGATTTTTTTGTCATGAAGCTCTGATGCAAATGAACTATCTACAAAACATTCCAAATCTACTTCACTGTTTCTGATCACTAGCTTCCTATCCAGACTACCCTTCAGGTATCTAACTAAATGTTTTAATGCAGTCCAATCTTCCACCTTGGGACAATTTGCTCTCCTACTCAGCACACTCACTGCAAATGAAATATCCAGCCTAGTGTTGTTTGCCACAAATAACAAACTCCCAACAACACTCTTATACAAGTCTGCATTCTCAAAATTCTTTGTTATTTCACCACCAACAAATCCTACAGACTTTGGGCTTTTTACAGCTTTTGCACTCTGCAAGCCACATTTCTCAATCAGTCTCTCTATCTTTCTCCTTTGACTCAGCAATCACTGTTGTCAGTCCACTCTACATCTATTCCAAGATACGATTTCAAAGCTCCTAAATCTTTCAAAACAAAATTTCTGGACAACTCCTTCTTCACAGATTGAATCTCCTGTTGTGATTTAGCAGCCACGCATAAATCATCAACATATATCACCAACACAACTTCTCCCTTGGTGTAAACACAAGCATCTGCCATACTCCTTGTGTATCCCAATTTTACTAATTCATCATTAATCCACAAATTCCATGCTTTTGCACTTTGTTTCAAACCATACAATGCCTTCCTTAATCTATAAACTTTCCTGTCACTGTCTTCAAATCAAGAAGGTTGCTCCATGAAAACCTGCTCATTTAAACTGGCATTCAAATAAGCAGTTTCAAAATCAAAATGCTGCATCACAAGACCTCTCCTGGCTGCCAACGCCAACAGTAACCTCAAGCTCTCTAGCTTGGCTGTGGGTGAAAATGTTTTATCATAATTTTCAAATTGCTGCTGTGCAAATCCCTTTGCCACCAACCTGGCTTTGTACTTTAGACTACCATCTGGCATCTCTTTCTTTTTATACACCCACTTACATCTCTTGGCCTGTCAACAATTTCAAAAACACCTTTGTCAACCAAACAGCCAAATTCCTGGTCCATTGCATTGTACCATTGATCTTTTTCCTGAACAGGAAACTCTTGCAGCTCCTCAAAACTCTGAGGCTCTTCCATCACAGAAAAAAACCTTGCCTCCTGTACCACAAATCTATTTGGTGGTTTCCTCACTCTCTGAGTATGTCTTGGAACAAAATTAACTGTTCTCCCCCTTTCATCCTCTGTGTCTGAACTTGTGTGATCTTCTCTTTGTCTATGCCTTTTGACTTCAGTCATTCTGCTTGTGGTTGGTCTAGTTTGGGTTGCTTCATCTGAAGTGCATCTGTCACTGTCAGATGAAGACTCATGTTTCACAGAAACCCCTCCATTTCTTGTGTTTGTGTTAGTTTGCCCTAACCTGAGAAAAACCTCCTTGTTTGAGTGCAGTCTATCCCAACCAAAATGTTTCTCAAAATTTGCTGTTCTCAACATCAAAATTTTACTCCCAGCCAGGTGAAACCTGTAACTGTTTCCAGAGTATCCCACAAACATTAATCTTCTACTTTTTGGTTCATCCTTTTTCCTAAAACAGGCTGGAATGAACACATTGGCATACTGACCAAAAATTTAAGTATTTGTGATTTGGGTTCCTTCCATACAACAACCTGTATGGGACATCTTTGATTGACACATTGTACATCCTGTTAGAGATATGATTGGCCATTTGTATTGCTTCACCCCAGAAAATCTCTGTTACCCGTGCATCTAGTACCATGCAGTCTTTCATTTGTTTAAGAATTCCAATCTTTCTCTCAGCCAACCCATCCTCAGTCAGACAAGCTGGGTTCATATTGTGACAAATTCCTTTTTTTTTTCTTAGCCAATTAGCCAAATTGTTAGATAAAAATTCTCCACCCCAGTCTGTTATCAAAGTCCCCAATTTAGTATCAAATTGACGTTCAATCATTCTCACCCAGGATTTAAAACTCTCGCCTGCTTCTCCTTTGTTTTTCAACAATCTTATGAATGAAAACCTTGTGTAGCGATCCACAATCACTAGAAAGTATTTGCTGCCACCTAGTGACAAACAATTTGCTTGTGCCACATCTGCATGGACGTACTGAAATGGCCTTTCAGCAATTCTCTTGCTGTGTTTAGCTACTGGATACACTCTAATTTTCACCTTGCTACACACAGAACACTCTAAGTGAGTCTGACACTCTGACATTTTTAACTCTGGACACAATTCCCTCAGTTTGTCCAACCTGTTGAAATTTGCATGTCCAAATAATCTGTGATAATAGTGAATACAGTTGGGGTGTAATGGAACATTCTCTATCATGGCACATTCTGCATTTTCCTGCATATAGTACATTTTTTTCTTTTTTGATGGCTTTGGCACAAACCTCCCCATCAAGGCTAATCTTGCATACATTCCCCACAAAATTTAACACATACTCATCATTAGTTAACTCTGAAACACTGACTAAACAGTTTTGCAACCCAGGAACACATAAACCATTGTCAAAACTTTTACCAAGCCCTAGTATGAAGACAGTCCCCATCTCATGGATTTCTTTTTTCGCTGTCCCATCAGCTAACACAACAGAATGTACATTTGGTGGTTCTCTACTGTCCAGTAGATCTGGTGTATTTATCATATGACTGGTTGCTCCACTATCTAAAACCCAATAGTGTTCTACTCTGGATCTGTCCTTCACCACAGAAGCAGTCCCTTTTTTAGTCCCAAAGTTCCTGGGAGGTTGTTGTTGCTGATATTGTTGTTCCTGGCTTTTCTTCTTGTCCCTGTCTGCAGCAAACTTCCTGCATTAACTTTTAAAATGTCCTGTTTTACCACAGTAGAAGCACTTTTTCTCCTTTGAAACTGCTGCCTGCTCCAGATGCCACTCTCTCAAAGCCTCTGGTTCAAGTGTTGTCCTGGACAGCGTCTGTTGACGTTTATATTCCTTCTCAAATCTGTATCTCTGGCTTTCCTCAAGTATCCTTGACGCAATCATTTCCACATTTATGTGTGCCTCTGGCACACTTTGTAATCCATAAAGTATGTGGTCAAAGTCTTCATACAAAGACTCCAGCAAAACAAAAGCTTTCTGCTTTCTACCAAGCTGGACTCCTCTCATTTCAACCTGAGTAAACAAGTCCTGCATGATTTTTAGATGCTCTTCTGCAGATTGACCTTTCTGCATCTTTTGCCAGTACAGTTTCTTGCACCAAAGCATTTTAACTAAGGCTGAACTTGCAGGATGTATTCCCTTCAGCGTGTTCCAGACATCTTTAGCTGAAGTACATTGTGTTATGTAATTTAACTGTCCCTCATCGACCATGAGGAAAATAGTTGCTTTAGCTCTGGAATCTCTCTCTACCAGATCCTGAGCAGCTCCCGGAGGTAGACCTCCCTCTGTGACAGTCCACAAGCCTTCCCTCACAAGCAGGGATTGAGCATAACAGCTCCAGGTATTATAGTTCCTCTCATTTAATTTAGGAAACATGAACAAGCTATCCAATATTTCAGAAATGAAAACTGGGACATGTATGGCCAAGCAATACTAGAAGTAATCAATATGACAAAAGTCATTAATGAGGAAGAACATACAAGTTAGCAGAGGCTGTGGATGTTTGCTTTTGCCTGAGCCTACAGGATTGGGCAAGATGTCTTCCCCCATCCTTTCTTTCCCCTCTGTAAAGTGAGTGCAAACTACTTTTGTACTTTGAACTTAGTATGCTGTAAGTGAAGTAAGCTGAGCAGAAACAGGAAAAGTGGGAGGAGAAGAGAGATACTAGGATATTTTTAAAAGGTTACTGTTTGAATCAGAAAATCCTTGGAATATATGTAAAGCATTTAGGAAAACTTGGTGGGAGGGACCAAATGAGCTTACTGGGAACAGCAAGTTTTTGCCCTCTCCTGTACACTGCCTCCAGCTTATTAGAGTACAGAATAAATTAGTACTTCTCAGTTGCAACAGTTGAAGTAAGCTGAAGATAAAGGAGGAAAGTGAGAACAGGAGAAAGAAACTGGGACATTTTAAAGCAGCCAAGAAAGCAGGACAGCAGAAGATTAACTAAGGGCTGATGCAGACTGGCCTAAAGGGCCGGCCTGGGGGTGGAGTTGGGGTGGGGCCGTCCCAACGCTGCCCCAATGCTGCCATCACACCATGGCATCAGGGTGCCCCGTTGGCGCAATGTACATGCACACTGAGCCAAAAGGGTGCAAAAGAGCCACGGTGGCAGCTCAAAGGGTGGCTTTTTAGAGCAGCAAAAAGGCGGATCGGGGTCACGGCATGTGGTTGCTGCAGCCCCAATCCAGTGTTTCCAGGGCTGTCAGAGAGCCGCCCCTTTTGGGGCCATCTGCATCGGTCCTAAGACTGTCCCGCCAAACAAGGATGATTGGAGTGGGGTATATACATTATTCTTATTTGTCCAAAAATATTCCAGTCTTAATACTAAATTTTCTGAGAGATACCAAAATGTATGCAGTCTGTTTCAAGTGATTCAGTATGTTTACAAGAAGGAAAAAATATTTAGTAAATAAACAATTTACCTCATGATTAAGAGGCCTATGGTGTGGGGAGATATTTATTTTGAAATCTTCATAATATTCTGTTTTCAAGAAACATTTGTATTCACCAAGGAAATGTACCAAATGATGCATGAAGGATATTTCTTTTCTTTCACAAAGTAAGAACTAAATCCACCCAAAAAATTAATATCTTTCAATATAAAGAGGAAGATTCTGAGCATACATATCTTGGAAATGTCTGGCATTTATTTCTCAAATATAGTTCAATGGGATTTGGATATCAATGTAAACATCTACATTTCTGCAAACCTTATTTTAATATATATAACTACAAATAACGTAATGTTTTGAAATTGACCTGCTCCAGTATATTCAGCCTATTACTCTTTCCCCAAACTCCCACAAATGAGTCAACTCCAAAGTATTAGTGACTGTTCAACCTCTGAATACAGCTTGTGAGGTCAATCAAAGACACTCAAATACCGTTCAGTTTTGAATTTCTATTGTTTTTGCAGAAGACCAAAGAGCAGCTGCTAAAACACCAACAATCTAATAAAAACAGATATTTTCTCACTGACAGGTAGGGTAAACAACTGTCTAAGGATAAGCAAGTGGTGGGCAGGCAGACAGACAGACAGACACACAGATGGAGAGCAACCAAAGAACTGTTAGCATGAGTTTCTGAATGTGACCAAACTGAAAACTTGACAAAACCAGACTTTATTTAGTTACATGCAGGCTGAACCTCCCTTGTCCAAAATGCTTGGGACCAAAGGTATTTGGAATTTGGGAATTTATTATTATTATTATTATTATTATTATTATTATTACAGTCTGTATTTGCATATATGTCCATAAAGCTTGAAGACGGAACCCAAGTCTAAACATGAAATTCATTTGTTTCATATATACCTTATACACATAGCCAGATTGTTATTTTGGGCCTTTACAGACTGCCAGAAATAGTGCAGCTCGAGGCCACTTTAACTGTCCTGGCTCAGTGCTAGGGAATCATGGGAATTGTATTTTTGTTTCTGGGACATTGAGCCTTCTCTGCCAGAGAGCTCTGGTGCCACAATAAACTGAGCCAGGACAGTTAAAGTGGCCTCAATTTGCACTATTTCTGGCATATGAGGGAGTATCATAACATTTTAATTATCACCTTTTTAAAAAATTGACAGAAAGTTTGTTTTTATTTGTAGTTGTTATCTCTACATAGTCACCATCAAGATTTATACATTTTTCCCTGTGTTCCATGACCCTCCAAATACCTGTTATTGTAAAAGTCTACAGACTGTGCTTTAAACCACTGTTCCACTTCATCAATGATGTCATCTGTGTTGTCAAATCAGTGACTCCACAATAAATTTTTCATTTTTGGGAAAAGAAAAAGTCACTTGGTGATGATGACACTGACAAAATTTAATCAATGTACTTAATTATCACCTGGAAGTTATTCTGATATATTTTTTAAATTTTCTCAGTGTCATCATTGGTCCCTGAGTGCATGATGTTGAGAAAATCTGGATGGCGACTACATAGAGATACGTTAACGACTACAAATCAAACATTCTGTCAAAATTTTTTAAAAGTGATAATTAAAACCTTACGTACTTTAAATAATTTATGTATGAAACAAAGTTTGTGTACATTGAACCATTGGAAAACAAAGGTGTCGCTATCTTAGCCACTCATAAAAAAGGGGTTTGATTTTGGAGGATTTCAGTATTTGGAATTTCAGGTAAGCGAGACTCAACTTATGTGTGTGTGTGTGTATGTGTATGTATATATATATATATATATATATATATATATATATATATATACACCATTCTTAGTTCCACATAAAAGATATGCAGAACACCCAAAGAACCTCAGGTAGGCAGGAGTTAGCAGAACAGAACTTTATGAAGCTTATCACAAAAGGTTATTTACAGTTTAAAAACGTGTTATTTTAACATTATTAAGCACGAACAATATAATGACAATATTATAACACTTTCACAATGGTTGCAAAAATGGGGCATTAATGATTCACAAGCAGTAAAAAAACACTTTTACATTCCACACGTCGGCATCATTAATCATTTTGAAAATGTGCTGGGTTTGTTCTTCCTGCAGCATGACAGGAGGCAGGCGGGACTCTTCCCATGTTTCTTCAATCCTAGAAAATTGTATAGTAAGTACATCCTCTGGGACTTCACAGCTTTGGACATGTCAGACTTCATTTTTATAAATCCCCATTTTCATCTTTAAAAATTTCCTGCTGTGGCAGAGTGATGTTTCTCTCTCAGCTGAGGACTCCTTACTCACAAGCTCACAAGTGTGGCACAGGAAATGATTCCCAGGCACACTGGGGGAGTCAATTTAGGAGATTGCTCTCCTGTTGCATTCTGCGATTTGTAGTTTAGGAAGCACCATTTAGAACAGTGGTCCCCAACCCCCGGTCCGCGGCCCGGTACCGGTCTGCAGAACAAATGGTACTGGTCCGCCCTGCTACTGCGTCCTCTGTGCAGCGGCGGCGGCGGGTCCGATAATAAGCACAGGGACAGGACTCCAGTGGGCCGCGGAAACCTGCCCAGTGGGCCGCAGGAAAATTATCAAATGTTGACCGGTCCACGGCAATAAAAAGGTTGGGGACCACTGATTTAGAATATTCAGCCAGAGAACTCTTAAGCCTCACTGAACTACAAAATACAACAGGAGGCAGTCAGAGCCATAAAAGTTTATGAGCCCCATTTTTAGAGTGTAGTGCAATAATTGGAGAAGGGAGACCCACAGCACTCTCCAAAGTCTTAAGCAAAGCAGCTTCATTTATATACCACTTCATATTGCACGATGGGATGTGTAAGCGGTTTACAACTGTAAGCTCAATGCCCCCCAACAGTTGGGTACTCATTTTAGTGACCTTGGAAGGATGCAGGCCTGAGTCTAGCCTGAGCCCTGGCTAGTATTGAACTTGCAACCTTGTGGTCTATGAGTGAGTGGCTGCAGTACCAGGGCCCAGGGAGAAATAATGTTATTGAAACATGATTGACTTTCACACGGTTCCAATAATGCAAATGAATCACAATCGGCAAGCCGTTGACTTTTTTAGTCATCAATGACTTATTCCACTAGCAACATGCTTCCATGATGTTGCAAGAACAATAGCAGGACAATGTCATGTGAAAAACTTTGCCCTGATCGCAAAATAATGATTGTAACAATACTCTTCTATAACACGTATTACTCCGTGTGATAATCTTCATGATCAGGCAAAAGTTAGAATATTTTAAAGCCTGTTTAGTCACTAAGCAGTACAATCCCATGCGTTTCCATCACCACCTAACTAGCCCTGCATTGTGGAAGACCTAATAGCTGAAACCTCACAGGAAAAATAGATTCTTCTTTTGATCTAACAGTTACTTTAAGACCGATATAGCAAAGTAACAATGCAGCAACACATAGGAAGAATCTGGAGGCTTCCTTCAGCAATGAAAAGGGTAGGAAAACCTGGGGGAGGTGGGGGAGGGAAATATTCATTCCCACAACCTCTCCACAAGGCACACCTGTCCTCCCCAGAAAACCAGAATTCATCGCATTTCACTTCTGTTTGCCATTTTTGGGTCAATAATTGGCCAAAAAAGCCAGAAAGTAGGAAGCAATTCTTGTGCTGAAAGTGGTTTTAGAGGGGGTGAGGGTTTTTTTGTATGCTTTGGGGCATTTTGGTCCAATTTGGGGTGAAAAGTATCCCCAAGGTGTGCCAAACCTTTTAAGAAGAAAATGTGGGGAAATTGGGAGGCTTTGGGAAACTGGCAGGGGAATTTGGGGATCAAAGCAATTTGTGTTCGGGAGCCACACATGTCTCTCAGACCACCCCAAACAACAGGTTCTACTTCCTGAAGAGTAAGAGGAGATCTGAGAGGTTTATGTTAGGTGCTATTAACAGATTGCCTTGGCAAAGTTTTGGCTTACTATCCTATGACCTCCACTGGGACTGCTCTCAGTTCTATTTTTTCTAAGTAGCATTTATTTAGAGACCCTGAACCTAACAAAAATGTGAATTCTTGAACCCCAGCATGAATAAGCCAGACTACACATTGAAGAGGAGAGAATCCACAATTTTATTTGTTGCAGCAAATAAATAGAAACAGGAACAGACATCTACACATACAGACATTTCCATATGATAATAACAAAGCACTCTGTCTTTGTAGATACCATATTACCAATTAGCAAGTCACATTTCTGAGGCATGCGTACTAGACAGGTGACATACCTCTATCCCATAATGACTACCCGTTAACATGGTAACCCAAAAAGAGATGTGTTTTTGGCCCTGTGATGTCAATGGGGCACCAAACGTTTATACAGTACATTTACTATGATCTTGGGGTGGGGGGGTTACTAGGGCTGTCAGGAGGCTGGCTCCAATTGATAGTCTTATATATATAAGCTTTTCATTTGGCCTTGCAATTGCCCTTTTTCAACTTTTACTGCATCCCAACCTATGTTTCTCTGTCAGTTTGACATAATCCAGGCGCACTTGGTGCTCTTTGCTATAGAAAATCCCCACTTGGCTATAAAAACCTACTGAGTGACCTTGGGCAAGTCACACTCTCTCAGCATCAGAGGATGGTAATGGCAAAACTCCTCTGATGAAACTTGCCAAGAAAACCTTATGATAGGCTTGGCTTGGGATTGCCATAAGTCAAAAATGACTTGAAGGCACACAACACATACATACATAGAAAGAGGATCAATCTACGTATACTTTTCTATCTAAGGTAGCCTTCTCAGCCACCATCCCATACTGGTATCTTTTCTAGTATCTTCTCATACTGGTTTCTTCATTTCCCTTTCCCCTTTGTCTTATCAATGAAGTGTTGGATCTTTTCTTTATCTCATATTTTCCCACTTACTTCAGAGTGAAGTGCATCAAAGGGAACTTTCTAACTTACGTCTGTATTACATTACGCATGAGAAATATTTGCATGTCAAGTCCTTTTGCATATGATTATTCTCATCAGTGTCAGTAAGACTGGCACAAATCCACACATTTAATTTATGTCTTATTAATCTTATTGGATGCTGCTGTAACACATGCTATGCCTCTCAATTATCAACATTTCAATACCTCAGGCAAAATGAGCAAATATTTCATGCCATGGTATTTTATTTCCCTCAAACCTGACAGGTTTAGAATGGCTGCACCAAAGGCTTTGACAGGTAAATCACATTGAGGGGGTGAGTTCAGAAGGTTGGCATCTTTTGATATCAGATGAGAGGGTGTTGTTTTTTTAAAAAAAGAATCTTCCATAAAATTGTTTTACATCATTGATGTTAGATATTAAATAATAAAAGTGCCATCTAAATGAAGTGAGGTTAAACACAGGTAATGTATGGTACACTGTAGGGTATTATTAGTCTATCTTTCCTCTGCTTATCAGCTGGCACTGATATCCTTCAATAAAATGTTGAAACTGGAAAGCTGGAAAAGGTCAAACCAGTGATAGGAATACAGCAAAAACCCATTAAGTGTAGAGTATAAAAATATACTGATAAGAACATTACAGAACCCACAAATATGATTTTCCTTGTCTCCTTCCTTTGATAACTATCCAGCCCAGAAATGCCAAAGCACTGTGTAGCATCTTTCTGCAGAGGCACTGTTTGACAAAGGGCCTACTGAAGAGGCCCTGATCATCCCTGTAATTTTCACATGCTACTACGAAAACTGTTGTTGTTGTTTTCTTTTAAAAAAACAGAAATTCAAGAACAGCTTGTACTAGCCATTGCAAAACAGAAAGATTTCACCAGCCCCATAAAGTTCTATCTCCAGTGACTTTTAAGAATGTTCTTCAGAACTTCTAAGATGTTTCATTGAGTATTTTATGTTCAGCCCTGGACTGATCAGGTCCCAATAGGGACATAACACTTGCACAACATCACCACTCTGATTGTGGAAATAGCTGTACATATCTGAAGCTCATGCAAGGAGGCATTTGAGATCTCCTTGCATGAAAAGTTCTCTTGATTTGTTGTGAAAAAGCTCTACTCATCCCATAAGCTCAGAATGCCATTGATTATCACTGGGATGGGGGAAACTGAAAGCTCCTATGTGGTTCTGCACATGCTGGATGCCTCTCCATTTATTTATTGTAAAAAATAATGCAGTTTGACACCACTTTAATTTCCATAGCTCCATCCTACAGAATCCTAGTATATAAAGTTTTGTGAGGCACCAGCACTCTTTGGGAGAAGGCTAAAGACCTTGCAAAACTACAAATCCCAGGACTCCATAGAATGGTGCTACACCACCTAAAGTGGTAACAAACTGCATTATTTCTACAGTGCAGATGCACTCTCAGCCACTCTAGTCCTCACCACCATGAACTGTAATCCATAAATTTGGTGGCATGGCTTTTCATTTCTCATCATTATATTTGTCTTCAGCTACTATATCCAAGCCTGTAACATGAATCCAAAGTTTTCTCCTTTTGAGCAATCAATTCATAAAGTGAAAAAAGCTGGGACTGATATTTGTTAACAGTAACACAAGGTATGTACAAAAATAAATCTTATAGGCATTGAGAAGCATTTGGGGTAGTAAAATTGTTCTGCCACTTTGACTTGATCCCACTTGTACTTTATTTTATTTTATTTATTATTCATTTTATAATCTACCTTACTCCCACTAAGACCCAAGGTGGCTTCCAAAATTTAAAATAAAAGTTCAGCTAAAAATGTACTATTACAAAAGTTTTCTTTTTAAAAAAATAAACATTAGTTCTATTAAAAGTACATAGCTGTAAACAGTTTACAATACATTTTAAAATACATTTAAAACATAATCAAAACATGCTAAGTAGAAACAGAGCACACCATTTTGAATACCTTTCAGCCATATTATTAAAATCAGTCTAAAATCTGACTAAATAGAAAGGTCTTCATCTGCTAGCAGAAAGAGAACAGGGAGGGGGCTAATCAGAGCTCTTGGGGGCAGGAATTCAATAGTCTGAGATCAACTACTGAGAAGGCTCTGTTCCAGGGGTAGGCAACTTTTTTGAGCCGGGGGCCGGGTTGCTGTCCCTCAGACAATTGGGGGGGGCCGAATCACCAAAAATAAATAAATAAATAAATAAATAAAAATTAAAAATGTTAAAAAATTTTAAAAAATATGCATGCGCACTCTCTCAGCCCCAGAAAAGCCATGGCAAAACCGCTATGGAGATTTTGCCAAGAAAACCCCAAGAGCAAGTAATAACTACAATAATCAATATCATCATGGCAGGGGGCAGTGGCGGTGGCAGGACCAGCCTGGGGCCGGTCCAAAGGCCTCGGGGGGCCGCATCCGCCCCCCGAGGCCTTAGGTTGCCTACCCCTGCTCTGTTCTATGTCCACACCAACCATACCTATGAAGAGGATGGAAATAGAAAGCTCTCTACTCAAGATCTTAGAACTAGGGCCCACTTTTATCAGAAGATATGTCTGTTCTAAAAGTATTGAGAAGTTTTATAAAGCACATTATCAGTGACTTGTGAGTTCTGTGAATTAAAACACATTTGTCAGCAATGAAAATGGCCATTGGATAGGTGTACGAATGAAAATGAAAGCAGGTTTTATTCATAGACGATAGTGTTGCCCATTAATCCAGTGATTTGGGAAGGGAAACATGTGTCTGCATTCTCTTGATGATTGAGTCTTCAACATCATGTGATCAAGAAAATCAGATTCCAAAATGTATTAGTCTGAGATGTGCTAGCTGGTTCAAAAATGCTGGTAGCTAAGAAATGAAGGAGATATTCTCTTCCTACATGAAAAATAGTGGTTGTTTAAAATGTGGAAGGAGGTAACATAGCAAAAATGACAAAATTAATTTGAATGAGACATGGTAGGTAATAAGCATCCACCATCAGGAAGAATTTTGAATTAGGATTAGGGAGACCTAGATTCACAACCCATTTGGCCATGATGTTTATGATGAGAAGGGCCATGTATGCTACTTTGAGCTCTTTAGAAGAAAGGCACAATAAACAGGTAAGAAATAAAAATTAATAAAAACAGAACCATTTACCTTTGTTTCTGAGAGATTAACAGTGCAATCCAATACACATTGACTCAGATGTCTAGTTGAGTACAATGGGAGATTATTCTCAAGAAAACTGATGTAAGATTGCAGCAGAAATTTGCATCTACACTGATAGTCTTTTCTTTAGTGTTTTTTAGAATTCTTTTACTTATGCATCATTATTTATAGATGTGCCATTTCAGCCTTCCCCCTATTTTCTCTATATTTTCCGCATATTCAATTATAAATATATGCCACATTCTTAACATTAAATTCAAAAACAAATTCAGCAAAATATTTGCATTGCCTCTAAGAAATGAACTATTTGATAAATCTCAAATTATCTGAAGCAAAGTAAAATAAAATTTCCAAGCTGCATCTGTTGTTGTTGTTGTTGTTTATGTGGTGGATTTCTATTAGATGCTTGACATACAGAAGACATTTTTCTTGGATAGATCAATAGTAACTTTTCTTTTATAGAAATCAATATGAGCTTGCCAATTTTGATTAGAAGTGCCCATTGTCTGACCTGCTTACACAGAGTTTGTTACTTTAGACATTATTTCATTTTTTTAAAAATCCATTCCCTACATTATGTTACTTTTGTTCTTTCCAGTATTTTGCACATAAAATCCAGGCTGCAACAATTGTGATGAATTGATCTCATATCCCACAATTTCATTAATTCAGACTATAATAAACTGATACTTTTGCTAAAGGGAAGAGCTATTATTTGGTGACAGAATATGTGTTTTTCATGCAAAGTATCTATGAAACAATTCTGGACATGTGCTGACTGGCTAGGAAAGATTCTTGTCTGAAACCATGGAGAGCTGCTAATTTTGAAACTGCTCAGGCCTTGGATCTATATTTTGCCCAAGCTTCTATCTGGGGATCCACTTCATACTTTTTTCCCCTTCTTGATATTTTTATGGTAGTATTGGTTATTGAGACACAGCCTAGGCCTAGCTGCAATAATAGTGGGTCCTGATAAACAAGCTGAAGATCATGGTTAAACATAAAGTATAGATCCAAGGTAGCATACATGACCCTTCTCATCATGAACGTTATAGTATATGTAGTATTACATTATCTGATTCCTAAATATGCTCCCATCAGTTCTCCAATAATGTTTTACTTTGGAAAAAGTACATAATAAATGACTCAAAGTACCAACATGGAACTGCTATTTCCACAATAATTTATTATAATTCCTATTAACTTTCAAAGATATAGCCATGTTAGTCTGTAAAATCAGCATGTCGAGAGATCTTGTAGCACCTTTGAGACTAATTGAGGGCCTTTGCAGACTGCTGGAAATAGTGCAAATTGAGTCCACTTTAAGGGTTAGGGTTAGTGCTAGGGAATCATGGGAATTGTTGTTGTTTTTCTGAAACATTGAGCCTTCTCTGTCAGAGAGCTCTGGTGCCACAATAAAATACAGTTCCCGTGATTTCCTAATCCTAACACTAACCCTTAAAGTGGACTCAATTTGCACTATTTCTGGCAGTCTGCAAAGGAAATTGGCAGCATGAGCTTTCATAGATTTCAGTCTACCTCCTCAGATGCATTACTGAAGTCTACAAAAGTTCATGCTGCCAAATTCTTTCTTTCAGTTATGGGGGAAGCAGACGGGTGGCCCTGGGCCGCCCCGGGAAGCTGCGCCGCGGGGCTGAGGTATCCCCACACCTCGGCCTCATGGCGCAGCTTCACCACCCTTGGAAGGAGTGCTAAAATAGTGCTCCTTCCACAAGTCACCGAAGGTGCACCACAAAAGGCTGGCGGCGCACCTTCGGAGACTCTTCTGCAGCAGCGTGTGCGGACACTGCGGCAGGAAGGCATCATTGGAGCGCCAGCTGTGTGGAGGGCCAGCGCTCCGACAATGCCTTCGGGAAGCTGCCCCTCCCCTTCCTTGTGGCTGCCCCTCCCCTTCCTTGTCCCCAAAACAGCCCTTTGTACCGTCTGCTTCCCCCCTTAGTCTCAAAGGTGCTACAAGATCTCTCTACATCCTATTAACTTTGTTCAATTTTTTGAACAAATTCAGCTCTCCTCTTTGTTATGGAAAGCATCAGGGGTGTTTTGCAGGTGGAATGGCAATATGGCCAGGTTCAGGACAGGGAAGGCAGCCACCACCATCACTATAGAAGCAATGGTCAAGCAAATATTTAGCTAGGATTTGACTGAGGCAAAACAGTGCATGCAATCCTACAGGGACTCTCAGCTTTCAAATAGGCATGTGTCTTCCTATCAGGACTCTCAGTTTGCAAAAAAAAAAAAAAGAGAGAGAGTATTCATATTCTACCATGAACCTTGGATTATTATAGTCCCATAGTGTCTTCAAACACTTGCCACTAGGGCTCTGTTAGCCAACGAACTCCATTTTTATTATATATTTTCCCATGTGGAGTTCCCTATGACCCCAGCCTGACCCTTGGGAGATGGCAACCATAATCTCCTAGATGTGAGGTCAGGTAAGCAAGCTAAAAATTGCTTAAGACCACTAAAGATTTCCTGGACAGGCAGGTTTTGAGAGCTGCCCTTGGGAATATCCCATTATGTTGGAAAACATACCTAATAGTGTTTGTTTGTCTCAGTCTCACACTTGATGAGACAGTGATTAGATTTGATGGCATCTCCTTTCTCTAGCTTCCTTTCCTTGATAGTTTTGAAACCAAATGCATTGTTTAGACTTTAGACTATGTCTAGACTTAAGTAAACAATGAAAAGCCCATCACGCCTTTGTCTAGCTATTGTCCAGCCCATGGCTGGAAGGCAGAAATCGCTCATAAAAACCCCTGGATTTTAGCAGACCCCTGGATTTTAGCAGACCTACCTTGGAAGTGCATGCTGAAACTCTGTCGGTCTGTGCTCTGAGATAGTTCCCGCAACCCCCCCCCACCTCTTGCCGGTCATGCCCCTTCCATGGAACTCATCTTCATTCGCCGCCAAAGCCCAGAGGAGTCACTCGAATGTAAGTATATCCTCTGTCCTGGTCGTTCTCTCTTTGCCTTCCCCGCTCTCGCTCTTCCCCCGCTTATTCCTCTGGTATGTGTGTGTGTGTGCTGCATTTGGATGTTTGCTTATTCTGTTAATAAAAGATTTCATACTTTAATTGGAGCTTGGTCCGTTTCAGTGTCTTCCCTAGCCAGAATTCTTACGTCTCCCATAGACAATTGGATAAGGTCCTAGAAGCGAAGTTGGGCGCTTCCCTCTCTCATTTGAGCTAATTATAAATTCCCCAAAATTAGGTCTTGGCTTCCCAACAGCTCTCAAAACATATTTTGTCTTCTGTGGCAACTTTTGGACTTTTATGGTTCCACTGGGACTCTTAGTTTACAGGAATAGATTTTTGTTACATGCATTTTGTTCAGTTTTGGATTATATATCAATTTCTGTTACAATCAATGGAAGTCATTTTACTTTACAAATTTATAATAGAATAATAACACAGACCTGTAATTGTAAAGCATTAAGGTATTTACATTTTACCGTTAGAAATATTAGTACATTATACACAAATCTGTAGACATCATCTTGCATTATTCGTTTATTTAAAATTAATAAAAATTAGTTACATGTTATGTTATGTTAGTGTTAGTTTTTCTGGACCTAATTTTGCGTTGATTGTTAGCCTATCATCACCTCCCTATGTTTTTTCTTGGCCAATGAACTTAACTTGAATCTTGGTTAACAAATAGGCTCTGTGGATGGGAGATTACCTGGAAAGAGGGTAAATGTCCCATCCTGGATGTACTTGCACTTCCTGTGAAAGAATAGGGATGTATCTTTGGATGACTTGTACATCTTTCTCTGTCACTGGAAGCAGTGGCATTCCTAGGGGGTGCGGTGGTGTGGACTGCACCGGGTGACACCCCAGAAAAGGGATGACACCTAGCCGAGCACTCCCTTCCACCTCCCTACCACTCATTGTGGCATGCAGCAGGGAGGAAGAGGGCCCAGCACACTCCACCTAATTGCCTGGCACCATTTTTTCATAAGTAAAGCGATGTTGGGCAGGGAGATAGGGGCATGGTCTTTTGTGTCCGACTCCTAGTGCCCCCCACCCCCCCACCCCCAGATGACACCCCAGACTGGAACACCCCAGACTGGAGGCCCAGGTGGACTTTCAGTGAGCTTGGGTCCTTCTTCAGCTGGTCCAGCAGCTATAGCTTTCTGCTTAAGTGATAAACTAGTCACAGTTTTACACTATCTTAAATAAGTGCAAAATAGTTAATGTCCTTGGAGATCTCACTATATATATGAATTTATGGCCCAAAGTAGCTTTTTTTTAAAAAAAAAAATCATGCCTTCATTTTTGTTGCATTTTGTGGGCAGAAAAAAATGAACTAAATAAATCCAAAGAGCCTTCAAATCTAACTCAATATTCACACCTCACATTATTTCCTGGGAGTTATTGTCTCTGGATATCACCAGGGATTTAAAACATAGATACATTTCTGATTAAGATTTATTCCTATCTTTCAGATCCTATTAGTATTCTGACCAGCTATCTCATAAAATGAAGCAAATATGATGCACTAAAAACAGTATAGCAGTATGCTATAAATTTTCAACTATCCTGAAATGTCTTTGGGGAACCTCAGATCAAAAGATGACTGAAAGTAATTCAATCTTGATGTTGTTCTATTCTAAAATAATCTGGAAGCTCATTATATGTTTGTCACAAAGTTAACATAACAAATCAGTTTAACAAGGCACATGAGGGTAGGCAATTCAAACTCTAAAAGTCAAAACCATGATGAAAGACCAGTAAAATAGTCAATCCTCCAGGGCAGCCTGTATTGGGACAAGCTCCAAAAATACATTCTAGAGCAGTGAGTTTGATGTCTCCTGTGCAGATGACAGATGACATAATGGTAAAAAGACATATGACAATGCAAAAGTGATGGGTAGATTCTTGGAAAGTCCTCCAGTGCAACAAGAGCCTGATTTCATAGTTCTCTATTGCCATTCTGATGGAGAATTAGAGGGAAAATAACCAAGAATTAGAGAGGAAATGCTTTTCTCTTGTCTATTATGTAGTCAACCTCAGCTTGGAATATCAGCTGAAATTTTTAGACTTCCCCCCACCCCGTGAAATTGTCTGGAAAAGATCACTTTGCAGAAATGTTACTTCCTGTTTTTAAACAGCTTCTCCTGGGTCTAAGATGACCCAGATGAGCCAAAAACATGGGTGAAATATTTTCCCCAGGGGTCATTGGGTGCATTTGGAAGTCAGGAGATCCCTGGAAGCCATAAAAATGGCTCTGAAAGAATACACATGCCCTATCCATCACAATTTGCCAATCCCTGAGCAAGATGGTTCAACAGATTTACTCAGTATAAGGCAGCTTCCTATTTTTCTATATATACATGTAAGACCCTTTCTGATTAACATGAAAAATGTAGACTTTGAGGGCCATGGAGAGTAGGTGCAACATTTGATGAATGGGAGCCATGGTTGCAGTTCCTCACCTCATCAATTTGATAGTCAGTTATGTAGAACATCTGCCCATAGACTTTGAGGGTGTCCCATTACTATCATCCCTTCATTACCAATTAACCATGCTTATTTACACTAGCAGAAGATTTGATCCTAATAACTATTAAATTCCCATGACTCTTGAAAATTTAATACTGACAAGGTAACATGTGGGATTGTTTCAAACAATTTGTTGACATTTATCACTTTGTGGACTTGCTTTCTGGGCTATTCTAGAATCTGAAGTTCTCATTCATAATTACAAAAACTCCATTTTCTCTACACATGTCCCTGTTTCTGAGTAATATTTGATCAGTTAAAAGAAAGTATAGCACAGAACACTTAGAGTCTCTACAGACCGGCAAGACTGGAGGGTGGAGTGGGGGCATGGCAACTGCACATCACAAGCCCCGACTCCATACCAATGCCAGCGTCACACCGCCCACCTGCCTGCACAGTGGCTGGTGTCATGCCATTTCCTTAGCACAGCATTTAGACACACTGAACCAAAGAAATGCCAAAAAGCCGCCACTTTTTGGAGCCACAGCATGTGGTTGCTGAAGCCCTGATCTGGTGCTGAAAGGGGTGGCAGGATGCCACTCTATTGGGGCAGTCTGTAGAGCCCCCTAATTAACTTACAACTGCAGTATATAACAGTTAAATATTTGCTAAGGGCCTTTTCAGACTGCCAGAAATAGTGCAAATTGAGGCCACTTTAACTGCCCTGACTTAGTGCTAGGGAAGCATGGGAACTGCAGTTTATTGTGGCACCAGAACTCTCTGACAGAGAAGGCTCAATGTCTCAGAAAAAAAATACAATTCCCATGATTCCCTAGCACTGAGCCAGGGCAGTTAAAGTGGACTCAATTTGCACTATTTCTAGCAGTCTGCAAAGGCCCTTAGATGTCTGTCATGAGCGTTCAGCTTCTGAAGATGAAGTAGATTTACCACAGCTCTTCCTGCTCCATTCACTGAGTGTTCCACAGGAGAAGTTTGGAGAGAAAGCCCCAATTCCTCAAGAAAAGTGAAGGCTGTAGCATCTAGCACAAACTCAGTCCTTCTCCTGCAGGCAAAGTGAGAGGGTGCACACATGCAGTGGGGAGACAACCTCCTGAAATACGGACTGCAAGTTAGATGGGGCTGAGTCAGTGCGCTTTAAGTCAAAGGCTTTTCTTCTTTCGGTTGCTGGAAACTTGATTTCTTTCTCAAGCTTCTGTTTAAAGGTAAATCTGATTCTGTGATTTATGACCCTGGACTATTTCTTGACCTTGGAATCTGCTACCCATGGACTTTGTTTAGGATTTAGGCCTTCTAACCCTGGCCTGTTTGGTTATCAGGTACGGCTTGCTTATTTGGCTTCTGAACTTCTGGCACCCTGTCTGCTGGTGCAATGTGAGAACAGAACAATGTGTTTTAAAAGGAGCAGCCATTTGCAGAACCATCCTCTTCTGTCAGTTGCTGGTGTGTGCTTATTACAAGGAGTTTGATAGTTCTGGTGTCTCTGCAGAAAACATGACAGGCTGGATGCAAAAAGTATCTTTCAGTGTGGATTTTTTTTTTCCAGAAGACCAGAATATTTGAATATGGGAGAACTATGCAAAAGTCTCATTCCTTTATTTTTATTTTTATTTTACCAACATGGCTGCCCAACTCTTGAAAAAGCAATTTCTTGACTGGGAAATGAATAGAGGAGAATATTCTTTCCATCCAGTGTATTCCAAACACATCAGAAGGGCAGCAGGGTGGGAATACAGGAATAAACCATAATCACTAGTTATAAGGTGGCATGGTAATCTTCTGTGCTCACCAGCAATAGAAGTTAGCAGATATTCATCAATAAAACAAATTCTAATTTCAGTTCATTTAAGTGGCAATCTGGAAGGCTGATCAGGGAAAGGGGGAGGTAAGAAATCTTTAAAATCAATTGGTACCTCTCTTTCCTCTGTAATGTGCTTTAGATCAACTCCAAGGACAATAAGAAATAATAGGTTCTTTTTGCAGCTGTCATTTATCCACAGAATATGCATAAGAAACAGCTTTTGTGTTATTACTCTTCATATGCAAAGTATTTCAGGTTTTTATAGAGGGCCATTTTTTATTCCCAGCAAAATCTACAAAATCCATGGCACATTGGCCACCAATCCAAGGTCCACCTCTGCATGCACAAACATGACTTGAAAATTATTTTCTCTAAAGGGGAAAATCTGCACAAACTTTTGCCCTTCTAACACTTTTACTTCTGAAGTGAAAAGTTGAACCTAGTTTTACAGGCCACCTTGGAAGCCATTGCTGTGAAGAGGCATGTTACATATCCATCTCCCAATTCCTTGCGAATTAACTGTAAATCAACAATTAACTGGTTCCCTCTGTTGTCTGCATGTTCCAGAGCAATGCTGGACAGCTGTCTACACAGCATCCTGTGGCAGTGAGAGTCACTCCCCTTGAGGGCAGAAATGAGGAGCCCAGCATTGACCACTTGGCTGGGCATCTTGTGACCTCAGAGGAGCAACCTGAGAATGAGACACAGTGTAGACAGCCACCTGGTGTTGCTCCAGAATTCAGGAAAGATCTGGAGCAAATTGTGATTCCAGGAACCCTGATGCAAATTAAGACCTATCTGCAGTGCCTTGATGTTGAAGAAGGATTTGGATTAGGATTTATTAGGATACAAGGGCTAAGGTTGACAGGGTAAGAACCTTTTGGACCAGCAGAATACAGGGTCATGGTAGATGTCTGGCCTTGGTTATCATTGTTGTTAGTTACCCTCAATTCATGGTGAACTTGTGTATGAGAAATCATCCACTACTCTGCTCAGGTCTTGTATATTCAGTCCTGTGACCTCCCTGATTGACTCCATCCATCTGACATGTGGTCTTCCTCTCTTTCTGCTGCCTTCTACCTTTCCTAGCATATTTGTGTTCTCCAACAATTCATGCCTTCTCATTATATGGCCAAAGGGGCAGCTTTCTTTTTAAGCAGGGCTGGGCAGAATGTCTCCCTCAGGCTTCATGTGACCCTGGATTACACTTTTGTGGCTCCTGAAGCCCCACCGGTGGCCCAGAGTGCTTCAACTGCATAAAAATGTTTTTTTAAGGTAAAAAAGTTTGACAATTTTGTTTGTTTGTTTTGTGTATATCCCACCTTTCTCCCAGCACAGGATCCAATTTCTGCCTGAAAAACTTATAGAAAATTCCCCAAATGCATGAGAAAAACTCAAAATGCCCCTATCAACCAAATTCTGCAGAGCACTCCATCACTCCCAAATTCCTCTGTTTTCCTTTCAAAATGGTGACCAGAAGTGATCATTTCCTGTCACCATTTTGAGAGAGACTACAGAGAAAAAGAGTGGTATTTGGCCTTTGGTCTGTGGGTGTGGGTGGGTGTTTTGGGGATATTGTGTGGTAGCTCTTATAAACAAAGAAATTGTCCCTAGTTATTGAATATGTGCATGCATGCTCTTTCTTCAAAGTGGAAAAAGAAAAAGAACTTCCACTTCAGCCTAACAGAGGATCACTCGAAGTGGCTACTGGTGATATCTGAGAGTGTCTTTTCCCTTTTGATCCTCCCAGCTAGAATAACTGCAGGCAGCCCTTCGTAGTCACAGATGTGTCTAACTTTGTTTTGAAAACTTGCAAAGATGTTTGATGGAAAGACCTGTCACATCAAAAGGAATAAAGAAGAAAACAAAAAAGAAAAAAACCCTGTGTCACATCCCAAAACCACAGAAATTAACAAGCACACAAAAAGACAATGAATTGTGTACCAACACTGAGGATGACAGTTAACTGTGGGAGTACTGCATCTCTGAAGCTGATTTGTGAAGCATCATCCTATTTACCTTGGCTCCTTTCTGAGCTAATAGTTTATACTATATAACATGCCGGAAAGGAAAACTGCTAAGTCTGCTCTTTAAAGCTATCATCCTGTTGGAAGTTGACATGGAAACTGTTAACTGCTAACTGGTAGGGATGGACCAAATTGTCTCCATCTGATCCATGTAATTTTTGCATTTATCATAAATCCATGCCATACAACAATTTCATAATAGTGTATACACAGTTAAAGCAGTTTGATACCACTTCAGTTGCCATGACTCCATCCTGTGGGCCTAGGATTTGTAGTTTGATTAGTTACTTTTCTGCTAGACAGGTCTAGTGCTTTAGCTGATGGGGAGCATGCTAGAATTTTCTAGCTGAGAATATCAAGTACCACAGCAAACTACAGATCCCAGGATTCAATGGAAAGGAGCCATGGCATCAAACTATTGTAACTATGTATTGTAAATACAGTCTTAGTCTGCAAATCAAAACAACAGCAACAAAAAAACTTAACTCTGATTGCATTAATAGTTTGCATAATGAGAACCAGTGTAGTGGTTTGAGTATTGGACTACAAGAGACCAGGGTTGAAATCTTTACTCAGCAATGGAACCCCCCTGGGACACCTAGGGCAAGTCAAACTCTCTCAGCCTCAGAGGAAGACAACGACAAACGTCCTCTGAATAAACTGGTCAAAAAGCCTTCCAGTGTTATGGAACTCAAAGGCCCATAACAATGACTTGTATCAAATAAAGAATTGGAAAATCGGCTATTCTGTGTCAGCATATATGATGCTGTGCTTCTGCGTATCACACATGGATGTGTCAACAAGAAATGTTTGAGAAATTTAATCTCTAAACTGTAAAGCAGAAATCAAGACACTGTAAATATATGCCAGTGCTGCTATACTGGGAAAGCCAACATGGTGTATTGGTTTGAGCATTGTCTTATGACTCTGGAAGCCAGGGTTCGGATCCCTGCTTGGCCATGGAAACCCATGGGGCAGCCTTGGGCAAGTCACATTGTCTCAGCCTCAAAGGAAGGCAAAGGCAACCCCTTGCAAACAAATCTTGCCAAGAAAACTTCATGATAGGGTTGCTTTAGTGTCACTGCAAGGTGGAAATGACTTGAAGGCACACAACAACAAAGTTATGCTGGATTCCACAGTTGCAGTGATGTGTTCTATAGTCTTAAACTCACCCACTGTATAAGAATTAATTAGCTTCACAAACATGGAGTCAAAAGTAAAAGACACAGCTTGAAAATTATTGGTTGTGCAATGGAATGCATTCTAGGAAAGTACAACTGCATGCACAACTTCACAACAGGTAAGCACAATGTTGCCTCTACTGGACTCTGATCATACCAATCTGGTCCATGCTTTCAAGACCAATGTATGGATGCAACTGAAGTTATGCACTGACCTTCACAAATCCTAGATGTTTTACTATACTTCTTAGCTTTGAAACATTTTTTAATGCGAGGAAGTAAGTTTAAACCTCAATATTTTGAAAGAACTTCCTTGAATATTAATTTTGGAGCTGATTTTTTAAAGTAGAAGATTAATACAAAAACAGTACAGATTTAATGGTGAACATATGCAAAGGTGACACAGACCAGAAACACAGCACATTCCCTAATTTATCAGCACAGTCTTTAATTGCTTTGTTAATGCCATTTTTAAGCAATTGCTTCCATTACTTGCATTTAATCTTTTAAACAGCTTCCTCCATTGCTTACACCTAAGCTTTTCTTGAAGACCATACAAAATTTCAGGGACTGAATAATCATTTTTAATTGGTTTCCTTAAATAATTTCTAAATTTGAATATGCAGTATTATGAATTAACTGATCTATAAAAGAGATTGCTTTTAGAGACACACATGCAATGATTATGTACATATCAAATAAGTTCAATCAGACATATGCCTTATTCTGTTTTATTCCCTAATCTTTGTAGTACTGTAAATTAAGACAAATTATAATTTCAATTATATGTACACTTTAAAAAAAAAAGAATATTCCTGAGGAAAATATATTCAATAGTTTACTTTGGAAATACAATGAGTTTATGTAATTTTTAATAAATTATATTTTAAATGTTTCTCAGTTACAGTTTTCTTTCTTTCATATGAGAAGAGAAGTGTATTAGAATATTTTCTGCTCCATTTTTGTTAATCAAATATATGTCTTTTGTCCAACAGTGGTTAAATGAGAACCAGAATGGTTGTGATAAGAGAGAAGCATACATTCAAAGGTCTGCTCCAAGCATGTATGAACTAGGGCTGTGATTTGTTTTGCAATAAAAGGTTTACACAAGGGGAGATGCTGTACTTTTCTTTTCCTCATCTTTAGTTTATCTCATTGGGGTTGAGGATGGCTCGCTTTCAGCTGTAAGAGAAGTGTCTGTAGCAGTGGAATAAGGCCACAATTTTGAAAGTTTACTTTTTGGGGATGAGAAATCCCTGAAATTGGGCACTGGCCCTGCTGGCTGGGGATTCTGGGATTTGTAGTCCAAATAAATAACTTTTCCAAGCTCTGAAGAATATTTCAGACAAACTCATCTGTGTTCATGAAAATTAGCTGCCCCTTCTGTGTCTAGTTCATCCATAAAGGGGTAGCCATACTGCAGAACTAAAGCATTTTGACACCACTTTAACTACCATGACTCTATTATGTGGAATTCTGGGATTTGTGAGGCACCAGAGCTCTTTGACAAACCAGACTGTATACCTCACCAAACTACAAATTCCAGGATTCCATGGGATAGAGTCATGATAGTCAAAGTGGTGTCAAACAGTTTTATTTTTGCACTGTAGCTGCATCCTCAGTCAAGCTCTCTGGCAGATGAGGTAGAGGTTTTCTGACACTTAAAAGTGCCATCACCCAAGCCTTCCCTCACCCTTCTTAGAAGAGCAAATATGTTCAAAAAGGAAACAACCACCTTGACACTGGCAGTGATTACAGCTGGCAGTGTTTGCTCACTACGGGGCTCCAAATGTCATCCTGAGGCAGCCATTTATGAAGTGCTTGTAATTAATTCGATAAAGGCTGTCATTCTTCCTGTGCCAATCTCAGGAGATCACCCTGAAGAGGATTGTATTTTCAAAGAGTTTTGTCTGCCCACTTGAGCTTCATGGTTAAAAAGCATCACAGAAATGGAACGTGAAGGGCAAAGACGCAGGTGATTTTTTCTTAAAGGGAACTTGCAGCAGGCCCTTTAGCCACCGCATGAAGCTGACTTCCAGGTTTCAGTGTGAAGTACACATACCGCTGGAATAAACTCTGGAGTCCATTTGCACTATGCAGCTCTAGAACTATTATTCCACTTTGTCATAGTTCTGTCCTATAGGTTTCTGGTATCTGCTGTTTAGGAAGGGGTATTTAGAATTCTCATCCAGTCTTCTGGTGCTACATGAGACTACCAGTCTCAGGATTTCATAGGATGGAACCATGGCACTTAAAAGTGGAATAAGTGTGCTGTAGTGTGAATGGACCCCAGGTTGAACTGTCAGACTCATCCTATGTTTCAAGCAGGGATTTGCCAATATATACTTCTTATCCACATACACAGCCACTCACCATCTTATTAAAATGCATTTGTACAGGGATTCTGTTGGGTGAATTCTGGAATCCCAAAATTCTACCAGCTTCCCTTATGGAACACAGTCTTGTAGGTGGACTCTGAACCAGCCAAGGAAAGGGCTTACTAATAAATAAATATAGCCAGCCCTCTGTATCTATGGATTTTTATCCATGGTTTCAATCATCCACAACACTGAAATATTTTAAAAAACTAAATTCCAAAAAGCAAACCTTGTTTTTGCCCTTTTATAAAGGGACACCATTTTACTACACCACTATATTTAATGAGACATGAGCATCCATGGATTTTGGAATCCACAAGGGATCCTGGAACCAAAATCTAGTGGATACCAAGGATCTACTGCAGTACTGTGGATCATTGAGGGTCTCCCATGAGAAGCACAGACATGCCAGAGCTTGTCATTCACTGATTACAGGAAAGATTTTATAGCTCCAGGTCAGTAAGAACTCATGGGAATCAGCCATGTGTGAACAAAGCTAGTTTGGTTGTCAGTTAACATGGATACAAGCAATATTCTGGTCAGGTACAGAGAAACAAGTGAGAAATGTTGCATTTTGAAACAGTGGGGTCTGTAAGACTAGTCTCTGGGAAAATAGAAATAGGACAATGTGAAGTTGAAGGCTTTCATGGCCGGCATCCATAGGTTTCTGTGGGTTTTTCTGAAGATGCCAGATGCAGGTGAAATGTCAGGAATACATTCTTCTAGAACACAGCCTCACAGCCTGAAAAAACCACAAAAACCTATAGAAATAGGACACATTTAAGAAACATCTGAGATAAACCTTTAAAACATTTAAGCTAAGAAACATTTGCAACATTAAGGTACACTGGATTCCTTCCCACAGCTATCTTCCACTTAACACACTTCTATTGTATGACCAATGGTCAAGAAAAGAGGGAAAAAGAAGACAAGAGTGAATGATGCTTCAAAAATGGCTGTATATTTGCTCAGCTGATTTTCTATGACTCTAAACTATGAACTCTATATATCACATTTTTGTAAAGCTATTGGAATTAAATTTTAATTCAGTTTCTAGGTTCCCTGTCCAGGGTCCTGATTCAATAACATCCAAACAATGATACCTTTATTGGGCCAACCAAAATGCAGAATTACATGTTGCAAGCTTTTGAAGTCTTCACAAAGGAAGGAGACATGCGGGATTCCAAGGAAACATCTTTGAATTGCAAATGGACATTAAATTTCCTTGATTTTGAAAATTCCCCAGTAACCATATGGCCAAAGGGGGAGGTACCAGCCTGCAGACAGCCCTCCCTACCATCTGAACTAAGACCAGAAACCAAAACTGCAGAGCTATGAGTAACATCTTCAATTTTTTTCTCCTGTTTGCCTGATGAAGAAGCCAGTGTGACTTCAAAAGCTTGCAACATGTAATTGTGCATTTTGGTTGGCCCAATAAAGGTATCATTGTTTGGATGTTATTGGATTTGATATATGACCAACACAGCTACCCCTAGATGTTTTTAGGGTCCTGATTGTCAGCCATAGCCTAAAATGGGGGAGAACATACTTAAATCCGGTTCTTCTCTTCACCCTTCAATTGGACACATTAATGTTTTGGACTATGGCTGCATCTGCAGTGCAGAATAATTCAGCTTCATACTACTTTAACTGCCATGACTCAGTGCTATGGAATTCTGGGATTTGTAGAGGAGGGTTGGTTTTGTTGTTGTTTGTTTTTGATTGTTTTTTTAGATATTTAGCCTTTTCTGTGAGAGAGCCCTAGTGCCACAGCAAACTACAAACCCCAGAATTCTATAGCATTGAATCATGGCAGTTAAAGTGGTGTCAACTTGGATTATTTCTGCTGTGCAGATGCAGCCTATGGCTCTCTCCCAAGCTAACAGAGTGATTAGCTGTACTGACTAGGAGTTTAGGAGTTGCTGCCTAAAATAGTGACTTTTTCCAACTTAACTGTAAAAAATGCCGAACATTATTAGGGATCTGAGAGGTTTTTTCAGCAGACATCACAGATCACAGCACAGTTAGTCTGGTTTACAGTGAAACCATTCTGCTAAAACACTATTTTGCTCCTCAGGGCTTTCTGACTGTGTTCACTGGATAATAATAATAATAATAATAATAATAATAATAATAATAATATATTTATATCCTGTCTTTAGCCGAGGCTATCAAGGCAGCTTTACAATTTAAAATACAATCCTATACAATTATAATAAACATATAACCCCCCCCTTAAAAATATATTAAATCATTGTCAACATTTAATTTAACTTAAAACAAAACTACACATCTAATACAGTTAGACAGCCGGCACTCTGAATATATAAAGGAGTAATCTAATGGTCTAATGGTGGGGGAGAGATTGTGAAAATGTCATTCTGGGAATGCCTGCTGGAAGAGATCCATCTTGATGGCTTTTTTAAAGCCATCTAAGTTGGTTTTCTGATGGATCTCCTCTGGCAGGGCATTCCACAGTATAGGGGCTGTGGCAGCGAAAGTCCTCTGGGAGGTTGTCGCCAATCTGGTTCTTATTGATTGAAGCAACTTCCTCCCAGAGGACTTGAGGGCACAGGGCGGATTATATGGAGATAGGTGATTCCTTAGGTAAGATGGGCCCAGGCCATGTAGGGCTTTAAAGGTTAACACCAACACCTTATACTATGCCTGGAGACTAACTGGCAGCCAGTGCAAAGATTTCAAGACCAGAGTGATATGATCACTTCTTGGAGTTTCAGTGATCAGCTTGGCTGCCATATTTTGTACTAGTTGCAGTTTCTGAGTTAGGTATAAGGGTAGCCCCATGTAGAGTGCATTACAGAAGTCGAATCATGAGGTTATCAGGGCATGTACTACAGTTTCTAGGTCCTTTACTTCCAGAAAAGGGTGCAGCTGGTGTATCAGCCGAAGCTTATAACAGGCGCTCGTGACTGTCGCATTCACCTGATTTAAGTACATTTCTGCTGCAGATCATCTCCATCAAGATGGGGAGGTCTTATGTATTGATTTATTTAACATCTCACCTTGCTCACAATATGGGACCTAAAGTGGTAATATGTCACAAGTTCACAGCTACAGTAGTCAGGACTGGAACTCACATCCCCACTTCTGCACTGACAATTTTGTATGCCACAATCATGGTATAGTGAGGATATTTTTGCTTTGTGCCTGTCTTCAGGCAAAGAGTCCACTTACTTCACTGTAATCCTGATGTAGCCTCTGGATTAAACACTGAATGTTCAAATTATGCAAATTAAGATCATGCAAATTAAGATTTTACAAATTCATTTATACATATTAAGAATGTTTATGAATGAAGAGGGAGGAACAAATGAACAGGCACTGGACAGAAAAGTTAGCATGTTCTCTGACTGAAATGAAGCTCATACTAAACTCATATTTCCAGGTAGGAGCCATCCACAAATTTTGTTGCTCTGCTGAACAAGTCAGACCACTTTAACTGTGGCGGCTCAATTCTGAGGAAATTTATGATTTGTAGTTTGCTGAGATGCTTGGAATTCTCTGTTAGGGACCTCTAATCTACTCCGCTGAACTACAGTTCCCAATATACTCTGGAAAAAGAAAAAAATAAGATTAAATATGTTTAATTCTGCAGTGTTATCAAGTGCCCATGGAACCAGCCTCTCCAACAGAGAACATTAAGTACCTCACCAACCATGAATTACAGGATTCCTGAGAATAAAGCCATGACAATTAAAGTGGTATGAAACTAATATAACTGTGTACTGTAGATACAGTTTTAATTTCAAATGGAATATGTATCAAGGAATTGCCACTATTTCTGCCTCATTATTATAGGAGCGACCTGGTTAATGTTTATACCCATCCGAGCCTGAGCTTCTCTGGTCTGTTCATTTCAAATATTTCTGTTCTCATGGTCATTACAGTTCTTTCTTGGAATGGAAAAATTGCAACTCCCTTCCACATCAGCATCAGTTATCTAATGGTTAGATGATTCTAATCTATTAAGTGATTGCTGAAGGGCATTTTAATATGGTTCACAGGGGACACACAAATTCAGAATCATAGAATCATAGAATTATAGAGTTGGAAGAGACCACAAGGGCTATCCAGTCCAACCCCCTGCCATACAGGAACTCCCAATTAAAGCATCCTCAACAGATGACTCCACCACACTCCAAGAGAGTGTGTTCCACTGTCGAACAGCCCTTACTGTCAGGACGTTCCTCCTAATGTTGAGGTGGAATCTCTTTTCCTGGAGCTTGCACCCATTGTTCCGGGTCCTAGTCTCTGGAGCAGCAGAAAACAAGCTTGTTCCCACCTCAATATGACATCCCTTCAAATATTTAAACACGGCTATCGTATCACCTCTTAACCTTCTCTTCTCCAGGCTAAACATCCCCATCTCCCTAAGTCGTTCCTCATAGGGCTTGGTTTCCAGACCCTTCACCATTTTAGTTGCCCTCCAGTTTCTCCACATCCTTTTTGAATTGTGGTGCCGAGAACTGGACACAGTATTCCAGGTGAGGCCTACTGTGTCCAGTTCTGGGCACCACAATTCAAAAAGGGTGTGGAGAAACTGGAGCGTGTTCAAATTACAAAAAGGCTTCAAGCTATTTCTTTGACGTGCTGGTGGCATAGTCCAGATCCTTAGTTTATGGACTGGAACATTAATATTTTTTGTTAACTGTTAATGGGGGGGGGATCATTCTTGTTTTTTATACATCATCCATATTCTACTGTACAATTTTGTCGTGAGAGGAATGCCTACTTGCAAAGATAAAAGGCTTAATTCCAATGAAATATTTCTTTCTTATTTCCCTGCATTTGTAAGACATCTGTATGCAAAGGGATGTAGTAATGTTTTAGCAATCACAGCAATATTTATTTATAATGTCCTTTCCACAAAAGGGTGGAACATCAAACATACTTCAACCCCTTATGAAAATAAATGAGATCTTCCTCCATCTGAAGATCCAAAGGTTTCCTTGTCATTTTGAAGGAAAAACAGAAGTGAAAGAAGCTATTTGAGATGTGAGGTCTGACAGAGTTTGGGGAGTTTTTCCATGTTTGTGTGCATTTGCAGTTAGGGAGGGGTTTTGATGAGATTTCCAAGGGTATACTTTTTTAAAAAAAAATGGGGGTCTAGGTTGCAGGGGTTGTAAAAGTGGGATCCAGGAACTGTATGCTGTCCATAAGCTGCGCTTTCCCATTTCCTATCCTATGTTATCACTATGGAGCTTATTGCACTGCTACAAAGAGTGTTTTCCTTTTTCAACGAATTCTAATTCGGGCTGCATCCAGGTAGTATCGCATGGATTTTGCTGCCAAATCTGCTGGCAGAATACAGCCTGGATGCAGCCCAGGTCCCAGGAGCACTCAGCAAGCCTCTTTTCAAAGTCAGGAATTTTCCAACATTGAAAAACGGTCATTGAAGTGCTCCTGGAACCCGGGCTACATCCAGACTGTATTCAGCTGGTGGATTCAGCAGCAAAATCCATGCAATAGTACCTGGATGCAACCCAAATTAAAATTCAATTTGGGAGAAGTAAGATGCTTTTTTTAGCAGTGTGATAAGCTCCAGTGTTACGCAAATCACATGCGGCCATTTTAAACAGAAAGTAGGAGAGGGGGCAGTAGTTTGTACATCTTGTCCACAGAAAGTGGCAGAACAAATGGAGGTGAATCAAGGTGATGTAGGAGATGATGATTTGAGGGCTACCTTTGCTGATGTTGTGGTGGAACAGATAATGAATGGCTTATTTATAGAAGTTTAAAATTTGATGTGTGGCCTCCAACAGGTGTGGTCTTTCTACCTTTGTTTTTTCTCCTCCCACCCCATTCTATTCTCTTCTAGGACTTTCCATACCTAAGAATCATTGGCTAGGTCTTTTCTTTTAAAATTATCTGAAGAGAGTATTCCTCATCACGAACAAAGTGTCTTTCCAAAGCACCCAGACAGAGGGTCCTGAAAAAAATTGAGGCCCAGTATCTCTTGTATTAAATCAAATTTATTGGCAGTCAGAAAAGAAAAGAAAAAAACTGCACAGCTCTCTAAAAAGTAAGAACCTGTCACATGTGTATGCATCCACACATGTGTACATGCACACACACAGTATCCTCACAGCTGTAGAGAGGCAAGGCCAGCCTGCTCATACATCAATGTACAGGAAGGTAATACTGTGGGCTGTCCACAATCACCGCAGTTAGGGATACAAGACCACCATGAAAATGGAAAAAACACAAATTAAAAACAAACAAACCACGCTTTCTTTTTCTTTCTTTCTTTTTTTACATGAGAGAATCCCTCTCTAGTAATCTCTATGTCCTCCAGCACAACTTTATGACCATGCTGGAAATTCACCATAGAATTGTGCTGGGGGACCAACAAATGCCCAGAGAAGTATTCTCTCTAGGAATCTCCTAGTCCTTCAATGCAACTTCTGGTAAAAGTTGGCCATAGCATTGAACTGGAGGATCTAGATTCCTAGAGAGATGTTAATCAGACCCGCAAATAATCATATCCACAAAAGTCAAAGCCACAAATGTGGAGGGTTGATTGTAGATTGATCTTCACAATGGGCTGCCCTACACTCACAAGTTTCCAGAAATGTGCAAAACAATGCAGAAAACCAGAGAAATCTTAAGTGGTCAAAGGTCCTCTTATCATTTCTTTTACTTGAAGGGAGATGTACCTTAGAGCTTAACCACTGTACATGGGAATCTAATGTCCCCTCTTTTTTGTTTTGGAGTGAACATCAGTAGGTTCTAGGAGAGCCTTTGTCACCCTTGGGGGGCTATATGCAGCCTACAAACTGCTCTTTGCTATTAAAGAACTGTGTAGTTTTTCTAGATAAAATGCACACAGCAATAAGAAATGCACCAGTTCTTTTTAGTAAAAGTATTCTTTAATATATTTTTTTAAGTTCTCTCTTTTTTCATTTTTGTTCAGAGTATGTGAGGAGAAGGGCCTTGGGGAAAAATGCACAGCCTCAATAACAAATAATAGATTAGATCTAATGAGGTCATTTAAAAATTCTGTTCCCAGAAAGCATTCTCAGCATGGAGTGATGACTGTTAAATGGCACTGTCACCCTCTCATGATGCTTTATTAATCACCAGACTTTGTTCTAGCCTGGTTGGGTGACAGCAGGCTTCCACCTGGTTTGCTCTACAGTTGAAGGTGATTACTTCTGTTTTTATTTAAATATCAACTTCATCCATCTTTCCATGGGAACATTTGCATGGCCACTTCAAGGAAGGGAGTGCAAGGCTGAGACCAGGAAATTTCAAGCTACATATTGAACAAATCAATCAGCTTCATCTCCTAACTACTTTCACCTCAAGAAGGATGGCCCAAGCAAGCTCTAAGGACTGGAGTAATTACCATAGCATGCAGTTACAATATGGGTAGGAATTTCATTTGTTTTGGGTGGGGTGGTGGTGGCAGAGTAAAAAAGGTCTCACAATTCATAACAATCTTCATGAAGAGGTCAGAAAGAATATTTGAGTGTCTTTCTAAATTCATTTTAATATGGTCATTTTAAATTGGTTTTAAGACTTTTTGTAAATGTTTTTAATTTGTTGTGCTGGGAGCCGCCTTGGGTCCCATCCTTGGAGAGTAGTGACATATATATATATATATATATATATGGAGTACATAAATAAATAAATAAATAAATAAATAAAATGATTTAAATAAATAAAGATAACTTCAAAGGGTTAGAAAGTTAATAATGAATATTGCAGAAAATCAAAGTGACATGTTTCGGAAATCAAGAGCCCAGACTTTTAAGTGCCAGGTTCTTAACTGTATGAATGTCTATGAAAGGAACCATGTTTGTGGTGCTGAATTAGGATCAGACTCTCTTTTTCTCTTAAGGCTTCTCTTCTTTAATACTTTTGTGGGAGGCAGCTACATCGTCTGCATTGGCCCTTGAATGCCTGTATCCACTAAAGGGCTACTGAAACATAACTATGTAGCAGAGATAGCAAAGTGACAGATGTTCATCAGGACTGAACAGAATTGGGCCTGATGGACATCAGTCCACAATGCACCAGGTGTGCATCACTGCCACCAAATGAGAGAGGGACAAGGTCATCATACATATGGCTGTCTTCTCAATAGAGAAGCCACATCTTCTACCATTTTCTGATCTCCTTTCTCCTGAACAACCAGCTGAAGCAGACAGGTGAGCATGGACATATCTTAGTCTCTAGTAGTGATGGGGGGAGGAGGTTTTAGGATTCACCTTGCATGACGGGAGAGGCTTTTCACTCATGAGATTCCCATTGATGGACTCCCTGCCTCTCTTCTTCATCACACCATCCCTGGCCCCTATCCTGCAGTGGATCAGCTTCAGAGGAAGATGAGGCACATGAAGTGCCTCACTTAGAATCATAGAATTATAGAGTTGAAAGAGACTAAAAGGGCCATGAAGTCCAAAGAGTAGAGTAGAGTAGTGCTAGGCAAGACATCAAAGGCTTCACCACTGATGCCTTTCCCTCTTCCTCCTTCCCTCCTTCTCCCTGGTCCTACTCCCCATTCCAGTCTGCCCCTACATCTTCCCCATTGTGAGTAAATATGTTCTTTCTTATTGTTTGTAACCAACTATGAGTGCCTATTATTCCTCTCCACCTTGCATGTGATGCCCAAGGTAGGTTTTGATTCACATGGGCCTCCCTGGGTGTGCCTGCTTACTGGTTGGTGGTTCTGGTGCATGATAGGACACTGACAATGGCTCTGGTGCATATTGGACAGCCCCTGTGTACCTTAGGACTCTTTTGCAAGTGCCCCATTGTATATCTTCACAATTCAAGAACCAGATTTCTTAGCACCTCTGCTATGTAGGATCAATTCATTTTTCATTTTTGCAATCTCTGTTATCCATATGTCATAAATTGCATATGCTTTTGTCTTTCCATAATATGTTGGGTCATGTGGTGATGGGATATATAGTAGTAATAGTATGATTTAGAAAGCTGAGATCAGACACAGGTGCTGAGATAAGAAGACAAGAAATAGGAAGCTTACTCAAGGTTGTTGAAGTGAAAGCATCAGGCTTAACAACAACAAAAATGGGTTGGATGGGGAAAAGAAATGTGTTTATTAATTATAATGAATAATAATTAAGCCCGCCTGAAGTTTGTAATTGTGTGTAGTTTAATTAGGCAATTTTAACATTTGTTAGTCAGTTCTGACAATAAAAGTCACTGGTCTGGATTTATAGATTTTTAATACAGGTTTCCTGTGTTTTAACTACCCAAGAGAACCCTCCTTCAGCAATGCATTTCAAATGAAATATAAATACAAAACAAAACATAATCTTTGCCAATTGGCTATATGGGCTGTGGCTTTTGAAAGTTGTTGTCCAAAACATCTGGAGAGTATCAGACAGGCAAAGTACTGAGGGGAACAACTAGGAAACAGTTAAATAATTTTTTCTTCTTTTATTACTTTTATTTCCCCTTGGTCCAGTGACTTCTCTCAGCATCTTTTAAGGGCTCCTGCTGCTTTCAGTGAGACATCTAATTTCTCATCATACATTATCCTTGTCCTTTCTCAGTTTGCTCCTCATTAAGAATTGTGAAGTGAAAGGTAAAAAATAATGTCAGATTTGTAAGTAATTGAGCCTGGTCTTTAAAATGCTTCCATTATTCAAAGCATCCTGGATTTACATCATGGTGGAAGATTTTTGTTTCTCTCCGAGAGATGTAGTGTTGTGTTAACCCTTCACTTCAGATTCAGTCTAAAGTAGAAGTCTCTGTGAATAAGTGAACTATATATGTTCACTTTTCAGAAGAAATTTTTGATTGGGGAAGGAGTTATACATTTCAGTATTTTCTGGGAAATCTAAAAAGGACATTTCAGTCTTAAATATGATCATTCAAATATGAGTGATCCCCTGGGCCCAATGGCACTTTCTCCCAGATGAAAGAATGTGGCAAAAGACTAAAAGTAAGACACGACTGCCACCATGCAGTTTGATCTTGGGCATGATTACTTAGGGAGTGATCACCACAGAGTTGGGTGGGGCTTTCCTACAGTCACAGCTCAAGCAGATGGGAGTCCTTGGTGGATTTCATTTGCACCCTGGCCTTCCTCAGTTCTGGCCAACTCAGCTGCATCATAGCTTCAAGTTAAAAGTCAGGGAAGGAACATACAGTTGGCTCTCTGTTTTTGCTGGGGATCCATTCTGGGGGGGAAAACCCCATGAAAACTAAGATTCAACAAATTCAAGCCCCACTGATTTGCACAGAGGTCACCCCTCTGTGAAGACTTTAAGTCTGCAAGAAAGGAGGGGTGACTGTAGTTCAGTAAAAAAATGCTGGGGGTGGGGGAAGAGGGGAGAAGTGCTGTGGAGGGAAAAAAATGTTGTTTGCTCAAGTCCCTGGAGAGCTGCTGCCAGTGAGAGCAAGCAATAGTGAATGAGGTAGATGGATCCTGCATCCCTATGCTTACTCTTTTCTTAACAGGAATTGCAGGGGAGGGGTGAGGAGAAGAGAGGAGCAAAAGAATTCTAAGCAAAGATTGCAATCTCAGCCTAAAATAGCACACTACACTTGATCTTAGCCAAAAGGCCAAGAAGTCTAAAATAGGAGCTACCATCTCCTCACCTGCTGACTTTTTCTGTACCTGCACCAGTAACAAGGATCTAGTTGACCACAAGCTGAACATGAGTTAACAGCATGATGCAGCAGCCAAAAAAGCCAACATAATTCTGAACTGCTACAACAGAAATAAGTGTCCTGACTGTGCCCTCAAGGATGCAAACCTCTATGAACTGGAACCCTGGAAGGAATCTGTGAGCCAGAACCTGGGAAGGCTAAGGTGCAGCTGAGTTGAATGGAGTTGGGGAGAGCTAGGGACCATCTGGGTCCATTGGGGACCCCACCCCCAGGAACTGTACCTGTAGGGAAGTCCCATTTGATTCTATGGTGATTATTCTCAAGTGGTCACCTGAGATCTAGCTGCAATCCTGACTTGGGTATCAGTGCCTGGATCATATTTGACTCACTGTGCAGTGGGTTGGACTTCTGAGCTGACATGTTATATTGTTAGTTGCAGCAATCTCATACACACACACCTGGGAAGGAAAGTAACTCCCATGGCTTGAGTCCAGGCATTTGAAGGAATGTATTTTTGTTTATGAACCCATTAGAGCTCTAAGGTGACTGTCTGCAAAGGCCCTTCTCTCTGTTCCATCTCTTTCTCAGGCTTGTTGGGTGGGAACAAAGTAGAAGATCTTCTTGGTGGCTGCTCCCAGACTTTAGAACTCCCTCCCCAGGGGGGCCATAATGTTAAAATGTTTGTATGTCATTAGGCTTTTAGAAACTGACTAGGGTGGGGTTATAATGCAGTGCAGTGCTGTGTCAAAGATTTTTATATTGGCTTTAAATGATTTTAATATTTTTCATGTTTATTATTTAACTTTATCAATTGTTTGTTTTAAAATAATTTTTATATTTATACTTTGATGGAAGCTTTTGTATAGTTTTAATCTATAGTTTTTGGAACATGTTATTTGCCTTGAGTCTCATTATTGAGAGAGGTGAACTATAAATGAATAAAACAATGATGATGATGATGATGATGATGATGATGATTTGTTGGATAACAATAATGGGTAATAGTCCCAGTAGTCCCATATTAGACATCACTCCTTTCCATCTCTATTAACCCCTAGAAGCAAATAAATATCTTGCTTTTAATCATTTGGCATGTCTGAATTGGCCATATGGGCAAACACACACATTTGCTAAGCTCAAGATAAGTCCCATGGACAAAAAAAGCTCTAAGCATTAGAGACAGATGCAACAAAAGTGATACAAAAATTGATCAACTCTCTGTCAGCTTAGCTATGAAATCAAGATGAGTGTGGGGAAAAGAGAGTTAAGGATGTGTGGGAAAGGGGACTCAATGTTATTTTCTGAGATAAAACCTTAGCGGAAACTTATGAAGGGGGATTAGTGAAAAAAAGCTCTTAATACTTTTCTTTAAGTATTTCCTTGCAGGCTTTTTCCAGATTTAGCAAGCCTGCATCATCATGTTGTCTACTGTTGTTATTTCTTTTTTTCTTTCTGAGCCATGTTTTTTGTACAATTGGGTCATCAAGTTGTTAGGAATAACTATTCTCCCAATTACTTTTGCCCTCTCTCTGTTTTCCTGCTCTGTAACTTCCATTTTCCTCTTTCTCCCACTCCCCAAATCAAACAGATTCAGCTACAAGCACATGCCTTGGACTGAGCAAAGTGGATGAATAAATGTTTTAAAACATGCCAAGTAGAAGTGAGATTTAGGGTTAAGCCTTGTGTCAGCAGCTTTTTGAGATGGAAAATGTACATGTTCCCCTCTTTAAAGAAGCTGAAATGTAAGGAAAGCTACTTAACAGGTTCTTCTGTCTTTTTAAATATGTTTCTGTCATAATAAACAGTCTTGATGTTCTGATACAGAAGTATGAACAGAACTGAACTGAAAGCTCAGGATGGAAGACTGTAATATATGGAACAGGAAGGGAAATATTTTCTTTAAGATATTTTTGACCACCACATGCAGTGCCATGCTGGAAGTGGTGGCAATGGTGCTTCCTAGGAATTCTGACTAATGGCCCCTTCAACAGAGGTAAGGAATATACAGCCCTACAGATATTGGCCAGTATCTTGTATCAGAGTTATAAATGTATGACCGGGAATTACACAATCACAACTGTTATGTATTAAAGATCGCTACAAAGTGTTAGTTATAGTGAAGTAATAGTATGTATTTTACAACTAAGTAAGGCGTGGCAGACTGAAAACAAACTCTGAAAGAAACAGGTGATTTTAGTTAATTAGAGTAAAGAGTGGAGTCATCATGAAACAGCTTTAAAAAGAGGTGTACCAAACCCACAACAGATAGGAGGCAGTATGAGGAGTTGTTGGCAGCAGCAGAACTGTAACAGCAACAGTTAAGAATAAAGGCAAAGTATTGCTGGAAGATTATTTTGTTTAAAGCTCAGTTCTAGAAGGTATGATGTGATCTTTTCTTTATATGCTGCAAAAGAAGATTGCTGACAGGACTAAGCAAACAAGGAATATATTTCTTTTTCCATTTGTAACCATGCCTGAAAGACAATTGTGCTCATGGACTATATATGCAGCTTATATGAAAATAAATATTAGTTGCTCATTATTTCTGTAAATAAAAGCCTACTGCATCAACTTTTCATCTGCAAACCTTGTGCAGAAACTGCGCTTGTCCATATAGAGGTTTGAAGGTGAATTCTGCTGTGTCAACTGCAATATACTCTGCTATAAAACCTTAACACATAGCCCCTGGTTTAGGGGCTGCATAGGAACTATGAAAGTCCCCCAATCTTCACTTGCCAGGCTGCAGCCATTGCATTGAATGGGGTCCAGTTCCACTGCTGTTTGGGGAGCAGCTGGCTGCCGTTTCTAGCCTCTTCTACATATTAGTTGTCTCCAGTGCAAGGGGGAATTGTGTCAGAGACCCTGTTTCTGCCTGTCATGCCAGAGATCAGATCCTCATTGATCTCATCAGCTGCTGGCCAATAAGTAAGGACTGCAAGAGCTGCATACTTACACATAAGTATGAAAGAGCTGCTTACTTATACATATACATACAAGATTCTGTCCATTGTTGAACTGCAATCCCCATCCCTAGTCAGGATAGCCAATGGTGAATGAATATGGGAGCTGCCCTCCGGCAACAACTGGAAATGGGAATATCACCTCTTCTACCTCCTTACCCTATACTCTGTGCAGGAGGCATTGTCCTCACTCTCATTGGCTTTATAATACATAGTATCATCTTCATGAAGTAAATCACCGTTAACATTAAACAATACAACTACCATCATTTCTCTGGTTCTGTCAAACTCCCAATATGAATTTCCCCACTAGGATAAGGATAGGTGGAGTTGGACAGGGAAATCTCACATCAGGCACAATTGTAACTCAATTTCTGTGCCCAATTCAGAAGTCAGATGTGTTCATTAAATCATCAGGGGTCCTGATTTATTTCAAAATTGATGTGGTTGTGGAAGTACCTGTAACTATGGGGGGTTGCAGACTGGCAGAAATAGTGTGAATTCAGTCCACTTTTAGGGTTAGGGTTAGAGTTAGGGAACCATGGGAACTGTATTTTGTTGTGGCATCAGAGTTGTCTGACAGAGAAGGCTCAATGTCTCAGAAAAATAACAGGTCCCATGATTCCCTAGCACTAACCCTAACCCTAAAAGTGGACTGAATTCACACTATTTCTGGCAGTCTGCAACCCCCCTACATGTTTCCAGTAATGTTGTACTCTTCCCCCCCCCCTTTCCTTTCCTTTCCTTTCCTTTTTTTGTTTTGCTAAAGGCCAGGACTGCATATTTTATCTGGATTAATTCTGAGCTGAAATGGTCTGCTTTGGAAAGATTTAGGGCTCTTCCAAATAAAAGCAAGTATCCTCAGAAGTGTCTAAAATCTTGAGGCCACTTTCGAGGTTCCAGAGAAAAGTCTCAGAGTCAGGCCAAGTGCCTCCATAAATCTCCATGTGTGGGGTTAATGCCTTGATTCAGGTGTGTAATCTTTCTGTTGGATAGCAACACTGCACAACCAAATTCACATCCACTGTTGCAATGGCATCACATGTACAATACCACTTCCACAACATTGAACTGAATGCAGACATTGCATATCAGACACTCACACACACACAAATGTTCAACTGCTTCCAGAGATGAACTTATGCATACAGAAGAAACCAATGAGATTCTAGCCTGAGTTTGTCTTTGTCTTTATAACACAGTGTTAGATCTCCTCAGATTTCTCATATACAGAGATAACCAGAGGGAGGAGGGATATAGGGCCTCTGCAGACCAGCCCAAAGGGCCAGCCTGTAGGCAGAGTTTGGACATGGCAGCCACATGCCTGCTGCCCCAACCCCACAGTGACGCCGTCCTTATGCCACGTGCCATTATGCACAGCGTGCGGCATCAGAACGCCCTTCTGGCGCAGTGTTCAAACACGCTGTGCGAAAAAGGATGCTGAAGAGCCACGTGCCGGCTCTTAGGGCAACCTTTTGCTACCCCTAAAAGGAGCAGCATTTTTCTGCTCTTTTCGGGGTGGCAAAAGGGAGGATTGGGGGCGCGGCGTGGGGTTGCCGCAGCCCCGATCTGCCACTTCCCGGGGCGGCCCAGAGCCGCCCATCTGCAGAGGCTCATAGTTTTGTAACTGATAGGACCAAGATATAATGTTACTGGGTTCTCTTTTTTGCTTCTAGTTCCATTGCTTTGGGGAGGGATGTAAATGTCAACTGAACAGAGAGCAAAATCTTTGAATAGAAAACAAAATTGTTCATCATAACTCTCTACTACCTTTACTTTAAAATTCTGCAGATTGCTGGCCTAGGGGCACCTCTATGCTTTCTGTTATTTTCATAAAAAGTTACAACAAAGAAAAACCTGGACCACAACAAACACAGGAAGATATGTAAGCTCCCTTCCTCATCATTTTAAAAGCATACTATTCCCTTGCACAGAAATCTTTGCATACCACATTTTTATTTTTTCCAGGTTGCTTACCTACCAAGACTTTGACAGTCTATCCCCATTTTTCATACAAAATGGCCTCCAGACCAAGGAGATTTAAAAAACAAACAAACAACCAGTTCCCTCCCCAAAATATTTGCACAAGCCCCCTGATCATATGCAATCTTACCTAGGAGCAGGGGTAGGCAACCTAAGGCCCGGGGGCCGGATGTGGCCCTCTGAGGCCTTTGGACCGGCCCCAGGCTGGTCCTGCCGCCGCCATCGCCACCCGCCATGATGATATTGATTATTGTTGTTATTACTTGTTCTTGGGGTTTTCTTGGCAAAATCTCCACAGGGGGGTTGCCATGGCTTTTCTGGGGCTGAGAGAGTGTGCATGCATTTTTTTTAATTTTTTTAATGTTTAATTTTATTTATTTATTTATTTATTTGTGGTGCTTCGGCCCCCCCAATTGTCTGAGGGACAGCAACCCGGCCCCCAGCTCAAAAAGGTTGCCTACCCCTGCCTAGGAGTAACTTCCATCTAGACCTATTTCTGAGCAAATGTGCATTGAGCACTGAGTAAATGTTTTTGTAATCCTATGCAATTTAGTTGGGTAAGACTATACTTTCCCTCTGCCCCCCAACCTCTCCAAAATCAGCAAATAGCTCTCACACAAATCTAGCCAAATATAATTTGCTACCTGAGGCAACTCATGCACCCACCCATCTAATTCAAAGTAGACAGTACACAAAATCAAAATGATTTTGTCACTTGGAGGCAGAAAACCCCCACCAGCTCCTCTCCCTATCTCTAACAGTAAAAAAAAAATAAAAAAATACAAGAATTAAATAACTAACAACTTGCTGCCCTTCTATGACCAGAATTAGCTCCCTGAGGCAACTCTTTCACTCTGCTTAATGGCAGGGCTTCTCCTGCTCTCATGAGTGAGCCTCTTTCTATTTTCACTGATTATCCATGTTTGTTATCAAAGGATGGGATCATAGACTCACCCACGGCCTCAGACCCCTGATGCAAAGAATAATTTCCCCTTCAGGCACCTGATCCTGCAACAAGGCAAAACCCTCAGGACAAATTCATGCCAGAAATACTGAAAGTTTCACACAGTTTCCAAATCATAAAACTCAGCTGCTGGTCTTAGACTGTGGTAGGAATCATACAGCCCTCCAGATATTGTTGGACTGCAATTCTTAGCATTCTGCACCATTGGCTTTGGTGGTTAGGCCAGTTGAGACTTGCAGTCCAACAACATCTGGAGGGTCATATAGTTCTTGGGCTAATTGGTGTACATTGGCCCAACTGACAAAATTTGTATAAAGCTAAAATGAAAAATGAATGTTATAATGAGAAGTGGTGACTGGTGGCTTCCTCATCAGTGAAACAGTAATCACTCCCAAGTTTCTGTCTGAAATTTAAAGGTGCTATTCATGGTCCTGAGCCATATTTCAAAACTATTCTGTATCTTTCAAAGACATAGCCATGTTAGTCTGGAAAATCAGTATGGAAAGGACTCATATATCACCTTTGAGACTAGCTGAAAGAAAGAAGCTGGTAGCATGAGCTTTTGTAGACTTGAGCCTATTTCCTCAGATGTATGTACTTTGGATCATTTCATTAAGGCTTGATCTAAAACTTGGAGCAAATTAATTGTCCTTGCTGACAAGAAAGCCATGAACTGCCAATTAAAACAAGGCAAAAATGAAGTGGTTACATTCTCACCAAATGAGAGCTCACCAAATGGCATTGCCACAATTTGGCAGCCATCTTGAATATCAGCTGCCTCTTTATATATGCTGCAACTCAATCCCTCCCCCTCTCAAGTAAGGGGTGTTGCAGATCGGCCCAAAGGGCCAGCCTTGGGGTGAAGTTGGGGCAGAGCAGCCACATGCTGGCTGCCCCAACCTCACTCTAATGCCGTCCTGATGCCATTGAGGATGGAGCAAGCTTGTTTTATGCTGCTCCAGAGACTAGGACATGGAACAATAGATTCAAGCTATAGGAAAAGAGATTCTACCTAAACATTAGGAAGAACTTCCTGATGATAAGAGCTAGTCATGCTGCCTTGGAGAGTGGTGGAGTCTCCTTCTTTAAGTGTTTTTAAATAGAGGCTGGATGGCCATCTGTTGGGACTGCTGTGATTGTTTATTCCTGCATGGCAGGGGTTGGATTGGATGGCCCTTCCAAATCCCTGAATGACTCTTCCAGATCTATGATTCTTTGACTCTGGATGGAATACATGAAATTTACCCGTTATTATTGTTTTCATTCACACAGGGTAGTGTCTTTGGCAGCCAACTGGGAGAAGCAGTCTTCCCCCAGGGCAACTGAGACTGACTAGCAATGTGAGGAACAACTGAGTACCCAAAGAGAATTGTTTTTCAGAGCAACTGAAACTGAAAAGTAATTAATGCTGGTTAATTTTTATCTTGCACAACACTGGATAATACAGCTGGTTTGGAATAAACTCCAAATGTCAGACTGAGAGAATTATTTTCTGCCTTAAAAAACAGACACAACCCATGGTCTCCTTTGTTCTTCTGAGTGGTTCTGAGTGGTCCAAATAGGTGCAAAACTGCTGATTGTATAATTTTGTGCCTGCTTATGCAGCAGTAAGTCCCATTGGATTCAATGAGATTCATTGTGCCCCAGATCATTGTAATGTTGGATGATTAGGTCCATACTGAGCTACTCACATCCTCAGAATCAGTCTGCTTTGGCTCAGATTTTAAACACCTATGAAGGCTGGAGAAAGGTGTTTTTTTAATTGTCCAGCTTTCTTCCATCCCATTTCTGCATCAGTTTATGATTTTTTTAAAAAAATTAATAAAGTAAACATGTCATAAGATTCAGAGTTATGTCATATAACCCAGAAAAGTGGAAAAACAAAAAGATAATTGACTTACAGTTTGCATGTTAGTTCAGGAAGTGTGAATTAAGTACACGCGTATGAAAATGTGAACTAGCCAATCCTCAACCCCCCATCCCTATTTACTAGATAAACTGTACACTTTCTGACAACAGCAGAAAAGTCTTCCACAGAGTCAGCAGTATTAAGCAAACTGCAAATCTCATTCTTTCTCATTTTTGTTTTGTTTTATTTTTGTTCTGTTGCTTCTGTGGGATTTGAGAAGGAGGGAGGATAGGAAGAATAATGGAATTACCCATAATCCCATTAAACTAAGTTTGACTTCCTAAGAATGCATTCTGACATCGTTGGCACTTTATTGATGGTAACTCAAGTCAGGAAGGGTAGTAAAAATAGATTTTGTAATGAAGTACATATAAAACATAATATTGACACTATATGAATGCTGCATTTGATACTAGAATATTTTACCACTATAACAGTAAACAAAAGGGGATTGTCAAATACATTATTCTCCTTGCTTCCACACCATATTAACTTTATGTTCTTTACAATTTGAGGAATCCAGCTGATGTGAAAATGGGAAGGATAGAAAGTGAAATTCTATTCTTGCCATAATGTTGCAGGCAGAAAGCAATTGTAGAACAAGAGGCACTCAGGTGAGAAAACTTTTCTTATCACCCTCCACAGATTTCCTCAGAATTTATCTTGCCAAGCTACCAAATACAGACTCCGGCTTGTTGTTCAGTTCCTGTAGTAGCTGTTCTGTGTATTAAATTGGATTGCAACTATGCTGATGCCTGCAATTTGCTTTTGCCTTGTACCTAGGATTATCTTGTAGTGATCATGGTGGTTATTATGCTGTTTCTAGTATTCACTTTTACCTTTTGTCTTTGACCATGTTGATTTCTTATGCTGCCTCATCACAACTGGTGGGTATGGAAGGGAAAAGGGGGCATTGGGCACATGCTAAATTGGGGGGAGAAAAAAACCATGGGTGAATAGAGGATCTATCGAGGAGGGAACCTGCAGTTTGGGCTGATGCAAGTAACCTCTCTGCCAGGTGACCTTTTGGTCAGGCCACACTGATTGGCTGGCATGAAATCTCTGCCCAGATGCTTCTAGATGGTGTGTCTGGCTGTCCTGCTTGAGCATTTGCTGGTCATCAAATCACTGGTTCCCATTTCCCATCAACCTTAATTTGTCCATACTTTGCCAACCTTAGGAAGATATTATCTATGAATGTAACAGATTTATGATACTTGTAGTTGCAGTAAAGTTGTGGCCAAACTGTTAACTCACAACACAGTGTTCTTTGTCTCAGAACAACTGTTTTCTCTTCACCAGGCCTAGCCCAGAGAAATATTCTGTTCTGAATATGTGTTGAACTCCTCATGTTTACACCGCTAATCAAGGAAGGTGGTAATTAAGAATGGGAAAACAATCAGTTTCAATTTCTCCCACATTTGAACATTTCAAATATTTCAACTTCTTTCCATCTTGAATATGAACAAATTTGCAACTTTATGTAAATTTTCAAAGGCAAAGTAAAAAAAAAAAAAATCTTCCCCATCAGTGTAAGCCAAAGTCAGAGATATTGTTATATTGCTATTAAGGATGAGTTGCACCATGGGGGTGGGTGGGAATCAGAAATATGATGGTGCAGAAATAATCCAGTTTGACACCTTTTAAACTTCCAATGCTCCATGCTACAGAATCCTGGGATCTGTAGTTTGTTGTGACACCATAGCTCCCTGACAGAGAAGGCTTAATATTTCACAACACTACAAATCCCAGAATTCCATAGCATGGAGCCATGGCAGTTAAAGCAGTATCAGACTGCATTATTTCTTCAGTGTGGATGCAGCCATAGTTTGCAATAAGTCCCAAATTTGTAATAGTCTCCCCCCCCCCCCCAAAAAATTACACAATTTTCAAATACTTTCTCACAGTGGGAAGAAAATTGCTAAAAATGCTCATTTCTTCCTTCAGGGATGAAATTAATGAAGAATGACATTCCTATACAGGAGCTACTAGCCCCCGCTGTGTAATCGAGTCTTTCTTACTCTCTATCACCATCATGTTGAAGAAACTATCTGTGCCCATATGGCCGCAATCACTTTTATGCAAAGGAACTGTAAGGTCCAAGCAGGGTGGATTAAAACCTTTAGAGGCCCTATGCATTTAAGATTTTCATGCCCCCATATTTACCCAATTCAAAATAGAAATAATAAATCATAAAGGACAGCTGACATGACCAAAACTAGAACAATCATGTGAGACTCAGTGGACCAGTTTACCAGTTACCAGATTCAAGTTGCATTCCCAAGATTAACCTCTATGATAGATAGATAGATAGATAGATAGATAGATAGATAGATAGATAGAGATACACACTCACAGACACATACATTTATTATATATATTCATTTATTATATATATTCATTTATTGTGGAAGCCTTTTTGTACCATATGGTCCATAGTAAATCTGGCAATGGAAGATTTCTGTGGTCTCCCCTCCCCTTGATGCCATAAGCACTTGCTTATTTTGCTTAATGGTTAGTGGGCTCAAGGAAGCCCTGTCTCTTTTCTTCTGCCTATGAGCAAAGGGCCACCCTTGCAAGCATACAGGCCCTCCGTATTGTAGGAACATAGGAACCCATGGAAACATCCCCATGTCTATCTAAACCACCTTCTCATCCAATGCAGATTATTCAAATTTGATACTAATATGCATACAGGCAAGAGAGAGGTTGGCATGGGGATAGAAGAGATACATAAAATCATCATTTTGCTGATTGTATTCTAGGCCACATTTGCACAGGCCAAATAAAATGCCCTGCCCCCATCTTCTCAGTGGGGAGTCCAGATGACATATAACCCAACCCCCACTTGTGGTGCAAACTGTTTAGACAATGTCTGACATGTTGGGCACTAGAACTGGGGTACATCTCACATAAATTGAATTTCAAAAGCTAATTAATCCAGATCTTGCTTTTTGTTCCTATACTGGGCAGCTGTTGAAATCATATAGATGGTCAGTGTTGTGGGTTGTTCACTCTGAGATCAGAATGAGGCACCCAGCCTTATGACCTCAGAACAAACAACTCACTGCCTGAGTGACTATGCCAGTCAACACAATGAGACACATATGCAAGCAGCCATCCATTATCAGAACAGAGGGCTTCATGTAATGGACAGGGCTGGGGATGGTAGCTCTGGGGCCAGAATACTCTAGGCTACCCCCAGGGTATTCTGGCCAATGCAGGCAGTGCCCTAGTCACTTGTACATTTGTGCAAAGGAAAAGCTTGAAGTCTACTTAGCTAGACCAACTGAAAACATTTTGTAAATGAAGTGACGAACAAGATGGCTTGTCCTCCTCTTCCATGCACAAAAGACAATGGGACTGGTACTAAAATCCTTCATCACATTCTACAATATCTAAAGGATAGCAAGCTACCTTGGAGGTGTATAGTAGGACACTTAGCACATTCTGCCTCTTCTCCATTACCCTGTTGCCACCTCTTTGCACCTGTCATTCAAAATGAGTACCTCAGTCTGCTTAACAATAAGGTCAGCCCTGCTGCTGATTTGTCTGTGCATGGGTGATTTTGCCTACATCTGGATAAAGGGTTAGCTATGTTCATTCAGAAACTAAACATTTTATCCTATGTGATTAACTTAGAAAGAAGCCCCACACAGATTAATGTGACTTATTACTAACTGGCTTGCATAGGACTGCAGTCTCAAAATGTTAGCAAACACTTGCACAAAAGTAAGTACCACTGTGTTTAATGGGGTTTACTCCCAGGCAAATGCCAGTATTTATCAATGAACACCATATCTGTAGGTTCAAAACTATGCAGCATGAATTGAGGTATGTCTAGCTGCTAGTAAATCATTCTGTATTCAATACAGCTTACTTCGTATACATAGAATTGCCACAGTGTAGTGTAAGCCTATTCATGACGTGCCTACTCAAAGTTAAGTTCTGTTGAATTCAGTGGAATTTACTTTCAAGTAAGTGTGAATAAGATTGCAGCCTTCATCTCCTATCCCTCCTGGGATTTCAAATTTTGCTTGGATCCTGCTGGAAATAGCAAATCAATTGCTGTTGTTAGTTTAAAATGCTTTGCTACCCAAAGCTTACCAAATCGAACAAAAGCAGGTGAGATTTGTCTGCCTTATTGTGTTTAAGGCTGAGATCTTTGGTGTTACTTAGCAAAGCAAAAGCAAAGCTGCTTATTTATATACCGCTTCATATCACACTATGGGATGTCTAAGCAGTTTACAACTGTGAGCTGATTGCCCCCCAACAAGCTGGGTACTCATTTTAGCGACCTCGGAAGGATGCAGGCCTGAGTTGAGCCTCAGCCCTGGCTGGTATTGAACTCGCAACCTTGTGGTCTATGAGTGAGTGGCTGCAGTACAGGCATTTAACCACTGCGCCACCAGGGCTGCTTAGGGGATTTTAATTCTCATTTCAAATTCATTTTCATGGGAATTAGGGCCCATATCTCTTTGGTGGCTTTACAAATTGAGGAATAAACTATTGTGTGCATAAAAGAAACATATCTTCTGCTATGCTGTCTTTCAGTTGGAACATTTGCTAACATGTCCTGTTGGAAACTCAAGCTCTTTGTCTGCACTTGATGGGCAAAGGTCAAGAGGGCAGGTTGTTTTCCTCACCCTACCAAGGAGCTTGTCCACATCATCGGTACTCACAGATTGCAGCTGATCCAGTATAATTACATTGGTGGAATCGCTGGACGCCTCATCCCTTGTTTCTGTTACAATACTGGCAGCTAAGTCGGCTCTTACCTGAGAGATTTTATCTGCAAAGAAGTTGTTAAATGCATCACAGCAGGCCGTTATTGGGTTAAGCAAGGGATTTGGTGCAGGGGGGACCTGCGTCAGCTCCCTCACCACCCTAAACAGCTCTGCTGGACGGGACTCTGCAGACACAATACGTGCAGAGGAGAAGGATCTCTGCGCTGCACGTATTGCCACCCGATAGGACCAAAGAAAGTTCCTATGGTGAATTCTGTCAAATAAGAGTTGAGTCTTCGGCCACTTGCGCTCTAGTCGTCCAAACCGCTTCATTTTCCTAAGCTCTGGTGTATACGGTTTGAAGCGGGATGGCAAGGACGCTTGGGAGCGATCGTGTTGATAGCTCTGGTGAGATTGGTGTTCCAAGTATTAACCAGAGCATCTACAGGATCACCAGCATTACCAACCATTAAACCCTCTAAGGCTTTCTGGAATCCTATTGGTTCATTAGCCTTCGAGGGTGGACCATTCTAATAGGTCCACCACCCCCAGTGGGGCAGATATAGGCTCTAAGTTCCATCTTGACCAGTAAAGGATCTGTCCATGACAATGCGGAGGTACGAATAACCTCCGCCCACAGATATTCCTGTTCTGTACTAAAGACCACATCGAGTTATGACCTGCACAATGTGTGGGCCCAAGGACCAATTGGGATAGGCCCATGTTTGTCATGGTTTCCATGAACTCCTGAGCTGCACCTGTTAAACTGGTCTCAAGCGGGATGTTGAAGTCCCCTAAAACTATAAGTCTAGGGGACTCCAACAGCAGCTCTGAGACCAGCTGTGTCAGCTCGGTTAGGGAGTCTGCTAGACAACGGGGTGGACGGTAGACTAGCAGAATCCCCAAACTATCCCTGGTCTTCAGGCTCAGGTACATATACTCGAAGTGGGCTGTGTTCCAGACAGGTATCCTGGTCAAGGTCAGGTTGGTCTTATGAACTAGGGCCACTCCGCCCCCCTCACCCACTTCCCCTCACCTTCTCACTGACAGAGTACCCGGCTAGGAGGGCCTACGTCCAGGTAACAGCACTATTCTCTCCCAGCCAGGTCTCCGTAAAGCATAACTGGAGATGGTTTGGGTAAAGAGAAATACATCTCACCATATTTTAGATAGCACGATCACTCCCAAGTGCCCTTGCCATCCCGCTTCAAACCGTAGGCCATGGTATACACCAGAGCTTAGGAAAATGAAGCAGTTTGGACAACGACTAGAGTACAAGTGGCCGAAGACTCAACTCTTATCTGACAGAATTCGCCATAGGAACTTTCTTTGGTCCTATCGGGTGGCAATACGTGCAGCGCAGAGATGCTTCTCCTCTGCACGTATTGCATCTGCAGAGTCCCGTCCAGCAGAGCTGTTTAGGGTGGTGAGGCAGCTGATGCAGGTCCCCCCTGCGCCAAATCCCTTACTTAACCCAATGACGGCCTGCTGTGACGCATTTAACAACTTCTTTGCAGATAAAATCTCTCAGGTAAGAGCCGACTTAGCCGCCAGTATTGTAACAGAAACAAGGGACTAGACGTCCAGCGATTCCACCGATGTAATTATACTGGATCAGCTGCAATCTGTGAGTACCGATGATGTGGACAAGCTCCTTGGTAGGGTGAGGAAAACAACCTGCCCTCTCGACTTTTGCCCATCATGGCTGGACGTCTGGGGGGGGGGATGCATTGAGGAGGCTCCTCATGGAGATCATCAATGCATCCTTCATGGAGGGATACATTCCACCTTGCTTGAAGGAAGCGGAGGTCAGGCTGCTTCTGAAAAAAACCCTCCCTAGATCCTCTGGATATGAACAACTACAGGCCAGTCTCTTTACTACCATTTTTGAGAGGGCGGTTGCTTTTCAACTTCAAGCTGTCTTAGATGAAACCAATTATCTAGACCCATTTCAGACTGGCTTCAGGACAGGCTTTGGGGTTGAGACTGCCATGGTTGCCTTGACCGACAATCTGCGTCTGAGCATAGGCAGGGGTAGTGTGACCCTGTTGGTGCTCCTAGACCTCTCAGCGGCTTTTGATATGATAGATCACGGCATCCTCTTGGATCACCTGAGGGGGTTAGGCATCAGAGGCACTGCACTCCAGTGGTTCCGGTCCTTCCTGTCAGGCAGATCCCAGAGGGTGCTACTCGGGGACAGTAGCTCCAGTAAAAGGTAGCTCACCTGTGGGGTTCCACAGGATGCTATTCTGTCCCTGATGTTATTTAATATCTATATGAAGCCGCTGGGTGAGATCATTCAGAGCTATGGAGATGGGTGTTATCAGTACGCTGATGACATCCAGATCTATTTCTCCGTGTCTCATTCGTCGGCCTCGAATTCCAATGGCGTCTCCTCTCTCAATGAATGTCTTTGGGCAGTAATGGGCTGGATGAGGAAAAACAGATTGAAGCTGAAGGTGGAGGTGCTCACGGTAGCGGCCCCGAAACCAAGAATTGGGTTGCAACCTCCAGTCCTGGATGGGGTCACACTCTCCTCCACTGACTCTGTTCGCAGTCTGGGGGTGCTCCTTGACTCATCACTCCTGATGATAAATCAGCTAAATGCGACAGTCAGGAGCGCCTGTATTCAGCTTCGGTTGATACACCAGCTGCGCCCTTTTCTGGAAGTAAGGGATCTCGAGACTGTTGTGCACGCGCTCATAACCTCACATCTAGATTTCTGTAATGTGCTCTACATGGGTCTACCCTCGTGCTTGGCTCAGAAACTACAGCTAGTACAGAACATGATGGCCAGGCTAGTGTCTGGAACATCTAGGAGGGACCATATTACTCTGGTTTTAAGGTCCCTCCACTGGCTGCCAATAAGTTTCTGGGCCCAGTACAAGGTGTTGGTTATCACCTTTAAAGCCCTAAATGGCTTGGGTCCAAACTATCTCAGGGACCTCCTTCTCCCTTATAATCCTCCCTGCGCACTCCGGTCCTCTGAGAGGAATTTGCTGCAGCCACAAAGAGCTAGGCTTGCGCCTACCTCCCAGAGGGCTTTTTTGATTGTCGCTCCCAGATTATGGAACAGCCTGCTGGATGAGATCCATCAATTGACATCTTTAGACAGTTTTAAAAAGGCTGTCAAGACAGATCTCTTCTGGCAGGCCTTTCAGTGATAGATAATCCCGGCCTCAGGAATCCCTCCTGCAAGAGAGCTTCTAGGTTCTTAGTTTTAACATCTAAAATTGGAACTAACCGCAGCCACATTGTGAGATGTTTTTACATTATTCTTGTTTTATATTGTATGTTTTACTTTTGTAACGGATTTAATAACTTTTTAAGGGGGGGAGGGATTCAGATTTTACTTTTGTATGTTATATTTTATTGTTGTTAGCCACCCCGATTGATCTCAAAGGGGTGGGATATAAATAAATTTTATTATTATTATTATTATTATTATTATTATTATTATTATTATTAATTGTTTGTTATCAATACATTTTTGTACATTTTTACTTATACCTTTGTATATGTTTTTATGTGAATATGTCTTTTAATATTTGTAAGTTGTCTTGTCTCTCAGTTTTGGGGGAAAGGCAGGATAGAATTGAATGGTGGAGGAGACCATATGAGGGGCTGAAGTTTTTCCTCTGTGCATGTTGATTCTTCCTTCTTCTTTTCAAGCTTAAAGTAAAATGCACCGCATGGCTCATAGCATCAGAAGCTTTGCTGTTTCTGATTGGCAACACTTCTTGTAATTCCTTGAGGAGTGATACCACATTAAACCATATTGTGTCACTCCCATGGTATTCTAGAAAGAGTGGTCAGTGGGAGGTCTTCTCCACATGCCTTCTGCCACTCATATTTCCTCAAATGTGGCTGAAATGGTGACACATCACATCATTTCTGAGACATTTCAGGAAATACAACCAGCAGGAGGAAGCCTCACACTTCTTCTTCCTGGATGTTTGGGAAAGCCTATGAACCCATCATTATATAGCTAAAATTAGATTGAAGATTGATGATGTACAAAGTATGTAGGCTTACATTTTCTAATACAGCAAAACTTCAGGTGGGCCTTGAAAAGATACAAAATATCAACTAAACTTGGGGGTGGGGGAGATAGTCAATAATAATAATAATAATGATACCCAACAAAGAAGTGATAACTACAACACACAAAATAAGAGAATTCTTAACAACCAAAGTCAATGATTAAGCCAGGGGTCGGCAACCTACGGCCCATGGGCCACACCCGGCCCACCGAACCCCGCCAACCGGCTGCCGCCAACCCCCGTCACCGGCGCCACCGCTGACCCCTGCTGCCAGCGCCATGCACACTGCCACCGCGCCATCACTGCGCATGTCACGGCTGCCATTTTGTTTGCCAAAATGGTGGCTGTGACTCATTTGCACATGTGCAGTACTCCTGTTTGCCCAAATGGCGGCCGTGACTTGTTTGCACATGCGCAGGAGTACTGTACATGTGCAAATGAGTCGCGGCCGCCATTTTGGCAAACAAAATGGTGGGCGTGCTGCGCGTGGCGGCGGTGCAGGGGCAGCACGCGTGGCAGCAACGGTGGCAGGGGTCGGCAGGGGCTGCGCACGTGCAAGTGAGTGCACGCGCCACCATTCCCTCCCCAGCCCAGCGGAAGACCTGGGGACCAGCGACCGGCCGCAGGTAAGTAAACCTTGTCAACCCCTGGATCAAGCATTAGTTCCATTTTTTGACTTTTGTTGTTAAGAATTCTCTTATTTTGCATATTACATTTATCACTTCTTTGTTGGGTTTGACATATATTTCCCCCCATTCATCTGATGCTACTCCTGTATTTCCCTCTTTCTTTTTTTTAAAAAAAGTATTATTTTCCTCCCTTCCTTGACTCAGCTACTGTTGAAATTCCAGTTGCAAGTTCCTTAGGACAGTGGCCTATTGTTTTTGTTTATGTTACAAGACCCAAGTGGCGCATGATGGTTTGAGCTCCCGTCACTAGTCCCAGCTTCTGCCAACCAAACAGTTAAAAAGCATGTAAGAGTGCAAGTGGATAAATAAGTGGGAATAGGTGGTGGTAAGGTAACAGCATAAATATTTCTGATGCAAAAACATGGAGGCTTCTTGAGAAATCCATTGTCCTTTACCTACAAAAGAGGACTGTGGCCTCACAGGAATGGAGACAGGTTGGATTGCAGAGAAGAGTCCTTGTTGAGATGCAAATAGACTTTAAATTTCCTAGACTTTGAAAATCTCCCAGTTGCCACATGACCAGAATTAGGAGGATCCAACCTGCAAAAGATACCTTCCCCATACCATCTTAACTAAGGACAGAAAGAACAAAATGCAGGCACCTGGCTAACATCTCCAATTGTTTTTCTCCTGTTTTGTTTGTAACACCTTGCCTAATGAAGAAGCCAGTGGAGCTTCAAAAGCTTGCAATAAGTATACTGTGCATTTTGGTTAGCCAATAAAGGTATCACCGGTGGATTTTTGTTTGAATTTTCTAAATGGCCAACACAGCTGCCCCTGCAAACATTCTGTGCAGTCATGCTGTAAAAGATGAAAAATAATGTTAAAAACTACAAAGTTCATGGTTAATTTGGGGCTGGATTGGATGACCCTTGAGGTCTCATTTTCTATGTTTAAAATTGTGCAATTGCAAGGCAATTTGTAAAGAACCTCTTCAGCTCTGTTTCACTGATAACAAAGAAATGTTGTTTAAAGTAACAGAGAAATTGTTTATTTTACCCTGAAGGCTGACAGTTTTACAACCTGAGGAGAAAAGCACAGATTCGTTCATGCATAGCAAGAAGAACGTAACATAATAGGGATAGGAGGGGATTTGGAGTTATATCTTGTTGCCAATGAAAATGGTCAATTATACATGTATTAATACAATTATATACTAGCTGTATAAGATGGTATATAAGGATGTTTATTAGCAGGGGAGGGGCGCTCTCTAGTCACAGGAAGACCTGTTTTGAGAGGCCCGTCAACGTGAATAAAGTCTTCTTTCCTGAAATTCCATGATCTCTGTTCTTGTTTCCACTACAATGCTGGCCACATGATTACAGACATTGTCTTCAACAATGCTGGCTCCCTCGTCTTAGTAATGGAGATGAGCACCACCCCCTACACAATTTGACAGCCTTGTCAAAAGGGAAACCTTTATCTTTTTAACTACACTTGATGTGTGATGGGGAGGAGGATATCTCTTTTTTTCCCTTTTATCTTTTTCCCCAGGTGATATTAGAATTAATGCAGGAAGCATTGTTTTCATTCTGATTGGTCTTCAGCCATTGTTACATAGCCAGAGCTTACTGCGTATGTTGTGTCATCATGATACCATATCAGAGTCCATATCTGCACTAAAGGAATAATCCAGTTTGATACCACTTTAATGGCCAGAGCAAAATGCTATGAAATTCTGGGATTTGTAGTCTGTTGTGGCCCCAGAGCTCAGAAAAGGCTAAATATCTCACAAAACTACAAATCCCAGAATTCCATAGCACTGAGCTATGGCAGTTAAAGTGGTGTCAAACTGGATTATTTCTGTAGTGAGGCCAGAGTGAGTAAAAGAAGGATCCTCCACCATCTTATTTAGTTTATGTGGCCAATGAGAATTACTGTATCATAACTGAAGCCAAATCAGAATGAAGGCTATATATCAAGCTTTCTCTCTGGTGTCTTGTTGATAAAGAATAAGAAAAATTGCACCCTGCAAGAGCAGGGAGTCCAGTGTTTTACTGCTGAACTATTAAAAACGAAGAAAAAACATAAGGGAAGGAAAAGGAGTATTTCCCCTAAGGATTCCCTTGTGATCCAAAAATATTAATTTGTGATTGTTTGACTCTAGTTAAAATAAGAGAACTTATGAAAAAGTGGAATAGTTGTGCTGAGTCTCCAGTCTCAAGCTGCATCTGCATGGCAGAAATAATACAGTTTGACACTGCTTCAACTGCCATGGCTCAATGCTGTAGAATTCGGGAATTTGTAGTTTTGTGAGATATTTTGTCCTCTATGCCAGGGAGCTCTGATGCCACAACACACTACAGATCCCAAGATGCCAGAGCATTGAGCCAGGGCAGTTAAAGCTGTGTCAAACTACATTAATTCTACAGTGCAGAAATGCCTCTTCAAGCTATTCCAGAAGTATTTACCATTGCTCTGAGCTATTGTTGAGTTCCTTCTCAGGTTGAAAATGGCTACAACCACCTTAGTAGAATATGCATTGGTGGCAAATTCTTAATCCTGCTGATTCTAAAATACACTCAATCTTCTCTGCATTTCCTATACTTATCATTCTCACTGGGAGCCTTACATTGGTTTGTTGGCACTAATTTGGAAATAAGGGATCATTGTGACCATTAAATGGATGCTGGTCAGGAAAATGCTTGAGAGGAAAACTTCAATGATACAGGAACTTGGTACCATCATTATGGGTCCCTATACTAAGCTACTCAACTAGAAGGAGCAACAAAATGTGTTCCTAGCATCATTCTTTGGGAATAATTCTGCTCTCTAAATAATAAACTGCTCAGAAGTACAGCTGGTACTTTACCAAGCTGACAAGAGAGCTTTTAAGAAATGACCAAATAAACTCTATAAAACTTCCACTTTAATGGACTGAACCCATATATATATATATATATATATATATGCATAAGGATTAGCTAGATTATTTATTTATTTATTTAAATTTACTTTTGGACATAACAGACCCACAAATGTTTGGTTCTTACAAAGCCCCATTGGCTGTCATGGTGGTGTTAATGTTAGATGAAGATGGTGTGCCATTCCCCTTTAGTTCTCTGATGTGACATCCATGTCTTTTGAGATAAATTCAAAATCAGCCAGACATCAGTCCAGTTGTCAGTCTGAATTTTACTCATATGCATGAATGAAGACTAAAAGAGCTGCAAATCCAACCTCCTTTCTTGTGATGGACCTATTTGACACTTTCTCCCCATCAAAACACTTCATTATTAATCTTCAATTGGTACAATAAAAATGCAAAAAAAGTATATGCTAGCTGTTTTATTAACTTGAAGGATTGTGCTTTCAGCAATATATCAGAAAGTATTTTATCTATGCTGCATTAGCAATTACATTTGCATTTGAATTTCAGCCCCCATCGTTTCATATACAGAAACAACCCCCAGACAAAACAGGACAACATTCATCATGTTGGACTGATCTGTCACAGGAAAAGAAATTGTGGTGACTATTCTAATTTAATTTTTCCCTTCGATTTCCATGCCCTCTTATCTATTAGCTCAAGGTGGTGTGCAAAAATAACCTAATATATTAAGAGGGGGTCATAAAAATCTCATGATATAACCAATATACATCTTACTAAAATATATTGACATTAATATCAACCTTCTCCTCTCCCTGGCCCCTAAAAACAGGGCTTTTTTTGGGGGTGGGGAGGAAACTTGCAACATTTCAAAAATGTGACCAGGCTCACAGTCAAGAGGATTCTGAAGGGGAAAAAGATGCATAATTTGAAAGAAACTACTGGAAACGATTCCTTACATATACACCTTGAATGTTCTAACTACACAAGAATATAGCACAGGTGTGCCTCAGTTACCAAAGTAGAAATACTCCCAGCCATTATTTCTTTAACAGAAATATGGTACCAGGGGAGAAATGACATGAACAAAATAGGGATAGGTTCTTATACCACTGAAAAGAAGAACAGTTCAACATGTGTAAGCAAACTTTTTATTCAAAAGTAACAACATGCATGTGTGGAATGAAACAACCAGGTCAGGTACATAAATTATTGAGGGACTTATCACATTAGAAAAGAAGGTCAAAATGGAGCAGGAAAGTAGTGGCTTTCTCCATGCCTCTCTGCATGATGTCATAACACTTCTATTCTCCTTCCCAAGGAAGACAGTTGTAAACACATGCCTTTTGCCAAACTGATTTATCCAGCATGACAAAAGACATGCTTTTACAATTGTCTGCCTTGGAAAGAGAACAAAAGTGCTATGGTGGTATGTGGAGAGACAGAGAAAGCTGCTACTCTCCCTCTTTGTTTCAGCTTTCTTTTCTCATGCAACAAGGCTCTTATTTGCAAAGTAAACACAAAGAAAAAACATTTGAACCTTTTTGAGACCACTGGAAAGCAGCTCCAAAATGCTCTCCCCACTTCATCAACATCCAATGTTACCCTGGGACCAGGCCCCCAATCACCCCTCTCATATCAATCTAATATTAAAAGGAACACTGAGGTGAGTGGTCCATGGGTGACCTGTAAAGGCAACCTCAAGGCAGAAAAATGGCCATAAATCAGGTTGGCTCCAACAAGGGAGGAAGCAAGACACTCATCACAATGAAATCACTCAAGACATCAGCATAATCCTGTGTCTCCAGAGGGTGATGATGGGAATGTGACCAAAGGAGATGGTTGTGCATACACTGACAAAGGACACATCTCTGGTGGCAGAGAATTCCCTTTGTCTGAGATATTTCACACCCTAGTCCAAACATTTGTTACATTTCCTGACTATTTTTATCATCCTGGAAAACCATTTGGCTGTCAGATAATCCTTTCATCCCAAAAAAATACTGCTCTGGGACATGATTTGGGGTATATATATCAAACTAGCAATTTGGTCTAGTTTGTAATCAGGCAGACATTCTGTTAGTTTGACTAGACTCCTCAATAAGCCAGCCACCCCACTTCCCTGAGTGGCTATTGAGTCCTTTCCATTCTGGAGACCCATCGATTTGAACCATGCATCAAAATTGGTAATGTATCACTGTTACCAAGGCCTCCACTATTCACCTTCCCCCCACCTTTGCTTCATCAGTTCATATGTGTGTGTGCATGAGTGTGAGCTTGTGTGCGTGTTGATCATCTCCTTAATAAAACTACAAAACCCATTTGGAATTGCCCCTTGAGTTCCATGTGATTTGGAACCATTATACATAGGGTTGCGATCCCAAGGCTGTCTATTGCCCTGGCCAAAACTTAATTTGAGCTAACAACTTTCCCCTAAAGCATATTAATTTGTGGGTGCCCTCCAGGAATCCCAGCATTTTGGGTAACATCAGTTTTCTTATTTCCATTTTGGTGCCTAAATTTATCAATTTATGTTTTTTAACATGCTGGAACTAGCTGTTGTGGAAGTGTCTCTGCTTTTTTCATTTCTCTCTGATTTCTCTGATGTTCATGCATACTCAGCAAGGGATTCTGGAAGCAGCTGCTGTTTACTTTGTTGTAAACAGGCACACAGCTACAGTAGGATCAGCTGGAGTAGAGCTGTTTTGCCAGCTCAAGCTTTATTGCTTGTTGCAAACATGTTGTTTACTGCAAACATGCTGCTGCAACCTGACATTAGAAACCTATGTTTTGACTTCCGGTTGGTAATGGCTCCTCGTTAGGATGTGTATCGGATTGTCTCCCAAACACGTTCTTTGCTGCAGAGTTCTCGGACCCTGTAAGTTTACTTTTGGGGCCCGAATTTACGACCCCGAAGTGGGGAGTACGGAGGGGGCTCGAAGGAGGTCCTTTTTGGCTCAGGTGATGGCAGCTTGGCAAGAATTTCTGCCGTGTTTGTCTGGCTGGAGCCATCGCAGACGCGAGAGCAATCCACGGACCTGCAGCTGATCGGCTTATAGCCTCAGGGGAGCCGCCAATTTTAAATCTTTTTTAAAAATTGTGTCTACATGACGATGATCTAAGCTGGGATTAAGAAGGAGACCTAAAAGGTACTAACATCTGGTAATAAAAAAACCGAAATAGATGTTTTTGTGGAGAATTAATAAGTTTGAGCTGAAAGAACAGAGAGAAAAACATAGAAGGAGAAACGAGAGTCTAATAATAGCATCGGAGATGGAAGTGTAAGAGTGTAAAGCAAGAGTGAAAGTAAAAGACGCGCCGCTGAGGTTATTTGGCTCGTATTACTCGGACTGATTTAATATCATAATTTTGGAGACTGCTTTGAATTATAAGTTTATAGCAAATTAATATGGACTTTGGATTCATTAATTAGCTTTTCGAACGATTCCTCTCCTGCTTCAGAAGTCCTTTTCGTATTGGGGTCACTATGTGTTGTGGATGTTTGTAAGTTTTTGTGTTTATCTCATAGAACCCTGACGTTTTTTGGATTTTGCCTATTCGAAGATTGTTGTGAGAGGACATTTTGGGGACTTTTTTGGTAACCTTTTTGAAACACCTTGGGTGAACACCTGTGACTTTTATTTATGCAAGACTATCCTTGAGACTTGGAAGACGCAAGACGTCCTTGGTAACACCTGTGATACTTGGGACTTTCAGATATTTTGTAATATAATGACAACCAGGTCCCAGGCACAAAAAATGGCTTCTCAATCGCTAAGACGTCTTTCAATTGAGAAATCCAAGAGTACTGATTTGAGTCACTTAATCTTGGAAAAGATAGATCTTTGTCAAACAAATTCTCTGGACAGTTGATGGACTTTAAAAAAGAGGTCCATCAAGAGATAAGGTCAGATCTGAAGGAGATTAATCAAAAGGTAGATGTGATTATAAGTGAAATGCAGAATATAAAAAAGAGAGTCAAAATTCTGGAGTACACAAATGAAAGATCAGAATGACAGATAGCCAAAATGGAAAGTAGCAGAGAGGCAGATTTGGATGAGCTGGCTATGCTTGATCAAAAAATTAGGGAAAAGGCCATCAAAATTCGTGGATTAACAGAGGAAAGAAAAGAGAATCTATCAGAGAGATTAATAATAAGGATGGCTGAATTTTTGGGAAGATCGAGTCAGGAAATGTTGGCGGAAATAGATAGTATGTTTCGGGTTAATTCTGCTGTGGCTAAGCAGAGGAATCTGCCTAGAGACATTGTTGTTAATTTTGTAAGGAGGCAAACCAGAGACTCTTTTTTAGCTAAGCATAATAAAGATGCATTCCGGATTGAAGGGGAAAATATAAAAATATTGAAGGATGTATCCGGTCGTATCTTAAGGAAACGACGAAACTATTCTACGATAACTTCCTTCTTGAGAAGGGAAAAGATAATATACAGATGGGAAATTCCCGAAGGACTGACCTTTTGGTGGGTTAAGAAAAGAATAAGGATTACTTCTCCGGAGCATGCTTCTGAATTTATGAGACTGGTGACAGATAAATTAAGGAGGCCAGAGAAAGATAAGAGGAAAGATCAGAAATCCCCAAATAGAGGGGATGAGGGAGATGAAGATGAAAGTGAAAGGAGATCCAATGAGGAAGAACATGACCTGAAAGGAGCTAAGGCATGGAGACGGCAGAAGCACGGCTCTCAAGAGGAGCTAATTGGATTGGTATCAGACTATGAACGTAATGTTAATCACCCGCAAAAGTACGATAATGAAGATGAGGATGAAGAGGACGCTGGGGAGGATGAAGACGAGGAAGAGGAGGAAGTGAATATTAAAGAACTAACTGTAATTGAAGGGCTTCGCTCTGTGGATGATGACTGTGGCAGTGATGAGAGATACTCATTGACTACAGTATCTCCTATTGGATTCGAAGAATATTTCGATAATTAAGGTTGGTTTTGACATTAGGTGATTACTTTGGTAAGAGTTGGGTGGGTTAGATAACAATTGTAACAAAAGATACACTGCGGATTTGAAAATGGGACATTTAAAACAACTTAAAATTCTTTCTATAAATGTGCAGGGATTAAATACCTCTCAAAAACGGAAAAGGATCTTTCATTATCTTCAGAAATTAAAACTGGACATATGCTGCCTTCAGGAATGCAGAATTAAGAATAAGGACGTTAAATATTTAAGGAATCCTAAGTTGGGTCAGGAATATACAGCGGCTTGTCCTTTCAAAAAAAGAGGAGTTACAGTATACATAAATTCAAGTTACAAATCAAGCTTGATCTATTCAGACCCAGAAGGATATTATTTACTGATTGAAATTGTTCTGGAAGGTAAACGCTATTTGCTGATAGGATTATATGGCCCCCTTGAAAACAAAAATGAATTTTATAAGAAGTTAAAAGATAAAGTTTTAGATCTGGACCAAGAAAACATAATAATGATAGGGGACTTTAATGGGGTGGTAGACCCCGTGATTGATAGAAAATCCGAGAAAAAGGTTAGGAAAAGGCAAGGACGATTGCCAAAGGAATTTTTCAATTTGACTGATCTGACAAATATGAAAGACGTGTATAGAGCTAAAAAGGGCAAAGAAAAAGATTATACTTTTTACTCTAATTGTCACAAGTCTTATTCTAGATTAGATATGGCATGGATGTCAAGGCATTTATTGAACACAGTAACTAAATTTAAAATAATGCCAAAAATATGGTCTGATCACAATCCTATACTATTTGAAATGAAACTTGGGCAAATAAAGTTCCATTGGAAATTAAATACGAATATATTAAAAAATGAAGAAATAAGGGAGCAAGTTAAAAAGCAGATAAAATATTTTTTTCAGGGAAATTTGGATAAAGATGTCCCGTTGCATACAGTATGGGACGCACATAAAGCCGTGATCAGGGGGATATTAATCCAGAAGACGTCTGAATGGAAAAAGAAAAGAAGAGAATACGAGGAAATGCTTATGCAGGAATTAGAGAAATATGAACAAAAACTAAAAAAGGAACCAAATTCTTTAGATATACAAATAAAAATTAAAGAAATACAAAAGAGGTTATCCATTCTAACGGTTGAACAGATAGAAAAAAATTAGATATATAAGACAAAAATATTATGAATTAGGAAACAAACCTGGAAGGATGTTGGCATACAAGATTAGGAAAGAAAGGGCTAAGAGAAATATTGCACAAATTAGGAAAGGCAATGAGATAATGACAACTCAGGTACAGATAAAAAAATTTTGCTGAATTTTTTGGTGGATTATATAAGGAAAATTTGGTACAAAAATTGGAGATAAGAGAACTATTTGGATAACATACCACTTTGTAAAATAACGAATGATCAACGAGAGTTTCTTAATCAGCCAATCACCCAAAATGAACTGGAGAAGGCAATAGGTCATGCTAAATCCTCCAAAGCCCCAGGGCCAGATGGTTACCCAAATGAATATTATAAAATATTTGCTTCAGAATTAACTTCCCCATTGTTGAAAACAATGAATAATATCACTGAGGGTTCGGTCCCCCAATCATGGAAATCAGCAAATATTTCTTTAATACTAAAACAAGACAAGGACAAATTGGACCCCAATAGTTACAGACCAATTTCTCTGTTAAATACGGATTATAAACTTTTGGCATCAATATTAGCGAATCGATTGAAAAAAGTACTAAGTAATTGGATTCATGATGACCAAAATGATTTTCTTCCATCCAGAGGTCCAAAACAAAATTTTAGGAATTTATTGAATATAATTGATCTCCATCAAAAAAATATACAGAAAAAATTGGCTTTGATCTTTCTGGATGCGGAGAAAGCCTTTGACAATGTAAATTGGAATTTCATGATTGGGGTCCTTCAAAAAATGGATGTTGGAGAAATATTTATAAAATGGGTTAGGGACATCTATTCAGAACAAAATGCCTATGTTATAGTAAATGGAGATAGAACATCTAAATTTGCAATTCAGAAAGGCGTTAGGCAGGGATGCCCCTTAGCCCCATTATTATTTATTTTGGCATTGGAGGTATTGCTTTCTCAAATAAGAAATAGTAAGGAGATCACTGGAATTAAAATTGGAAAACAAACCTATAAATTACGGGCCTATGCGGATGACCTGGTCCTAACGATTTCGGACCCATTAGAATGCCTAGAGAAACTTATGTCCTATCTACATGAATTTGGATCAGTATCAGGCCATAGAATAAATATAAACAAATCAGTAATGATGACCATGAATATTAGCAAGAATGAAATTGAGAAGTTAAAAGAAATATCGGGATTTAAATGGGAAAAGAAAACAAAATATTTAGGAATTTGGCTTAGTACTAAAAACTCAGATCTATTCAAAAATAATTATCAAAAAATTTGGCAAGAGATTAAAGAAAAGATGAGGAAATGGGAACAATTAAATTTGTCCTGGTTAGGAAGGATTGCGGTAATTAAGATGTCTATTCTCCCTAAAATAATGTATTACTTTCAAAACATTCCAATAATTGAAAATGAAAAAGTTCTCCAAAATTGGAATAAAGATTTGTTAAATTTTATATGGAAAAATAAAAAACATAGAATTCAGGCACTAGACTTGCAAGATAAGGTTGAGCGAGGGGGGCTTGCCGTACCAAACTGTATTTGGTATTATGATGCATGTGTACTTGATTGGATACAAGAGTGGCTATTACTGAGAAATCAAAGAATCCTTGAATTGGAAGGAGCCGATTTGATATTTGGATATCATTCATATATTTTTTATGATAAATTTAGAGGAGACTCAAGATTTAAAAATCACCATATACGAAGGTCTTGTTTGAGAATTTGGATAAAGTACAAAGCAAAATGGTGTCAAAAAATTCCGTTTTGGGCGTCCCCTGCAGAAGCGATATTGATGAAAGTGATATATAAGAATGATAATTGGTTAAAATACAAAGACTTAGTAGAACTGGTCAATTCCAAATTGCGATTTAGATCACAAGATGATCTGAATAGGATGGGATGGAATGTCAATTGGTTTACATATAGGCAATTGTTTGAACAATTTAAACTGGATGAAAAACTAGATAGGATTGGTGATGCGGAAAAAAATTTCGAAAAAGTATTGTTTGGAGAAAACCGCAAGACTATCTCAAAGTATTATAATTTAATTAGGAACTGGGAAACGGAAGCAAATACAGTTAAAAATTACATGATTAATTGGGCAAAGGATCTAAAACAAAGCGTTAATTTGGACGATTGGACTAAAAGTTGGAAAAAAATTAAGAAAATGTTGTTTAATTCGGATCAGAGAGAGAACGCTTATAAGGTAATGAGTAGGTGGTATTTAACACCTTATCGCTTGTCAAAAATCTATAAAGGATACAATCCAGCGTGCTGGAAATGCAGGGAGAAGACGGGATTTTATTTTCACATTTAGTGGAACTGTGAAAATGCTCAAAAATATTGGAAAGCTATTAATAGAGAAATTATGGTTATATTAAATATGAATATAGGAATGGACCCGAAATTGTATCTTCTCAATATTATGAAGAATGAGATTGAGAAAAGAGGTGGAAGATTACTGTATTTAATGATTACTGCAGCAAGAACACTGTATGCCAAATATTGGAGAAGGAGAGAAATTCCCACAATTGAAGAGTGGAGACATAAAATGTATGAAATATACGAATTAGAAAAATTGACGTGGCTAGGTAAGAATAAATCTATTACGGATTTCCACTCAGAATGGAATTATTGGTATGAGTATGAAGATAAAAGATCTAAAGTTGTAACTCCTCTTTTGAAAGATTAGGGGAAAAGACTTAATAGATAGGAACAGACAAATGGATTGTATATGCGTATGTGACTTTGTTTCAATCTGAAGGTTTCTGGGGAATTAAAGAAAGTGGAAGCATATTATAGTTTAACGGTAACTTATATTGTGTTAGTCTAAACGTGATTAGTCTTTGTTAATATGAACGCTATTTGTGTCTCTATACATAACCGAAGCTGGTAACCTTGAAATTACGAATCTCTGTTGCTGTTATTGGCATATGGGCGTATATATGTATATATATGTATGAGATTTGACGATTCTAATTATATTATAGTAATTACATTAGTTAGAAATTATGATGAGATATTGACTTAGGAACATTGATAAAGGAAGTTATATGAGAGACTATTGATATAAATGTTATAAAATTCTTATAATATCCAAATAGTGTGTGTTTTGAACAGAAGTGTAAATTCTACACCGAAAAGATGGTTTAGTTCCGTGATGTTTGATTAAAATTCAAGTAGAGGTCTAGGGATAAAGAAAGAACATTTAATCCCTTGCGTTTGATCATGGAAGTTTTTTTTGTATATGTGGTTATGTTAATGTTTAAGTTTTTGTAATTGTATTGTTATTTGTTATATATATGTATATGTATATATGTTTCTGCCTATTTGGTGGTTGTCTTATGTGTTATTAGGTTTTTTGTTTTCATTTTTGTGTTTTAAATTTTCTAATAAACAAATAAAAAAAAGAAACCTATGTTTTGCTAGCCCTCCCTTGCCCTCCTTCCAATATCAATACTGCAAGAACAAAAAAACAAAACAAAAACAAACAGAGGACAAGAAGAAAAAGACCAGCTTGGAGGGTGTAAAAATCTTTTTTAAAAAAAATCCAGCTCCGTTGTCAGAGGCTTTTCCCCTGAAGTATGTCTTTATCTCCAGAAGAGAATTTCCAGACAATTGCAAGGGTGATGGTGGTATGAAGAGAAGACAGAGTTGACACCACGCACCCTGTAAAGCCATATGGTGCAACTATGTAATCAAGATGCTTTCACTGGCTGAGAATGGAACATCCATTTTAAGTGAAGGAAAAGAAGTTTGGATAAGAATCAGTGTGCTTTCTCTAAGTGGACAGGATCTAAACAATTCTGTTTGCCCACACTGCTCCTAATATGAAATTCTGAAATAAAATGTGATGTTCCTGTCATATCCTGTTATGGTAAGAATACTGACATTTCTCAAGGAATCTTTGTCATTCTTAATGCAGAGTTTTGAGGCAAACATGAAGGTTTCTCTCTGGGGAAAATTTCTGAGGATTTTTGAGAAAACCAGGAAAATTTTAAGATAGAGATATTCTCAAGTATTTCTCTCCATATGGATGTTCTCTCAATAAGTAGATATGCAAGCATATTATTCCAATTTATATCTTAATTGTCTTGTCTTTCACTTAGCAGAGACAGTTGAGTTATTAACACAGTTTTTATTTCTGTTGTTTGGAAATAGGGATTCCCCTTAAAACCCTTCTAAAGCAACAAAATTATGCAGTAAGCAAAAGCAAAATTATGCAATAAGCAGTGATTTATGAGGGGTATCATAAAGTAATAATTATCACACAGAAGTTATGGTATATTGATTAAATTTTGTCAGTATCATCATTGGTCCCTAAGTGCATGATATTGAGAAAATCAGCTCATTGTGTCCTTTAGTTTTGTTGCAAGTTGTACCAGAATTGACTAAAGTGTAAGATGGAGAAGTATGAGGGGGTATTGTAAAGTAATAATTATCACCCGGAAGTTATTATGGTATATTAATGAAATTTTGTCACTGTCATCATCACCAAGTGACTTTTTCTTTTCCCAAAAGTGATAAATCCATTGCAGGGTTGCTGATTTGACAACACAGATGACATCACTTGTGAAGTGGAAGAGTAGTTTAAAGTGCAATCTGCAGACTTCTACAATAATGGTATTCGGAGGGTCAAGAAATGTGGGATAAAATGTGTAAATCTGGATGGTGACTATGCAGAGAGAAGTTAACAACTATAAATCAAAACAAACTTTCTGTTAAAAATTTTAAAAAGTGATAATTAAAACTTTACAATACCCCCTCATAATCATACATTTTTGAAGAGCAGGTGGTCATCATGACAGTCTCCTTAGCTATACTCCCAAAGTGAGTCCAAAACTGCTAGCATCTTTGTTGTTCTATCTCAAGAAACCACTTCTAACAGTTTTCAGCTCTGTGACCAAATGGAAAACTAGGAGGTATTTTTGGTGGTGTACAATGAAGAAATGAGACACACACACCCTCCCCATGGCATGCTTTTACAAGGTCTAAAGTCTGAAAGAATTGCAAATTATGAATTGGGAAATATTTAGAAAGACAGATGCCTCCAGGCTTCCATAATAGCTGAAATTCCTCTGTGCCCATTCAGAGAGAAAGAGAGAGTGGCAAGTGTGCCCACAACTAGAACAGATCCAAGTGCTATAATATTCCTCTGGAGACCCTTCCAGCCATTGAATGGCTTTCAAAGCTTGCAGAATAAGTTATGATAAAAAGCACTGTAACTCAAATGTTAATATCTCATTAGGTTTTATGAGCATAGGGGAAGAGGGGAAAAAAGAAGACAAAAGAAAGAAACAGCACTGTAGCTTTTCCCAGTGCAGCCTGCTCAGACTAAAAATAAACTAGAAGGCATTTTTTGCATTGTTCCACTGTATTGCATGCTGTTTGTGGAAGAAATTAGAAAAGAAGGCAGTTGGGTGAGTGTGAAAGAGAGAAACAGTGGTACACTTCCTCCTCACATATAGCATTGTCAACTTTTTAAAAATACACCCTAGGGCCTCTAATGGCAGGTTGATCCTCACATGTTACCAAAAAGAAAATGCTTCTCTCCCAGGCTATGAAAAGCCTCATAAGCTCCCATTGCTGCACCTCCCATTGCTTTTGAATGCACAGGAGCAGGGCAGACTGCTGTTTTTCTGGTCATTTGACAATCCTGTTCAATTAAAAGAAACATCACTTCAGACCTGCATGAGGGGGCAAAATTCATAGCAAACAGAATATATTTTCTAATTGGTGCATTCAAAATGAAGTAGAAAAATAAGAACAACACATTATACATCCTAATAACCTAAAATAGATGCTCCTGGGGAATAATAATATTATGTTTTGGAACACACAGGGAAAGATAATCTCTTGCCCCAAAGTAGCCACTGTAGCAAAAATTTGATCAGTACATTTATGTACTATGTTTTTGTTGTTTTATTGATGCACATCATTTTGAAAACGCTGGACATAAATAGTACATAAATAGTCATCTGTAAATCAACAAGTAAGACTCAATCAATCATTCATTTTACTCACATAATGCATTTTTCAAGAGTGGGACTCAAGGCAGCTTTCAGAGTAAAAAAAAATAGAAGTAAAACCACATATATCTGAAATCATACAAAAAGTTAAGATTAAAATGATATTAAACTCTCCATAAAATTAAAATCATTGTTGTTATTAACTGCCATCAAGTTGTCTTCAACTCATGGTGATCCTATGAATGAGAGACCACTAAATCACCTTTTTATCAGCAACCCTGTACAGGGCTGCAACTTCCTTAAATGAGTCTATCTATCTTGAATTCAGTCTTTCTCTTTTTCTTCTGCCTTCCACTTTGCTAAGCACTATTATCTTTCATAGACAGTCCTGTCTTTTCATGATATGACCAAAGTATGATAGTCTCACTTTAGCCATCTTGGTTTCTACAGAGCGTTCAGCTTTCTAGGTAATAGTCTGGAGGGGGGAGCAGTGTTTTAGGGCAGAGGTATGAAATGTTTGGTCTTTCCAGTGATTTGGACTTCACTTCCCATAATCCCCAGCCACCATAGTCCAGGGCAGGGATAGGCAACCTTTCCCCTTTAAGGGCCGAGGGACTTCAGCTCCCAGAATCCCAGGAGCTATTGGCCAACATGGGACTATTAGCCAACATGGCTGAGGCTTCTGGGAGCTGATGTCCCTCGGCCCTTAAAGGGGAAAGGTTGCCTACCCCTGGTCCAGGGTAACATATTGTGGAGTTGCAGTCCAAAATATCTGCAGGGCCAAAGGATGCCCACCTCTACTCTAGAGGATGGAACCAGAGGCAAAATACTGACGTGGGAACTAAATAAATTACCTGCTGCATCCCACGAACTATCCTAATACAAAATAAAAAGTTACTGACAAATGGGTTATAACTTAGAACTTTCCCCATATTGTAAAAATTCATTGCTTTTTAAGAACTGGAGCTGTCATATTTTTTTAAAAAAACATTCTTAGGCACTTCATATTACAGAAGTTTTTCAAAAGAAGAGTTCCTAACCAGGAATTAAATAATGGGGGAAGTAGGTCAACTACTCTTAAAGGCATAGGAATAATGTAGGAGTAAGACAGTTGTTTCTTTGTTTTTGTTTTTTTTAAGTATCAGAGACCTCGGGGAATTTGATCTGAGAATCTTACAGAGTTCTTACAGAGTTCACAACTTAATGGATCTTGATAGGGGAAAATAAACTCAGATATATATTTCAACATTTGGAAAGGTATACTTTATGAAAAAATGCATCTAAAACTGTGTATTTAAAGGTGTATTTAAGTACAAATTTATGTGAGGTTTTTACTTTAAAATTTGCAAATTCATGCAGAAAGTGTCACAGTGACACATAAGCAAAAAATGATGCAGAACAGCATTGGCTGATTCACTCATCAAGCCTATTTTTTGCCTGCTTCACTGTTTCTTTATCTCCCATCTTTTTCTACATATGCAGTTGCTATCAAACAGAAAGAAATAGATACTTGTCCATCACTGAAAGTCCATGACAGAGAAATGTACCTATCAAATTTCTAGTTGTCATACATTTCCTAAATGCATTTGCTCTGTCAAAAAAATCCAAAAACAAAAAACCCCCCAAAACATTAAAAAAGCAATTCAAAATGAAAAATAAATGGTTTAGGGAGACTTCCGGTTGGGATGACGAACCGCGAAGACGTGTTCTGGAGTAGCTCTGAGAGGAACCGTCTAGCCAAGGTGAAAAAGGCTGCTAAAGAGGTTTATGGTAGCCGAATAATCCCCTTGGTAAAGGGGATTCAGAGGGGAACTCTGAAATTCCACCAAGAGGGGGAAGAAGGAACGGTGGAGAGAAGGAAAGTAAGGAAGAAAAGGGGAAGGAATATCAAAGGAGGGAGCCACGTTCGCCTGAGAGCTCTCCCCAATGGGGATAGAGGGAAGCCACCAACTTTTTAAAGTTTGTAAGACTAAACTATCTTTCTTGGTTTAGAACTGCTATAACAAAGGGCAGGACACCTGGCTAAGTCTGAAGAGGCAATCTTTCCTTGTAGGTTAATCTAAAACGCAACTACCAAGGGGTGAACCCCCCCCCCCCCGATAAATAAAAGCAAGAGGACCAAGAAAGACTGAACTCTAAATATTTGGCCTCAATTATTATACAGCAAGGATAAAATAGGACTATAATTTAAAAAATTTTTGTAGAATTTAATACTACTATCAAAACTAACTATACAAACAAAGATAAAGCTAAATATTACTGAGAGACTGCTTACTGCTGCTTGCTACTCATGAGAAGACCTATCGCAGATGGGGAATAAGTGATCCCAAGGCGTTGGAAGGTGTGGCGCGGAGAGAGAGGCGTATGGGAGGAGACTTAGGAAATACCAATGAAACTTGGAGCCAATGGACTGTGGGAATTGTAGTCTTAGCACAACAGAAGTTGAAAAACAAAGCAGCAATAAGCTAGGGGAGAAGCTGACTAAGAAACCTGGGAATGGTAGTTTGGAAACCCCAAGGAGGAGACATAGGTGGCGATAACACCAGAGGAAGAGAGGAGCTTCTAAGTGCAAAGCACTTAGCGGCTGACGCGAGAGGCTCTGGACTCTGTTGATGGTTGATGAAGGTGACTGTAATTGTAGAATAAAAGAACTAAACTGTTTGCAATTGTATTAGACTGCACTAGGAGAGGTTAGACCTCAATGGACTGAGGCAAAACAAACTTTTCCTTTTTTTTTCTTCTTCTCTGGATTTGATCTGTGGTGGGAATATCAGAAGGGATACGCTTAGTGCATTGTATTAAGAGAATTGACTCGGGTTTGTTTATAAAAATTCTCTACTCTGTCTTACCTTCAGCTATACTAGAATGTGTATATAGCAGCTATATGCAAAGTAAGGAACGAATGAGGAGAAGAACAAGAGAATGATACGATTTTGTGTTAAAAAGCTTTTTGTAAAAGATAAGACTTGAGTAAAGAGTTAAGGTAAATTTAAAGACAAAACAGCGGAAAGTATTGCTATCTCACAGGCAAAGCTAAAGAAGGCTGTAGTAAAATGGCAGACAAGACTAGGTCACAAACGCTAACACAAGCGCAAATGCAGGGGGCGCGCAGAGCCTCGGTAGATCAAACTAAAGGCATGGAAATGAATATGTCTATGATGGAGGAGCTAAGGAGGATCAGACTGGATTTAAGTAAGGAAATTCAAGAATTAAGGTGGGACATGGTTCTGCTTAGAACTGAAATCAAGGATGAACTAAGGGAGGATCTGAGAGGAGTAAGGAATGCTATTGATAGAATGTCGTCAGAAGTAAATATGATTAAAGGTAAAATAGAAAAAATGGAAAGGGTGCAGGGAAATTTTGAAGCTAACTTAAATGAAATGAAGCAAAAACAAAGAGAGATACTACAGGAGAGTATAATTAAAGATGTTAAAATGTGTGACAGAACTATTAAGATAAGAGTCATACCAGAAGAGGAAGGAGAAAATTTATGGGAGAAAGTAACACATATGACTAGCACATACCTAAACAAAGAATATACTCTTTGTGAGATGGAGATAGACAAACTGTTTAGGGTTAATTCCTATGCAGCTAGAAAGAATAAGATGCCAAGAGATGTAATTGTGTTATTTGTAAGAAAACAGCTACGAGACTCATTGTGGTTTAAACATAAATCAGCCCCGATAAAATATGAAGGCAAGGAAGTTCAGTTATTTAAAGATTTGCCCCCCTCAGTAATTAGAAAAAGGAAAGAATATAACTTTCTAACAGTGATACTATGGGGGGGGGGGGAATTAACTATAGGTAGAGAATTCCAGAAGGTCTTACTGTCTGGTTTCAGAAGGAAAGAATAGAAGTTAAGATGTTACAGGAGGCAAGAGAGCTTAGGAGATATCTTAATAGAGACAGTAGCAATGGCAAAAATAAAGCTAGTACTCCACCGCCAAATAGAAAGGGCAAAGAAGGTTCGGACAAGAAAGAAGAACATAAACAGAATGGAACAAAAACTTTAGAGAGACAAAAGATAAATAAAGATAAAGAAGATGAGGAAGATCTAAAGGAGGAGAAACAAAGTACAAGGAATAACATGCAGGAAAAAAAGGCAGCAAGAAGATGAACCGGAAGAGAATGATTCTAGGGACAGTTTAAGTGAACCAGAAGATCAGGTAGGATTAAAACAAGAAGAGGAAAGAATAGATTTAGATCAAGGAGAAGGAGAATTAGAAACAAAAGAGTTTGAATAAAAGATTGAATAGTAAAACTAAAAGGGAAAATGATAAATATAAAGATTGTGACATGGAATGTAAAAGAGGTTAATGGTCAGGGCAAAAGAGGTAAAAAATTTCATTATTTGGATAAAATAAACAGCGAAATTACATGTTTTCAAGAAGTTAAAATTAAAAAAGAAAAGGTGAATCTGTTGAAAAGACCCAGATTGGGTAATTTATTTACCTCTTTGGCAAATGAAAAGAAGAAAGGAGTAGCCCTTTATGTCAACTCTAAATATGAAACTAAGAAAGTGATAAATGATAATGAAGGACACTATATTGGTGTCCAAATGCTGTTGATGGGAAAGAATACCTTTGTGCTAGGACTGTATGGACCATTAGAAAATAAAGGAAAGTTTTTAAAATGTCTATTAAATAAAATAGAGGAACTATATTTTGACCAATGTATTGTTATGGGAGACTGGAATGGGGTGGTCAACCCGATCTGGGATAGAAGCTCATCGAAGGAAATTAGAAAAAACCAAGGTAAACTCTCCAAAGGTTTTATTTGAATTAGTTGAAAGGATAAAGATTGAGATGTATGGAGAGCAAAAAAGGGAGATCAAAAAGAGTATACTTATTTTTCAGATAGACATAAGTCACTGGCTAGGCTGGATATGATTTTTATGTCTTTACACTTGATGACTAAAATTATTAATATAGAGATCAAACCTAGAGTACTATCAGACCATGACCTAGTCCTTACAACCTTAGGAATAAACCCAAGAGAATTTTGTTGGAAGCTAAACTCAGGACTATTAGAAAAAGACGTAGTTTCTAAAGAAATAGCAAAATAAATAGATAATTATTTTAAAGAAAATACTCAAAAAGACCGTAATATTAATATAATATGGGACACTGCAAAGGCAGTTATTAGAGGACATCTAATGAAAAAAACTTATAATATTAAAAAGCAAAGATCCCAAAATTTGAATGATCTTCAAAAAGCATTAGCTGAGTTTGAAGATAAGTTAAAACAAACACCTAATAGTAAAAAGATACTGTGGGAGATCAAAACAATACAACAACAAATCAATATACACTTAATGGATGATCTTCATGATAAAGTCCAATACATGAGACAAAAAAAGTTTGAAGGAGCCAATAAACTAGGTAGGTGGTGAGCTTATCAAATAAGAGCAGATAAAGAAAATAAATTAATTGATTGTTTAATACGAGATCATAATTTTTTAGACCAAAATCAAATTAAAGAAACAATATATGAATACTATGGAAAACTGTACAAAGGAGAAGAAATAGATGAGATAAAAATGAATAAATATTTGGAACAAACTATTATTAAACCTTTTGATGAAGATCAAAGAGAAATGCTAAATAAATGTTTTTTGATTCAAGAGATAATTGATGCTATTAAAATGACAAAAACTAACAAAGCGCCAGGCCCTGATGGATTCTCAGCTGTTCTATAAAAAGTATGCTTATTTACTAGCACCTCACATGTGCGAGGTTTTGAAGGGCATAGCAATAAACAAAATTCCAGAATCATGGTGTCAAGCTAATATAGTTTTTCTTGCCAAAGAGGGTAAGGACAAAGCCTACATAAAAAATTACAGGCCAATATCCTTGTTAAATTCCGACTACAAGATCTTTGCCACAATTTTGGTGCAAAGGCTTAAGAAAATCTTGATCAAGTGGATAAATAAGGACCAAAATGGGTTTTTTTTACCATCGAGGAGAATAAAAGATAATATAAGGTATGTGTTAAATACAATCGAATTACGTGACAGAAAAATTGATAAAAATTTATTATGATCTTTTTAGATTTTGAAAAAGCCTTCAACAAGGTAAACTGGCTATTCATGGGAAAAGTGTTGAGAAAAATCGAAGTTGGGGCAAATTTTATTAGTTGGATTAAGGCTATATATAACAAACAAGAAGTTTGGGTAATTGTGAATGATGAGAAAACCAAAAAAATAAGTATAGGAAATGGTACAAGACAGGGTTGTCCCTTGTCTCCACTTTTATTCCTGATTGTTATAGAAATTTTAATTAATAACATTAAAAAGGATGAGGAACTAAAAGGAATCAAATATAAAGGACAGGAATTTAAAGTAAAGGCCTGTGCATACAACCTCCTGATCACGATTTCAGATTCAGAAAAAAGCTTGAATCAACTACTAGAAAGATTAGAAACCTTTAATCAGGTATCGGGATTAAAAATTAACAAAGAAAAATGAATGTATTAACCAAAAACACAAGGAAGGAAGAAGATAAGATAATTGAAGAAATATCTGGATTTCAGATAAAGAAAAAAATTAAATATTTAGGGATAGAGCTGACAGCAAAAAATGTAGACCTTTATAAAAATAATTATGAGAAAACTATGAGAGAAATAAAGAAAGACCTAACAAAATGGAGCAAATTAAATATCTCCTGGCTGGGGAGAATAGCTACAATTAAAATGCAAGTACTTCCCAGAGTCAAGTTCCTCTTCCAAACTATACCCATCATAAGCAATAATATATCATTTAAGAATTGGAATAGAGAGATATCTAGGTTTATATGGAGTGGGAGAAGACCACGAGTGAGGTTTAAAACTATGCAAGACACAATGGATAGAGGTGGTTTAGGTTTACCTAATTATGAGGCAAACTGTCTCGAATGGCTTATGGATTGGATATTACTTGATGATAAAAGATTGCTCATTTTAGAAGGAGTGGACCAGAGATTTGGGCTACACGCCTATTTAGTCTATAACAAACACAAGATTCATAAAGATTTTATGAATCATTTTGTTAGAAAATCTTTGCTTAGTGTCTGGTTTAAGTATAGGGAAATAATCTGTCCCAAAATACCAACTTGGACATCTCCGCATGAGGCATTATATAGTAGAGAAGTTTTGAAACAGGATAACTGGGTGACTTATCAGGAATTAACAACCACTAATATGGAAAATAATAAGGTAGAATTTAAAAGTTTAGACTGCCTATTGAATGAAGGATTTACAATAGGATGGTTAACCCATAGACAATTAAGAGAGAGATTTATTGTAGATCAAAAGATGATAGGTATAAGAAATGAAAAATCAAGATTTGAAGAAATTATATTTTCAAATAATACACATAAGATAGCTCAGATCTATAAATGTTTAACGGACATCATAATGGAACAAGAAGAAGTTAAAGAACATATGATTAAGTGGGCAAAAGATCTCAAACAACCTATCGATTTGGAGCACTGGGAAAAAACCTGGAATAAAATCTCTCGTTATACGGCTAGTTATGACTTAAAAGAAAACGTTATAAAAATGCACTGGAGATGGTATTTGACCCCGGCAAAAATAGCTAGAATTTATAAAGGAACATCCAACAAATGTTGGAAGTGTAAGTCAGCAAAGGAGACGTTACTCCATCAATGGTGGAATTGTAAAAAAGCGAAAAAATATTGGAATACCATCCATAAAACAATAAAAGAGGTTCTGTCAATCCAACTGGAACTAGATCCAAAGGTCTATCTACTAAATATATATGTATATAAGGAGATAGAAAGCAGATTTGGAAAGCTGCTTTTCTACATGATCATTAGCGCTAGAATTGCATATGCGAGTGTGTGGAAAAGCCAGTTGATACCACATCAAGAAGAATGGTTGAATAAATTGTTAGATTTGATGCAACTAGACAAATTAACTATTATGCTAAGAGGTCAAGATTGGGGAAAAACTGAAATAATTTGGGAACCCTTGCTTACTTACATAAAGAACAAAAAAGTGAAATAATAAGAATAAAAAGTAATTTATGAGAGAAAACTACAGAAATGGTACATTAAGAAAAAGGAAACATTCATATGGATGTAAATCCATATATATGTAAAACTGTAAATATATATATAAAGATAGGAAATTTAGAAATTTGGTTTATATGATTAATTGTAGTTTTTCTTAGGTTAAGAGGAAAGAGGGGATAACTATTTACTATGAAAAGGTCTTAGCACAGGATCCAGGAAGTATTATATGTTTGTAACTATGACTTATTTTCTTTTCAGACTAGCTTTATGTATGTCGTTTTTATTTCTTGTCTATTTTGATATCAATGTTTTTTCTTTCTCTTTTTTTCTTTCTTCTATTTTTTCCATGTTTGTACTGTATTATAACTGTGTAGATGGTGTTTTTTATTCAATAATTTAAAAAAAAAAGAAGAAGGAAAAATAAATGGTTTAAAACCAATAAACTCTAAGGTTTACTTAGAGCCTCTGCAGATGGGCCCTTTGCGGCATGTTGGAAGCAGGGAAGGGGAAGGGCAGCCGCAGGCCGGCCACCCCAACCCCTCCCCAAAGATGTCCTGAGGCCACGTGCCCTTACGCATGGTGTCAGTACGTCCTTCCGCCGTAGCGTCTTCACACGCTACTCTGGAAGAGGGAGAGAAGATCCGCGCACTGCCTCTTGGGACGGCCTTTTGCCGCCTCTAATTGGAGCGGCATTTTGCCACGCTTTTAAGAGGTGGCAAACAGGAGAATTGGGGCCACTGTGTGTGGTAGCAGTGGCCCGATCCTCTGTTTCCCGGGGCAGCCCAGGGCTGCCTGTCTGCATCCCCCCTTAGAGTTACAATGAAACTTATCGCACAGTTAATTAAATTGCCTTACCTGATCCAGTTTAAATTTTAAATTGGGTGGCATCCAGACCCTATTGAAAAGGTTTTGCTGCTGAAATCACCACCTGGGTCCATCCCGGGTTCATTCCCATTCCCAAGGCCACTCAGTGCAGCTTTTTTCGAAGCTGGGAGTTTTCTGGCCTGAGAAAGTGGCCGCCGGAGCACTCCTGGGAGCAGGGATGGACCTGGGATGGACCTGGGTGGCGGTTTTGGTGGCAAAACCCTTGTGATAGGGTCTGGATGCTGCCCGATTTAAAATTTAAACTGGATCAGGTAATTTAATTAACTGTGCAATAAGCTCCAGTGTGATCTCATACATCTAATCTGAAGTCTTTCATGGGAGCTAGTCCCAGATAAATGGGTAGGTAATTCCAGTCTCTGCTAGATTAAAGTTAAGCACAAGGCCTGGTGTGAGTTTAAATGAATTACTTTGCCTAGGACTGCTGCCTTAATTTGGTAAAACTGGTAAAATATAGTCAATTGGTGTTTCCTTTCTGGCCATGGATTCTCCTTTGCTATCTGTTTGAAAATGATTTCCGTCTTTCTGGCTGCAAATAAATAGATATTAATGAACAAATGGTACCCTTGTGACCTGGCATTTAATGCACAGTGATTTCTTCAAAAGCATAGCATTGGCTTACATGACCTATCAAGGTGGGTGTCATTTAGCATCCTATCGTCTGAATGCTAACCCCTTGTTTTGCTTGCCCAAGCTATGGAATTCCCAGTGTTTTAGCCAGTTGTTGAGCCTTTAACTTGGTGGGTGTATTGAATAGCTCCAGGCTATGAAAAGCCTCACCTTCTGCTCAGCAAGTTACTGTTCAAAGCACAAGAGCAGACCAGGCTAAGAAGCACATTTTTTTTTAATCAACTGGCAATCCCCTCAGATAGAATGTGGGACTCATATGTTTTGCAGCTGGGGTAGACCACAAGCTCACACACAAGCAAGTGAGATAAACCCATTGAAGAGCTAGCTAATAAATCCAGCCCCTATCCTGCAATTACTTGTTCATCTCCAGCACAGTAAGACAGAAGGAGAGGAACCACAGTTCAGTGGGAAAGCATCTGTTTTGCCCTAGGAAGATTATAGATTCAATACCAATGGCATCTTGAGGGTTTTGTTGACTTCAGTAGCAGGTGGTGCAAATCCATAAGTGAAACAGTGCCTCAGGTGGTACATGCTAGGAGTGCACAGCTGTGGGGACATGTTGATGTGTTGTCACATAGATTTTCTTGTACCAACTAAGGGCCTTTGCAGACTGCCAGAAATAGTGCAAATTGAGTCCACTTTAAGGATTAGGGTTAGAGCTAGGGAATAATGGGAATTGTTTTTTGTTTTTTTTTCTGAGACATTGAGCCTTCTCTGTCAGAGAGCTCTGGTGCCACAATAAAATACAGTTCCCATGATTCCCTAACCCTAATCCTTAAAGTGGACTCAATTTGCACTATTTCTAGTAGTCTGCAAAGGCCCTTAGGTACCCTGCTGCCCTCAGATGTGGTGTGCTGTTCTCTCACTAGTGCAGGGGTAGGCAACCTTTCCCCTTTAAGGGCCGAAGGACTTCAGCTCCCAGAAGCCTCAGCCATGTTGGCCAATAGTCCCATGTTGGTTAATAGGTCCTGGGATTCTGGGAGCTGAAGTCCCTCGGCCCCTAAAGGGGACAAGTTGCCTACCCCTGTACTAGTGAGATCCATTCAGTGTCTGTATATACAGATTGGAAGAGGGTCATAATGCAGGGGTAGGCAACCTTTCTCCTTTAAGGGCCGAGGGACTTCAGCTCCCAGAATCCCAGGAGCTATTGGCCAACATGGGACTATTGGCCAACATGGCTGAGGCTTCTGGGAGCTGAAGTCCCTTGGCCCTTAAAGGGGAAAGGTTGCCTACCCCTGGTCATAATGTCTCTTGCTGTCGATACCAGCAAAATGTGATATGAAAGACATTTGATGTGATATGAAAGACCTCTACCTCAAACCCTGGAGAGTGCTTGATAACACAATACCTGGGTTCAAAGATTGATAAGAATGAGGACTGCAGTTAGGAAACCAAAGAAGATTAAGAATGAGGAGGGTCACTGTGAAAGAACTAGAAAAGGTTATGAAATGCAAAGATATACAACTCAGCACAAAAGTTAGAATCATGCAAGCCATCGTATTCCCTATGACTATGTATGGATATGAAAGCTGGATAGTTAAGAAAGAAGATAGGAAGAAAATCAATCCATTTGAGATGTGGTACTGGAGAAGAGTGCTGAGGGTTCCGTGGACAGCCAAAAGACAAACAAATAGGTCATAGAGCAGAACAAGACAGAAATCTCCATGGAAGCCAAGATGACAAAACTGAGGCTGTTGTACTTCAGACTTACCACAAGAAAGGAGGACTCATTAGAAATAACAGTAATGCTGGGAAAGGCAGAGGGAAGCAGGAAGAGAGGAAGGCTGAATGCTAGATGGATGAATTCTATTAAGGTGGTCATGGGTATGTATGAATTTACAGGAACTAAGCAAAGAAGTGAAAGACAGGGGTTTTTGGAGATGTCTCATCCATATGGCTGCCATGGGTTGAAATCAACTTGAGGGCAATTAACAACAAACAAAAGATGGCCAGACTGTCTCTGACCTGCTGTAACACAACTTCTTTGCTTGCCAAGCTTCCCAGAATCCCTCACCTAGCATAGTCACTTCTCATGCTGGTTTGAGAATGCTGGAAATTGTATTCCTCTGGCTAGGGGCTTCAGGGAGTTGGTTATCTGTTGGGAGTGCTTTGATTGTTTATTCATTCATGACAGGGGGTAGACTTGATGGCCCTTGAGGTCTCTTCTAACTCTATGATACTATAAATCCAAAAACAGTTCTCCTATGAGTGCTTCCAATTTTTATATGAATGTCTCTACTTAGCATTCACCCATAAGCTTTTGAAGGATGAAGGCCTCCTTAAGGCAAAGTTATTAGAGTGTTTGTTCTTCTTTAATTAGACAAGGATATGGGGTGGAGCTTGCATATCATATCCACCTGGATAAAAACATGGGGAAGACTCTGGAGAGAGATTTTTCTTTGTTACCAAAGTGTAATGCAGAGTTGCTCCTAAAATGAAGGGGTTTAATCCTGATGTCAGGCCTTTGTTATTGCAGGTAACTGACTTATGGAGCAGAGTCTTGGCTAGACTTGCTTTGACTTTCCTTGGTGTCCTGCTTTGGGGAGCTGTGGTAGCTCTCTTGTTTGGTGGTGCATTTGTGATCTTCACCTACCAGAGCTACAGGTACTTGTTTCCAAACAAGTTATTCCTCGTGCCAGGCTGTTTAACAGTTGCCACCGCCACTTTGCTGTTCCCTACTTGTGTTTTGGCAACATATGTTCCATTAAAGGGTCCTCGCCATCTCCGTGGGATTTTAATGTACTTGTTCGTGGTCCTCCTTTGTTTGGAAGCCTCTTCAATCATTTTAATCCAGATCTATTCTGCTGAAGTGGAGTATCAACTGAAAAACAGGATGGCCCCTTTCTTTCACAAATACAACTGGACTGATCCAGACCACTGGGGCACAGTATCTGTGGATGCCACCCATAAACAACTGAAATGTTGTGGAATCACCAATTACACTGATTGGATGGTGTTGCTTCCAAATCATTTCCAGGTAGGACATGTTTTTGCCCCTGAGAGTTGTTGCAAAGAGACTTACTTGGATTGTCATGGTGATCTGAGTGAGCCAGAGAAGCTCTTTATGGATGGCTGTCATAAGAAACTGGAAGAAAGACTCAATTTTATCAAGCAGTATGTGACCTGGTGTTGTGTTGTGACTGGATGCCTGGAGATTCTAGCAGCTATCTGCAATGGAATACTTATGAAGGAGCCACCATTCCAAGACTTTCAAATTCTTGATTCCGCTGCCTTTTCATAGTCCCCATAACCGGTTCCTACTGTCTGATCTTTTCTGTATTCCTTGAAGCTACTGGGCGCTCTCTTTAAAGATGAACTCACAACTTTAAAACTGTGGAAAATTCTGACCCATTCTATCCCTTTCTTCCTTAAAGAATGCAAATATTCTACTACTTATTATAAATATTGTATTCTTATTAGAAATAAAAAGTATATTGCTGATAGCAATCCTCAATAAACTAATGCATGTGAGAAAAGTCTACTGAAAGGGGCAATATTTATTATGCTCTATATGCAGTAGTTGTGAAGTCTTTGGCATGGATTGGCTGGGTTGGAATGCTTAAAATATTTCAGCTGGTTAAGAAGTAGAGCTAAGAGAATGGTGACCATTTTATATTAGTAAGGGAAAGTGCAGCTGTCAGTTTGGCAAGAATTAAACTTCGCACATATTGGTAAAGCAGACTTTTCATCAAGAAATGAAGTGATAAGGGAACTGCCCAGTCTTCTGAAAAGTACAGAGTAGGCACAACAGGTTTAGAACAAAAGCCCAAGTGGAAAGAGAGGTGGAAGGCAGGAATTTTGAGGAAATGGTTATATTAACAAATACTGAATAATGGAGAATGAAGCAGAGAAGCAGTTTGTCAAAACTGGTTTAGAACTGTGTGCAAGGAAACAAAAAATCCTACATTTGGCAGCTGGTGTAACTTTAAGACTTGTATGGAAAGGAAATGTGTGGTGACTTCAGATGTCACAATTGTGCCTAAGCAACTGTGAGGTTGAAGAGAGACAGCATGGTATAGTCATTTGTGTGTTGGACTATGACTCAGAAGACCAGGATCTGAGCCCCCACTTGGCCATGGAAACCCACTGGGAGACCTATAGAAGTCACACACTCTTAGCCTCAGAGGAGGCAAGAACAAACCCCCTCTGAACAAATCTTGCCAAGAAAGCCCCATGATAAGTTCACCTTAAGGTTGCCAAAAGTCAGAAATGACTTGAAGGCACACCACAACCACAATAACAACTTTAAGGCTACAGAAGCAGCAGAGGGTGGGATGGTGGCTGTTGTTGTCATTGGTGTTGTGTACCTTCAAGTCATTTCTGACTTATGGTGACCCTATCACAGGGTTTTCATGACAGAATTTGTAAAGAGAATATTTGCCTTTGCCTTTCTTCTAAGGCTAAGAAAGTCTGACTTGCCCAAGGTCATCCAGGAGATTTTCATGGCTGAGTGGAGATTTGAACCTTGGTCTCCCAATGTCCTAGTTTAATACTTAAACCACTACAGTCCAGGGGTAGGCAACCTTTCCCCTTTAAGGGCTGAGGGACTTCAGCTCCCAGAATCCCAGGAGCTACTGGCCAACATGGGACTATTGGCCAACATGGCTGAGGCTTCTGAGAGCTGAAGTCCCTCAGCCCTTAAAGGGGAAAGGTTGCCTACCCTTGCACTATACCATGCTGGATCTTAGGGCAGTAACTAGATTGTATATATTGATGGCAACTAACCAGGCAGTGCCTTGGATGTAGACTGCTAGCAAGTGTTTATTTTAGCATCTACAATACTAAAGCTACTGAAGTAAATGTGAAACAGATAAAAAGGGAAGCTCTTTTTGTGTGCTTACTAACAGCCTCATTTTTTCTCTAGGGATCATTGCCTGCCTAAGCACCCCTACACACAAACATATTCACATGCACATACATATGGCAGGTGAAGAACAAAAAAGTCATCAACAGCCTCCCCATGCTCTGGCTTCTGATACAGGGTTGGATGATTAAAGTGTTCATTATTTCCTCTCTTTTTAGTAGGAAGGAAAAGGAGAGAATGTAGTTCTAAGTATGCAAACTTGCTGACATTTAAAGGATTAGGAAAGGGCCTTTTTGTGCAATATTTTTATTTTATTGATAATGCAGTAGACTGTCCTATACTGGCTTTAGAGAATATTTACTTAATTAGACTCCTCAAATATAGTTTCAGGGAATAAGTTATGGGGGAGGGGAGGGGGGAAAGAGCTTTGCTACTCCAAATGAGAAGTCTGGCCCCCAATGAATTTTTCCTTCAGTCCCCAAATTTCTAGCATTGCAGAGAGTGAGACATTGAAAAAAATATTCACACCTAAAATTCTGACATTTGTTGTGTTTGCATTCCCTTATAACTTTCCCTGCCTCTTTTCTTTGAATGCCTGTGCTCTACTTCTGAATGCTCAACATGCATCTGAGGAAGTAGGCTCAAGTTTATGACAGTTTATGATAGCAGCTTCTTTATTTCAGTTAGTCTCAAAGGTGCTATGAATTCCTCTTGCATACTGATTTTCCAGACTAACACAGCTATGTCTCTGAATTTTAAAGATATTGCAATGCTAGAAATTTGGGAAGTGAAGAAAATTTCCATTGGAGAGGCAAAATTCTTATTGACAGAGCAATACCACCCCATAACTACACCCCTGGTTAGCAGCATTTACTTTACATTCAGATTAAGAAATAAGGAGGCAAGACACCAGGTTCTAGGGTTAAATCAGGAGTGCACATCTTTTTCACTCCAAGGAGCTGTGGTAAGCTGAGTTTGAGGTCTATTTTTAAAATTTTTAATTTCACTCTTCCCCATGCCCAAGTGTGTGGCTGTGAATACCCCAGGAGTGCAATGGTCTAGAGATGTACCTATATATTCCCTGTTATCATCATAATATTCCATGCATGGTGTAGTGGTTTCAGGGTTGGACTATGACACTGGAGACCAGAGCTCAAATCCTCGTTCAGCCATGGAACCCACTGGGTGAAGTCACACTGTCTCAGCCTCAGAAAAAGGCAAAAGCAGACCCCCTCTGAATAAATCTTGCCAATAAAACCCTTTGATCAGTTCACCTTAAGACTGCCATCAGTTGGAAATGTCTTGAAGACACACAACAACATGCCCAGCTATCCAGTTTCAGCAGCCTCAGAGTCTTCTCTGACTCTTCACAATCTACACTTGTTGAAGAGAAGTTTAGATCAGCCACCATCCTGAAGAATTTTGCTCTTAAGTTGGCCAGATCTTTGAAGTAACGTGTTATAAGTAATATGTTGCATTGACTATGATGTTTCCAGTGGTAAAGGTGTGTTTTTGTTTTAAAAAAAAAAAATTTAATGTAACAATAATGGAATGTCTTCTTTTAGTATATAATAGCAAAGCAAAGCAGCTTCATTTATATACCGCTTCATATCGCGCATGGGATGTCTAAGCGGTTTACAACTGTGAGCTGATTGCCCCCCAACAATCTGGGTACTCATTTTAGCGACCTTGGAAGGATGCAGGCCTGAGTCGAGCCTCAGCCCTGGCTGGTATTGAACTCGCAACCTTGTGGTTTATGAGTGAGTGGCTGCAGTACAGGCATTTAACCACTGCACCACCAGGGCTGTTCCTTGTTACTTACTTGTTACTCCCAAAATGTTGCCTAGAAGGTCATGGGGGGAATTCATGCCTATGTTTTAGAAAAAGAACAGTACCACATTATTATTAACATATCACCTTTAAATAACAAGTAACATCAATGAGTTGCTTTCAAAGCAGGAGTGGCCTTCCAGATATTATTAAACTGCCACTCCCAGGATGTTTCCCTATTGGCTATGCTGACTAGGCCTGCGATTGTATGGCTATATGGCATCTTGAGGGCTATGTGAATCCCACCTCTGTTTTTAAAAGGAATGAATAATTAATTGCTTTTTTATTCCACAGGCTGACAGAAATGAAGGATATTCTTAACTTCCATGAACATAGATAGGCTCAAAAATTTTGGTAGTGGAAGAATATGTTAAGGCAGAATGTTGGGGATGGAAAGGGTGTTGAGTGTTGGACTAGGACTCTGAAGACCAATATTTGCTTCGTCACTCAGTCATGGAAACCTACTGGCTGATCTTGGGTGAATCACATACTCTTGGCCCCCCAAAAAACCTTTATAGGGTTAAGTATTTCTTTTTAAAATTCATCCACAAAACTCCCTGGGGAACAAAGTGACCATTGGGATCAATGAGGAACTGTAGCACCTCCATGGTAGAACTTCTGACATCTCAAGGTAAAACTGGCAGACACTCTTTTGTGAAATCACAGAAGACCTCTGTCCACCTGAATAGATCATCAGGCCTTTAGATATTCTGGATTTCAGCATCTGTTTTATCTCTCCATTGGCCATGCTAGCTGGGGCAGATGAGAGTTGTAGTTCACATCTGGAAGGCACCAGTTTGAGGAAGTCTGGACTAAGCAATGCTTAGCATCATGTAGAAATGTGTTTCTAACTTCAAGACCCCCTCCCCAGCTTCTTGTGTTGTGGTGGAAAAAAGTAACTCCCAGTAATGCCCAGTTTAGTATATTCCTCAATATTAGAATTCAAGAAAGGAGGGTTTAGTGAAGAGAAGCTGATACCACGCAACTGTATCCTTGTTGGTTATCCTCCAAGGCATCAGGCCTCTGTCCTTAGGCAATAGAAACAGTTGGAGGATATATGCATTTAGACCAGTAATATGTTTGTCACATATTCCTTTTTTAATTAAAGGGATTTTATGTGGGTGGCAACTGATCACATGAGTGCCTGGAGAGAATGCATTCTTTGTAGGAGGCTGTCTCATCTATTGCTTCATCTTTTTGAGCATGCCAACAAGCATTTCTCCTGATGACAACAGCCAGCCACTGTAGCAGCAATTTACGCCTTCTTCTCTTGTTAGTTTTGAAAGTCTGTTAATTTCTTATCAAGACTTACATGTCAGCTTCTAGAAAGATAAACCAGAATCCTACTTTCTTTACTGCTAGATTTGCAAAGTTTGTGTATCTACATTAATTAAAGGGACTTTGATGCTTCGTTGCTTGATTCCCTCTCTTTTTAAAAATAATCCACTTTTCAAAAGTGAGAAGAGGCAGCTAGCTGAACAATATACTAATCTGGCCCTCAAGGCTCAACTGTTATTGTTTCCCCTTTTTTAAAAACTATTAAGTGGATGTAAACATGCAACCCAGACTAGAGCTTTTCATGCAAAGTGTTTTTATTCACTTCCCCTCTCACTAGAGCAAATGCAAAAAATTGATTGGTCCCAAGCTGCAATACTTCCTGCTTTTGAAGCACATGGAGAATCAAAAAGCAAAGGAGGTCCCACCTAGGCAATATCTTTGTTCACACTATTCCATGACTGAGTGTGTCTACTTATGGGGCTCTAGAAGGAAAGGTGCTATAATCAGGGTACACATGGGACCTTCTCAGTCTTCAAAGCATTGCTATCTCTTTGCTGCTAATCTTCCTTCTGTTTGCTCACAGACTTGCAGGGAAGAAAATAAAAACTGGCTTGCTCCTGTGTTTTGTTTCAAATAACACTTTAATATGAATTTGCCACTAAACATCAGCACTGTGCAGTGACACAAAGGAAGGAACTTGGATTAGGACCAACTAGGTCACTTCCAACTTCTACACAGCTTCAAATATTCCTCTATGTTTGGCTGTGCAATCAGAGTTTATATGTGTATGCCTAATATGGGCAATTTATAACCCACACTCCTCTAGAAGTGTGTGTATGCGCGCATGTGTGTGTGCATATCAGCAGTTTAGAATACACACACACACACACACACTGTATTTTCCGGTGTATAAGACGACCCCCAACTTTTCCAGTCAAAATATAGAGTTTGAGGTATACTCGCTGTATAAGACGACCCCCCCCTTCCAACACACACCAAATAAAAATTTAAAAAACAAAACATCAGATTTAATTTCAGTATGGTAATTTTAATTCAAATGCATTGCAGAAATGTATTAAAGCATTTTAACACCACTTTAACTGTCCTGGCTCAAGGCTATGGAATTCTGGGATTTGCAGTTTTTTGAGATATTTAGCCTTTTCTGTCAGAGAGCTCTGGTACCACAAAGCAAACTGCAGATCCTAGGAGTCCATAGGATGGAGCCATGGCAGTTAAAGCAGTATCAAACTGCATTATTTCTGCAGTGCAGACTCAGGCTGCATCCATACTGCAGAACTGATGCAGTTTGACACAGCTTTAACTGCCATGGCTCCATATTATGACAGCTCTTGGATTTGTAGTTCGATGAGCTACTTAGCCTCCTCTTTTCCAGGACATGCCCTCCATGTCAACCCTCTCTCCAGGAGGAATTCCAAAACATCCTCCATTTTGAGCACAGCACAAGAAGCATGGATTTACATTTATGTTTTTAGCTTTCTCTACATTTTTTTCTTGTGTGTCCTACATTTTTTTGTAGTGAGTCATCCTCCTTTGCATTTAAGACATTTGGTCACCCTGTCTGAGTATTGGAGTATGACTCTGGAGGCCAGGGTTTGAGTCCCCACTTGGCCATGAAACCCACTGGGTGACCTTGGGAAAGTCACACTCTCTCAGCCTCAGGAGAAGGCAATGGCAAACTCCCCTCTGAAGAAACCTTGCCAAGCAAACACCATGATAAGGCCACCTTAGGGTTTCCATAAGTCAGAAATGACTCAAAGGCATATAACAACAACAACAACAATCTTAGAAGTGGCTTCCTTCTTTTCTCTCCCCCCCCCCCATCCTCTTTCTCCTCTTGCCTGGATTCCTCCATTTTCTCTCCTCTTTCTCATCCCCTTTTCTTGCTGGATTCCTCTGTTTTCTCTCCTCTTTTGCAACCCCTTCTCTTCCTGGGATCCCTCCGTTTTCTCTCTCCTTTTGCAACCCTTTCTCTTGCCTTCATTGCTCCATTTTCTCTCTCCTTTTGCAACCCTTTCTCTTGCCTTCATTGCTCCATTTTCTCTTTCCTTTTGCAACCCTTTCTCTTGCCTTCATTGCTCCATTTTCTCTCTTTTGTTATTATTATTATTATTATTATTATTATTATTAAAGTTTATTTCTAGAGCGCTGTCAGTGTACAGTTTTTGCAACTCCTTCTCTTCCTGGGATCCTTCCGTTTTGTCCCCTCTTTCTCATCCTCCTCCACCCTTCTTCTCCCCACCCCCCAGTTCTCCTCCTCCTCTACCCGGCGTATAAGACGACCCCCAACTTTTGAGACCCTTTTCCAGAGTCAAAAAGTCAGCTTATACGCCAGAAAATATGGTATATACAGTTGTTTGGACTTAGGGTATACAGGGCAATTGAATCCATGAGGATCAAGGATTGTGAGGAATGACTGGATCTTGTTTTGGTGGCACTGATGGACTAAATAAGAAGATGAGCAAAAGAAGATGGAGAATCACAATGCATGATATGGGAGAGTTCCTGACAAGTGAAGCGAGGATTCTAAACTCCTGTGTTGGTGTTGTCCCTAAGCAAGGACAAGAGATGCAGATGCCTGTGTTATCCATGGAAGAGCAGGTCATTCAGATGTTTGGACTAAGACTGATAAAACTTGGAGTGTTTTCTACATCAACGGAAAAGAACCAGGAAGAGCTGGTTTGAAAGTATGTGGACAGAAGCCAAAAGGGCAAAGGTTGCCCAATACTATGCAAAGACTTTAAAAGATAAGGTTTTCCTAACTAGCAGTGTGTTCTTGATCCGTGGAAAACAGGACTCCCATGGCCTCCAGGAAGACACTCTGATCAACATCTTCAGTGGGGTACCACTTTGTGTGCATGAGTATATGAGTGAATGGTTTGAATGAAAAGCTCTCTTGATACTTTATATTGTATGTCTGATTGTGCCAAAATCCAAATTTGGGGTCTCTAGTCTTGTATCAGCCCTACTGGGGTATTCTCTCTAGCGTATCTCCACTACACATTCTCAAAATAAAAAGAATGGCCTAAGCCATTCCAGCCGTGACAGGGTGAGGGCAATGGAAGCAACTAAAGACCAAACACACTAAATCAAACTATAGAATATGCTTAGCAGATATTTAGAAAATACCTATTTTACCACATCAAATAGTAACAGTTGTCCATTTTGACACAGTATATGAGTTTTTTAAAAGTATACTATGTTTCTTTAATTGGTTGTTAGTGGGTAAACATGGGCTTTATTTACAAGTCATAAATCATAGATTTGTAAGGTTGGATAGGATACTAAGGGTCACCTAGTCCAACCCCTGCAAATGAAGGAAAAAACATCCTCAACAGATGGCCAGCCAGTGTCTGAGATGTTCTGGATTAAAACTCCTGCAGCTCCTTAACATAGAGACTATGGGCCTAAGCAGACGACTAAAACAGTCGTCTTGGAGGCCCGGAAGAGGAGGAGCCACCGCACGCGCGGCGGCCCTTCCTCTTCCTGAGGTCGCCCTGAGCGCTTCCGGGCCACCGCACGCCGGACGCGTTCAGGGCGACCTCCCTCCACAGCGTCCGGACGCGCTGTGGAGGATAAGTCGCAAAAAGGGCGCCCGCCGCTTTTAGGGCGCTCTTTTTGCGACTTATGAAAGGAGTGCCTTTTTGGCGCTCCTTTCAGGGTCGCCGGGGAGGCGCCGCGGTGAGGCTGCCATAGCCCCGCGGCGCTCCGGACCAGGGCGCTCCAAACGCCCTGGTCTGCATCCCCCCTATGTTGAATGGGACTTCTGGAAGTTGAAATCCAAAACATTTGGAGAACCAAAATCTTTCCACTCCTGCACTAATGACTGTAAATTAAAACATTACAAAAATCAGGGAGAAGGCCTACATAGGGGAAGATTAACAAATAGGGAAGGACTGTGGATTATTTGGTCTCCTCCAAATAGTTTGGGTAGCAGTTTCCATAATCCCCAACCATGTTGGCAGGAGTATATCATAGTTGCAGCCCAAAACGTCTGGAGGGTCTCATGTTCCCTAGCTATGGACTAGAGAAAACAGTGAGGAGACAAGCTCCACATGCTCTGAGATGGTCAACTGTTTATTCAGTGTGAAGTCGTAGGCTTTCATGGCTGGCATCCATAGTTTTTTTGTGGGTTTTTTGGGCTGTGTGGCCATGTTCTAGATGAGTTTCTTTCCTATCGTTTTGTCAGCATCTGTGGCTGGCATCTTCAGAGAAAACTGGAATAGAAGAGAATGGGTCTATATATACTGTGAGGCCCTGGGTAGGGAGGAGTGGTTCCCAGGTGAACTGTGTGTTGTTCTGTGTTGAATAGGTATTGTTCTGTTGTTAATGGCATGGCTCCAGGGTGGGAGGAAATGCACTCAAGGTTATTGTCTGCTAATCCCATGTAAACTGTATTTTGTTCTGTGTTGAATAGGTATTGTTCTGTTGTTAATGGCATGGCTTCCAGGTGAGTATATGCAATCAAGGAGATTGTCTGCTATTGTCTGCTGGGAAAGCCCCTGACCCTGGTTGGTTTCCCATTTGCATTTGCTGAGTGCTGATTTTCTTATTTTGTAGGACTGGTAGCCATATCTTGTTTACTTTAAGGGTTTCTTCTTTCCTGTTGAAGTCATCCAAGTGTTTGTGGATTTTGATGGCTTCCCTGTGCATTCTGACCTGATAGTTGTTGGTATGGTCCAGAATTTCAGTGTTTTCAAACAGTATTTTATGCCCAGGATGGTTTATAATGTGTTCTGCTACTGCTGATTTTTCTGGCTGGCCCAGTCTGCAGTGTCTCTCATGTTCCTTGACTCGTGTTTGGACACCGCGTTTGGTGGTCCCTATGTAGATTTGTCCACAGCTGCATGGTATGCGGTAAACTCCTGCGGCTGTGAGAGGGTCTCTCCTGTCCTTCGCTAAGCGCAGCATTTGTTGAATTTTCTTGGTTGGTTTGTAAACCATTTGGAGGTTGTGTTTCCTCACTACTTTCCCTATTCTGTCTGTGACTCCTTTGATATATGGTAAAAATACCTTCCCTTTGGGTGGCTGCTTGTCTTCAGTCCTCTGGGTTTTTCTGGGTCTGGCAGCCCTTCTGATGTCTGAGCTGGAGAGCCCTGTCTAGGTGCTTCAATTCCTCTTCCAAGAAGTGGGGTTCACAGATGTGTTTTGCCCGGTCTACCAATGTTTTTATTGTGTTTCTTTTTTGTCCTGGGTGATGGTTAGAGTTCTTGTGCAGGTATCTGTCTATGTGTGGGTTTTCTGTATACTGTGTGTCCCAGACGTTGGTTTGGTTTGCGGATGACTAGGACATCCAGGAATGGCTCTTCTAGAACATGGCCACACAGCCCAAAAAACCCACAAAAAACTATGTTTATTCAGTATTTTTAAAATAAAATAAAATAAAAGCCCAATAAATTTTGGCCAAAACATGTTGGGCTTTTTTAAAATAAAAAAATGAATAAACAGTTGACCATCTCAGAACATGCGGAGCTTTGTCCTCCCTGATTTTTTTCTTTTTCAATGTGCTTTTCAGTACTGTCACAGCAGGTAAATGAAGGTTTGATTTGAAGGTTTGCCTCTCCGATCATGATCTAAATAAACTTCTCACCACCAAGAATAACTCGTAGTAAGATTTTATTTTATTTTATTTTTATTTGGCAGACTTCACTTCCACATAATATGCACAGCAAAACATCTCAACTGACATAACTCAGCCCCCAGACAATTCATATGAAGAGGAGAAGGGGGCAGCTTGCTAGAAATCTGCTGCTCCTGATAATGAAGTTCTCTTTGAATCTCAGGATCTGGGGTCTGAGTCAGTAGGGGTCCCTCCTGCCTAGCAAGAAGTGACAGATGCTGAAGACTCTGATGATGCTGATGACACATTCCTATACTTTGCTGAGCAATGAAGAGATAATCTCAGGTGCCAGCCACTGTTAAGTGGGCAACACTGATTAATTAGGCACCTGATGCTATTGAGGGAGCTGCTCAGCAACCCCAGTGTCTTTGTTGTTCTTAGCCATCTTACCTAGGTTGCTGAGTGCACTCTGGCATTCGTGTTTCCTTGATCTTGGACTAGCTTCGCTTTGATGGTTTCATTTAATCCTTGCTGGTTTCTAGAATCTGGACTGCTGACTTGTTATAATGACTCCTGGACTGCCTGATGGCCACCCTTTTGTTAGTCTCCCAGAACAACCGACCATCTCAGCCAGCTCAAATAGGAAGGCTGTAGAGCAGCAAGGTTGGCAGTACACCAGCACCATCCCTGTTTTGTCTGTCTCATCAAACGTTAGGAACAAACATTCGCAGCTGATAATAGTGTGGATGAGTTTGCTTGTGAGGGAGATGGATGGTCACTCCCACCACCCCTGACTCTCTAGTGCACCAGTCACCCAGGTAGAAAATGTTGAGACTAATCATCTCTACCAAGCTAATCCACCCAAGTCTCAATAATATATACAAATCACCCCATTCATCCACAATCAATGGCTGATAGTTATTTTATTATACACTGACTTGGCATTCCACAGCAATACCAACAGACCAGAAGGCAAGCTGAAGGAGAAGGACCAAAATATGGGATCTATCTCAAATATCTATTGCACGATTCCCTTACCATTCCTGTCTAACCCATAGTACCACACCTCCATCTTCCTGAAAAATCAAACAAATGGGAACATCCCTTTCCTCCCCCCCTCCCCCGGGATTCAATGAAACAGAAGTGAAAACCAGTAATAGAGTGATAGTGAAGCATGTCTGATGTATTAATCACAATACTCAGCTTTCACTTCAGTGATCTCACTTTTCCTTCTAGTCCCTGCCTGTTATACAGGGATTCTGGAGGTAGTCTCAACAGGGCCAACCCATATTCTCACTTCAAGTGGTACTCTTTACCAGGCCTGCAGCCACTTTCCAATCTGAGAAGGACCTGGTTCCCCTACCACTGTGCTTTTTGAAAGGGGTAACTTTCTTTGAACTCTGTCCCTACAGGGTGGACCCACAAATGACAGTTTGCTGCCAGTTGTTTGCACTGCATTATATTGTTCACCAACCAGGAAGGTGAAGGACCAGGGATAGGAGGAAACAACTATGTGTGATCAGCAGTCAGTCTTGATCGTTCAACAGCTAGCACAGCCACTATCCTGCAGGGATGAAAAATAAAAAATGGGAACAAGCCTTCTACTTTACCACTCGTCCTCTCTCACTGCTGGTAAGTTTATTTAAAAAACAAAATATTTATTAAAATATTTGTATCCCATCCTATAACCACAGAGTATGCCAAAATCCACATTATGCCTTATTAATGCTCCTGATAGGCTTAAACATAGCTTTCCTTAACATCATTTGTATCAGAAACCAGGGGCTAAAGAATATTCAAAATTAATACATATTTTGTCTTCTCCCTCAGCTGAACTGATCCTGTTCACTGGCAGTTCCACAAGGAACTTGGTTGCCAGGAGTCTGTAGTCTTCCAGTCACCATTAATTGTCTTTGGCTGATGAGAAGGAATGTGTTCATTAATACTCAATTTGGGGAAATAATAAAATGAAAACTGAAGGTGAAGCCCCATTTATGAAGGATGACAGTGAAAAATGACTACTATGCTAGGAATATATCTTAATGGTTTCAACAGCCACTCTCCTCCCTTGTAAAAAAATTTAAAGCCATTATTATGCTCTGCCCTAATCACAGAATCAAAATGTTTCCCCCAGCAATTGAGGATATGAAATCAGCCCTTATTCCTCTGGAATGAATTTATTCAGTATGATGTATTTCTATTGTCATGTATTTATAATGTGCATGCTTAATAAAAAGTGCCAGCTTTCCTGCTTGAGGAGCTGAGATTTCCTATCCTCCAGGGACAGCATGGTGCAAAGTAGCTCTCAGAAAGCTCTTGTGTGATTTTCCTTCCCCTGTCTTGCCCTCTTTGTGCCTGATGTGCTTCTGCCTCTCTCATGGCTGTACTGTGAAAGGGCAAGATTGACTTTACTCGGAGAAATCTGTTAAAGTGTGAGCCAGAAAAAGAGTGGAGAGTCTTTGACCTTCCAGACGTTTAGAACCCCAGAAGCCACAGTCAGTATGGTCAAGGATAAGGCAATGTGGCCTGGTGGCTTTTAGCTCAGTGAGGTGGTTAAAATATTCTGATTTTAATCTGAACTTTAAATAAACATTTTACATTACTAAACTCTGTTTTACTTATAGGTTCATCACCTTGAATAGCTCCAGATAAAGTCCAAATTGATGATGTTGTTAACTGACATTGAGTTGACATTGACTTTTAGCCACCCTATGAATGACAAACCTCCAAGCCACCCTGTCATCAATAGCCCTGCTCAAACTCAGGGCCATGGCTTCCTTGACTGAATCTCTCCATCTGGAATGTAGTCCTCCTCTTTCCTAACTACTTTTTGCATCTTCAGGGGGCAGGGTCTGGAGCAGAACTCCCATGGATACAAAGGGCCAACTGTACTAAAGTAAAAAAAAAATAATCCAAAAAACAGCACATCCAAAGTGCTATTCTGGAGAATCTTAAAAAGAAAAAGTCAACTAACAGAATAGATTGCCCATTAAAGATGCCTTCCAGGTGTCTTGGGGCATGCTCTGATGACATCTGGAAACTGCCTGGAAGCCAGCCAGCTGCCTAGGTGTGGGCAACTTCAAGACGCTCTGGTGGTATGGTGTTTACATGATGCATGCCATCAGAGCATCTTGAAGCAGCCCTGGGGCTGTGGTGAGGCTGGGAAGGCCAGCTCTTTTCCAGCCCAAATAGGAGTGGATCTTTTCTTCTTCTATTTGTACTGGGTTCAAGGCCATCCTTGGTGGTGGTGGCTTCAAGCCACCCATCTTGCCGGTCTGTTCCAGTCCTAAATGGATCTTAGAGCAACCCAGGTTTGAACTCTCATTAGAATTCTAGAAGGCTATACCAAGAGTGTTATACTTTGGACATATATTTAGACAATACAACTTATTAGGAAGGAGAGTAATGCTTGGCAAAGCAGTAGGAAAAGAGGAAGACCACATTACAGATAGATAGATTGATTCAACCAACCTCTGAATGTGCAAGACCTAAATTAGCCAATGTCCTATTTGGTGGTCTCTCATTCATAGGGTCACCATAAGTGAAAGTAGGCTTGATGGCAAATAACAACAACACATCATGACAGTCTGCATAGCCATCTCCTCATGGAGAATCTGATATTCCAGCAGATGTGTGGATTCATATCAAGAAACCAGTTCTAGCATTTTTCTTCCCCACCAGGAACAAATCTTTTGCAAAGCTAATAGATCATAAATGCTTATTTAAGACCAAACCACATGAAATACTTGTAGGTGTGTTGACAACACAACATGGATCATTCACAAATATATATTGTTGCTGGAGAAAAAATAACCCCCTCCCCAATTATCTCATATTCCATAGATGAGGTATGACCACAAGATTTACCCTGTCTTAAGGCCTGGTCCATGTGATGGTGGGACATGAAACAAGAACTCACATGAAGACTAAAATCTTCCTGAGGAGGGAGGTAGCCATGCTAGTATATTCAATTTTGGCTCAAATGTCAGTGGAACAAGTGGAATTGTTTTAAAAAGGGAGGGGGGAATCATCCAACAGTCAAGTGTTTGAAGAGTTTCATTCTTACTTAAATACAAAAGGTCTTAAATAGCTCTAAATCATCCATTTTTGTCAAGCCTAGTCAAAAGGATGATTTGTTTTTCATATTTCTCTCTCAATCACTTTTTAAGAAAAAGAGTTTGCCATTATACCAGTTGATTCTGGTGTCAACTTGTCCTTTAATAGCACTATTAGGACACAATTGGTCTAATCAAAAAGCATGCAGACCTTAGGATGAGGTGACTCCCTGTGCTTTGTTTATAACATGTAATTCCCTGATATCATGTAAGAACTCAGCATCCCATTAGAGAAGATTCTAGCAGTAATAAAAGAATCATCTGCTGTCACATGGGGATTTCAAAAACCATGACCCGTGAAACCAAGACAGACCTTGATAGATAGATATATTAGAAAGGCATTAGCAAGAAAGCTTCCTTAATTTGACTTTGTCTAGCTGTGTGCATGGTGAAGAAAAGACCTTGTGTGTGTGTGTGTGTGTCTGTATCTTCATTAAAACTGACTTTCCCCACACAAATACATTAGATGAAACTCCAAGGAAACAACCTTTCCCCACCCACAATTAATCCAAAGAGTGAGCACAGGACAAGACAGATGGAGTATAATTTGAATATGGAGAGGAATTGTCAGCATCTCACTTTAATTAGCATTATAACGTGTCTCTCCTCTTCAGATATAAGCAGATATGACAAAGATGTGTTTCATGTATTCAAGAGGGTAATTAAACTGCCACATGCTCAAACCAATATGCACACAGGCCTGATTAAAAAGCTGGGGGGGGGAAATAATGATGGATGGGCTTTTAATGCACATGGTGGGGAGGAAGGGAAGGAGGGAAGGAGGGAGTAAGATGAATCAATGTTTGCTTCACTCTGGGAGGAAAAAAAGTAAAATGAATTAACATGAGGCAAGAGAAAGCTGGGACAGGAAAAAATGAATGTGAGGAAGCATGGTTTAATACAATTAAGTGTTAACAAGCAGAATCCAGGCGGAAATTAGCCAGGACTTGGGAGCCAAGGCTGGGAATATACGATCTCCACTATCTCAGACCAAGTAGCATCCTCAGGCCGAAATACAAGCTCCTGAAAGTTCACAAATAAGAGTGTAAAAGCAACAGCCAACCCTATCACCGGCACAAGTGTTCAAATGTGCCCTTCCCTTGGACATAGTATTTCATTTTTAGTTAGGTATATTAGTGAATAACGGGGTGGGTGAGTGTAAAAAAAAAAGCTTTGTAAAAAAAGGAGGTTCTTTGTCAAAGATTTTGTTAATTGAGGTATAGCTGTATTGCAAGGAAACATGTTAAAATGTTTTTCATTATGCTTAAAAGAATTTATTGTTGGGGCTTGCTGCATCTTACATGGTGAAAATGTTTCCACAAAGTGGGAGCATACAGAGGCAAGACTTGTAGATCAGGGGTTGGTACTCCAGATATTTTTTAATATCTTCCCACAGTTCCCCAGCATTAGTTAAACTGGCTAGGATTGCTGGAAAATTACACATCAAAATCTTCTGGATGGACACATATACTCACCTTCACTTTCAACCTGGGGTTAGCATAGCATGGTCTGCAGACTGCATGCATCTCAAAGAGCTGTTTTTGTACCAGTCTAGACCCTCCCAGGGCTCAATTTTTTTTAAATCATCCAAATATTCTCTAGGGAACATTTTCACTATATCCTCCCATCTCAACCATTTTATGACCAGAAGAAGCCTTTCTCCAGAGCAAAAATGCCCTCAGCACCCTTGAAAGTGGGGCATTTGGGAGCAAAACAAAAACCCCAAGATTTTTGCAAGAGACTGTGGCTTCATCTACAGTTAGAATAAATATACTTTGACTCTACTTTTACCACCATGGTTCAATTCTATGGAATTCTGGAATTTGTTGTTTTATGATACCGTATATTTAGCCTTCTCTTTCAGAGATCTCTAGTGCCACAACAAACTACAAATCCTAGAATTCCATAGGATGGAACCCAAACAGGTACAGCATTGATTTTGCAGTGTAGCAGATGCCTGTGTTGGGAAATGAAACCCGGGGGGGGGGGGGAATGAAACCCTCTAGCCACCTATTGACTCCAGAAATAAAACCTTTCAGATTTGACAATTAAATGTGGCACTGGTTTTACTGTAGAGGGGGAGGGGGGAAGAGGATGCCGTGAGGTACAGAAGCTTTGGAAGTCCTGTATTAGTATTAGGTGTCTTGACACAAGAAAAAAGGGGAGAAAAACATCAATTAGTAACCACTAAAGCTTTGATCTATATCCTAAAAATTAAACATTCATTTCTCCACCCTTTCCCACTTGCTTGAAATAGAGTTGGCAGTTTCTCCAAGTTCTGTAATTTGCTTGCTATTGCTTTTATTATGATTTATTCTTAAATAATTTACCCATTATAACTCAACAATTTGTTGCCTTTGGTGGTAGGAAATCATTCCCAGCCAATGGAGATATCAGGAGCATTAGCAGATTAAGTGTTGTGTAGATGATGGAGTTGAGGGGATTTTGGAGGATTTTAGTGCTTCTAGAATGGTCAACCTACCTGGGGCATCTGGATTTGTGGAGGGGGAGGAATAAGAGATCATCTTGAGCTTCAGCAACATGTTATTCAACAAGAAGCATTTTGTTAAATACCTAGCATTCTCATCCCTTGCTATTTTCATTCGTAATGTCATGACCTCATGCTGAAACAATATCTTCTTATTTGAAAATAGAAATTCATATAACAGACCACAAACCTGTAGGCCCACAGCAGGGTTACTAGTGAACGTAGTTTTGCCCTGAACCCAAACTTGCCTAATAATTCTTCAGCCTTGTTCAGAGTGTACAAAGTTACCTCCTCCTCAGTGTCTTTTGTCAAAGTTTTTTGGGAGAGAACCAAATCTGTCAGAACGGGGGGGGGGGGGGGGGGGGGGGGGGAATCTGTCAGAACTGCTATTATGAAGCCACAAAGGTGGAGAAATCATGATTTGAAGCTATTGGAAATATTCTGTATAGCTTTCTGAGATCTCTGAATTTCACATTGGAAGAGTGTTCATGATTTTTTTAAAAGGTTTCTCGCTCTCATGTTTACAAAGCAGAATAGATTTCTTGCTTTTGAGATTATTTCATTCAGCCTCAAGCTTCTATGGGGGCAGGGGGAAGCAGTCTGTGGTACTATGCAAGTAATATGACATTCTAATATTGTATACATTTTAATTTCTCACTCCCTGGACTGTTAGGAATTTCACAGCAGGTGGGTGGATAGAAACCTGCACTCTTAGCTTATAAACTCCTTATTCCCAAGTTGGACTCATGAGCCCTGAAATCTCCATTATTTGAAAGCAAAAGTGTCATGTACAAAATTGGTGACCCTTTGTTTTTCACAAGCCTGTCTTTGTCCTCTTTCAACATATAGATAAGAAGGGGAACTTCCTCCTTGATTTGCAAGTGTTACGCAAAATTCCTTACTTAAGTGGCAGATCCTTGCTGCAAATATCCAAAGTTCCTGTTGACTGAATTTCACATATTAATTTGAGGATATGTTTTGATCTAAGATGTTATTGTTCATCTTTTACAAGTTGTAAAAGTGTGTATAAGTGGGACTCTGAAAACCATTCAGTTGTCTCACTCTGGGTTTCTAGAGTGTGAACCTTTATTTCTGCAGCAGGAATAAACCTGCCTTTTTCCTACACCTTGCTTACATTGCCTCTGCTAATTTGGACCCTCTGCTTGGCAATGAATCTCACTCTTGTGACAGGTACTTACACTGAAAAGTATTATAGTATTTTTAAAAATGTTTGTCATGCTTATGTTTTCATTTGTAAGGTATAGAAATATAAAGACATATATACACATATATTAATACAGTGCTTTTGCATATGTAGTCAAAATGTCATCATATGCATACAGGAGAGAATGTTTCCACAGGTTAGAAGGCAAATCAAGATTTGCAGAAATATAAAAATCTTGGAGAGACATCCATTTTTCCCCAATATACATACTCATTTCTTTTGTTCTACTGCTGTCTCTGATCAAATAGGTTCCACAGGTTTCTGAACTATTATAAAACCTGAAAAATCTGCTTGGCCAAAAATACATGAAGAGCAAAAAGCCTCGACCACACTACATTCTGTCACCAGGATAATCTACCTTCATATGAAGATGTAGTGAGATGAACAGGGAATGCATGTAACAGAGGATTAGAATTTGAAGTTGACACTGCATTCAAGACCATGGCATTCAAGGCATGCCTTGAATTATGTTGATTTACTGGAGACAGCACAATAAAAAAAACAAAAAGACACCCTTGTGCTTTTTTTGTGTGTTGCTGATAGCAAAAGTTTTATTATTAGCTGTTATTGTTCTTAAAGCAACCATTAAAATCCTTTAAATGTCAAAGCTTTGCAAAGAGAGCAGTCTTTTTCTTTAAGCTATATAATTTTGGACCAAAGAATTATGTGCCAGTTAGACATTTATTATACTCAGCGAGCAGCCCAGTGGCTTTATTTATCTGAAAAACAATAATTGTGGGATTTGCTAGAAAGGCTGGCTGTATAGTGTCTGGGGGAGATACGAGGGCTGATGGGGAAAGGTTTGGTTAGTTTGCCAAAGATCGATTATTTAAACACACACACACATGCATGCATAATGGGAAAAGGACAATCTTTTGAGAAGAATTTAGCATTGTTGTTTAGCATTTTCAGAATATATCGGTCCTCCTCTAGCTCTAGTTGTAGGCAACTGGTTGCATGTGGTAACTATTGGAGTCTCATGGAGTTGTCCAATTCCTGCACAACCCTCAGTCAAATACAACTGTATTCTGGTTTACAATTTGATTCAGGAAGTGTACATTAGAGAACTACACATTAAAATAATGGATTATTTTATCTCCCTAGTGGAGCTGTGAGGGATTGTTTCTTCTTCTTCCACCCACTAATATTTTACCCTATGGCCAAAATGGTCAAGTACTCCCTGACTTGGCAATTTTTTAGCCTCCTACCACACACACACACACACACACACACACACACAGAGCCAAGCTAGATATAAATACTGGCTGAGAGACAAGCATTCTGAGAAGATGAAGAAACTCAGTCTTCTGAACATAAGTTTTCCTTGATAGAGAGCAAGGAGAACTCAGCTCAGGGACACGAAATTGGTGGACTCTTCCCATTTCCACTGACTATATTTTAGATCAGATATTCAAAATATGGGAACACACTCCTTTCATACCACAGGAACTATGTATTCACTCACTCACGTACTTATTTTCTATGCAGCCTATTTTCTGGAAGGGGACCTAAGGAGCGTCACAGATAAAATGTCTTTAAAACGTTACAATAAATGAGTTTCCAGGGCTGAGTGGATATTTGAACCCTGGTCTCCAGAGTCAAAGCTAAAACCACTATGTGATGTTGACTCTCAGAAAATTCTCTCCTCAAATTACGAATCCCAGGAATCCATGGGATCAAGACATGACAATTAAAATAGTATAAAACTGCTATAGCACTGTAGTGTAGATACACTTAGGACGTTATCACACGGGGTCTAAAGCAGCCCCATCCTTGCGCCATCGCTGCATCATTCCGGTTCCTTTGCCTCCGTGATCAGATGACGTCGCGGCAAACCCCGCCCATCCCTGCATCATCCCTGCGCCATCGCTGTATCATTCTGGATCCTTTGTCCCGTGATCAGACGATGTCGCGGCAAACCCCGCCCATCCCTGCATCATCCTTGCGCCATCGCTGCATCATTCCAGCTCTTTTGAATTCCTCTTTCAAAGAGGAATTACGGCTGCACGACCAGAATCATTCCGGTATGGCTCTGAATTGATTCCTTGCCGCTTTTCTTGTCGCTGGTGTGATAACGTCCTTAGAGGTGAACAGCACCCAACTCCAAGGAAGCTATCTCAGTATTGCTGACTGGATGAGGGCAAACAAATTGAAACTTAGTCCTGATAAGAAAGAGGTGCTCCTGGTCAGTGAAAATGCAGATCAAGAAAAAGGGACCTTGCCTGTGATAGGTGGGGTTACACTCCCTTTGAAATCTCAGGATTGAAGCTTGGGTGTTCTGAACTGAACTCTAAGCCTGGATGCCCAGGTCTCAGCAGTGGCCAGAAGTGCATTTGTACAGCTAAAAGTGAAATACCAGCTGTGTCCATTCCTTGAGATTAGTTTACAGATTGCAAACCACTTAGAGAGGTTTACAGATTAGTTTACAGATTGTAAACCACTTAGAGAGTGCTGAGTTCACTGATAAGCTGTATAGAAATGTAAACGCTATTGCTATTGAGATGCCAGCTCTGGCTACAGCAGGGGTAGCCAACCTTTTTGAGCTGGGGGCAGGGTTGCTGTCCCTCAGACAACTGGGGGGGGGGGGGCAAGCACCAAAAATAAATAAATAAATAAATAAATAAATAAATAAATAAATAAATATATTTTTTAAAATAAAAAATTAAAAAATATATATGCATGCACACTCTCTCAGCCCCAGAAAAGCCATGGCAAAACTGCTGTGGAGATTTTGCCAAGAAAACCCCAAGAACAAGTAATAACAACAATAATCAATATCATCATGGGCGGTGGCGGCGGCGGCGGCAGGACTGGCCTTGGGCCGGACCAAAGGCCTTGGGGGGCCGCATCTAGCCCCCGGGCCTTAGGTTGCCTACCCCTGGGCTACAGTCACACATGCCTTATATACATCCTGTTTGGACTACTGTAGCACACTCTACATGGGGCTGCCTTTGGAAACTGTTCAGAAACTTCAGTGGGTTCAGAATGCTGATCAGGGCCAGTTATAGGGATCATATAACTCCCTTGTTGGAAAAGCTTTACTGACTACCAGTTTGTTTCTGGGCACACTTCAAAGTGTTGGACATGACCTATGAAGTCCTTTCAGACTTAGGTTCAGACTATCTGAAAAACAGTTTCTCCTAATACCAACCTGCAAGTGTCCTAAGATCTACAGGGGAAAGCTTTCTCTTGGTCCTGTCACAATCACAAGCTCACTTAGGGGCTGCTTACTGCAATTCACTCTGTGTATTTTATTGGATTGCAACTCTCATCAACCCCAGATAGCATCCAATGCCTAGAGGTTATGGGAGTTGTAGACCTTCAGATATTACTGGACTATAGATTTTCTACCCCTTCTGTGAAGGAGTGAAGCTCTAATAAACAAGGAACAATTTCAGGGACTACTACATCTCTGTACCCATTAATTACCTCACAATACTAAGCAGGAATACTTTCTGCAGACTTGATTTTTGATGGGCACCACTGAGATAGAATATAGTTTTCAGTTCCTTGCTGTTCAGAGCTTGGAAATGTCAGCATAGTGATAACACAATGGCATAAAATTTCTAAAGAAATTTAAACTAGCGTTGAATCATTAAAAACATTTCTAAAATTAACTAATTATATTAATCATTAATAAACTGTTAATCATCAAATAAAAGTAATTAGAAATTACTAAAAACAAAAATAAAAAACAGCCTGCTCCCACTCCAAAAAGTAACATGTTAAATAATTGTGAACATTAATTCTTAGTACAAATAAAAGTCACTGAGGAGCTTATTGCATGGATGAAAAACCCAACTGCACCCCAATAGGATAAAGCTGGGTTGCAGGATACAGAAGGAATTATCGCACATAATTGGCTGCTGATTCCATCGGGCGAGTGCAGCCTGGCTGCAGACTGGCTACCAGGCATGCTTCGGAGGCCACTTTTCAAAGCTCATTGGGGTGCAGTCAGGTTTTTTGTCCATGCGATAAGCTCCTGAGATTTAACCATTAACATAATGAATTTTAAATTAATTATTTAAAATGTTATTGAATTAGGAGTAATAAAATGCTGGGTGCTCTACATGTAACCATCTCTGGAGTACTTTGGTTCCTCTTTCAAGTGACTTCCAGTTCCATTTCACTTAGCTTCCTTGAACTGACAGGTCACTATGCAATAACAAAGGCACTTTACTATGTCCTTTATATTTTAGTGAGAAGCTGTGATGTTGTACGATATGGACCTCTCTTATTGAAGCATACATCTGTCATCTAGCATGGAACACATCTGTTTGTGTGTGTGCTGTGTTCCATAAAAGACAGCTGAGTTATTGCAAGTCCTTCCAACTACTGCTGGTTATAGGTATGCTGAGCTTGGTCATTTCATATTTTCTTCTTCTGAAATCAATTCCTCCCAACACTTAATAAGCACTGACCTTTTCCAGACTCCTTTGTGTCTGACAATCTTCTATCAGTGATGTGCCAGCATTCAAATACAATTCCAACAGCTATGGCTTTATGAGTGCAAGAGGGCAAAAGGTTATTTCCCTGCTCAGTAATTGGAAACAAAAGTCTGTTTATAGGGTACAAGCACAATGCTTCAGCTCTTGGCTAATTGTACACCTTTCTGGACTCAGGAGGGAACCCCCTGACCCAATGAAAATTCCTAATGTGACATTCATGGGCATGCTAGTAAGACTGTTTCCAAGCTGCAGATAAGCAAGGCTGTATATACTCTGCACCAAAAAGAAATTCAAGTACTATGCCTGGACAGTCCAAGCAAAGGTAAATTCTTCAAGCTGCCTATATTTCACTGGGTAGTTGGTTAATTAATTGATTTATATTCTGTCTTTCTCCCAAAGCTGGAACTCTGAACAAAAAAAGAGATAAAGATAAAACACTGTTACAAAATTGAAACACAAATAAATTATAATATTTAAAAACAACTGAATTGAGAAAAATGTAAAAGTGCAACAATAAAATACAGCAATGATTCATTTAAAAATCTCTTACACAAATTATTCTCATCATCTCTCTATTCCTTCATAATTTATTCTGCAATTTCTATTTTTCTAAATAGTTTATTCACACAGGCATTTCATGGAAGGAGACAAAGAGCATGCTATGGGGAAAAAAGTTTGCTACCAATGGTAGCTGGCAGATTCTGGAGACTATAGTTCAATATCCTGCTAAATTTTCCAAGCTCTGTCAAGGAGCCACACAAAATAATAAACCCCCTCCTCTAACAACTGGGACTCTTGTTCAGTTACCCCGATGAGGTATGAGATTTTAAAGGCCTTTGTCCACGATTTTCATACAGCTCCAAGGCCTAGAAACTGAAAATAGCAAAGAAAGCAAAACTATTATTTCAAGGAAATGACCTTCTTCACATTCCCAGCTGGATTTTTTTTCATCCCCCACCATATAACTGGGACATCCATGCAGTCTTGCAGAAAAATCATAGAAAACTATAGAAAGGAAGTCATTAGTTTATTACTCAGTCTTAGGGTTGAGCCAAAATGTCCCTTCCAACTTTGTCATCTTTTTCAAAGTACTGAAAGTGTAATGCAATATTTCAGCAGTACTGATGGAAATAAGAAGAGAGAATGGAATGGGAAAATAGTACTTTACTCTGAAATCTTCTATGAGCCACCAATCTGGAGGATATATTATGAATACAGAACTTTCAAACCATTTCTGGGACCATACTTTTGAATAGATTACAGTTGTAGGGAAAGAATTAAAGTAATAGTTCCAAATGACAATTGCTTTACAGTTACACAGAGAAAGCAATGTAAAAAATACAAAAATATTTCATTCCAAAATACACTGTCTCATGCAAAAATTTTGCTTTTGTCAAAAAATTCCTATAATTCAAAATAAAAAAAAAATCTCACACAGCTTTATTCTCTTTGCAGTGTGTGCCCTGGTGTCCTGAGGCACTCTCCCTACTCAGGGATGAAATTTTTTTCCTTGTCTACATCAGTGGGTGCTAAAAATAATAATAATAATAATAATAATAATAATAATAATAATAATAAATAGATCCATCTACATACATACCAGATGCCAAGCAGGCTACTCCCTGTTAAAATACAGCTCTTGGGAGAAAATCAAGACTGAAGGAGGCCTTCTGTTAAAACTTTGTTGTTGTTATTGTTGTGTGCCTTTAAGACTCCCCACCCCCAACTTATGGTGATCATGTGGTTTTCTTGGTAAGATTTCTTCAGAGGATGTTTACCATTGCCTTCCTCTGAGGCTGAGCGCCTATGGGCGTTTTCACACTACCCTCCCTAAAGCCGGGTGGAGCCATTCCGGAACGGGCCGTGCCGCTGATTCCGGAATGGCTCCGGCAGTGGCAGGCTAATTCCTTTTGACATCCAGAATTACCTTTAAGCCGCTGAAGCCGGAGTTAGCATTGGTTCGGCCGGAGTGAGGCCGGACTTACAGCTCCGTGCGTTTGAACACACAGAGCAAGGAGCCGGACGGACGCAGGGATGGCACCGGAAGGGGCGGGGTTTGCTGCCGCGCGTGTGTGAACAAGCTGGAAATGGAGCCGGAGTGGGGCCAGATGGAGGTAGGATTGAGTCCTCCTAAAGCCCTGTGTGAAAACGTCCAAAGACTTGCCCAAGGTCGCCCAGTGGGTTTCATGGCTGAGTGGGAATTGAACCCTGATCTTCAATGTCTTATTTTTTTCCTCAAACTATGTATTGATGGGTTATCCCTCATTAAGCTGTTAACTGGTTTCCTACTTCTTTGTCTCTTCCAAGAAGTCATTCACTTCGTTTTTTACATTTTAACTTATTTAATGTGAAAGTATACTTAGCCAATGGTAAATAGGAAGGAAAGTGGCCTTTGCTGACTTCTGGAGTTATGCACATTCTAGCCTCCTGCCTCTGGCAGATCTAAGGCAATCAAATGAATTGATTCTGGTGAGCTTTCTGTTCTGTTTTGTGCCCTGTGTATCAAGATGCTAGAGTGGGAGATTTATTGTACATTTAACTGCTATGCTGTTTCATTTTGCCCATCCTTTTGTCAATGCTGAGGACAGGCAGGCAAAAGAAAACAGTCATATTTATTCCTTGATACAACTGCTGAATTCCTAGGGTGAGGATTGCAGTTGCAGCTCATTTTACTGGAACAATGCAGAGCTAAACTGTGGATTCAAGGTACTGCTGATTCCAATCTGATCCAGTCTCAGTTCTACCAGTAAAAATATATTTTCTTTCCTGACATGTCAGCTTCATGGCTGAAGCACGTGGAAATGGTGGTGACTGAAAAGTTACTCTTTCTAAACTTCTCTAACAGTTAATTTCACACTGGAAAACAAGTGTGTTGAGTTAGTAGATGTCCTGTCTGGGCACTCAGCCAGGACAAAGGATTCAGTAGGGTCATAAAGCTGCCATATCAGAGCTTTAGCCCAGCCTTTACAGTTCTTAGTGTCAAGCCAATCAAAGTCAGCAGGAGAAGGCAATAAATGGAGGTATCAAACCCAAAGAGATATTGGTAGCAAGCAGTGGTGTCAATAAGAGGTTCAAGGAGTACACACCACACCAGGTGACACCATAAGAGAGGGTGATACCAATGCTCCCCAAATATCTGCCTTTTGGCAGAAATGGGCTGTGGTGTTCACCTGTGACCCTTTAAAATGCTGAAGAGATGGGGTGAGTGGGGTGAGGCTCAGTGAGAAGAGAAAGGAGAGGTCTTAAATTTAAATTTATTTACTTTTTAATACTTGCAGTTTCCTCAAGAAATGTCAAGGAACCAGCCTTTTACAGAAGGAAAATCAGTGGAAAATTGTGGCATTTCTGCAATATTGTTGTTGCTGTTACTGTTCAAGATGAACCTATGAACCTATCTGGATCCTTTTGGGTCTCCAGATGAGCTGTCCCTCATGGATCGCAGGTGAAGTCCACCAGTTGAGGAAGCTCTGAATGGTAAGGGGAACTAGGATGGAGCCCTTGTCCTTGCAGGTGATGGCTTCCTGGTGAGGTAGGAGCAGCCACTGGAGTTGTCTGGAGTGGAGACGTGCCCATGGCAGACAGTCCATGGCAGAGATCATTAGTCCCTGTAGGTGGGCTAGGTGGGTGATCCTGCTGGAGGCTCTGCTCTTGCCCTGGCGATCCGCTCAGGCAAAATGGTCTATATTCTTTCAGAGGATAGTGAAACTCTTCTCTGAGCCATGTCCAGGAGGTATCTGAGGTTCTAGATACATTGAGATGGGATGATGGAACTCTTTTTTAGGTTTATCAAAAAACTATGCTCCTGAAGTGAACAGAGAACCCTGGCAATGTCCTGGCATTACCTCTGTGCAGACGGTGAGTGAATCAACAGATCATTCAGGTAGGGATAGTTGTGGAGCAGGCGGTCCTCCAATGCATCACCACAGCTAACTTTATCTTGGTGAAGGCCCTGGGGGCCATTGACAGGTTCAATGGGAGAGCCTTGAATTGAAAAATATCTCCCATCGTAGGAAAAACATAGGAACCTGTGGTGGTCCTTGTGGATTGGAATATGGTGATAAGCATCCTTGAGACTGAGAGAAATGAGAAAATCTCTGGGTTGCAAGGCTTGAAGGATAGATCACAGGGTCTCCATGTGAAATTTCCTCTTTTCTACAAATTGATTTACTCCTCTGAGGTTAAAAATGGCCCGCCAAGAGCTGTTCTTTTTTTGGCACAAGGAAAAAGGTGGAGTAGCACCCTCTCTTTTTCTGTCAAGAGGGTATAGGCTCTATTGGATCCAGCGCAAACAGTTCATCTATAGAATCCAGAAGGAGGAGCTGCTTCTCAGGGTCCTTGGATCTGGGAAAAGGGATGAATCTGTCATGAGGCCTGTGGAGGAGCTCTATGAGGTATCTCTGATGAGAGGTTTCCATTACCCATGGGTCTGATGCCAGTGTTGTAACAGAATCAATTGATGAAGTGTCCAGCAACTCTGTTAATGAAATTATACTGGATCTATTTCAACCTGTGAGTACTGATGATGTGGACAAGCTCCTTGGTAGAGTGAGGAAGACAACCTGCCCTCTCGATCCTTGCCCGTCATGGCTGGCCGTTCAGGGGGGGATGCCTTGAGGATGCTCCTCAGGGACATCATCAATGCATCCCTCAGGGAAGGTCATGTTCCATCTTGTTTGAAGGAAGCGACAGTTAGGTTGCTCCTGAAAAAAAACTTCCCTGGACCCCCTGGATATGAACAGGTATAGGCCAGTCTCCTTACTACCTTTTTTGAGCAAAGTGATTGAGAGGGTGGTTGCTCTTCAACTCTAAGCTGTCTTGGAAGAAACTGATTATCTAGATCAGGGGTAGGCAACCTTTCCCCTTTAAGGGCCGAGGGACTTCAGCTCCCAGAAGCCTCAGCTATGTTGGCCAATAGTCCCATGTTGGCCAATAGCTCCTGGGATTCTGGGAGCTGAAGTCCCTCGGCCCTTAAAGGGGAAAGGTTGCCTACCCCTGATCTAGATCCATTTCAAACTGGCTTAGGACAGGATTTGGAATTGAGACTGCCATGGTTGCAGTCACCCAGGACCCGGCTCTCGGGCTTGCTGCTACTGCTGCCGCATCTGAAATAAGAGAGTTGGGGCGTGCTAGATAGCTTCCGCCCAGTCCCAGCTCCCAGCCTGGCTCCTAGCATCACTGCTGTGGTTGCAGTGGGTGGTGAAAGGGCTGGGCAGGCTAGATGGAAGCCCCCACCCAGGACCCAGCTTTCGGACTTGCGGCTGCAATTTTGAGAGATTTCTCACCCTCCCTGGAGAATACTGTTAATGAGACCAGAGTAGATACAGAAGCACCCACCAGGGGGACCTGAAGCTTCTCCAAGACTGATTGGGGAAAACTGTATAACTTCTTAACTTAAGCATGGCATGGTCTGCTTGCTGTAGGCTTGTTCCACTCGTCGGTGATGGCCTGGATGAGGTTAACCAGACATGGTATCTCATGGATGGAAGAAGGCAGTGTAGGAAAGAGGTCCTCCCCCACTCGGGGGAGATTGGAATTCTGAGGAAGAGTGGTGCCAGTAGGAGGTGCAATGCCTAGGGCCTTGGAGATCCTTGGAGATTGGGGAAATCCTCCAACCTGAAGAGACAGGCAGAGGCTGGAGTGGTCTTGGCATTGCCCTCTCCAATTCAAAGATGGCAGCCACCATCCATGAAGCCAAGATGGTGCCCGCCATTGACGAAGCCTCTGAGGGCACGCTCATCAGTACCATAATCGGACCCACGACTTGCGAAGAAAGAACAGGGGTGACCTACGGGCCCTGGAAAAGCAGATGGTCGCCATTCCAAAGTGGCAGGTACCTGAATCCCAGCCCTCCCCCTCCAAATTAGGCTGGGTGATGGGGCTCCAGAAGGGGTCCCCTCCCCCTCAGAGGGGTCTCCTGCTTCCCCAATCTCATTCTTGAGGGTCCTAAGGACATGGGGGGCTGGCAGGGCGGAGGTCCCTTAGTACTCAGGCTGGGTTCCGTCTGAAGGTGCCTCCCTAGCCCCAGACTCAAGATGGGCTGACCAGCGGTGCAGAGCCTCCTTGGTCTGAAGGGGAAACCCCTCCATCTGCTGGGCTCCCCTAACCTCCACTGTCCCCAGATCAGAGGCCAGCTGAGCACCTGTCAAAGCCAGGGCAAGTGGCTGAGGGAGGATTTCAGCTGGAGGAGTCCCCATGAAGTAGGTCACATCCTGCTAGGAGCAAGGCAGGAAAAGAACTGACTTCTTCTGAATTTCCCCTCCCACTTGGGAAGCAGGAAGGTCTTTTGTCTTTGTTTTATCTTCCTGCCTCTAGGAACAAATGGAAGGGACAACCCAATCTAAGGAGGATCTCACTCTCTCCACTGGGAAAGGATGAATTTATTTACATGACTCTTTAGGTGCTGAAATAATGGTTCAAATTTTACTGAGTCCTTAAAAGCATGCAATCTGTTGAGGCAGAGGAGAAACGGAAGGATGACTGATGGGAGCAAACAGAGAGGGAGAAGCCAACAGAGGAAGAAATAAGAGTAAAGTTGAGAAAAATGTTCACTTAACTTTCCAAATTCTAGCACTGTATGAATAACAATGAACAATAAAGGATTACAAACTGAAGCACATCCCAAATAGTGAATGCACAGTTTTGTATATTATAATATAAAATACTATAATTATAAGTATTACCATATTATACCTATTGCACAATTGTTATAATATATAACATAATATTATACGAGAATTATACAGTAATAGAAACAATTTAAATGTATGTAGATTTAAAAGCAGTGTCTAATGCTTCTGAATCATGCCAGTATGATTTATTGGCTAAACCACTGGAAGGAAGGAATAACAGCAGCAGCAGCAACATGTTATCTGTAAATGGGGCCATGGTCCACAGCAGAGATGGGAAACATGTAGTCTTCCAGATGTTGTTAAACTACAGCTCCCATCAACTCAAGGTAACATGCATAATGATGAAGGATGAGGACAGTTGCAATTCAACAATCTGTGGACATCTTGCACACCCCTGAACTAGAATTTCTTTTGGAGGGCAGAAGAATCAAAGCTGAATGATTACTGATTTGTTTCATGTACATTCCATTTCCTTTCAATGTGCCCAAGGTGGCATACACACCACTTCTCAATTTGTCCTCCTCCAAATTTCTGAGGTAGGCTAGGTTAAGAGAAAATGATTAGCCCAAAGTCAATTAGTTGATTGGCTCAGTGAGACCTGGAATCTGAATTACCACTGTAATTTATAGTCAAACCACACTTAATCTCAAAATTCAGAGGAGGTACTAGTGTGATGTAGTGCCTGGGTGTTGGACTAGCACATTTGAAGACCTGGGTTTGAATCCCTGCTTAGCCATGGAAACCCACTCAGTGAGCTTTGGCAAGTCACTCAGCCTTAGAGGCAATGGCAAACCTCCTCTAAATAGCTCTCACCAAGAAAATCCTATGATGTGGTCCCTGTAAGTCAGAGTTGATTTGAAGGCACATAACAATTCAACCTGGAAAATCCTTGAGGGGGATGCATATGGACGCACACACATTGTGTCTGTATTCAATCATATCAGGAAAGGACTCAATCAATTCAAAAGTCTGTGTTCTGTGCCCCCCTCCCCTTTAGAAATGAGCTGCCATGAGTTTCTAATCTGTTTGGTGCAGTTGTGAAATCAGATTGTCAAAGTCAAGTGCGTCTCCTCAAGTTTTATCATTCTGTTATCAATCACTCAATCTTCTTTTCCTAACACTGATTGGTAGATTATATCCCCCCACCACACATACACACCAATGAAATTGATTTAAGTCCTAGTTATGAAATCTTAGCTTAAGGTAGCTTTCTGATAAACCCACTTGCCCTTGTCTTTTTTTTTTTTTTTTTTTTTTTTGTCTTTCAGCCTACAGTTCAATATTTTTAATCATTAAGGGAGGAAAACCTACATGCCTTACTAATTCCCTGATATGAATAGTTAGTTGTAACTGACTGTAGGGGGTTGCGCTCATCTCCGTTACTATTATCACATGAGGACCTATGTGCTTCCATCCCAAAAATGGTTAAAGTGTCCACATCCTGGAAAAGCAGGCAAATGTGTGAATGATTTTCACACACAGAGCACAACAATGCATTAAAAGAACAATACACATGTGAGAAAGTGGGCAGAAAGTGCATTTGGTTTTCACACAGATGCAGACAAATCTTGTTAATGATTTGGAAATAACTTTTTTGTGCATGCACACAGAAGCAGTAGTTGCATTACTAGAAATCACCCAGAGAAATAAACAATTTTATTTACACAATTTTCTTTATAAAAATATACTGTACTGCTCTTACTTTCCAAGAAATGGTATCCGACCTGAGTAAAACGAACAGAACATTACCCAAAAGAAGTTGGAAAGGAAAGAGAAAACTTCTCTCTCACTCTCGCTGCATCCCTGCCTTCCTCACCAACTTTTCCTCTCAGAGCCCTGGCTAATGGGGAAGGCCGGAGGAGGAAAGAAAGCCATGTGAGGGAGAGAAGCAAGCTGTTTCTGTGTATGTGTGTGCCTGATGATCCTTTAAGAGGTCTGGCTGAAGCATAAAATGCTGCATCCCTCCCCTGCACAACAAAGCACAGCAAAGAGTAATGGGAAATCTGGTAACAAGCACAAAAACAGAGAGAATCCTGCAAACAGCTTTCACACTACAGCAATTACACAAAGAAAGTGAATTCGTGAATGAAATGAAAATGAAAACATGGTATTTTCCCAAAAATGCCTATTCCCTGATTCATGTCACTTTCTGTTTGGATTTTAAGAGGTTTGCGCGCGACATCATGTGAAAACCATTCATGCAGTTGTGCCTAATATGCTGGATAACCACGGTTTCTGACCTGTTTAAACTTTCAACTTTCCCCATGTGATAAACTCCTAAGCCAAAGAGCCAGCATTGTCTGAAGATGAATCTGGTGGTTATGTGGCCATCATGACTGCACCAAATGCTGTTACCGTTCCACCAAAGTGGTACCTATTTATCTACTTGCATTTGCATGCCTTCAAACTGCTAGGTTGGCAGAAGCTGGGACTAGTGACAGGAGCTCATGCCATCATGCAGCACTTGGGCCTTGAACGGCCAACCTTCTGACCTTGTTATCATCAAATTTGGAGTCTTAACCACTGAACCATCGCATCCCTTACTACTTCAGCTTAAATTTCAGTGCCATCTGTATCAAATTTAAATTAAACCTGTTTTATAAAGACACAGTCATGGATTCTATGGACATTATCACACGTGGGCCAGTTTTGTTGCTAAAGAGATAATAAAGTGGAAATGAAGCATCCCGAAAAGAAAGTGAAAATAGAGCATAATTGCGCTAAAGCTTTTCACACATAATTGCAATAATAACGGAATTAAGTTAAAAGCAAACAAAAAAAAGTTTTTAACTTTCATACACAAGTGAAAAGAACCCGTACATGTACTGGAAATGGGTGTGTTTTGTGACCAGACTCCTCCTTTTCCAGGGCGGATCCTGCATTTCCCAGGAGGAAATGTCAGACTGTCCTCCATTTGGGGTCATGTCCTCCTGCACATGTCCTCCTAACCCCCTTCTGTTGGGGTTAGGACCTCTCAGGAGAGGAGAGGAGGAAGAAGAGGAGGCTGGAAAGGCAAGGCAAGGCAAGCCGAGGCAAGGGAGAGATTGGGATGGCTCACCCTTCCTTTTCTCTCTCTCCTTTCCTGGCATTGGAGGCTGTCAGCTGCTTGGGAGATGGGCAAGGAGGGCAGGATCACAGGCAGAGCTGGCAGGGAAGGAGGAGGAGGAGGAAAAGGAAGGATGGAAGGAGAAGGAAGGAAGGAAGGAAGGAAGGAAGGAAGGAAGGAAGGAAGGAAGGGCTGGGTGTTCCCTGGGGAGAGCCAGAGCCTTTGATGATGCCCAGGAGAGGGGAAAACTGGAGGTAGCTCCCATGCCCCCCCCCCATAATCCTTTCCCCTTTGTAGGACCTGCAGGGCAGAATGTCATGGTGAGATGGATCTCCAAGTTGGTCCACAAGCACACCCCACACTTGCACCCACATCCACCCACAGCTGCTGCAAGGGAAGCCTTCTTTCCCCTCCTTTTCCCTCCATCCCAAATGCCAAACTTCTCCTCCGTCCCAAACTTCCCTCTCCTGGGCTGCCTTCCCTTCCCTTCCCTTCCCTTCCCTTCACTTCACTTCCCTTCACTTCCCTTCACTTCCCTTCCCTGCATGGCACTGAGGAGGAGTCCAGGACTCTCCCTCCCTGGAGGCCCCTCCTCCTCCTCCTCTTGGCCCTCCTCCAGATTTTAAAAGAGAATTGTCCGTGCGTATTTGCTTTTCAGATTAAAGTAAATGCGCAATTACTGTAATTTCACAAATGTATTTCCTCTAAACTCCCGAAATTAAAAAGATCTCGGATAATACCACTTTCTATCCACTTTCTGACCAGTTTCTGTGCGACGTCGTGTGAAATCGTCAGGTGCAAGTGTGGTTTTTTGGGGGGGATTTGTGTGGGATAACCTACAGATTCCCCCCGTGTGATAACATCCTATTAGTCCTCCCCCAGGACTTTATCCCTGAAATCAAATATTAGATATGAAGAAATATATGAAGCTAAAAAAAATGTGATCAAAAGAAGGGTTCTTGAATGTTCCTCCTAGACTAGACTGCAAAGAATGATAAGGAACATTTCCAAATACAGCATAGGATGGTCATGAACCCAAATATGGAGAAGAGGAAAACGTTAGACGTTTTTGAAACCTTGTCCACACCTTTGGTATATCAATTCCCTTATTTTTGTCTATATTTATGTCAGTTAGAAATGCTTAATTAAAATTGTGGTAGTTTGGGATTCTAATGATTCCTATCTCTGATGTGTTGTTGTAGGGTGCCTTCACATGTTTTCTGACTTATGGTGACCCTAAGATGAATCCATCATGGGGTTTTCCTGTTGAAATTTTAGAGAAGTTTGCCTTTGCCTTCCTCTGAGACTGAGAGAGCAATTGGTTTCCATGGTCAAGTGGGGATTTGAACTCTTGTCTTCTGGAGTTGTAGGGCCTTTACAGACTGCCAGAAATAATGCAGCCTGAGGCCACTTTAACTGTCCTGGGTCAGTGCTAGGGAATCATGGGAACTGTATTTTTTTTTTCTGGGACATTGAGCCTTCTCTGTCAGAGAGCTCTGGTGCCACAATAAACTACAGTTCCCATGATTCCTTAGCACTGAGCCAGGACAGTTAAAGTGGCCTCAAGCTGCATTATTTCTGGCAGTCTGTAAAGGCCCGTAGTCAGACACTCAAACCACTGCACTACTCTAATTGAATCTCTAATGTATTAAAATGTACCTGCAGGTACTTGAAGGTGTTATGTAGTAGCCTATAGGGATGGGCAAATTTGTCAGTTTGGATTTTGCTAACTTTATTATTTTTCTAACCTTATGCTCACTGTTCTCCTCTTCTGCATCAGTTTGTGGGGGTTTTAACAAATAAAGTTTGCATAACTATGTACACATATTAATGTACCTTACTTCTAACATATGCATTTTGGTATGCAACTTGGCTTACTATATCTTTTGCAAGTAATTTTCCCCAATATAATGTGGATTAGTACACTATTTTTTTAAAATATGCTCATTTAATATGCTCATTTCACTAATATGCACATGTTGCCTACATGGGAGATCTGCTCTGTAACATCTAGGAGAGTATAACTATGAAAGTACCACTGCATTTTGCAATGCCTATTAGTTTAGGAAGTGTGAATGAAATAACATCAAACTAAAATGTGTACAGAACCATTTTCTCCCAATTATTACTCCCCCAAGCCATACTCATGCTACAAGCCAGTATAAAAACAGCTATTTCACAGGCTCATGGCCCCCATTTTGAATTGTTCAAATATAACTAATTATAGGAGAATCATTTCATTTCCTAACAAATCTTTGCCAGAAAGAACACATGTACTTTTGATTTTAAAAGGAAACAAAAATAACCCTGTGTATTAAATGTTACTGCAGAGCAGGGCTTGAAAAGAAATCTGTTGGATTTGCATGGCCTTGAGTTATTATCCATTTCAAGATTCCCAAGCCTTGTAAGAGAGAGTACATCATGCCTCAAAATATATGCATTTCTGAAGCCTATGATTTGTTTTTGTGTGGGACAGTGGACCCACACAATTCATGCATATATATGGAGTAGGAAACACTTTTTTTTCAAACACAGTGTATACATTTGAAAAATATGCACAAATACACTTTAATCAATGGGAAAATGGATACAAAAATACAGATATTAGGAAAATTCATAGAAAATGTGTACATTTGAGGGAAATAATGTGCACAAACATAGTCATGGATTTCTCAGCAGGACTGGACAGGACAGGACAGAACTACAGTCAAAATTAAAATGATGCATTTTTCCTGGGACAGATGCAATTGTAGGCCAAAGACATCTGGATAGCCACTTGATTCCCAGCTGCTTGAGTGCCATCTAGAATATACAGATCTCCATTCAAATTACCTGCCACAATCTGAACATGTAGCAGTACTGGAGGAGGATTGTAAATGTTGAACAGGACAGAAAGAGCTGAACTCTTCTGTGATACCAATCCTCCTTACCACACCCCATGACAATTATGTACACCAGAAAGGAAAATGTGCAATAAATGCAATGATACAATTAAAGTCCCATCTAATTTGGCCCACAGCATGTCCATAGTATGTTGCCTCCAAATCTCAAACAAACCAAAGGCATATCTCAGTTTTGTAGCTTTTATACCTCCTCTATAGTAACTTATTTTCAGAGTAATTGAGCAATCTTTCACAGTTACGAGTTCTGCATGCCTATCAGTAGCTCAAAACAAGTGCCCTTTTATGTAGCCTTCACATTAGCATTTATGTACCCTATTATTATAAAATAATCAGAAACACCCAGGGGAATGAAGCACAAACTTTTATTGAGCAACATATAACACTTTTAAAATCACAGGGTTATTTTAAATGGCATAATGAATTGTATAGTATAGATCCTTTAAGTAAAAGCTGAGTTATTTTTATCCAGGACTCAGCCAGAGCTTGGATAGATGTGTAAACTGATGCATGGATCAGTCATAGACAGAGATAAAAGTATTTGTTAATCATTAGTGTGTTCAAAATAATTTGTTATTGTTACCATTAGTGATTTTTTAAAAAAGTTACCTTAATCATTACATTAATCTAAACCAGTGTTTCCCAAACTTTGGTCCCTCAGATGTTTTGGACTTCACCTCCCAGAATTCCTGATTGCTGACCAAACTGGCTAATGCTTTTGGGAGTTGAAGTCCAAAACACCTGGAAGACCAAAGTTTGGAAACTGCTGATCTAAACCATTTAAAGAAACAATTCAAATGATTTGGTGTTTATTCTCAGCTGCTGTTGCTTCTTCTAAAGTTGTTAATTTTCCCATGGTTTCCAATGAATGTTCCAGCCTTTTCTAGCCAAAAATCAAGTGATGCACATTGTGTGATGATGTCTGTACCAAGCCAATAGAACTTTCCTCTTAAAATTGAAGCCAAATGCCCATGCAACATGATTAGCTCTCCACATTTGTCTTTTAAGCCTGTAACCAGTCTTCAACAAAAAGGGAGAATCCGAAGGAAGATTAAAAGACACTTGAAAATTGGCTAAGAAACTCTTCCCAACACCTCCATGAAGAAAGTGGCTTAGATTTTAAGGTGTGTATTACTGATGAATCAATGAGTTCAGGGAAACAAACCTGGCTGGAGTGTGTGCATGCACACACCTAGCCAAACACATAGAGAGAAAAACTGCTTATACGGTTTCTTTTTCTTTTTCCATCCTCAGAACATTCACTGTTTGCTCTTTTCAGCATGATCACTCTGAAAATGGCTACAATCCTACATATTGTGAAAATTGGAGAAAAGAAATGTGTATATGCAATACAGAAACATTGGAATTGATGATTGGCTGCCCCTTTCCAGTAGTGCATGATGGTCCTTTAAATGGTTGTTGTTTTTGTATTTGTGAGAATTTTTACTCTGCCTCTCCTCACACAGTGGGACCTTCAGAATCTTTTGGCTTTCTGTGCATTGCACACCTTGATCTATTATTTTGTGCAGTTGGTCTTGAAACCCAAAGGAAGGGGCTGTGCTTATCAGTTCATTTCAGAAGGAGAAGAGAAAGATGGAGAGGGGATGAGCTGGGATAGCTAGGGATAAGAATTACACTCTTGTGACCTTAAATTAGGGCGTCAAGGTTTACCTCCAATAATGGTTGAGCAGCACACCTGGAAAATTTCAACAAGGATGTCCTAAGCTGATGCTTTCTTGGTTGGAGAAAACTTTGGAGTCTGGATATGTTATGTCATATTGCTGCTATTTCTTGAAAAAAATGATTTAATTTAACACATTGTTTAACCTATTGTGACTGTGCTTGCAGTACAGGTTGTGTCTCCCTCATCTGGAATTCCAAAATTCAAAATATTCTAAAAACTAAAACTTTTTACATGATGGGCTGAGACAGTGACACCTTTGCTTTTTGACGGTTCAGTGTACACAAGGTTTATTTCATGTACAAAATCATTTAAAATATTACATAAAATAACTTTCATGCTATATGTATAAGGTGTATAGAAAACATACATGAGTGTTGTGGTTAGACTTGGATCCTATCTCCAAGATATTTCATTATGTATGAATATGCAAATACAGATATTACAAAATCCAAAATACCTCTCATCCCAAACATTTCAAATAAGAGAGACTCAACCTGTATACTTTAATAAATGAATATGAGCCTGATCATGTTTTACGATTTTTGTGGGAGGGCTTTTAATTGGTCCCACCACCATCAAGACATGTTTGATGAGGACATGGAGGAGAGCTTTCTCAGTGGCTGCTCCCAGGCTGTGGAATTTCAGTTGGTTCACTTCTACTTCCAGGAAAGATGTTTCCATTTAAGCAGGCCTTTAGGTTGTAACTTGTTGTGGCAAACAAATATTTTAATGGGGTATGTTGTGCTTGTATCTTTTTTTTGTTGTTGTTTTTACTTTGTTTTACTTGTCATTTGAACTGTTTTAACTTTCTGTTTTTAATGGAATTGTTTATTTAATTCCTTTTTAAGCCTTTGTATCACTAGGAGCTTAGCTTTACTTTGTTTGTTGCAAACTTCCCAAGGAAAATGGGGAAAGAGCAGGATATAAATTAATAACAAAACAAATAGATAGATAGATAGATAGATTCATGGGACCCAAGGGAATGGTATGCTTGCACACCCACTATGGCTGCACAGTTCCTGTCCCTCAGATCATCATCCCCTTTCATCTCTCTAACAAAACATGCGTTGAAATACAAGCCCACCCACTTTACCAGCCCCACTAATGATGCATATGTCAGAATTTGTTGTCACTTAGGGGGGATGCAGACTTGCCTAAAAGGCTGGCCTGTGAGTGGACCTGGGGAAGGGTGACCGCACGCCAGCCATCCCAACTCTGCCATGACTCTGCCCTGATGCCGTGTGCCCATCCACATGGCACACAGCATCAGGGCACCCTCTTGGTGCAGTGTGCACACACACTGCCCCAAAGGGGTGCAAAAGTGCCGCCGAAGTGGCACTAAGAGCAGCTTTTTGCCACCCCCAAAAGGAACGGCATTTGCCCGCTCTTTGAGGGGCAGCAAAAAGGAGGATTGTGGTCGTGGCATGTGGTTGCCATGACCCCGATCCACTGCTCCCAGGGGCAGCACAGAGCCACCCCTTACGGGCTGTATGCATCAGCCCTTTCTCTCCAACTATCCTGATTTAGCAGGGGCAGTCTCAATTAATGCTCTGTTGTCCCACCTTTCCAGATGCTTTTAAAATGTCCCAGATTCTGTCTCTGCCTCCCGCTTTCCCCCTTGTCTTCAGCTTATTTCAATTGCTGCAAACTGAGTTCGAAGTGCAGAAGTAGTTTGTACTCAATTAAAGTGGGGGGGAAGGGGTGGAATCTTGCTAGCAAACTGCTGCAGACTCTCCTTCCTTGTGTGTTTTTCCTCATTAATAACATTTTCCCTCTTGACCATAATCTGATATTGCTTGGCTGCACATGTCCTGGCTTTCATCTGTGAATTGTTGGAAGATATGTTGTCATTCTGCAAGAGAATTAGCTTTTAAAGTCCTTGTTTTGTTAGAATCAGAACTTAATATTGTTACACCTTTGGGCAGAAAATTAACCAATAATATGCTAATTCTTACATGTTGCTGCTAAGTAGGACAGTAAATCATTGCTTGTCTTGTTCTCCTGTGTGTGAATAATATTGCTGTTTTTTTCCTGTGCTCCCCTGTGAGATGGCAAGAGTTTTGTGCATTTAGGGAAAGAGTATGTATGCTTGAAAGACAGTTTCTTTCTCAAAATGCATGAATGACCCCACACATAAACACACATGCATAAACACAAGCTATGCTTGCTTCTGCCTTGTTGCATCCATTGGATGGGCTGTTTGCATCCTTTAAAAAAACACAAACAATAATTCTTCTATGCTTGTGCTGCCCGTGTGTGTGTGTGTGTGTGTGTGTGTGCTTTACTGCTCAAAAGAAATGCAGGGTAGTTTTGTACAAAGGTGTGCACAACATGACTTTTTTAAAAAAGTAGGGTTCACTGTCTCACTGTTACAGAGGGAGCAAGAAATCTTGAAGAGGTTGTTAATTTTTAAACAGGGTACTTTGTCATATTGAGACATTTTATCTCCATTGAGAAGGGTACATTAGGGTGAATATTAGAAGCTTATCGCATTCTTAAATAATACAACTTACCTGATCTGGTTTAAAATTTAAAGCAGGCAGCATCCTGCTATTATCAGAAGGATTTAGCTGCCAAAATCACTGCCTGGGTCCATCCCAGTTCCATCCCTGCTCCCAGGGCCACTCTGGTGGCCATTTTCTTAAGCTGGAAAACTCCTGGCTTTGAAAAGAGGTGCATTGAGCACCCCAGGAAGTAGGGATGGACCCAGGAGGCAATTTTGGCAGCTAAATCCTTCTGATAATATCAGGATGCCACCCACTTTAAATTTTAAACTGGATCAGCTAAGTCACATTATTTAAGAATGTGATAAGCTTTTAGTTACATGCATTCTCCAAGAGTCTGGGCTAGTCATTCCAAATTGTTGTGAGTCCCAGAAGTGAGTTTGCCATACTTATCAGCAGAGAATGGATGTGACCTATATATTTCTTCAAAAGTTTTAATCAGGGAAAGAAATAATTCTTCAAAATGCAAAATACTTCTTCTTGTTGTTGTTATCTTATTACATGAGAAAGAAGGCAAAACAGAGCAGAAGAGTACTAGCTTTCTCCATGCCTCTCTGCATGACATTGTAGCACTTCTGTTCTCTTCTGAGGGAGACAATTATAAAAGCATGCATTTTGTCACACTGGAAAAATCTGTTTGACAAAAGGCACACTTTTATGACCATCTCCCTTGAGAAGGAGAATGGAAGTGCTCCAAGAGCATGTAGAGAGGCTTGGAGAAAACTGGTAGTCTCCCACTCTGTTTCATCTGTCTTTTCTCATATGATAAGGCTCTTGAGCTAAGCATGCTCAATATGTTACCCTCCAGTTGCTATTCAACTAAAAATCCTTCCAGCCTATCCATAAGAGCCAATAGTAAGGGAGAGGCATTAAAGGGTAAGTAAATAAAATTTCACCTATAGTTGGAGGGCTGCAAGTGGCCCACTCCTGACAGAGCAGATATTTGTTTCATATCCATAGTCCACAAAGCAAACAGTTTGTTGTCTGCCTTGCATTGAAGGCATACCATGTAAAAGAGTTTAATCTCTTGTGGCATTTAGAAACATCACTTTTAATGACCCCAGCAAGAATAAATGAATTAATAAAAATTATTTGCTGGGAAAGAGCTTTTATAGATTATTTTGTTGCAGGAAAACTAACTCTTATTATGTGATATGTTTTTAGGGGATGCATTAAATGAAATTTTGGAATGTAGTAGCTGAATATTGTAGTTGCAATGGAAAGTGCTACTGGGTCCATTTTCTCAAGCTGTTTTAGCCACCTCAACATAAATGTGTCATATTATTATATACTTGATGTAATGTGGTGGTGGTGGTGGTGTTCAGAAAGTGCACCCACCCCCAACATGGAACCCTCCAAATTTTCTGGACTCCATATTCTCCACTATGTCCAATGCCTATGCCAGCTATGGAATGATGGTTGTTGTAGTCTATCATAGGTACTATTGATGGGTCAAAGCCCCAGGGCATCTTTCTCAGCCAAGATTATGACATCTGCCAACCTCCTCCCTTGTACTCTCTGTTACTTCTGACTTTAGTGGAAATACAGTAGCTGGAGTGGAGATGGATATTCCAAGGAAGAGTAATTTCTGTCATAGTCCAATGTATTTGGGGATGGTTTGGTCTTGAGTGAGCAAGACTCCTTAGCTTTACAAAGGCCTGCTCCTTGTGGAGATAAAAACTGCTAGTGATGGACCCCTCCCTTCATTACCATCCTATGTCATCTGGGGGAGAGACACTAGGCCCAGCACCATCGGGCCTAGAATAATAAGAAGAGCCCTCCCTCCATTACAATCCTATGTCATCTGGGGGAGAGACACTAGGCCGAGCACCATCAGGCCTAAAATAATAAGAAGAGCCCTTCCTCAATTGCCATCCGATGTCATTTGGGGGAGAGACACTAGGCCGAGCACCATCGGGCCTAAAATAATAATAAGAGCCCTCCCTCCATTGCCATCTGATGTCATTTGGGGGAGAGACACTAGGTCCAGCACCATCGGGCCTAGAATAATAATAAGAGCCCTCCCTCCATTACCATCCTATGTCATCTGGGGGAGAGACACTAGGCCGAGCACCATCAGGCCTAAAATAACAAGAAGAGCCCTCCCTCCATTCCCATCCGATGTCATTTCGGGGAGAGACACTAGGCCCAATACCATCGGGCCTAAAATAATAAGAAGAGCCCTCCCTCCATTACCATCCTATGTCATCTGGGGGAGAGACACTAGGCCGAGCACCATCGGGCCTAAAATAAGAAGAAGAGCCCTCCCTCCATTGCCATCTGATGTCATTTGGGGGAGAGACACTAGGTCCAGCACCATCAGGCCTAGAATAATAAGAAGAGCCCTCCCTCCATTACCATCCTATGTCATCTGGGGGAGAGACACTAGGCCGAGCACCATCGGGCCTAAAATAACAAGAAGAGCCCTCCCTCCATTACCATCCGATGTCATTTCAGGGAGAGACACTAGGCCCAGCACCATCGGGCCTAAAATAAGAAGAAGAGTCCTCCCTCCATTACCATCCGATGTCATCTGGGAGAGAGACACTAGGCCCAGCACCATCCGACCTTGAATAAGAAGAACCCTTAATTCTTAAAGGATGGGTGGGATTCAGGATTTTATGTTCTGTTTAATATCTGTATGGAAATTGTAATGTTGTAAGCTGCCCCGATTGCTCTGCAGAGGGGCGGGATATAAATTATTTATTATTATTATTATTATTATTATTATTATTATTATTAATTAGTGTGTGTGTCCCGCTCTCATGCTGAACTAGTATGCCAAGTGCTAAAAGCTCAATAAGCTGGAGCAACAAGAGGTGTCAAACAGTCCAATGTCAGCAGGAAATTAGAAGAGAGTCCAAACAGGTGAGAATCTTAGGGGGGACACAGACAGATGCCTGGCCCCAATCCAGCCAGATTCTACTCCTTTTGGGGGCAGAAAGAAGCCAACCATTCTCCCAAAGAGCCAGCTTTTCCTTTGAAAAAGCCAGCTCTGGGGAAAGTGGCATCTAATCGCCACACCCACAAGTGGGAGAGAAGCCAGCTGGCCATCTCACATGCAGCCTTCCTCTCTTCCTAGTCCCTTTAGCCTTTCTAGCATTGTTGGGTTTTTTTCTAATGATTCATGCCTTCTCATGAAGTGTCCACAGAATGACAACCAGACTTTTGTCATTCTGGCTTCTAGGAAGATTTCTGGCTTGACCTGCTCCAAGGCCCATTTATTTGTATTTTTGGCTGTACATGAAATCCATAGCATTCTTCTTCAGCACCACATCTCAAATGTTGATATTCCTCCTACCCTCCTTCTTAACTGTCCAGCTCTCAAATCCATACATGGTAATAGTGATACAATGGCTTGTATGATTCTAACTTTTGTGCTCAGTTGTATATCCTTGTATTTTAAAATCTTCTCTAGTTCTTTCATAACTGCCATTCCCTTCTTAATCTTCTGATTTCCTGGCTGCAGTCTCCATTTCTATCAATATTTGATCCCAGGTATGAGAATTATTTTACTATTTCTATTTCTTCATTGTCTAATTCAAATTTGTGTTGGTTCTCTGTGGTCATTATTTTTGTTTTCTTTATGTTCAACAATAGACCTGCTTTTGCTCTTTCTTCCTTGCTCTTTCTTAGTAGTTGTTCCAGGTCTTTGAGGTTTTCTGCTACTATTATGGTGTCATCTGCATATCTCATATTGTTGATATTCCTTCCTCCTTCTTCTGTGTCCAAACCTGCTTTTCTTACAATATGTTCTGCATATGAGTTGTCCAAACCTGCTTTTCTTACAATATGTTCTTCATATGAGTCGAACAAGTAGAGTGACAAGATGCAGCCTTGTCTGACTCCTTTTCCAATTGGGAACCATTCTGTTTCTCTGTAGAGTTTATCACATGGGGGAAAATGGGAGTTTAAACAGTGATTAACCCATGAAAATCATGCAATTGACATTAAAACATGCTTAAAACAACATTTACACAATTGACATTATCCCGTGGAGAATCAGGGAATAACCAGGTAAGAAATAGCAAAAAGTCATTCACGGGAAAATTCCATGAATGAGTTATTGTTGTTTCTTGCCTGGTTCTTCACGGCATAATGGCATTTTAATCACATTTCATCTCAACTTTGTGTGAAAACCATTTGTGCAATTGCAAGCAAGTGTGGATTAATCACGGATTATGAATGAGATAACAGCACTTGGTGTGTGAAAACCATTCACACATTTGTGGGTTAGCCACAGGTTAATCACCGTTTATACTTCCAATTTTCCCCCGTGTGAAGAACTCCTTTGTTCTGTTCTGACACTAGCCTCTTGAGTACAGATTCCTCATCAGGACTATCAGATGTGTTGGCACTCCCAGGTCTTTAAGGGCATTCCAAAGTCTTTCCACATCTATGCAGTCAAAGGCTTTGCTGTGGTCTATAAAGCACATACTGATTTTCTTTTGAAATTCCCTGGTACGCTCCATTAGCCATCATATGTTTGCAGTGTGGTTCCTTGTGCCTCTTCCTTTCCTAAATCCTGCTTGGATCCCTGGTATTTCTCTCTCCATGTATAGTTGGACTCTATGTTGTAGAGGTTTGAGCATAATATTATGCTATGGTCCTATAGTTGCTGCAATCTTTTGTTTCTCCTTTTTTGTGGATGGGGATGTATATTGATGGTTTCCAGTCTGTTCGCCATCATTTTGCTTTCCATATCTATTGACATATGATAGTTAGCACTATAGTTGACTCTGTCAATATGGATTTTAGCAGCTCAATTGGAACATCATCTGCCTGGTGACTTGTTTTTCACTATTTCTCTTATTGCAGCTTCTACCTCAACTGCCTTAATAAAAAGCATACTTTCTGTATTAATTTCTTGCATACTTTCTATATTAATGGTTGTTTAATCAACTACCTTGAAAGCCTGTTATCAGCTTCAAAAGAAAAATCTACTTTTATTTAATTTCATGCAATGATTGTAGGGCCATCCAGCAATTTGCAAAAGCAAATGCTCATTGTTTCTGACCTGTCCTTGCATCTTTGTGGGAACTTGTAAGATAGTTCCAAGCCAATAAAAACTGGCAGTGGGAATAAGCCAGAAGTGAGTAACTGAAGGCTCTACAGATGCTGCTGTATTGTCATTCTCATCCACCTTTAACACTGGCTGTTTTGGCTAGGCCTGCGCAGTCCAACAACATCCAGGGAGTCAACAATTGCCCACCTCTAGGGTAAAGGCATACATTAACCACAACTTTTTCATTGCCCTTCCTGATTTCATAGGTACATGGTAGAGTTGGAGCCCACTTTTTAACTCAGTTGTTATGGTCATATATCACAAGCTGTCTCTGGGCATCTTTTTGTTGTTATGTTACACCAAGCCATTTCTGAAATGGCAACCCTAAAGTGAGCCTATCATGGGGATTTTGGGGGGACTGAAAATGTGTGACTCACCCAAGCAGGGAATCAAACTCTGGTCTCCAGTATAATGCTCAAGCCACTACACCATGCTGGCTCTCCTGGGCATCTCTTACTGGTTTGAAATTCTGGGAGAGGGATAATGTTGTGTGCTGTTCCCATCACATTCAATGGAACAGTAATGAAAGGATGAGACAGTACAGGACCAATGAAAGACACACACACACACACACACACACCATTTTCCAAGCATTCTTCTGTTAATGCTGGTGCTCTCCCACAAGCCAGTGCCTTGCCCAGCTGTGCCATGATGAGTGCATAGTACCTGTCATTTTAATATCCATCCATACAATGGAGCAATATTCCATTTAGTATTCTGAAGGCAGGCAGAGGGAAGAGCAATGGCATCCATATTTATTAGGCCTGCTGTTCTGTGTACTGGAGAGAAAATAGAGTCTGTCTGCCAATGAGATCCCATAGTAAGTTTGATCCCTATTTGCCCCCTTCGTTCCCCACATTGGCAAAATTGCCTCCTCTCCACTATCACCACTGCACCTCCTGCCAGGAATTATGAAATGACAAGGTATGAATGGCAATCAGGTTTTTATTGAATTTTTATAATGTTGATATTTTAGTGTTGGTATTATGCTTTTTATGTATTTTTGTAATCCTGTATTTTGTATATGTTGTATACTTTTTTTTTGATGTAATCCCGCCTCAATTCACAGGGAGAGGTGGGATATATAAATAATAATAATAATAATAATAATAATAATAATAATAATTAAGATTTTTTTCCTCCCAGACAGTAAAATAAATTTTAAAACTTATCAATATATTTCCTCTTTATGACATCTTAAAAATTTCCATCTGAAGTAATTGTTTCACCCTGCCAGTCCTCGTATCACCCTACATATGAACTTTTAATGCAATGATGGGGCAAAGTCTAGCCTGTGGGTCACAGTTAAACCCTACAGCCAGCTGTTTCCATGTCACCTCCATCACCAGTAAAAGAGAATATATGTTTTTACAGTAGGTCACACATCACAAGCTCCTGCCCTAGTAAAGGAACCAGATCCCATCTCATCTTGGAAGCTAAGCAAGTATTATTAGTATTTTTGCTGTTGTTAATTGCCCTCAAGTCGATCTCGATTTATGGCAACCCTATGGATGAGACATGTCCAAGACCCTCTATCCTCCACTGCTCTGCTTAATTCCTGCAACCACTTAATACCCATGACCTCCTTAATAGAGTCCATCCATCTAGCATGTGGCCTTCCTCTCTTCATACTTCCCTCCACCTTCCCCAGCATTATTGGGGGGTTTTCCCCCAAAGAGTCCTCTCTTCTCATGATTTGTCTGAAGTATGACAGTCTCAGTTTGGTCATCTTGGCTTCCAGGGAGGTTTCCAGTTTGATCTGTGCTAGGATCCACTTGCTTGTCCTTTTTGGCTGTCCATGGGATCCTCAGCACTCTTCTCCAGCACCACATCTCAAATGAATTGATTTTCTTCCTATCATCTTTCTTAACTGTCCAGCTGTCACATCCATACCTGGTAATAGGGAATACAATGGCTTGTATGAGTCTAACATTTGTGCTGAGTTATATATCTTTGCATTTTAGAATCTTTTCTAGTTCTTTCATAGCCACCCTCCCCATTCTTAGTCTTCTTCTGATTTCCTGACTGTAGTCCCCATTTCTATCAGTGTTTGATCCCAGCTATGGGAATTCTTTTACTATTTGTATTTCTTCATTATCTAGGTTGAACTTGTGACGGTCCTTGGTGGTCATTATTTTTGTTTTCTTTATGTTCAGCATTAAGCCTGCCTTTGCACTTTCTTCTTTGATCTTTCTTAGGAAGTGTTCCAGGTCTGTGTGGTTTTCTGCTAATATCATGGTGTCATCTGCACATCTTAGATCAGGGGTAGGCAACCTTTCCCCTTTAAGGGCCGAGGGACTTCAGCTCCCAGAAGCCTCAGCCATGTTGGCCAATAGTCCCATGTTGGCCAATAGCTCCTGGGATTCTGGGAGCTGAAGTCCCTCGGCCCTTAAAGGGGAAAGGTTGCCTACTCCTGTCTTAGATTGTTGACATTCCTTCCTACTATTTGCACTCCTCCTTCTTCTGTGTCCAAGCTTGCTTTTCCTATAATGTGTTCTGCATACAAGTTGAACAGATAGGGTGATAGGATGCAGCCTTGTCTGAAACTTTTGCCAATTGGGAACCATTCTGTTTCTCCATGTTGTGTTCTGACAGTAGCCTCATGTCCTGAGTACAGATTCCTCATCAGGACTATCAGATATGCTGACACTCCCATGTCTTTAAGGGTGTTCCATAGCCTTTCATGGTCTATGCAGTTAAAGGCTTTGCTGTAGTCTATAAAGCACATTCTGATTTTCCTTTGGAATTCCCTGGTGTGCTCCATAGCCCTTGTTTATTTGCAATTTGATCCCTAGTGCCTTATCCTTTCCTGAACCCTGCTTGAACCTCTAGGATCTCTTTTTCCATGTATGGTTGGAGTCTTGTAGAATTTTGAACATGGTTTTACTTGCATGGGAGATCAATGCTATGGTCCTATAGTTGCTGCAGTGTCTTATGTATCCCTTTTTGTGGATAGGGATGTATATTGATTGCTTCCAATCTGTTGGCCATCATTTTGTTTTCCATATCTGTTGACATATGTTGGTTAGCACTAGAGTCTGCTAGAGTCTCCACATCTGCCCTCCTTTTTTGAAATCTTTTGTTTGAACTTCGCATCTCATACTAAAGAGACTGTGGCAGTTACATCTGCTGGAACACACATATGGGAAAGACCAATATATGCACTCATTTTGGCAAGGAGAATTGAAAACCATGATTGCAGACACTACATGGGCTCATATGTGGTCTTCACCCCCATACAAATCCCATTCAGCATCTGTGAGGCAGAATACTTTGAAAACCATCCATAGATGGTATCTCACACCTGTAATGCTATCTAAAATGGTTAAAACACTCTCTCCTGAATGCTGGAGGGGTTTTAAATCTAGAGGCTCTTATATGCATATGTAGATTGAATGTCCTAAAGTGAGAAAATTCTGGGATGCAGTTCTCTATCAAATTTCATGTATCACTGATCAAACCATAAATTTCTGTCCAATTTTGCTTTTACTTTCTATATTTATTAAATGTAATTCTAACTTGAAACATAGGAAACTAATCATTTTTCTTATCAGTGCTACCAGATTAGAAGTAGCTAAAAGTTGGAAATCAGAAGAACTGGTGGTCTAGAATTTGGGGTATGTGGTTGATGGAGAAACTGTCTACTACAACAAGGTTTAGATGCTTCACACTTTAGTGAGGAGTTAGCCTTTAGATGCTTCACACTTTAGTGAGGAAAAAAATGCACAATAAACTTTTGGGGAAGCACTTCAAACAAAGGATCAATAGCTGAAAATCTGAGAAGTGTAATCAAAGAGGGGAAATTCTCTAAATTAGACTGTTAAATGTCAGGCAAAAATGAAAAATGACTTTTTAATTGAGGACGAGTTGTTTACAAGCTCTGAAAACCGGTTACAAATAATTAGTTGCTTACAAAAATACTGACACATTTTAAGAAGACTGGATGATCCTTATTGACTATGTTATTCATCACTCCCACCACATCCAACCTCCTACTATGCAGACAGATCTTTGGATGAACACTCTACACCTTGAAAAGCCGGATTTTCTGGCTTTTGCTGAGAACTATTTTATTTTTTTTATTCTACTGCAGAATAACTATTCATCAGATACATACCCTTGGCCCTTGTAACTAATGGTTGTTGTTTTTGTCATTGTTCTACAGAGTGTATGTGCTTTATTGTAAAAACTCAATAAAAAATTAATTAGAAAAAATAAAGTGTTTTGCACAGTTTTTTTTAAATATAATCATTTCTTGAAGATGTGGTTTCTTTTGTATCAATGTTTGCTCACTTTTTGTTCTTCCATACCACATTGCAAACTTCAGAAATGTATGACTGTGGAGTGTTAAGTGTATTTTGAGGTTTAAGTGTATTCCCTCACCTAAACACAAATTAAACACCCACTAGCATTTAGGTCTGGAAAGTACAGATGTACCAAGTCTGAACTGAAAAACTGAAAGTCAAAAGTTCAGTCAAAATGCACATTTCTCACACGCTTCTCATCCATCACTGCTGCTAGACAATGCACAATTCAAGGGTGATAAACATTCAATTTTTTTTCACTATTGCATATCTGCTGCTTTTAGCTAGGAATCATAGCAAGCCACAGCAAAGAAAGCATTGGCATTCAATTGAGCATATAGATGACAAAAGGGTTTTGTCATCAATTCTAGAGTTGAAGCAGCGTCAGGGAGGCAAAAAATAAAAAAATCAATCTGCATTTATAACAGTTGAAGAACTTTTGCCCGATGGCAGGCCTATAGGCTCAAGAGGAAACATTTCACTATATTAGGAAATGAGCAACCAGCTGTGGCAAAAAGTGTTCTTTTGTACCTGAGTTGCCTGCCAGCTAGCATTAGCTCAGAATCTACATTTAGTGAAGCTGATAGATAAGGGTAAAGACTTCTTTTTTTAAAAGCCTTTAGATGCTTCACACTTTAGTGAGGGAAAAATGCACAAGAAACTTTTGGGAAAGCACTTCAAACAAAGGATCAATAGCTGAAAATCTGAGAAGTGTAATCAAAGAGGGGAAATTCTCTAAATTAGACTGTTAAGTGTCAGGCAAAAATGAAAAATGACTTTTTAATTGAGGACGAGTTGTTTACAAGCTCTGAAAACCAGTTACAAATAATTAGTTGCTTACGAATTCCTTTTTTCCAATCATAAGGATATAAGTACATTATATTATGTTGCAAATTCTATATTATACATATTGCAAATGTAACTAAGCAATAGATAACATCACTTCATTTGGAGTGAACAGCAGTTACTTTCATAGTTTTCATTTATGGCCTCACAAAACAGCAGAAGGTTGTTAGTTTCAATGCCACTTGAGGGGAGCACTTCAAAAATCTGAATCCTCTCCCACTATCGAATTGGATCATGACCTGAGTGTTGAACTAGAACTTCAGGAGACCAGGTCTCAAATCCCTGCTCAGCCATTGAAGCCTACTGAGTGACCTTGGGCAAGTTACATTCAGCCTTACAGAAAGGCAATTGGGGGTGGGGGGTGGGGGGGGAAACCTTCTAAATAAATCTTACCAAGACAACCCTATCATAGGGTCACCATAAGCTAGAATCAATTTGAAGGCCCACATCAACAACAACACTGCCAACAACATGGTTGCATATTAACTAAGTGACTATCAAGTACTAAATACTAATACATAAGTGTTAACAATACTGTTCAATATCAACAAATATTGAATTTAGTATCACACATCTCTTTCACATATCAGAAAATGTCTGATGAATGTTCAGCATGTAAGGCAAGTTTGTGGTACAATGGAAGGTCTGTAATGAAATATTTGTGGTAAAAAAGAGTATTTGTTTTGAAAATAGTCAGATTTTAGACTAGAGCTGCATCTGCACAGAAATAATCCAGTTTGACACCACTTTAACTGCCATGGTTCAGTGTTATGGAATTCTAGGAATTGTAGTTTTGTGAAATGTTTAGACTTCTCTGTCAGAGAGCTCTGGTGTCACAACAAACTACAAATCCCAGGATTCCAGAGCATTGGGCCATGGCAGTTAAAGTGGTGTCAAACTGGATTATTTCTGAAGTTTGGATGCCACCAAGGGTACCTTTCTTTTCAAAAGACAAAAAAGGGTCCTTGTTCTAGAGGGGGTGCATGGCATGTGGGTATATTCTCTGTATCATCTGTAATGTATCACTCTAAAGTGTACAGAAGAAATGATTGGAAAAGGCTCCTCCCTCACTTCCATATATTTGAAAGTGGGATCTTGACCAATTCCCCAAGCTAATGGTAGTCAAAAGTACAATCCTCCAGATGTCATTGAACTGCAATCCCAGCAGTGGCATAAGGCCAAGGGCAAATGGAATTTCCCATCCCTCATCATTGAGAGGACTACACTCTGGCCAACTCTTCCCCAAACTATGAGTGCAGTTCTTTCAGAGACTTAATAGTAATAATATCCTTTCCAGCATTATCCCTTGTTGGATACTATTCAGTTGTCTTTAGCATGGTGGATATGATTCATTTATTCTTCATCAGAGAAAATAAAAAGTGGAAGAAAGGGAGCACACTCTCACATACAGTTTTACAAGCAGAGCAATAATGTTTATTTAAGATATTTCTCTCAACAAAATCACATTTAGAGGAGAGCCTTCTGCCCTCACTTCCCTCCCTACTTCTTTAGGTAATATAAAAGCATGGCATGTTTAAAGATTAACAGATGGTTGCAGGGGACATACGTTCTTGGCAGCACAAACTGAAAATGTATGCCACAAGATACATCTCTGAACTGGGAGGGATATTTGCTGGGTATTTTGAGATCCATGAATCTACTAGAGCTGTTCTTTATCTGGCAGCATGTTGGAAAATTATGCTCCTGTAGAAAGAGAGACTGAAGGGCAAGTCTTTCCAGAATTTTCACCTGTAACAGTGGTATTCCCTGACCTGGAGACACCCAGTGCAGGGGGTGAGACTTCAGGGGGGCAGGACATCTGGAGAGGGACTTCCAGCAGACTCCCAGAGTGTGGGGTGCGTGGCCCTGAGGGGCACCTACTCAGCCCCAGGGAGCAGTCACACGGACCCAGAAAGGCCCAGTGAACAGCCCTGCAGGCCCCAGAAAAACCCAGGGAGCAGCCCTGTAGCCCCAGAAAGGCCTGGAGAGCAGCCACACTGGCCTAGAAGGGCCCAAGGAGCAGGCCCTTGGCCCCAGAAAGGCCCAGGGAGCAGCCACACTGGCCCAGAAGGGCCCGGGGAGAAGCTGCACTGTCCCAGAAGAGCCCTGGGAGCAGCTGTACAGGCCAAGAAAGACCCAGGGAGCGGCCTCATGGCCCCAGAAACACCCAGGAAGCAGCCCCACAGCCCCAGAAAAGGATGAAGGAGCAGCTGCACAGGCCCAAAAAGGCCCAGGGAGCAGTGCAGCCCAGTAGAGCACACAACACAGGCCAAGCAGCTCCTGTGGTGATGCTGAGCAGCCCCTGTGTGGACCCAACACCCATGGGAAGATGGGGCGGTGACCAAGTGAGATATGTTCAGTGATATATCGTAGCTTTTCAATGCTATCGTAAAGAAGCCTCAGAATCTTATGTCACCTTTGACTTAACTTAAATTTATGGATACATAAGTAGTAGAAGTGCTAAAAAACCCTGTTAGTGAATTGAGGAGATGTGTATCAGGTCACTGGTAAGAGTGTTTAACACTCACTGGTGCATGATGTGCACCAGGCACTTTGCAGGCTCTGCTACATAGTATTGTAGAGTGGGCCCTTGGTACCCACTGGGGTTTGGTTCCAGCTCACCCTCCCCCTGTGGATAGCAAAATCTGTGGATGCTCAAGTCTCATCATATATAATGGCATAGTAAAATTATATGTCTTATATAAAATAGCAAAATCAAGGTTTGCTTTTTGGAATTTATATATTTTTGAATATTTTCAAGCCATGGATAGTTGACATAAAGAAGCCATGGATATGGAGCACAGATTGTATCAGCAACCCTTTAGTAGAGACAGATGTCATGAAACTGACGTTTATACTCAAGTCCACTTATGCAGATATAACTCCCATATAGGATCCTGGCCATCATGTCTAATAGCATGTGTCAGAACCAGTAAACTCTGATCCCAATGTTCAGACAAAGAGTCTTGATATGATGAACAAACAAAAAACTTGTATTGAAGACATTGAACAGAAGTTACCAGCAAAGCGTTTAGGTCAGAACTGACCTGTTCCACCCACTACCATAATATTAAAACATAAATTATTACAACTCCACCCCCAGCTAATTGGTATGCAAACCCTTATTCCCACAGCTCAAGCTTAACAGTCCCTTTATCTCCCCCCTGCCTCTCTGCTTGCCATTCCTTAACTCTACAGTTCTACAGCTCTACAAAAAAGAAAATTCCTCCTACACATTCCTAATTCCTTACAAAGACAGGCACCATTACTAAGTAACTGAGCCCCCCTGATAATACATAGCATTGCCTATCCCATCCTCCCCAGTAATACCACCAGTCTCCCCATACACACAATACCATATGCCCCCAGAACCAACATGACACAACCAAACTTGGATTCTGACAATCCTGAGACCATCCTGGTTTCAGCATAATTACTGGAAAGATTTGTGTCTAGCATAGGTGTCTCTCTCTCTGCTTTCTGCAAAATTGTATAATAAACTTTTGCTTGCTGCGCTTCACCTCTTTTGTCTTGAGTTGACTAGGTATTTGGTACTTAGAAACTATATCTCACACTATGTATCCTGCATTTAGAATGCTTTGTTTTATGAAAGATCTTTGGAAGCTAACCATGAACTTAATCTGGAATCCAATTTGCAAGGAATGCATCTAAGAGGGAAAACATGTATTGCAAGAAGTATTTATTTTACTTAATATCTAGTTTTACCATCAGAAGCAATAGTTCTGTCCCAAAAAAAATTTGAGCTAGGTTTCTGAGCTCCATGTTTCCAGGCTCACAAATGAGGGTCATTACAAGAGTAAACCATTATTATGAGAAAATTTCTTTTTTTTCTTTTTTCTTTTTTTATGGTTTAATTTTTATTATGACAAACACATCAAAATAACATGAAACATATATACCATTACAAAACATGCATACTTGTATACATACATATAACACATACTCTAACAAAGACAAACACTAAACCAACATTGATTACACATAAATAAAAGTTACTTCCTAAGCTTCAGCTACATATTATTTAAGAAGCTTCAATCTCAACCTCAATGCCAGGGGTAGGGAACCTTTCCCCTTTAAGGGCTGAGGGACTTCAGCTCCCAGAAGCCTCAGCCATGTTGGCCAATAGTCCCATGTTGGCCAATAGCTCCTGGGATTCTGGGAGCTGAAGTCCCTCTGCCCATAAAGGGGAAAGGTTGCCTACCCCTGCTCAACGCCATATTGTAATAAATTATATCACCATATATTATCATTTTTCTGCTTCTACCACCGCCTCCCGTGAAGGAGAAGCCAGAAAAAAAGAAAAGAAAAATAAATCCAATTTATTTTAATTTTCATGAATATAGGAAACTAAACTACGCAAACTATATTAGTCTAGAGCTAATAGTATTCACTATTTTTCAGAAAATTTATCAAGGGCTCCCAGTCCATTTTTATTGCGTCCCGGAACTTCTCTCTTAAGAGTAAGATAAGTTTATCACAGTTCTTTCATACTCCACAATTGTCCATTTCCCTGATCACTTTCGGGGTGCTCCTCCTCCATGCATATACATACAGAAGCCTCTTAACCAGGGGTAGGCAACCTTTCCCCTTTAAGGGCTGAGGGACTTCAGCTCCCAGAAGGCTCAGCCATGTTGGCCAATAGTCCCATGTTGGCCAATAGCTCCTGGGATTCTGGGAGCTGAAGTCCCTCGGCCCTTAAAGGGGAAAGGTTGCCTACCCCTGCTCTTAACTCTCCTTCGCCTCGCTGCAATATTCAGAAACCGCCCAAAGCTTAAGGTTGCTATTTTTTAAAGAGAGTACCTTGTAGCCTAAGCTTCGCTTGCTCCCAAACTTTCTCATTCACTCTTAAAATAGTTGGTGGTGTTCCATACCACCCCTGTTGGGATGGTAGCCTCCGGCAAGGTATTGGTGGCTAACATTTCTCTGTTTCTTCTCCTTCTCTAACTCCTCTGGTCTCTTCAGCTTGTTTATAAATGACTCAGAGGAGGATTTGAAAGCCCCTTCATACTCCCCTTACCAAGGGAGAAAAAAAAATTAGCTAAAAAGAGATCTTCATGGCCTATTTACCTTGCCGAGCCTACGGAGCAACAGCTTGGTCCGTCTTCATGGAGCACCTTACCAACCGGAAGCCTATTATGAGAAAATTTCTAACAGTTTATGCAGGATCTTCACAATACAAAGGCTACCCCTTTGCTGCTTTGACATTTAAAGACTAGTAAAAATATAACTTTTCCACAGTAGCATGGCATCCCCTTTAAAAAAGAGCAACTTTCTCTCCCATCCATGCAGGGGACAGACTGCATTTTTTCCTGCATGTTCCCCACCAGTTTTTCACTTTTTGGACTTTCCTCTCAAATGTACTTAAGATTGTATATAGCAGGGTAGAGGACCTTGTGGCTCTCTAGATGGAGTGGATGTGTTGGCCATGGATTATGATAGCTGCAATACACCTGATTGGAAGGGCACCTCTTCCCCATCCCAAATATATAAACAATAGAAAGACTCAGTATTTTGAGTCAGTATTTTTCCGTCAGCGGATGTCTGTTATCAGACTACTGTGCTCACTTGGCCTTTCATTAACTGTATCCCTTCATCTAGTGCCCAAACATTCATTCCCATTGTTTAATTTAGTTTCTGTTCTGTTGCAGTTATATCACTCCTGTGTCATTTTTCAAGAGCTATTTCCACTTGCAGCTCCTGTGTCAACTTTTCAGCTCACAATCTATAATTACACCTTCCAATAAATCCTCTCCCTCAATGGCATGTCTATTAACTTCCTTATTGACCTCTGCTGACCTACATCTCATATGCTGAGCTGCCACCACCCTTCCTACTCTTCTCATGCAAAGTATTTTCCTTCCTTTCCATTTATATCCAAGTCACTTTATTCCTTGTTTAGCTTCAGCTTTCTTCTTCCCACACTTCCATCAATTATCTATTACCTTTTCCCCTGCCTTTTCCCAAACTAGGACTCAAGGTGGCTCATTTCTGGACAATTGTTGAGGTATCACATCCCCCTTCAGCCCAGAATTGTCAGTTGCCTGCTGTGATCAATAACTATGGCTTCTTTCACTGTGAGCCCAAATTTCTCAATGGCACATCATATCAAACCTTCCAAATGAGTACTGAAGTTGCCATCTTCAGTATGGGTCCAGATTTGGTAAAGGGATCATGTGAGGGACATACCTCCAACTATATGGACACACCTTCCCTGATTGCTCCCTCCCTTATTATTGGCCTTCAATATCAATATTTGCCCTCCTTTACATCACTGGCCAGAAGAGAAAACAGATGACAAGTGAAGTTTGTATTTCCTTACTGATATGGAGGGGACCAGTAAACAGTTTAAAGGATGTTACAATGACTGATTTATGGGTACCAGCCAGGATGTGCCTAGCTGAAGATGAGATAACATTAACATCCCATCTCCTCTCCTTGGAAGTTGTTTACTTCAAAGAGTAGGAATCTGGAACCTTTGATATAAAATAGCAACTCTTTATCTCAGGCTACTTTTAAGGGTATAAATGCTCCCCAAAATCTCAGGCACATTGGGTCTGGTTAGATTTCATGGTGCCACTGTGGACTCTGACTTGGGTCCCAGCTCTTTCTTTGTTGTCCTTTCTTTTTTCATATTAGTTGAGTGTATCCATCTTCATTCATTGTTAAAGCAGCCTCCTTCAGGTAATTATCACCATTAGAAAACCTTGTATTTCCTCTCCAAGCTAACTGCTTTATTCCTGAGTTCATGTGTGTATGAGTGTATGGTAGATTGTCTTTGTATGTTTGAATCCCTCAAATAAATTACAGTTCATTGGAAAGCTTTGTCTCTATCAGTCTATCCTCTAGCAACCTCCGTAAACATAGGATAAAAGATCCCATTGAAAACGTGGACTTATAAGAAGGAGATGGAAAAGCAGAAGACAAATGATGGTTGTACCTCTTTCTCCTCACCTATTAGGGAAGACCACTAAGCAACTGATAGGGTGTGCTAGAGAAGCAAACCTACTCAACTCTGGACTAAAATGTGTCAAGAGAAAGCCTAGGCTGAACTCAGCAAGCTAGATTTCTGCATGAATTTTTTAGGTTCAGGAAAATAAAGTGCAATCTTGTCTACTCAGAAGTCAATAGCACTGAATTCACTGTGGTTTACTTCCAGGTGAGTGAACACTGCCTTACACTGGAATCATGTTCCAGTAGCAGCTGCAGGGGTGGAGAGAACTATGGGCACAGTGGCATTAAAAGAAGTGAAGCATTGGAGCAATAGGGTGCTCAAAGCTGGCAGATTTTGTCTACCCCCCCCCCCCAGCACTGTGCAACTGCAAGCATAGTGCATCAACAGGAATTTAGACTAAATATTTGCCAATGCCTGATTGTATGCATTGTGAAAATTGAAGGTATGATTAATTTGTTTCACAGCTGATTTCTTTTAAAGCTAACAAAAAAAAATTGCACTGGTGAAAGAAATCATGCAATGAATTAATGATCACCAGCCAATGTTAGCAATTGTTGTTAACTGCCTTCAAATTGAACTCAACACATGGCAACCCTGTGAATGAGACATATCCAAGACACCTTAATCCTCTACAGCTGTGCTCTTGTCCTGCAGAATCAGGGCATTCTCCGAACTGTGATTAGCTGGCTCCAACTATGCTTGCCCAACTCCTCCCTTTTTTATCACAGTTTTTATCAGGGGTAGCCAATATAGTAGGTCCAGAGGCCAATTTTCTCCTTCAGGACTGCCCAAGGGCTTCAAAGACTGCCACCATTGTTCCGAAATAATCAAACCCAGAACTACCCAGACATTCACTTCTGGTAAGAAATAGATATAGATATAGATATATATTCAATAGTGCAGGAGATAGCTGTAACCTATTTAAAAGATGAATCACAGCTCCTGGAAGCCTTAAAGGGTGCATCTACATTGTAGAAATAATGCAGTTTGACATCACTTTAACTGTCATGACTCCATGCTGCATAACACTAGGATTTGTAGTTTTGTGGGGCACTCTTTGGCAGAGAAGGCTAAAGACCTTGTAAAACTAAAAATCTCAGAACTCCATAGGATGGAACTATAGTACTTAAAGGAGTCTCAAACTGCATTATTTCTATAGCATAGATCATAGAATCATAGAATCATAGAATCATAGAGTTGGAAGAGACCACAAGGGCCATCCAGTCCAACCCCCTGCCATGCAGGAACTCCCAATCAAAGCATCCCCGACAGATGGCCATCCAGCCTCTGCTTAAAGACCTCCAAGGAAGGAGACTCCACTACTCTCCGAGGGAGTGTGTTCCACTGTCGAACCGCCCTTACTGTCAGGAAGTTCCTCCTAATGTTGAGGTGGAATCTCTTTTCTTGCAGCTTGCATCCATTGTTTTGGGTCCTAGTCTCTGGAGCAGCAGAAAACAAGCTTGTTCCCTCCTCGATATGACATCCCTTCAAATATTTAAACACGGCTATCATATCACCTCTCAGCCTTCTCTTCTCCAGGCTAAACATCCCCAGCTCCCTAAGTCGTTCCTCATAGGGCTTGCTTTCCAGACCCTTCACCATTTTAGTTGCCCTCCTTTGGACACGCTCCAGTTTCTCCACATCCTTTTTGAATTGTGGTGCCCAGAACTGGACACAGTATTCCAGGTGAGGCCGGACCAAAGCAGAATAGAGTGGCACTATTACTTCTCTTGATCTAGACACTATACTTCTACTGATGCAGCCTAAAATTGCATTGGCCTTTTTAGCTGCTGCATCACACTGTTGACTCATGTTCAACTTGTGGTCCACCTGGATTCCTAGATCCCTTTCACAGGTAGTCTCATTCAGCCAGGTGTCCCCCATCGTATATCTGTACTTTTCGTTTTTCCGCCCTAAGTGCAGTACCTTACATTTCTCTGTGTTGAATTTCATTTTGTTAGCTTTGGCCCAACTTTCTAGTCTGTTCAAGTCATTTTGAATTTTGATCCTGTCCTCTGGGGTATTAGCTACTCCTCCTAATTTGGTGTCGTCTGCAAATTTGATAACTATGCCCCCAATACCATCATCCAAGTCATTAATAAAGATATTGAATAGCACTGGGCCCAGGACAGAGCCCTGTGGCACCCCACTGGTCACTTCTTTCCAAGTTGAAAAGGAGCCATTGTTGAGCACCCTTTGCGTTCGACCAGTTAACCAATTACAAATCCATGTAACAGTTACTTTGTCTAGCCCACAGTTACTTTGTCTAGCCCACCATAAGAGGGGTCAGTAGCATCACTGGCAGTGGTGGAGGGGTGCAGGCTGCACTGGGTGATACCCCAGAAGTGGGGTGACACCCTGTTGGGCCCCTGGCCCCACAGGTGCTGCCCAAGCCTGTGCAGGCACCCCTTGGGTCTGCACGGCTGTGGTTCCAGCCCATGTGGATGCTGTTTCAGCCCGTGCAGGTGTGCCTCTGGCCATGCCTCACACCCATGTGACTGCTCCCATGCACTTCCTGCACCCGTAAGTCCCACCACACATGCTGTCTCCCCCTGGAGGTTCCACGCCCCACACTGGTAACACTCAGTGTGGGGTCACCATTGAGAGGGATGATTCATCCTCTTTTTCCTCAGAAAAGTGTCAATCTAGAGGCATCCAGGGGTCAAATGGCCACTGCATGGGACCTCGGGGCCATTTTTTTTTTTGTTACACCAATATTTATTATAAAACATATTTATTATTACACTTAAGCTAATATATTACATATATGTATATCAACTTTTCTTATTATAACTAGAGGCTTAACAATTGAATTGTTAGGTCAATAGCAACTCTTTTTTTTTTAATAGATTTTTATTAAGAACATAAATATATAAACATAAACAGACATGCATACATCCATATTGCATACATACTTACGTACAACCCATATATAAACTAACGACAAAGAAAGAAAAAAATGACTTCTTAGCTGTAACTGAGCAGGTGTACTTTCAACCTATATCTTCAATATAACTGATTTTTAACCTAGACCAAGTCTACATCGAGAACCTAATATCTCCAGATATCCTTTTAAGGGGAATTCATATCTCGGAATGGAGTGGTATATACAAAAGACAACATCAAGAGTCATTCAATTTCTCTGTCCTCAAACTATTTAAGTGTACCTCTTTATATACAACTCAAAATATACTGTTGCAGCTCTACTCTTGATATGAAAATCCTTCTTCAACATACTAATCAGCGGCAATTGAAAAGAACCACTAACTAAACATTATAGCAACTCTTGATTAACTTTTATTTTAAAAATGACATAGAGGACCAAGGCATTAGTCTAACAGATTCCTATGGCTATTTTTATAACCACTTCTCATCTCCTTTCCTATTTACAGCTTGCCCCCTTTTTATAAATCTTTTCCAGCAATTATAATGCATAGTTACTGGGGAGATTTATTCTGTCTCAGTATTATTTCCATTTCATAATATTTCATTAAACTTTATTTGTGTGTCATTAAACTCACACCCTCTCCGTTCCTATACGTAGTTATCTTGTCATCATAAATCCACTCTTAATGAGATTTAATTTCTCTACTAACAATAAAAAGTAATGAAAAAAATGAAAATTTTGCAACAAATGATTGCAAAGTGCAGAAACTGAGCCAGTGGACTGGAAAAATGAGATAAGTATTATTCTTTTCCTTCACTGACACAGCAATATATTAACAATTTATGTGCCACCCATTCAAATTGTCTAATTGGATTGGAGGAATTTGGACAATAAGTCTGAAGGGCTGTCTCCGAGGAGCCATTTTCGGTGATTTTGGAAACATTTTTAAAGATCTTCAGCAATAAAAAAAGGAAAGAGAAATAACCTGACTTCCAAAGATGATGAATAAAAAGCACATTGCCAGTATACATTATGCACAGACTGGATGCCCTGGCTTAGCCCTTGACTGATGTCAGCTGACAAACCCCAAAATATACTGGCTGCAATTCTGTATCACCTAGCCTGCAGGAATAATCCAGTTTGCCATTACTTTGACCGCCATGGCCCAATGCTACAGAATGCTGGGATTTGTAGTTTGTTGTGGCACTAGAGCTCTCTGACACAGAAAGCTAAATGTTTCACAAAACTACAGTTCCTAGAATTCCATAGCATTGAGCCATGGAAGTTTAAGTGATGTTAAACTGGATTATTCTTGCAGTGTGGATGCAGCCCAACTAAGGGACTTTACAGACTGCCAGAAATAATGCAGCTTGAGTCCACTTTAACTGTCCTGGATCAGTGCTAAGGAACCATGGGAACTGTAGTTTATTGTGGCACCAGAGTTCTCTGACAGAGAAGGCTCAATGTCCCAGAAAAAAAAAATACAGTTCCCATGATTCCCTAGCATTGAGCCAGGACAGTTAAAGTGACCTCAATCTGCATTATTTCTCGCCGTCTGTAAAGCCACTTTAGCTACATATTTCTGGCCGTCTGTAAAGCCACTTTAGCTACATAACCACTTTAGCTACATAACCACTTTAGCTACATATATAAATAGCATCTCCTGGCCAGCCCATCCAATCCCCACTTACTGGTCAGCAGCCACTATATTCTAATCTATATTGCCCTGTTAATTGGGAAGCAGCTAACTGACATTCCTACCTCCTCCTGTGAATGATCTCTGGTGCAGTAGTCAGAAGCATGGCCACTGTCACAATTCCCCCTCCCACTGGAACAGATCCTGTTGCTCATAGCAACTGCTGCCTGATAGTGAAACTTTCACTGTACTAAACTACCCAACATAGGTGAATGACTCTGTTTATACACTGAATATACTGATCAGAAATAAACTAGATGAACTATTCCCTTCATGTACTTGTTACAGCAAACTTTACTGTCTTCTCCATGTGGCTTTTGAAGCCTTCCATGAATTTGTCAATGAATTAATTGATGCCGTGTAATTTGATTTATGAATTATGAATGAATTTATGAATGAATTTATCCATGAATTAATTGAGTCTCTATTGCTGATGTATATATACATGTGTATAAACAGTTTGTTGTGGCCTTTTCATTGTTATGTTACTATTATTGTTTACACAATTCATTTTTCAAGCTTGAGCTTATAGTTAGTAATTAAATTGCCCTTTTTATCATTCAAAACACACTGCAGAAATAATCTAGTCCTGGCTCAGTGCTAGGGAATTCTGGGAACTGTAGTTTATTGTGGCACCAGAGCTCTCTTACAGTGAAGGTTAAATGTCTCACAAAACTGCAATTCCCAAAATTCCTTAATATTGAGCCAGATTCGTTAAAGCAGTCTGGATTATTTCTGCAGTGTGTTTTGGACCTATGTGGCTTTTGATGTATTTTTTCATGAATTTATTCATGTCACATTGATTTAATATTTTTGAGATACACACACACACACACACAATTGTAGAAACAGTTTGTTATATGCAGGATCACTCATTAGTAAGTTTGGATGCATATACGTTATAGAATTGGTTCTCTGTACCCATGGATTACTTATCCATGGATTCAACTATTCACAGCTTGAATATATATATATATATATATATATCTCCCAAAAACAAAACCTTGATTTTGCCCATCTATATAAGGGACGTCATTTTGCTATGGTATCGTAATTTATGGAACTTGAGCATGCATGGATTTTGGTATCGATGGAAAATCCTGCAACAGCAGATACCATGGGCCCAGTATTTCCAGTTGGTATGTTTAGCACATAAACAGGATCATTCACCTGTGTTAGATAATATAGTATAGTAAGTCAGAGGCTTGATGTGGTTCTTTCACAGGGATCTTCACTGTCCCTACTAAGGAATATTTAGGGATTGCTTTATGAGTTCCTCAAACTAGTGAATACATAGAGATTATGAATATAAACCAGTCACAAATGTGTAACTCTAGGTTATGCATTTGTAACTCCCTTAATGAACTCTGGCTGTCATCTCCTTTCAGTGGGTCATTATACAAATTCAAATATATTTAAAATGAATATGCATTTTATATATATGTAAAGGTATAAACTACCTTTCTGCCAACAAATGGCATTCAATGCAGCTAGCAGTATTAACATAAAATAAAATAGCACATGCAATTAATGAAACAACATGACATAACCAATCAAAGTTCATGGCTTACAGATATGAGTGCTCATGTACAGCCAAATGAGCTGATGCAAGTCAGTCCTTGATTGTTTCAAGGCTCCCATACAAGGATAAATAATCATGCCAGTTGCCAAAAAGCACCTCCACACCATTCTCCCTGTATCTGCATGTCCCAGAGAGTTGCAGAGGAAATATTCTGCAGATAAAAATATATTGGGGGGGGGGGTTTCCACAAAAATCAATTTCCTGCACAGAAAATAAGGGTGTGTTTTTTAATTTTGTTTCATTTTGTGCACAAATGTATGTTTTTATGCAGTTTCTTCACAATATTTGAAGATAGTTGTTTTTCAACCAGGGAGTGAATAATGACAAATATGGGCTGGAATTCTGTTGAGAAGTTAGGAATGCACGAGTATAGTAGTTATGTAACTACAAAATAACTCCTGCCCCCATCCCCCTTTATGGGAAGTGGGGGGCTTTCATGGTCCCTATGTGTTCCCTCAACTAGAGATTATGAATACCAAACAGTTATGAATGTGTAACTCTAGGCTGTGTTGTTGGTATGTACCTTCAAGTTGTTTTCAACTTATGGCAACTCTAAAGTGAGCCTATCACGGGATTTTCAATGTCTGAGGGTGTGTGACTCACCCAAAGTTACCTGGTGGGTTTCCATGGCCGAGCAGGTTGCACATTCAAATCTCCCTAACAGGATTCTAGCCATTCTTTCCATCATAGGTGCCAGAACTACACTGGCATTTGTAGTGGCAGAAGTATAGATGATGATATAACAACATAGGTAAAACAGCTGCAGACTCTGTCATATGGAACAGAAATCAGCAAAGAAAGAAAGATTGCCAAAACAGTTTTACACAGCTGCTTCAAGTTGTATGGGAACTCTCCTAATGCTGGGTCCCATCCTGACAGCCACAAAAAATTTATTTATTAATTTAAAGGATATGTGGGCCTGTCCTATGTCTATGTATAGTCCCACCCCCAAGCCTAGAGATGATATACAACTGGTAAAAATATTTTTTTTAAAACATAGAAAAAAGAACTTCTAAAGCAAATTAAAACACTCTTTACGAACTTTGTAAAGAAAACTAAGTTAGTATTTAAAATAACTTAAAAACCAAAAGAAATTAAAACAGACAAAAATTTCAAACACCAAAGGTCATGTGGAACAACACCATTTTAACTGCCCCCTGGAAGCTTAGAACAGATAGGGCCAGATTAACTTCCCCTGGGCAGGATCAATCAATCAACCAACCAATGAGGAAGGAAGGAAGGAAGGAAGGAAGGAAGGAAGGAAGGAAGGGAGGGAGGGGTTCCACATTTAGGGAACTCAAGCGACAGTTTCTTCTTCTGTCTCACAATCTCTGTGATGCAAATATGCACCACACCAAAAGGTGCCTTTGTAGTTGACTGCTTTCAAGTTGACTTCGATTCATGGTGACCCTATGAATGAGAGACCTCCAAGACACCCTGTCCTCAAGAGCTCTGCTCAGATTTTGCAGACTCAGGGCTATGGCTTCCTTGATCACGTCTACCCATCTGGAATGTAGTCTTCCTCTTTCCTATATATTGTCTTTTATAGTGAGTCATGTCTTCTCATGATAGCCAAAGTGCAACAATCTCCATTAATCATCTTGGCTTCTAGGAAGAATTCAGGCTTGCTCTGCTGTAGGACCCTTTTGTCTTCTCAGCAGTCCACAGTATCCAAAGAATCTTTCTCCAGCATGCCAACATAATAGGCCATTATGCTGACAAAAAGCACCAACAGGATCCAGCCATTATTTGCACTAAAGTACAAAATGAATGGAGGTATGTTTGCTAACCAAATCTACACTCAGTCTCTCCTATATAGGATTTTAACTGTGGGTGTCCACCAAGCTCAAATATGTCTATGTAGCATGGAAGAAAGGCATATGGCTTTCCCTAGACTAGAGACAGGATAATGGCAGGGGTCAACATAGCTGAGCATGAAAAGGGTTGTGACCAACCAGTGATTCTCAACCTATCTTCTCTATTTTTGGCAAGAAATGTTCCTGCTGACAGACAGGGAAATGTAGTGGAGAAGTACACTGCCTCTTCTCTTATGGAATGAGACATCACTTCAGAAGACCTGTATTATAGCTGAAGCCTTTGAGAGCAATCTCTCATTTCTTGCTAGTAGCAGCAACTAGGGATGCTGGAAAATTGTGTGTGCATTGCATTTTTAAGTTAACCAGCCTAGCTTGCATTCCCCAGACAAATATGTAGGTCAAAAGAGTGCTATCCCTCAAATTCTGCACTTCCCCAAATTCTGAAGTGCATTTATCTTCTAAAAAATTGCTGAAAAGTTGTATTATAGAAAATATACAATGTTAAGGAAAAGACCAACCAAAAATTAAAGCCATATCCCACCTCCACTAAAACCTTCTTACTGCTTTCGAGTTCATCCTGGCCTTAAAATTATATCCAGAAATAAAATCATTTTAGGCTTTTATTTCATGAAAAGGCTGGTGGGGAGAAAAAATAAGAGGAGGGTTGATTGACAGGTAAATCTTCTAGTTTGATAACATATTTTATCAGGGGAACTCCAAATCACTGTGCTTTCAAGAAGAATTGCCATTCTGCTTCTATCTTTGTTTGCTCAGTTACTCAGTTGTTCTCTAGCAAGTGTGTCTTGTGATAGATTGTGGGTGAAGCAATTTCAAGATCTGTTTGTGTACAAGTTCTAAATTCTTTCCCTTCTTTTCCCCAAGTATTTCTCATCTTTTCTATAGTAAAGTATCTTTATTTTATTCCTGATAATATGCTTATGTTTGTTGCCTTTTTACTTTCCTACTCTCCATGATGTTTGCTTCTTTGTGTGTCTCTTCATTGTGTAGCATTTAGGCAGTGAGTCCATGTCCTGTCCTATGTCTGTTGCTTCTCCTAGGTAGGAAAAATAAATTGTTCATCTGTATGTGTTCCCATCCTCTATTTGTGGATGTGCTTGAATGAGAAAATAGTCATCATTCTTTTATTCAAAATTATTTTTATTAGTTATTATTCAAACATACACAACTTTTATAACATAAGATATAAAAACATACATACAAATATACAAAATTTTGACATTTATAACATCTACTTACTCCATCATATCTTATTCATCCATTTAACTTATGTCTCATTCCTCACTTGTTACCTCCTGTTTTTACAGTCTTTCCAGTTTCTTTTCCTAGCTTATAAATGTAGTTTGTCTTTCACTGAATAATTCTTCTGTTTGTCTCACTATTCTCTGTTATTCTTAACTATCTCTCTTCTCCCTTTTTTAATAGTCCTTGTATCTGTTAAATTGTCTTCATTAATAGTCCTTGTATAGCCGCTTAGATTGTCTTCATTTAAGCGGGGTATAAATAAATTTTATTATTATTATTATTATTATTATTATTAGATGTTCCTTAAATCTATCCTTTAACTCTTATCTGTCTATACCTATTTATTTTTTAGCTTCTTGCTTGTTTCCTTATTTACCTTCTGGCTTTGTTTTCATAGAATCGTAGAATCATAGAGTTGGAAGAGACCACAAGGGCCATCCAGTCCAACCCCCTGCTATGCAGGAACTCAAAATCAAAGCATCCCCAACAGATAGCCATCCAGCCTCTGTTCAAAGACCTCCAAAGAAGGAGACTCCACCACACTCCAAGGGAGTGTGTTCCACTGGGAAATGCTCTCACTGTCAGGAAGTGCCTCCTAATGTTGAGGTAGAATCTCTTTTCCTGTACCTTGCATTCGTTTATTCCAAGTCCTATTCTCTGGAGCAGCAGAAAACAAGCTAGAGCCCTCCTCAATATGACATCCCTTCAAATATTTAAAGAGGACTATCATATCCCCTTTTAACCATCTCTTCTCATGGCTAAACATACCCACTTCCCTAAGTCGTTCCTCGTAGGGCATGGTTTCCAGACCTTCACCCTCCTCTGGACACGCTCCAGTTTTTCAGCATCCTTTTTGAATTGTGGTGCCCAGAACTGGACACAGTATTCCAGGTGGGGCCTTAGCATTACAGAATACAGTAGCACTATTACTTCCCTTGATCTAGATACTATACTTCTACTAATGCAGCCTAAAATTGCATTGGTCTTTTTAGCTGCAGCATCACACTGTTGACTCATGTTCAACTTGTGGTCTACTAGGCCTCCTAGATCCCTTTCACACGTAGTCTTGTTAAGCCAGGTGCCCCCCATCATATATCTATGCATATCATTTTATAAATTTCATGTCTGCCTTGCTTTTCTTTTTTCTTCTTTTTAAAAAACTTTTAATTCTTAATTTTATTTTTGATGTTCATTGCTGTTATCTGCTTGTTTTTATTTTTGACTTACTATTCCTTCTCAAAGATCTTTGTTGCTAACTTTCCCCATTTCTGTTCTAAATATGTTAACGCTTTATCCCAATCCTCAAGATATTTATCTGTCATTAGTCATCATTTTTAGAGCTTGGACTGTTACACAAGAATCCTAGATCAACTACTTAATTAAGAAACTGTTACTCAGGTTGTTGCTACACTGCAAAAATTAAAGCAGTTAGACACTGATTTAACTGTCATGGCTCCATCCTATGGAATCTTGGAATTTGTAATTTGTTGTGGCACCAGGCTCTCTGATAGAAAAGGCTAAATGAAGCTACCATTGCTATCTCACAAAACTAAAACCCTTTCCAATTGCATTTAATAACAGACATATAGCTTTGAATTTTGAATTGAGTTCAGATCCAAGTCAAATTAGGTGGCTTTCAGATGGGTTTAAGCCAAATCAAACCATTTTCTGAAGCCCCAAACTGGGATCTGTTGGTTGATCCATATCTTTAGGGGCCGTCCCTGATTACAGATATGGATTTCCATTTTTTTCAACAACAGTTAAAGAAAGTAAGCCTCACTGTAAATGTATATTGCCACTGAAAGAGTTAAATTATATGTATAAGATATAGAGTAAAAGCAGTTACTTAAAATTAAATTAATCTGTAATTTACTGCACTGGCTTCTCCTCTTAGTTATCAGGATTTTGCTAGTTTGATTGTTTCCATTGTAGTCACAACCAGAATTTTATTCTGTGACCTTTCTTATCTCTCAGCCCTCTAAACTCTCTAGGTCTTCTGTCAAAAAGAGATTTTATACCCAGATAAATAGTGCATCTCACCTTCTAGTTATAGGAATAGCAAGGCTGGAGTAAAAGTAATAAAATTCACAACCTTTACCTATGAAGCCATTAATATCCTTCATAAGGTTGATATCAACCATAAAGAATAAATGCTAGATGTAGGTATAAGCACAGATTGTTTCCTCATCAGATAGTAAAGAAATAGGTGTTTAAACGGTCTATAACAAAATTCTCAGGATATACTATTTCTAAAAAAAAAGTCTTGTTATTTGAACACTATGGAAATCCCACCTGGCTTTTCCAGTAAGTTAGTTTCTGTTACATCTCATTGTTAGCAAAAGTCCTCCATTTTTCATATATTTTGACTGTGCGGAGTCCCTTATGACCCCAGCCTGACTCCTGGGAGATAGAAGCCATAATTCCCTAGATGTGAAGTCATGTAAGCAAGTAGAGTTACAAAAGACCACCGGAACAGGCAGGTTATGGGAGTTGCCTTGGGGAATATCCCATTATGTTGGAAAATATACCTAATGGTGTTTGTTTGTCTTAGTCTCACACTTGATGAGACAGTGATTAGATTTGATGGCACCTCCTTTCTCTAGCTTCCTTTCCTTGATTGCTTTGATACCACATGCATTGTTTAGACTATGCCCAGACTTAAGTAAACAATGAAAAGCCCATCATGCCTTTGTCTAGCTATTGTCCAGCCCATGGCTAGAAGGCAGAATTTCCCTATAAGAACCCCTGGATTTTAGCAAACATCGTGCTACCTTGGAAGTGCATGCTGAAACTCTGTTGGTCTGTGCTCTGAGATAGTTCCCATGACCCCCCCTTTTGCCGGTCGTGTCCCTTCCACTGAACTCATCCTCATTCGCTGCCAGAAGCCCAGAGGAGTCCCTTGGGTGTGAGTATATCTCCCTCTATCCTGGTTTCTCTCTTGCCTCCCCTGCTCTCGCTCTTCCCCACATATTCTTCTAGCATGTGTGTGTGTGTGTGTGCTGCATTTGGATGTTTGCTTATTGTTGCCAAATAAATATTTTAGATTTAATTGGAGCTTGGTCCATTTCAGTGTCTTCCTAGCCAGAATTCTTACATCTCCCGTAGACAATTGTATAAGGTCCTAGAAGTGAAGTTGGGCGCTTCCCTCTCTCATTTGAGCTAATTATAAATTCCCCAGAATTAGGTCTTGGCTTCCCAACAGCATGCCTATTCATCCAGTGTCAACCCAGATATGAATTTAGAATCATAGAATTATAGAACCACAGAGCTGGAAGGGAAAAGAGCTGCACAGCCCTTGTCATGTAGGAATACACAACTGCAGCACTCCTAAAAGTTGTCTATCCACTTTTTATTTAGAGAGTCCACAACTGTCTATGTCATTCTATTTAACTTTCAGCAGTTCTTACAGTAAAAAGGTTAATTCTAATATTTAGGTGGAATCTCTTCTCTTGGAACTTGAGTCTATTGCTTTGGGTTCTAGTTTCTGAAGCTGCAGAAAACAAACTGGATCCATTTTCAACATGGCATCCATTCACAGATATTTAAAGGTGGTTGTTCTGTCACCTCTTCTCATCTGCTCTAGCCAGGTCATCAGTTGTTCCTCATAAGGCTTGGTTTCCAGGCCTTTGATCATCTTTGTTGCCTTTCTATGGACACATTCCAGCTTGTCAATTTCATTCTTGAACTGTGATGCCCAGAACTGGACAATCTATTCCAGGTATGATTTGACCAAATCAGAATAGAGTGGCAATAGTACTTCCTTTGATATCTATACTATGCTCCTATTGCTACAGTTTAGAATCAGTCACCATTCAGGATTTGTGAGGCTGATCACATACCTTTAAGCCAGGGGTAGGCAACCTTTCCCCTTTAAGGGCCGAGGGACTTCAGCTCCCAGAATCCCAGGAGCTATTGGCCAACATGGGACTATTGGCCAACATGGCTGAGGCTTCTGGGAGCTGAAGTCCCTTGGCCCTTAAAGGAGAAAGGTTGCCTACCCCTGCTTTAAGCAATAATGAGACTTGTTTTGGCAAACATATATGAATCAAACATTCCTGAAGCAAGTACGGTAGATGCCAATTAGAACCTTGCAAGGGTGTTATGTTAACTATATATATTCTGTCTGGCTTACAATTTTGGCTTTTAAGACAATCCTATGGGTTGTTTAAACTGTCTATATATTTCAAAATACACAACCTCCTGATAGTAAACCACATTTCTTCAAGAGCCTGGTTTTTTTTTTCTTTCCCAATGATGAGTAGCCCCATGCAGATTCCACAGCTGGTTATAATAGGATCAATATAAAAATGATGTCACAAACTGCACCCACATCAACTCTAAGTGAAGATTAAACAGCTGCTTCAGTACATATTATATCCAAATAGGAGATTCAGTAATGGTGCTGACTAATTAGATCTGGGGATAGAGCAGAGCTAGAGAAAGTCACTTTTGTACTACAGCTCCCAGACTCCCCCAGTTGGCATGTCCCAAAGAATTTTCCAAAACAATCAGCATCTTGGTTTGTTATAGAAACCTGCTGCCATTCCATGAGCAGAAATCACACTTTAAAATAGGGAAAGATGAAGGGGGACTACTAGCCACTATATCTCTTAATGTCTAAACTCTGAATTCTGGACATTTTTATGAAAATTCACCTGCTCCCTAATATTTGGTGGTGATTTCTTTTTACCCGACATTTGCATGAAATAGGTTTGTGCGTGCTTTTAGCTCACCTGGTGACTTATGGAGACCTCATGAATTTCATAAGAATACTCTGCTGGTTTTGCCCGTTCCTTCCTTTAAAATATAGCCTACAGAACCTGGTATTCATTGGTAGTCTCCCATCCAAGTAATATCCAGTGCTGACTCTTCTTAACTTCCAAGATCAGATGGGATCAGGTGCCTTTGGAGTATTTAGTCATGAAATACCCTTCCCAAAGAGGGCAGGAGTACTTTGTCCTACCTATAGGTTATTGTTGTTGATATTATTATTATTATTATTATTATCATTATCATCATCATTATTATTATCTCACCCCTCTGCAATAGTTATCTTTATGCTCAGGTCAGCATCTGAAACATTCCTCTGTGTGTCCTAACAAAATTGAAATGGCAGGCACACAAAACAGGGCCTTGGGAGCCATGGCACCATTACAATGGAAAGCCCTCAGCATCAATCATTGTTTGCTTTCCCTAACAGTGAATACATGGTTGTGCCCTCTGGACATGTTATTGTATTGTTGCTACTGCTGCTAGATATTGGCTAAAACCTTGTTCCATGCAAAGAGTATAAAGATCCTCTGAAGTGTATAAAAAAAAAAAAAAAAGGTCTTTCAGCTGAGGGAGTTGTGACTTTCGGTTACCAATTTTGGTCATAAAGAGTGTGAGCTGCATCTTCACAATCACTGGACTTACTATGAGCTGTTTCACAGCAGATGAATGGAGAAGCACTTGCACAAAGAGAATTGAATACAGTACTGCCTTGTGTCAGTGGTCAATTTTTTTTAAAAAACCGGTATAACCAAACATTATACCAACACAATACCCAAGTCCAGTGTTTGAAATCATTTTGGTGGTGAAAATGGTTTCTCATTTTGATGCTACCTTTGTTTTGTTTTGTTTTGTTTTGTTTATGTATGCTTGTCTTATTTATTACCCTAGTTATATGGAATAATTTTCCATTGTTGTTAATTTCAAGTTCAAGAATAGTTTTGTGTGATTTTTTTTACCCTGATCTTCAAATTAATTTACCAGAGCTCCTTATAAGAATACAAGAGTACTAGTAAATTTGAGAATAGTTATCACAGACAAAAATGGTGAGGAGAAATTCAACATTTTAACTTTATAAGTTATTAAACAACTGGGAAGGGTTCAGTGTCTAGCACCAAAAGGATGAAAATGTAGCAACAGGATCAAACCCTCCAGTGAGAATGATCAATATAGAACTAAATATTACAAGCTGACTCTAGGTCATTTGGGACCAAAAATTAGAGTGTTGTGGTGGATGGCAGATTTCCATGTCTTTGGGGAAGGGAATCTGCTCTAGATTTTCATCCAAAATTCAAGGGAGCTATCTAAGGTTCTGAACTCTATCCCCAAAACAGACTCAGAATGAAACCTGGAACACTAGCTTGAATCCATGGTGATATGTAAACCAGCATAAATAATAAAGATTCTGCTTCTCCTGTTACCAGAAAACTCATTTTGATTCAGCTCACCATGGAGTCTTTTCAGCATGTTCAAACTTCAATTGTAGTGAAATTTTGAATTTGCATATTTCATGCAAAGTACCCTGGGCTTCTGATGGTACACAGATCTTGCACTGTGCTTGATCCATATTCTTTGTTGTTGTGTACCTTCAAGTCATTTACAATTTATAGCAACCTGTCATGAAATTTTCTTGGCAAGATTTGCTCAGCAGAGGTTTGCTGCTGCCTTCTCCTGACATTGAGAGCATGTGACTTGCCCAAGGTCACCCAGTGGGTTTCATGGCCAAGCTGGGAATTGAATCCTGGTTTCCAGAGTAATCTAACACTCAAACCACTATGCCACAATGGTTCTCAGTCATGAAATACCTCCCCCAAAGAGTGGGCCTAGAGATACTATATCATGTGCTATGATCTATATAAAGCTACTTGGATCCCATGATTACAGTGATACATGTAAAAATTCTTATTTCATACATTCTGTTCATCCCAGCAGGAAGGTGTATGTTTCTCACATTTGCAAAATGCATGCATTGCAAAACAGTGGAACCTGTTTTCAGAATCATGCTAGGACACCATTTATTTGATGAAAAGAGAGTTCTCTTTCACAGTGCAGAAATCCTTCTCCATTCACACACACTGGAAGACTACTTCCTCCCCCAGAAAAAGTCTCAGAGGTAATGGCCAGTCACATTTTATTTACTGTATTTTTCGGCGTATAAGATGACTTTTTAACCCTGGAAAAGGGTCTCAAAAGTTGGGGGTCATCTTATACGCTGGGTAGAGAAGAAGGAGGAGGAGGTAAAAAGAGAAGAGGAGGAGGAGGAGGAGGAGGAGGAGGAGGAGGAGGAGAACGACGGGAGAAAGAGAAGGAACCCAGGAGAGAGGAGGAAGAGGATGAGGACAAAGGGAGAAAGAGAAGGAAGCCAAGAGAGAGGAGGAGGACGAGGAGGATGAGGGGAGAAGGAGAAGGAAGCCAGGAGAGAGAAGGAGGAGGATGAAAAGGAAGGGAGAAAGAGAAGGAACCCAGGAGAGAGGAGGAGGAGGATGAGAATGAAGGGAGAAAGAGAAGAGAGCCAGGAGAGAACAGGAGGAGGATGAGAATGAAGGAAGAAAGAGAAGAGAGCCAGGAGAGAGGAGGAGAAGGATGATAATGAGGGGAGAAAGAGAAGGAACCCAGGAGAGAAGAGGAGGAGGAGAACGAAGGGAGAAAGAGAAGAGAGGATGAGGACGATGAGGACGAGGGGAGAAGGAGAAGGAAGCCAGTTCTACAGTATGAATGCAGCCTGAATCTGCACCACAGAAATAAAGCAGTTTGACATTGCTTTAACTGCCATGGTTCCATCCTATGGACTCCTAGGATCTGCAGTTTGCTTTGGGGTACTAGAGCTCTCTGACAGAAAACTGCAAATCCCAGAATTCCATAGCCTTGATCCAAGGGAGTTAAAGTGGTGTCAAACTGCTTTAATAAATTTCTGCAATGCAGACACAGCCAAAGTTGATGTACTGCTTGGGCATGGCTTCTTTAACAAATAATTCTGCACAATGAGAGAGAGTGTGTGTGTACCATTGAAGATTTATCTAAAGGAGAACCAAGTTCTTTAACTTGGAGGTTATATGTGTATGTTGTTTGCCTTGAAATTGTTCCTGACTTATGGTGATCATGGGGTTTTCTTGGCAAGATTCGCTCAGAGGAGGTTTGCCATTGCCTTCCCCTGAGGCTGAGAGAGTGTGACTTGTCCAAGTTCACCTAGTGGGTTTCATGGCGGAGTGGGGAATCAAACCCAAGTCTCCAGAGTGGTAGTCCAACACTCAAACCATTACACCATGCTGGCTCCTATTCCCATGTACTACCTATGAAGCAATTGCAGACTTTTTTTGTTGCTCTTGTGTGTCTCTAAGTCCTTTCCGACTTATGGCGACCCTAAGGCAACCTTACCATGGGGTTTTCTTGGCATGTTTGTTCAAATGGGGGTTGCCATTACCATCCTCTGAGGCTGAGAGTGTGTGACATGCCCAGGGTCACTTACTTTGCCGCAAATTGTACATACTCCAGAATGCTTCACCTAGTATATTGGCTGTCCTTCCCCCCAACACTTTCTCATTTCCCCCCCCCCCAACCATCTCATAGCTGGGAGATGGAAATAATTTTTAAAGCAGCATTTAAATCTGGACTATTTTTTAAAAGTAAGGTCCAAAACACAGTGTAGAAATAAATGCTAGGGAACATGGGAGCTGTAGTTTGTTGTGTTTGTAAGTGACAGTTTTCCTGCTAAGTACCTGCATGTCATAAGCATTTGAATTAAAATTACCATATTGAAATCAAATCTGATTTTTTAGTTTTTTTTTTATTTGGTGTGTGTTGGAAGAGGGGTAGTCTTATACGGCAAGTATATCCCAAACTCTATATTTTAACTGGAAAAGTTGGGGGTTGTCTTACGCACCCAGTCATCTTATACACCAGAAAATATGGTACATCAAGCAAGGAGCCATTGTGATTTTAACAAGTACAATAGATACCACAAACATAATCATCATAAAACACCAATGACCTTATGACGTTGATACTAAAGCAATTTCAGATCAAAAAGATATCTCTGACACTAAAATCAATAAGCTTTGGCAAACACACAAAATCATTCAATTCATTTAAAAATATAATTGCACCATGTAAAACTCATTATTTTAACTCATTTCTAATAGTAATTGCTTTTTAAAAAATTACATGTTTTCAAAGTAAGCACAGAGTCATGGTCCTGAAGAAATAAATTTACATAATAATTGGTTGAATGCTCTGAATGAGAAATGGCAATTCACACAAGTCTCTATACATAGAACTCAGGGGTATAGTATGTGCGTGTGCATGTACCTTCAAGTCACCTGTTGGCTTATGGTGACCCCATGAATTTTATAGAGGTTTCTTAGGCAAGGAATCCTCAGATGTGGTTTTGTCAGTTCCTTCCTCTGAAATATAACCTACAGCATCTCATATTTGATGGTGGTCTCCCATCCAAGTATTAACCAAGGCTGGCCTTGCTTTGGCTTTCCAGATCAGACAGGATCTGGTACAGATGTACATACTGATTTCTCTTCAGTTGTTTAGAATTTGAGGAGCCATTGAAGGACCTTTGGCCAAAGGGTGGGAAATGGTGGCCAAGCAGCATAAAGTACACCTTACTAGAGGAATCATTTGTGTAAGGAACATACAACATTTCTTTATAGCATGCAGCTCAGCACTGTCTACATTGACTAGCCATGAGTCTCATTGGCTCCAGATGAGGTCGTTCCAAATTGTACTCCAAGATGCCAGGGACTGAACCTGGGATTTTCTGCCTGTAAAGCATGTGCTCTGCAATTGAGCTATGGCTGTCTGTTGCTTTAAAATTAGAAATAGCAGCTTCATTTATATACCACTTCATACCGCACTATGCAGTCTCTAAGCAGTTTACAACTGTAAGCTAATTGCCCCCAACAAGATGGGTACTCATTTTAGTGACCTCAGAAGGATGCATGCCTTAGTTGAACCTGAGCCCTGGTTGGTAATGAACTCATAACCTTGTGGTTTGTACAGCTTCAGTACAGGCATTTAACTACTGGGCCACCAGGGCTCCTTAAAATTGCACATTTAAAAGAGGAAGTTAGAAAGAAGGATCATAGTCTATATTATAACCTCTTCTGTATGAATGTGAAGACAGACAGCTTCTTAGGAAAAAGAGCCTATCTTTGAAACATTCCCTTAGGCCAGCCAATTCCTCACAGGACTCTTGTTCATTGACTGAATCTGCTAGTTTGACGTTGCTTCCTTGAGACTCTGATTCATTATAACTAAATGAGCCATTCAGCTCCTAAGAAGTTGTCCCACAAGGAAATACTTCTCTCATCAATCATTAAATTGGAATATGAATTCTATTTTCTCCTCAGCAAAAGTTAATTCTGGGGAAATAATTTAATTATACTGAGGTAGGACATCCAAGTTCTTTGTAATTTATAATGAGCATACTTTTCAAAAATCTATTGAGTAGCAAAACTTAGCAAATCTGGAGAACATTGGAGACAGATCATTTACTTTTGATACTTAGAGTCTCAGACCAATGTAACTGGGAAGGAAAATTGTTCACCCTACTCAAATTATGTAGTGACTACCACATTCTCACCACCCTGCTTGTAAAACTGGCAACTGTTAACTCCAGTGACAAATTCACTTTTGGTGGATCTTTGGAGAGAGAAAGGTTGACCCTGGAAGCAATGGGTAAGGATCAGCCTTATGCTTGATGGTTGAGAATTGTGCTTCAGTTCATTTTTTTTAAAAAAAAAAAGTTACAAAAGAAAAGAAGAAAAGAAAAATTGCAATAAATGAGATTAAAAGAAAAGAGGAGCTCCTGATGCTTAGTTCCTAAAAATTCATAACTGAATCTCTGTATCTCTCAGTGCTTAGCTAGAGTTGACAGCTCTTTTTTCTGACAGGTTCCTCATCTTTAACAGGTACATAACAGACAGTTACATGATTCCCTCCATGCTGGCAATAGCTGTACTTGCTGAATTTGTCCAGCCCAGCTGAATGAGCATTTCATTTCAGTTTACTTTTCATGAGAATATAAACATTTCACAAATTTCTTCATATTCAAAATGTGGGGGGAAACTAGACACTTAATCTTAATATGGAAGAAAGCAATACTGACAGTTCCACCCATTCCTAACTTTAGCTTAGTAGTAAATCCCAGATTCAGCCTTCAGTATCTCTAGGTAGGTCTGGGAAGATCTACAGTCAGACATCCTGGACACTTACTGGGAGTCATTGTACACAATACTAGGTAAAATTGATAGATTCCTGTGACTTGATATAGGAAAAGTGGGGTTCATGGAAGTTTCATGAAGGTGAGATATTGAAGGAACAGTTGCAAAGAATTCCAATGAGGAACAATTGCAAGGAATTCCAATTTAACTAGACAATTCCAATTCCAATTTAACTAGACAGGTTAAAAATATTTAAAAGAGTGCTTTTCACTATGTTCAATACAAGAGTACAATCAAGGAAACAGTAGGCATTGCATTGAGAAGATGGTGAAATGCTAACAGACAGAGAGATGGCCAAATTATTTAATATCTTCTTTGCATTGTCTTCTCCCAAAAGAAAAACAGTGCTTTAACCAGTGAAAATAGAATTAATTATGCAATAAGGAGACTACACTGCAGAACAGGTAAAAAGGTAGTAAAGGAATACCAAGCTATTCTAAATGAATTCCTATGGAATCCTGGGATTTGTCATTTGTTTTAGCACCAGAGATCTCTGATGGAGAAGATTAAATATTCACAAAATTACAAATCCCCGAATTCCATAGCATTGAGGACACCAGCAACTACCAAGCAGTCAGTTTGATGTTGAGATCAGGAAAGATTCTAGAACAGATCATTAAACAGTCACTCTGTGTGCACTTCAAAAGGAATGCTGTGATTACTAACAGCCAGCAAAGGTTCCCCAAAAGAACTCATGTCAGACTAATCTCATCTCTCTCTCTCTCTCTCTCTCTCATTTAAATAGACTTAGGGCCTTTGCAGACTGCCAGAAATAGTGCAAATTGAGTCCACTTTAAATTGAGGCACTGCCCTGGCTCAGTGCTAGGGAATTATGGGAACTGTAATTTATTGTGGCACCAGAGCTCTCTGACAGAGAAGGCTCAATGTCTTAGAAAAAAATACAATTCCCATGATTCCCTAGCACTGAGCCAGGGCAGTGCCTCAATTTAAAGTGGACTCAATTTGCACTATTTCTGGCAGTCTGCAAAGGCCCATACAAACTTGGAAGATTTGGGAGTGCTATGGATGTGGTGGATCTTGATTTCAGTAAGGCTTTTAGCAAGGTGTTCCATGATATTATTGTGGGGAAGGTGATGAACTGTGGACTAGCCAGTGCTACAGTTAGGTGGATCTGTAATTGGTTTAGACCAGTACTTCTTAAATAGTGGGGCGCGCCCCCAAGGGGGGGGCGCGAGGCTCCATAAAGGGGGGCACGAGGCTCCGTAAAGCTCTACGGCTGGAGAGAGGGAGCAGCGTGGCACGAACACTGGAGATTGTCCCAGCGCAGACCTAGTAGCAGCCCGATACGGAGGACCACGTGACTGCCAATGCATGTGACACATGCAAAGGACCTGATTGGATAGACATGATGCTCTATCCTGATTGGCCAAACCTGCCCATGTGACTTTTAGACCCGGAAATTGGTCCTCTGTCGGGGGGCGCGAAATGTTTTCTTCTTCCTAGGGGGGGCATGACAGAAAATAATTGAGAAGCACTGATTTAGACAGACCTCACAGAGTACTGGCCCATGGTTGCTCTTCATCTTGAAAAGAAATGATGAGTGAGGTGCCTGAGGGCCCTTTTCTGTGCCCAGTGTTATTTAACTTCTTTTATAAATGACTAGATGGTGGAATAAAATGAATCCTTGTCTAATTTGTAGATGATACCAAATTAGGGGTGGTAGCAAATACCCCAGAGGACAAGAACAGATTTCAAAATGATCTTGACAGATTGGAGAGCTGGGCCAAAACTAACAACATGTAATTCAGCGGGGATAATGTAAGGTACTAAATCTATGCAGGAAAAACAAAGTGCACAAATATAGGATGTGTAACCCCAGGCTTGAAAGCAGTACATGTGGTTCAACAAGTTAAACATGAGTCAGATGTAGCATCCAAAAAAGCCAATACAATTTGGCCTGTATCAGTGGGATATTTGTGTTCAGACCAAGGGAGGTAGTAGTCCCACTCTATCCTGCTTTAGTCAGACTTCACCTGGAATACTGTGTCCAGTTCAAGGTTCACAGTGGCACCACAGTTCACAATGGACGTTACCACACTTGCAGCAAGAGAGCGGCGAGAAAGCTGGTCGGAATCATTTCGGAACCATTTTGGGCTCATTCCGGAATGTGCCCGGCAAGCGGAACACATTACCACACTAGAATGGAATCAGTGAGGAATGTGAGATTCCAGAATGGTTCCGCTCTGGGGGCTCGGAACTCCTGTTCCCACACAACTTGAAAGATCCCTACCTCGATCCGGCAAGGATGTTCATGCACATGCGCAGACAGGGCAAGGCAAGGGGTCCAGGAGGGGATCCCTCTCTGGCGCTGGCAAAGCAAGGCAAGGCAAGGGGTCCAGGAGGGGATCCCTCCCTGGCGCTGGCAAAGAAGGGCAAGGCAAGGGGTCCAGGAGGGGATCCCTCTCTTCTGGCGCTGGCAAAGCAAAGCAAGGCAAGGGGTCCAGGAGGGGATCCCTCTCTGGCGCTGGCAAAGCAAGGCAAGGCAAGGGGTCCAGGAGGGGATCCCTCCCTGGCGCTGGCAAAGAAGGGCAAGGCAAGGGGTCCAGGAGGGGATCCCTCTCTTCTGGCGCTGGCAAAGCAAAGCAAGGCAAGGGGTCCAGGAGGGGATCCCTCCCTGGCGCTGGCAAAGAAGGGCAAGGCAAGGGGTCCAGGAGGGGATCCCTCTCTTCTGGCGCTGGCAAAGCAAGGCAAGGCAAGGCAGTGGACTTACCACAAGTTCCCGGCTGCGCTCCAGCTCCAGGTGTGCTGGTGGGGAAGGTGTTGGTCCCCCGGCAGCCCCAGCGCCTCGCCTCTCCCACATACCGCAAGGAACCATCAGCCGTAATTTTAAGGAATACACCCGAGCAGTCGGCACTATACCGGAATGACAAGGATCTCGTGTTTATACCTATGCCGAGATCAGCGTCATTCCGGTATAGTGCCGACCGCTCGGGTGTATTCCTTAAAATTCTCGGAAGTCAAAAGGACTGAAACGAAGCTGAAATGACGCCGAAACGAGGTAGGGAAGGGCGGGGTTTGCTGTGACGTCGTGTGAACACACGGAAAAAAAGTCTGAAACGAGGCTGAAACGAGGCTGAAGTGAGGCTGAAATGACGCTGCTGTAGGGCCAGTGTGGTAACGTCCAATGTGGGTACCACAGTTCAAGGTTATCAACAAACTCGAATGCATCTGGGAAAGGGTGACCAAGATGATCAAAGATCTGAAAACTAAGCTTTATAAAGAATGGCTTGGGGAGCTGGATATGTTTAGCCTGGAGAAGAGAAGACTGAGAGGTCTTTAAATATCTGAAGGAATGTTATGTAGAAGATGAAGCCAGTTTTCTCTCTGCTGCTGCAGAGACTAGAACCCAAAACTTCAAAATGTCTTGCAGTAAGCTGTCAAGTGGTCTTTGCTTTCTTCTTGTGGTCCAGAAAGTAATAGGTCCTTGACCACTTGAGAAAGCAATGCTGAATGACACTGTGCAGATGCAATGGTGCCAGAGAAGAATAGTTTATTCACTGGTACCAAAGCCATGGTATAGACCTTCCAATGAGCTCTAGCCCATACTCATTCAGACTTGCTCCAAGTCTCTTGCCATCATTGCTCTAGCTCCATTCCATTCATGTCATCATGGTGAGTGCCATAGTAAACCAGGAGACTCACTTGGCTCCACTTCATAGGAGGGGATGCCCAGGGTTCTATTGCCAAGAGTAAAAACTGTACATGATAAATAGGAGCCATTCCAATAACATAAAAGCAAAATAAGTCTTTTGTCCTCCAAATCATTTGGGATAGTATCTAGAGTATTCATTACATGTGTTGTATCATCTGTGAATTGATGACATTCAATTATCCTTAAAATAAATGCTTTCATTTTCTCATGAATTTCTCTTCCCTTGGAAGAATGTTTTCCTACAGAGTTAAGAATGACGATGTTGTTTTTTGTTGTGTGACTTCAAGTCCTTCCCAACTTATGGTGACCGAAATAATTTTCTTGGTAAGATTCATTGATTTTTCTTGGCAATATTTGTTCAGAGGAGGTTTGCCACTGCCTTCCCCAAGGCAGAGAGCATGTGGCTTGCCCAAGGTCACCCAGTGCATGGCACAATCATCCAAAATGATAGATAGAGGAAGAGGAGGAGCAGGATGGTGCTGCTACTTGTGATCAAGGTTTTCAGGAAGAAAAAGCCCATTTGAAAAACATGAAAAGTATTTAGAGGAGAAAAGAAAAATAAAGAAAAGCAAATATTAATAAAAACCAAATGCAAAATTGATAGATACTTTATAATTTACATGCAAGTCAATAAATCTGTAGCATTGATTTTTGAATAGTTTAATTGACCAGTGCCCAAATTAATGGGCAAAATAATAATACAAAAAACATTCTTTGTTGTTTTCTTTGAATTATCCAAACCTGCAAGATAGATTGTTACAATCATGCAATGAAATGCAGCAGAACTAAAGTTCATTCAACAAAGGATACTTCAATTCTTTGCTGAGCTTGCAAAGTGGGGAGAGATGACATAAACTCAATCCTTCTGTAGATCCAAGCTGGGACCTCCTTTTGAGCAGTTAAAACTGCATGACTGATCACAATATAAGAAATGCTCCAGCAACGTTGCCTTTAGATTGGAACCAATTGCACATTAAGTTGATTGTGGAGTGAGTTGGGGCAGACTCATTTAGTTAAGCCTTCTTTCCTTCTTGTACCATTAAGTTCCACAAAGTACCCCTTCAAAAATAGTTCTGTTCATTTCCCAAAATTATTTGCAGATAAAATGCATTATTGAGCACTTACATTAGTGGGACAGTTGGTTTGGCTCCCACCAAACCATCACCTCCTTTCTTTTCCAGCCCATTAGATTTCAAAACTTTATTTTATCTGCTTGGGTCATTTATTGAAATGACAATAGATCATATGGGGCTAGTTGCTTAGCAACTTATCTCTAGCAGAATCTCCTTAGAAGCAAGTGCAATGCTCAAACCAGAGGTCACAAAAATATAGAATACAGGAAGCCAAGCAGAAAATGCGTTATAACAATAAAGATTTCTTAAGAGGGCTCCAATAGCTCTTAGAGAGGGCTGCAGATTTTCTACTGAGATATTTCTCAAGCAAAATGGAAAGATGTGCCTGGAATGTTTGTTTCACCGACTGCTCAGTTTTTGCAGTTGAGAATCAGGTGCTGCATTTAAACTGTTGTGAAATCCCATGCACATATTATTCTTGGACCACATTACTCAAAGTAGGATTGTGAATTCTCAGTGCAGCACTGACACTCCAATACAGAAATGGGAAGGAGTCTTCCCTCAGGTTCAATATTCTGGCCCTAACAATCCAATGTTCATCCCTTTTCTCTTGGACTACAATTATCAGCAAAACTCTTTCCTTGGTAATTCTCAGCCTTGGTTCTACTTTCTCTTACATTTTTCCTTTTTTCATCACTCCACTAGGAATGTGAAAATCTCTGTCTCAATTTTGCATTTTATTCCTGCCCTTTATTCCTTATCAGGATGGGAGAATTTGTATTTTCTTTCCTCTACTGTAATGCAGCAACATTTTTCCACATAACTTTTCTCCATTTACTAAAGTATGTCTTTGCATATTTTTTCCATTATGCACATTTTCTGGCTTCATAGTTTAAAGCAGGGGTAGGCAACCTAAGGCCCGGGGGCTGGATGCGCCCCCCCGAGGCCTTTGGACCGGCCCCAGGCCGGTCCTGCTGCCGCTGCCATCCCCACCACCGCCCGCCTTGATGATATTGATTATTGTTGTTATTACTTGTTCTTGGGGTTTTCTTGGCAAAATCTCCACGGGGTTTTGCCATGGCTTTTCTGGGGCTGAGAGAGTGTGCATGCATATTTTTTATTTTTTTATTTTTTTATTATTTTATTTATTTATTTATTTATTTGTTTTTGGTTCTTCTGCCCCCCCCCCCCACTTGTCTGAGGGACAGCAACCCAGCCCCCCCAGCTCAAAAAGGTTGCCTACCCCTGGTTTAAAGTATGTACATTCTTTTGTATTTCATTTTTCAGAACTATCAAGCTGAAGTATTTTCTTGCAACAACTCTCAGGACTATGTAAAATGTTACTGTGCCCAATAGAAATTATTTCTATCACTGCACCATGTCTTCCTTCTGTTTATTTTGTGCCTTCCGGGCCACAGTTTAACAGTGGAGTCTTTTTTAACAACCCGTATACAATTCAAGTCCATGCTTCTTTCCTGACTTGCCTCTAGGTTGTTCAAATTCAAATTTCCTACTCCTTTGTTCTCCTCTAGCTTTGTAATTTGAGCCTATGTTCAGAGGCAGTATTTTGAGTAGCAGATTTCATTTTTTTCCCCTTGTAATTGCAATTGTTCAGCCTTCCTTTTTAAAACTGGTCATAACATCTTTGAAGGGAGGGGGAGGGGTTATTCCATCAGCCCCAGAAATAAAGGGAGATAAGTCCTTTGGTAAAGATCCAACAAAATTCCTACCTTATGGTCATTATCCAAATTTTCTTCTGCTGTAGACAATTTGTCTAGTAATCAGAGGACGTTTCCCATATGCTTTATTGGATCCTCACCATCCACTGACTGAAGAAGACATAATTGATCTTACATATCTGTCTGTCCATATAGCTCTTTTAAGGACTGAATTATATTCTTAGCAAACATTTCATTCTTCACCAGCATCCCCCATGCACTGAATCATAAGACTCTTTGCTTTACAGTTTCTGTTGTACAGTCTTGCAACATCTACTTTATGTTGAGTGGTCTATTTGTCTTCACAGCATTTGAAATTTCCTCCTCTTCCACCTGTGCCATCCAGTGCAGCCAACACAGCAGCAAGTCACTTGATCTGAGGCTAGAATGAGGCACCCAACCATGTAACTGACACTGGCTGCCTCATTCTGATCTCAGAGTGAAGTGATCCATGGCAGTGGATAGCACAGCAGAATACACATGCAACCTGCTGCCCAGCATTGGAATAGAGGTAATGAAGGGAGGTTGGGGAAAATCAGGGCTAGGATACTGGAATATTGTGGCTAGTGCAGACAGGAAATTAATCTGCTCCCTCAGATGCGTGGAGCATCTGAGGAAGTATACCAAGTCTAAGAAAGCTAATGCTAGAACTTCTTTCACTCATATAGTCTCAAAGGTGTTACAAGATCCCTTAGCACAGGGGTAGGCAACCTAAGGCCCGGGGGCTGGATGCACACACACCCCCGAGGCCTTTGGACCGGCCCCAGGCCGGTCCTACCACCGCCGCCGCTGCCCCCCGCCATGATGATATTGATCATTGCTGTTATTACTTGTTCTTGGGGTTTTCTTAGCAAAATCTCCACAGGGGTTTTGCCATGGCTTTTCTGGGGCTGAGAGAGTGTGCATGCATTTTTTTATTTTTATTTTTTTGGTGCTTCGGCCCCCCAATTGTCTGAGGGACAGCAACCCAGCCCCCGTCTCAAAAAGGTTGCCTACCCTTGCCTTAGCATATTAATTCAATATTGTTGTATGTCTTTATGTCATTGCTGTTCCAGTCATTTCTGATGTATAGTGACCCTAAGGCAAACCTATCATGGTGTTTTCTTGGCAGAATTTGTTCAGAGGGGGAGTGCCCTTGGCATCCTCTTAGGATGAGAGATTGTGACTTGCCCAAGGTCACCATTGGGATTCCAATGACTGAGTGAGGATTTTAACCTTGGTCTCCCAGTGCCCTAATGAAACATTCAGACCACTATATACACTAGCTCTCATTTAATTCAATCATATTTTAGTATTACAGTTTTTTCCACCATATTCAAATACCTGTTTAATTTGCATTTTAACATGATCACTTTGTGTATATTTTTATTTGAATCTGTTTCATTTATTTCAGTCCATTAACTCTTCTAACATCATGACCTACTGCTGGGGAAAAGTTGGGATAAAATGTTGTGGTTTTAAAAATATTTTTTATTGTCTACTTGGCAATCTTCTTTTGGTCTCCTTGCCTTCAGGTTCCCTTTCTTTTATCTGTTCTTTCTTCAGCAACCCCTTTCTAGTCTTTAGTCAGCACCTGTGTGGAATTTTAATACCATCCATACTGACATCTTCCCCTTGTCTCCCAAAACATACAGAAAACTGAACAACTTTGCATTCTGTGCCTTAGGAACAGCACAGTCAATCAGTGGCTATAGTTTTGAAGACACTAGTACTCTACAGTTAACTAGCCAGACATTTAAAACCATTCCTCAGCTATTTGTTCTTATACTCATTCTTCCACCAAAATGCAGTTGGCTCTCAAGATCTATCATTTCCAGGTTTTACCCCAAGGAGACACTATATTTATTCCTAGTGTATGAGGCAGATCCAGACTCTGACCTTGTGACTTCAACTTCAAATGCCATTTGATGTTTGTGAAAGTGGCTGGTCACCTCATGGGATGATATAATGAAGCTATTCCCAAATGAAAGAGCTTGCAAATGGGAAAGTTGCTTAGATGACATGTTACAGTGCATGTGTAATTGTGCCCATTCTTCTGAGGAGTACAAAGTAGCACAACAGGTTTAAAAAGAAAAGCCAAGTAGAAAGAGAGGTGAAAGACAGGAATTTTGAGGAAAGGGGCAGATTAACAAAGAGTGAATTAGAACTATGTGCAAGGAAACAAAAATTCCTACATATGGTAGCTGGTGTAACTTTAAGACCTTCATTGAAAGGGAATGTGGTGCCAGACAATTGTGCCAGGGCAACTGTGGGGTTGGAGAGAGACAGCATGGTATAGTGTTTGCTGTTGGACTATGATTCTGGATGACTCAGGGTTCGAATCTTTGCTCAATCATGGAAACCATCTAAGTGGTCTTGGGGAAGTCACACGCTCTCACCCTCAGAAGAGGGGAGTCATACCTCCTCTGAACAAATCTTGCCAAGAAAACCCCATAATATGTTCACCTTTGGGTTGCAATAAGTCAGAAATGACTTGAAAGTATACAACAGAAGTGTAATTGCATTCAGAGCTGACAAAATGCATTTTTCTGCCTGGTTCAAAATAGCAAATGGTACATAACCATACCCAAATCAAAGTGGATAATACCTGAAGGCACCCATGTTTTCCAAACACATGAGGCAGAAAGCCCTCCAAGCATCTCCCCCCACCCCTGTCATTAAAAAAGGCGGTCATAAGAAATTAAACTGATTTTTTTTTCTAGACTTTCATGACATTCATAATCTGCTGCCTGAAATAGCCATGTCACTTTACCTTATGTCAGAGCTGGGCCTCCCTGTATCTACTTGGTTGGCTTCTTGTTAGGAGTATAGGCACATGAAAGTTTCACATACTCTTGCCTATGTCCTTTTGGAGGCCCTGCAGAGATTAATATTCCCTCACCCCCACCACAACATTCAAAACTCCCTTACTATACAGCCTTTGAAGCCCCTTCCCTCTGTGTGCCCAATTCATGCCTCATTCAGGGAAGTGTCTGCCTATGTCTCCTTTAATGTAAACATTTCACATCTGGCTGTGTCTCTGTAGCCAGAGGTGAAATGATTACATTAATGCTGGGAACTCTAGACGATCCCAGTAGATCTCAGTGCTGCTACAATCATTTCAGTTCTGACTGTAGGGACATAGCCAGATGCAGTGCCATCAATAGAAGGATGCAGTGGTACAGGCCGCACCGAGTTACACTCCGGGGTGTGTGTGTCACCTGGTGGGTAGTACACCCCGAGGAGAGGTGGGTGGGTGGCTGCCTTTCAGGTCCTGTGCAGCCATGGTCATGTGGGACTTGGAAGGGAGGGGGGCAGCAGCTGCCATCCAGGTCCAGCAGGGCCATGGCTACCAGGTACTCAAAAGGCCTGGGGAAGGCTGCTGAGAAGGCCAGGTGTGGCCCCCACCTTGCTGCCACAGTGCCATTCTAAGTACTGTGGCTGTGAGGAGAGAGTGCCCTTTTGGCCCTGCCCTGGAACCCCACCCAAGAAGCCCCACCTCCACACCGGGTGACACTCTGGGCGGGAATGCCACTGGCCAGTTGCTTCCTTGATACTGCCCACTCCTCATGTGGATTGGAATGGCCATGTCAGAGGGTGGGGAGCTTCAAAGGCTCTATGGTATGTTTGGAGGTGGTATATGACTCAGACTAGTATAGGTCCACACACTCAACTACTATGCTATGAACTGAAATTAATCCTATGGCCCTCTTCTGAATTTCTTTAAAACAGGGAAGGGTTCATCAGGGCCATAGATCATGGAAGAGGAAGTAATCTTTCTCCGATGCACACACACTGTGGTCCCCCTAAAAATCCTTCCTGCACCAGCTGTCATTTTCAGAACAAAAATATCCATTAGTATCAATACTACTTCTGAGGGTGAGTGTTTCCTCAGGACTGCACCCTTCTCCTCCTGCTGACTCTGTGGCCCTGATTTGGGAATGCTGTGGCTGCTATGTTTTCTAAAATCAAACCAGACCCATTAAATGAAACCATGCATTGAGTGTACTCTCTAATTTGTTTATTAATGTCAAAGCTTGATTAAAGAAGGGTGACTGGAGAAAATAGCAAGTGTTAAGTGACCTTGAATGTTTGCTGCTAAGGCATGCTGCTTTCCTGTTGCAACTGCAAATTTCTCTCTTGGGAAGATAGCTTGCATGGGCCATCAATGGCACAGGAGGAGAACCAGATGCCAGTCCTATGGGACCTTTATCACATCTATCATCTGCACCAGAATAGAATCGTATAAATATGCTGTTCTACACTTCTCCAACAAGCTGCACAGCTCTCAACAGCAGCAGTGATGCAACGTTCATACAAAGTCAAATCATGTCCCTCCAGATTCACATTTGTCCTTCTCATGTTTTCCATTTGTGAGGCATTAAAGAAAAAGAAAGAAACGCCTTTGGGCTAAATCCTTTCAAAATGCATTTGGCACTTGCTCTAGGGAAGTCCCTTTGATACACTTTGAAGTGCAATATCCAGGACAAACAACATGGACCACTGTGGCTGTGATGTCTTTCAACCATATTCCAACCTCTAGGGATGGGTGACAATTTCATTTCAGTGTATATGTATGATAAGAGTTTGCTACAATTCACAAATTATTATTTATTTGGAATAAAAATGAGCTTTTAAAAAATGGAATGTGGGAGAAATCAAAATCAAATCATTTGGTCAAGCCAGCTTTGCATCTTAAAAATGTGAACCTTTTATATTGAGTCACAAAAGCCACAAAACATTGATACCTTAATTGGACCAACCAAAATGCACAAAATACATTATGCAAGTTTTTAATGCTCCACTGGCTTCTTCATCAGGCAAAGGTATTAAAACTCTTACAGAGAGGGGGAAATGACACTGTAAGAGTCACAGACCTACATATTGACAAGATGTTGTTCTCATTTAAGATGATATGGAGGGATATCCATACAGGTAGATGCCATTCCTTTTGGCCATGTGGGTTCTGGGAGACAAAGAGTCTTAAAGTCCAGAAAATAAAAATCAGGTATCTCTGTTTTGTGGATTTTGGATGTTATTGTATTTTGCTTCATGGCCAACATGGCTACTCCTGGATATGTTATTAAGTAATGGATTAGGGTTGCTCTTCATCTTTTACACCTGTATGACACCCAGGTACAGTTTGGTCCTTTCCATGCTGGGAAATGTTGTACCTATTGAATCTGGATGGCTAGGAGATCCTGAGGGTTGTAGTCCAAGGTCAAAATAACACTGCCTTCCACCTCATGTTGCCTAGTTTTCATGACTGCTAACCATTTCTAGACATAGCCTCTAATCCCCTTTTAAAGATGCCCAAGTTGATAATTTTATGATTGTATATTCCATAGGTTTAACTGCACTGTATGAAGTATTTCTTTTTGTACGCTAGGAACATTTTACCAAGCAGTTTCATTCAATGTCTATGGCAGTTGAGTGTCTCCCTATCTATCTTCTTGACACAATAATTGTTTTATATGCCTCTATCATATCCTCTCTCCTTTAGTTGCTTTTTTTCTAAGTAAAAATGTCCTGAGTTTTGCAATGTTTCCTCAGAGGGAATTTCCGCCCTGACTAATTTAGTTGCTTCTGCTGCAATTTTTCCATGTTTATTATATCTATGTGAAGTGGGATGACCAGAACAGTCTATAGTATTCTGACTGTGGTTGTGCCATACATTAGTTGGTCACCATGAGTTATGAGATTTTGGATCAGATGAGCCTCTAATCTGACCGTCTCAGAGCCAGCATGATGCAGTGATTTGTGTGTTGGATCTGGGAGACCAGAGTTCAAACCCCTGTTCAGCCATGGATTTTGGGCAAATCACACTCTGGTCCAAAACACACTGCAGAAATAATTCACTTTGAGATCTCTTTAACTGCCCTGGCTCAATGCGCAGGAATCCTGGGAACTGTAGTTTTGTGAGACATTTAGCCTTCTCTGTCAGAGAACTCTGGTGCCAGAATAAACTACAATTAAAACTAGATCATTTCTGCAGTGTGTTTAGGACTTCTCTCTGTCTGCCTCAGAGAAAGGCAATATGGTTCTTCATTTTTGTCCAATGACAAACCTCATCTGAATCAATCTTGCCAATAAAATGCTAGGACAGAGTTGACATAAGTTACAGTCAACTTGAAGGCAGAAACCAACACCAAAGGATTGTTGTGAGGGAAAATGGATCAAGCAAATAATATACTTCCTTGGATGCCTTGAGTAGAACAAATGCATGATATGCTTGAATTGCTGGAATTGTCTGTTTTAAAGTAGTCTCACTCTCAATCATTTGCTTCAACTATCAAGACAGTTCATAAATTCCTGGAAAGACTAGCTGCATGTTGCCTCTCAGACAGAGAGATCTTCCTCTGACAATAAAATTAATGCTCTGACAAACATCTACATAGATGTAATACATGTCAAAATAGAAAGATAATGTCAGTGAGTGGGATGATCACAGGATGGATTAGAAGGTTTATATGATTTTGTCAGAACCAAGCAAAACTCTGATATGGTTCTTTATCAAATAATGAACTAAGCATTACATCTGATGGATATTATCAGATTTGTAATAAGTAAACTGCTGGATAAGAATACAGTTATAGGTCTAGTCCACTGGGTACTTTGCAGTTTCCTAGTTCTGAATACTCAGCAGAATTGAATGTTTCACATAGCATAGTCATCAGAGAGAGTCAGTGTGGTATTGGTATGAGCACTGGACTATGATTCTAGAGAACACCCACTCTGTGAATTCCCACTCTGGCATAGAAACCCATTGGGTGACTTTGGACAAGTCACACATTGTCATCCTCAGAGGAAGGAAATGGAAAAGGAAAAGGAAAAGGAAAAGCCCCTCTAAACAAATCCTGCCATAAAAACCCAGTGATACATTAGTGATAGGATACACAACCACAATGCACAATAAACAACCACAACACAATGTACAAGATTACAACCACAATGCAAAGTACAGTCGACCCTCGGTATCCATGGATTCTTTATCCACAGATTCAAGCATCCACAGCTTGAAAATATTTTTTAAAAAAACTATAAATTCTAAATAGCAAAGCTTGTTTTTGCCATTTTATATAAGGGACACCATTTTACTATGCCATTGTATTTAATAGGAGTTGAGCATCTGTGGATTTTAGTATCCATCAGAGGTCCTGGAACCAAGCCCCAGTAGATAACAAGGGCCCACTGTATAGAGAGCACAACCACAATGTGCAATATAGAATGCACAACCACAACATATAACATACAATGTGCAACTTGCAAAGACAAGGCACAAATGAACATGTTATCTGGATAACTCCATTTCTGCCTCTGTCAGCAGAATACGCCCATTGCACAATGGTGACCTTTTTATCCCTGCATGTATAGAATTTTGGCTAGTAATTATTTGCAAGTAAGTGATTATTTGTGATTGGTCCTTTCCATGTGCTAGTAAGAGAACATTATCCAAGCATGCTGTGTAAACCAGCACAAAACACTGATGAAAGCAAATTAGCAGCAGGAGTGAACTGTAGTCTGGTGGGGGGGAGGGGAGATTTATCCTACTTTTGCAGCAATAGGTGCGTGCACATACAGAGAGAGAGAGAGAGAGTCTACAGGCTGCCAATGGCTAGCAGACTAGCAGACTTGCTTCTGAAAATCAGCATATGATATGTAGAAGGACACAGCACATGCCTATCAGCCTAACAGAAAACAACAACTTAACTCACATATACGTTTGTCTCCTGTTCCATGCTGTTATCCATTGCAAGGGCTGGGACCCAACCTCTAAAAAGCTGTTTTATCTCAATGCTTTTGTATGGTTCTTAGGATTTTTTTCTTTCGTCATGACAGCAATTGGTAATCTTTTAGCATGGGAAAATAACCTGGGAGCTTAGGTGTCAATGGAAATACGTCTGCAGCCTTAGAAACCCAGCTGAACTTGTGCCCCCATTTGTATTGAGGACATTTTCAAACAAACAGAAAACACAAAATTATCACATTTTCTGTTCTAGGAATAAAACTGATCCTATCATTAACCCTGTAGCTTCTGACTGCTTTTAGGAGCACAAAATGGTACTTACTCTATGGAATACTGTAGGAAATACTGTGGGGGAGGGATCCAAAATACAGGGGGGAAATCCAAAGTCTCTTTAGCCTACAGAGGTCAACTTTTAGCATTCTCACCATTTCCAAAAATATTTTTAAAAACCTGCTCAGACAGATAACAAGGATGTTCTTTGTCCTGAATAAATGACAATCCCATTCTGTATTCTAGATGCAAGTTAATTTTTAATGTATTTTTAAATGCAGTCTTTTTGCCAGATGTGCAAGGTTTTGAATGATTAAATCCTTCTACATTTTGTGTTTGTTTTTTAATTATTAAGATTATTTAATTCCAATCCTTCCAAGAGGCAGATACCTGCAAAAAGGAAATGCATGTTTGCTGAAAAGAAACATGAACACATGACTGACTGCCATGAACACTTTAGAGGAGTCGTGGAGTATATCCAGACTACAGACTTCAACTAGTCCAATGGTTATTTCTTATTCCCAAGAAGCCTTTTAACACTCTTGTAAAAGAAAGGAATTAGGAATGTCAAGTAAAAGTGTTTCAACAGCTTGGAAGTCTACAATCCTTAGAAACCTTTGGGGAAGGCCTTGAAAAATTCAAAGTTTTACAGTACTATGATGGGCAACTTAGGGGCTATGCAGATGGGCAAAAAGGGGTGCTTTGAGGGTGACTTGTAAGCATGGTCTTTAGACGATGCATGCCTAAAAGTCTCCAAGAAAGTGCCCTCTAGCTGTTATATGCCAAGAAAAGCCGCTCCAAAAAGGAGACACCTTTTTCCGCTTCTTCGGTAAAGATGTGCACCTTTGCATATGTGTATATATGCAGCGCTGCTGATGCACCGGAAAACGGCCATATAAATGCACCATCGCACGTGCGGTGGAAATTGACTTGGCAATCCAGAGCATGCACCCTATGATGCAAGCTTTAATTTAAAGTGCCCTATGCTTCCAGGTGTGGATGCACTGGTGCAGGTGCGCTTGAATATTAGAACCCTAACCCTAACCCTAATTGTAACCCTAAACCTACCCCTAATTGTAACCTTCCGCATATGCCCTAGTAACTGTCTTCTGTTATGACAATAAATGCATTGTGTTGCATGTACGCTTGCTGTCAGCATACACAGCAGTTTGCATGAAAGAGGCTTTTGTGACCTCTTCTGTGCAGGTGTGCGTAAGACCTGCATACCACTTCCTGGCATGTTGGGGAAGGGGGGGCTCCTGGAGTAATGATTGTCCATGTGTCCTGTTGACCATGTCCCTTGCATGATCACCAGCTGCATGTATCAAGTCTGTCCACACAAACCTCCCTTGCATGTACCTCTCCCCTACTCCCTGATCTGTGTGGGACATGTTTTGTGGAGGACGAGGGAGTGTCTTTTCAGTTGAGAAACCCATTCCTTCACCCCAAGGGTGGCACAATCAGATAGCCCTAATCAGGGTACCTATCTACTGCACCCACTCCTTGGGGGGGAAGCGGAGGTTAGCAAATCCTTGCATGATCTGTGGGTGTATGACAGATTCTGTGCAGGTGCACAGGGATGCCGAACTTTAGTCACCTTTGTACACAGAGAGTGACAGACTGTATACTAGTCACCTTTGTACAGAAAAAATGACAGACTGTATACCACCATAAAGCAGGTCCTGCGCAGGTGCACAGAGATGCCGAACTTTAGTCACCTTTGTACACAGAGAGTGACAGACTGTATACTAGCCTATGACAGGTCCTGTGCTGGTGTGCAGGGATGTTTTCTTGTACAGATGTGCAGGTGTGGAGAGATGGCCCTGTGTATGTGCTTATGCATTTGAGAACAAAACAAAACAAAACAAAAATACAGCAGCCACTGCCGGCCCATGTGATTGTTCCATCTCCCTTCGTGGCATCCTTGGGCTGGTGGTTCCATTGCTGGGGCTTCAATACAGCCTCAGAAAAGCTGCATTAACTCCCCCCAGTGCGGTTGCTCGTCCCCATTTAGGGCAACTTCAGGGCAGGTAGTGCGGTTGCTGCAGCTTAGGGAAAAGGCAACTTCAGGTCACCTTTTCCTGCCCGTCTGTATAGCCCCTTTGTCCATTGCCTGTAGCATTGCTTAACATGTCTTCACTCATATCTCTATTTCATCCCATTCCACATTCGTCTGAGACTTTTATTTTTAATCAAATGTACATTTGTGCTTCAATATGCTTTCCACAAAATAAGCATTTTTAAAACATAGGGCACCCCATATTAATAATAATAATAATAATAATAATAATAATAATTTATACCCTGCCCCTCTGTCAACAATTGGGGTGGCTAACAACAGTTAAAATTCTATACAGTATGTATAAAACACAACCCAAATCCTACCCACCCCTTAAAAAGTATTAAACTGAAAATGTATTAAAACATCATAATTAAAACAATATAAATAAATTATGATTCTAACTTAACAAAAACTAAAAAACAAATACGAATTACACAAACAGAGAAGTGGCTACATCCAAGGAGGGAAGAGGCAGAATGGGGGAGTTCCTGAGGTCAGGAAATCAATCAGGAAAGGCCTGCCGGAAGAGATCCATCTAAACAGCTTTTTAAAAGCTGCTCAAGGTCTTAATCTGATGGATCTCGTCTGGCAGGCCATTCCAGAGTCTGGGAGCGGATGCCTAGAAGGCCCTCCGGGAGGTTGCAGACAGCCTAATTTTTATAGGCTGCAGCAAATTCCTCCCAAAGGACCTGAGTGCAGGGGGCAGATTATATGGGAGGAGGGGGTCCTGAAGATAGCTTGGACCCAAGCCATTTAGGGCTTTAAAAGCCATAACCAACACCTTATACTGAGCCCGGAAACTAATAGGCAGCCAGTGGATAGACTATAGTACAGGTGTTATGTGGTCTCTCCTTGATGTTCCCAAGACCACTCTGGCTGCCATGTTTTGTACTAACTGCAGTTGCCAGAGCAAGCATGAGGGTAGCCCCATGTAGAGCGCATTACAGTAATCCTGACAAGAGGTTACCACAGTCTCAAGAGGTGCACCACAGTCTCAAGATCTCTTTCTTCCAGGAAAGGGTGCAGCTGGCTTATCAGCCAAAGCTGATAACAGACGCTCCTGATCGTCGCATTTACATGATTTGTCATCAGGAGCGTTGAATCTAAAAGCACCCCCAGACTGCGAACACAGTCCTTCATGGAGAGTGTGACCCCATCCAGGACTGGCGGTTGCAACCCAATTCCCGGTTTCGGGGCCACTACTTGTGAGCACCTCCGTTTTGTCTGGATTTAATCTCAATCTGTTTAATAATAATAATAATAATAATAATAATAACAATTTTTTTCCTCAATGAGCCCATTACTGCCTTAAGACAGTCATTGAGAGGAGGGACACCATCGGAATTCAAGGCTGATGACCGAGACATGGAGAAATAGATCTGGGTGTCGTCAGCATACTGATAACATCCAGCCCCATAACTCTGAATGATCTCACCCAGCGGCTTCATATAGATGTTAAACAGCACTGGGGACAGGATGGCACCCTGAGGGATGCCACACGTGAGATCCTTTTTCCCCGAACAACTGTCCCTGAGCAACACCCTCTGGGACCTGCCCGAGAGGAAGGAACAGAACTACTGCAGCGCAGTGCCTCCAATTCCTAACCCGCTCAAGCAGTCCAAGAGGATGCTATGATCAATTGTATCAAAAGCTGCTGAGAGGTCTAAGAGCACTACCCCTGCCGATGCTCAGAAGCAGGTTGTCGATCAAGGCAACGATGGCAGTCTCAACTCCAAATCCTGTCCTAAAGCTAGTTTGAAATGGGTCTAGATACGCCTCCTCCCGTATAATCCTCCCCGCACTCTCCGGTCTTCTGGGAGGAATTTGTTACAGCCTCAAAAAACAAGGCTGGTGACTACCTCCCAGAGGGCCTTTTCTGTTGTTGCCCCCAAACTATGGAATGGCCTGCCGGGGGAGATCCACCAATTGACATCACTTGACAGCTTTAAAAAAGCTGTCAAGATGGATCTCTTCTGGCAGGCCTTCCCGGAATAACCACTGGCTCAAGGCCCTAATATATTCCAGAGATGTTCCCCCTATTATGACCAGGCTTTTTTTTTTTTTTGAGAGTTTGTTGTATTATTGTTCTTGATGTTTTATATTGAGGTATATATCCTCTTTTTATTTGGTGTTCTTAAATTGTATGGATTTAATAACTTTTTAAGGGGTGGGAGGGGGGAATAGTTCTTAAATGTTGTATTGTGATTTTATTATGTAAGCTGCTCCGATTGATCTCAGAGGGGTGGGATATCAAATAAAAAGTATTATTATTATAGTATTATTATTATTATTATTATTATTATTATTATTATTAAACAGCTCTGCTGGATGAGACTCTGCAGATCCAATACATGCAGAAGAGAAAGATTTCTGCTCTGCACGTATCGCCTCTCAATAGAACCAAAGAAAGTTCCTAAGACAAATCCTGTCAGATAAGAGTCAAGTTTTCCACCAGGTGCGCTCTAGTCATTGTCCAACCCGCTTCATTCTCCTAAGCTCTTCTGTATACCATGGCTTACGGTTTAAAGCGGGTTGGAAAGGACGCTTGGGAGTGATCGTGTTGATAGCCTTGGTAAAATCAGTGGTCCAGGTATTAACCAAAGCTTCGACAGGATTACCTGCGTTGCCAATCATTAGACCCTCTAAGGCTTTCTGGAATTCAAGTGGGTCCATTAACCCTTGAGGGCAGATCATTCTAATAGGTCCATCACCCCTGGTGGGATGGACAGAGGTTCTTAGCTTAGCCTGGACAAGGAAATGATACGTCCATGACAAAACAAAACGGAGGTTTTTATAACCTCCACCCACAGATATTCCTGTTCCGTACTGAAGACCACATCGAGTGTATGACCCGCACAATGAGTGGGCCCAATGACCAATTGGGATAGGCCCATGTTTGTCATGGATTCCATGAACTCCCGAGTTGCACCTGTTAGATTTGTCAAACTGGTCTCAAGAGAGATGATGAAGTCGCCCAGAACTAAAAGCCTGGGCGACTCCAGCAACAACTCTGTGACCAGCTGCTAGACTACGGGATGGTCAGTATACTTGCAGAATCCCCAAACTATCTTTGGTCCTCAGGCTCAGGTACATACACTCGAAGTGGACTGTGTTCTGGACAGGTATCCTGATCAAGGTAAGGTTGCTTTTGTGAACCAGAGCCATTCCTCCTGCCCCCCGCTCACTTCCTCTTACTTGCTCACTGACGGCATACCCGGCTGGGAGGGCCTGTGACCATGTTATGGTGCTATCCACTCCCAGCCAGGTTTCTGTGAAGCAAGCCAGATTGGCATCCTCATCTAAAAGAAGATTGTAGATAATTTGAGTTTTATTTTTAACTGACCTGGCATTGCAGAGGAGCAAGGTCAGGTTCTGTGGAATGGTTGGTACGCACTTCAATCCATTCCGGGAAACAGAGTGAGCTGAAGGTGGGATAGTTTTCAAACAACGATCTCACTTCTTTTGTAACATCTATCCACTCTGTTGCCGCCATACCCCCCTTTTCCCTGCACAACTCCAATTTCTGCCCCCAAACCATTCCTGGCCTCAGCTAGAATAGGGACTAATGAAGCCAAGTAACTCCCCTCAACCACACTGCTGCTATGGCTATCCCAGTTGGAGGGAGGCAAGACAGACTAGATGAAAAACACCTGCTTAGCCCAACTCTCAACATTCTGGCCAGAAAGGCACTGTCTCAGAAGTTAAAGAGAAGGAGGGATGGCCAAACACACACCACCCAACTTCCTAAGCCACACGCTGCTACCTTCCACTCCAGTCTGCACGGGCTCCCAGATGTAGAAGGGAGGGCAGGCTGGATGGTAAGTCCTCACCTGGCCCAGCTCTGGCTTGCCGCTGTCAGGCTCTGAGGTTTAGAGCCAGCTAAATAGCCTTCACTCCATCTCCGCTCTAGTCTGCACGGGCTCCCAGGTGTAGAAGGGCGGGCGGGCAGGTGGGATGGTAAACATGGCCCAAAACAACATGGGCAATCCAGTTGGCATTCAGCATGTCCTGAACCAGAATTTGGGAATAATGGGATAAAATAAATTATGAAAACATTTCTGTTGTTTCAGATCTTCCTGTTTCCATGCCACAGAGGCTATTAGCACAGTGCATCTGCCTTTACTGCAGGTCGCTCACTTCTGAGGTCAGAATGAGCACCCAGAAAAGGTAAAATGGCTGGGCACTTCATTCTTACCTCAGAACAAGCAATGTACAACAGGGGTGGATGCACCAGGTGACTCAGCAGGATGTGAGAGTACAGATGGCCACCACTGCATGGAAACAGATGTGAAGGTAATGAGGGCAGAATGGGACATCTGTGGGGCCAGGATAATCCAGGCTACTCCTGGAATATTCTAGCCAGTGCAGACAAAGTTCCAGTTTCTCTCAAAATAGTGTTAATGGATTCCTCACCCTAAAATAATGGATTTCTTTTATACATTGGCACTTATCTGAACTGTGATCATGTGCAGCTACCCATGGAACAAGATCCTTTCACATTTCATCATCCTGTTCAACAAAATGAGAGCCATTTAAGCAAGTTTTAGGGTAGAGGGGGAATCAGCAGATCATCTGAGGCTGAGGAATTGGCAAGTTCCTCTTTTTTTCTATAAAAAAAAATCCTGCAAGTTTACACATACATGCCTTCATTTTATTTCTCTGAATTGGTTGTTTAAGCAGGTAAGGTATTAAAAGGTAAAGGGTAATAATAATAATAATAATACAATTTATTTATATACCGCCTCTCTGGTAAACCAATCGAGGCGGTGAACAACAAAATACATTAATACGTTACATTACATGAATACAATACAACAAATTAAACAACATAATACAGTAATACATTCCAGCAAATTAGACAAAACATTCCCTCCCCCCTGAACATCAAACAAATAACAACATTAAGATCTCGTTTACAAACAGATTAAAAAACAATTACTTAAAATTATACAATATAAAATACAAATTATGTAACTGTTAAGAAAAACCCATCCCTCCATCCCACCCCCTCCCACCCACCCACCCAAAAACAAAATAGCAAAAACAATATAAAGACAGTTATAATTGAAATATACAATGTAAAGTGTCAATTATAAAATTACTATGTAAAGTTCCTCCCCCAACCGCGCAAATGTTCACTCAGTTATTCCTTGGAGGGCTGTAAAACTTCTTTGTAGGGCCGGAGATGGTCCCGCCCTCCTCTTCCTCCTCCTCAGCGCCGCTGCCGCAGGGCCGGGTGCATTGGGGCCAGGAGCGGGGCCCAAGTGGGAAGACCCACCGCCGCTGCCGCTGCCGGGGGAAGGGAAGGCTCGGTGGGGCCTTTGTAGGCCCGGAGATGGTCCCGCCCTCCTCTTCCTCCTCCTCAGCGCTGCCGCCGCAGGGCCGGGTGCGTTGGGGCCAGGAGCGGGGCCCAGGTGGGAAGACCCGCCGCCGCTGCCGCTGCCGGGGGAAGGGAAGGCTCAGTGGGGCCTTTGTAGGCCCGGAGATGGTCCCGCCCTCCTCTTCCTCCTCCTCAGCGCCGCCGCCGCAGGGCCGGGTGCGTTGGGGCCAGGAGCGGGGCCCAGGTGTTGGGGCCAGGAGCGGGGCCCAGGTGGGAAGACCCGCCGCCGCTGCCGCTGCCGGGGGAAGGGAAGGCTCGGTGGGGCCTTTGTAGGCCCGGAGATGGTCCCGCCCTCCTCTGGGAATAGTAAAGCTATTCCCCATTGACAAGGTTGACACATCGTGTCCGACCATAGGGGGCGGTGCTCATCTCCATTACTAAGCCAAAGAGCCAGCGTTGTCAGAGACTACTCTGTGATCATGGGGCCAGCATGATTGCACAGAACGCTGTTTACCTTCCCATCGAAATGTTACGTATTTATCTACTTGCATTTGCATGCTTTAAAACTGCTAGGATGGCAGAAGCTGGGACTAGTGACAAGAGTTCACCCATCATGCAGCACCTGGGTCTCAAACTGCCAACCTGCTGATCTTGCATTCAACAGGATCAGTGTCTTAGCCACTTGAGCCACTGCATCCCCTTAGATAAGGTATTGCTCAGTGGTAAAACATATGCTTTGCATGCAGATGAGATGAAGAACAATCTTTATCTGAAGTCCTGGGAAGTGGTTGCCAGTAGACTGTACTAATTTAAATGAGCAATATGTCTGAAATCGGATAAAGTAATTTCCTATTTTCCTAGTACCCAACTGAATAATTTATCCCAGCTTGGAGGTATGACAACCATTGTATTATTAAATTGTGATTTAAACATGAGATCAAATTTCTAAAGCAGCCTTATCAAATGGAAGTATAAATTTGCCATCTAACAGTGGCCTGGATATTAACTTGTTAGATTCGACATGACCAACACAAACAGCACTGCTCTAGAAAGCCTCAGTGATATAATTATGGCCTGCAGCTTTATCAAAGCCTTGAAATTAGAATTTACAGAGACCCAAGTTACCACACTAGCCCACTTAGACTGATACAATCTAAACAGGTTGATTTAAAACACAAAAAGCAAAGGACTTAGCCCTACTCACACTTCATGTATCACCATTTGTTTGTTTCTATGTACCATCTATTCTCTTTTCATTTCAATGAAGTCCTTTAGTATATTGTTTTTAATTTTAAAAAAAATCAGAGTTCACCACACAGCTAAAGTCTGTACATACAAGCTTACCAGGAAAGCAATAGTGAACCTCAGCATCACTGAGAATCAAATTTATTTCTAACTTATTACAGCCATGTATAAACAAGTTCACCCCTTGTACAGAATTTTTGGTTTCCTCCAAGTTGCAAATAACAACACATTTTGTTAAGAACATATGCATATAGAATGAAAGTGAATGAGTGAAGCAGCAAGAAAATGGAATGCATCACTGATGTATTCCTCTCTTTACATAGAGGCACAATCAATGATGTAGTGGTAAGTTTTGAAATGCAAAAGCTCATCAAAAGCAGTGGTGTACCCTGACTTGCTGTCACCTGGTGCAGGGAGCGGGGCTTTTGGGGGAAGGACTTCTGGCACGCGCACCACATGGGAGCATGTGCATACACATGCACACCAGAAAATCGTGTGTGTGTGTGTCTGCAGCAGAGCAGAAAGCCCAGGGCAGCTGGGAGAGCAGGCCCCGCACACCAGCGGCAGCCCAGAAAGCCCTGTGATGGCCACCCAGGGGTGGGGGACTGACCATGTGTCCCTCCCCTTTTGGGGTGTCACCCAGTGCGGTCTGCACCCCCCAATGGTGCTACTGCATTATGGCAGTACCCACAACCAGACCTCCAAGGAGATTGAAATCTGGTATCTGTGTTGATCCATATCAACAAACCAGTTCCAGCAACTTCCATCCTAGCAGGAGTAGATCTTTTGCAAAGCTAACAGGTCTTCATTGGTCATCAAGAGTGAATATGTTGCATTGCAAGAGGGACAGTGCACAACAGTATATTGCTCTTAGGGAAATCCATTCAACTTCATCCTCTCTCAAGTCGCAAAGAAGCACAGAGAAAATAAGGCAACTTGAAAGAGTGGCAAATTTTGAATTGATCTCTGGAAATATCTTTCTGAACTTTGGTGCTTTTCCTCTGAAAATTGTTTGGAAAAGAAAAAGTTTCTGAGCCTGAGCAGATTACTTCCATTGATTGTATCCATGCAGATGTTGGAATTCAGGTTTTATAACAATGTAACACCTGGTTGAACTGTTGTTGTTATTGTTGTTAACTGCCATCAACTCAACTTCAACTTATGGCAACCCTATGAATGAGAGTTACTCTGTCATCAGCAGGCCTATACAGGTCTTGCAATCTCAGGGCAGTGGCTTCCTTTATTGAGACTATCCACCTATAATGGGCTCTTATTCTTTTCCTATTGCCTTGTACCTTGCCAAGCATTGTTGCCTTTTCTAATGAGTCTTGTCTTCTCATGTGTGTTCAAAATACAACAGTCTCAGTCTCTCTAGCATCCTTTTATTTGTCTTTTTGATAATCTACAGAACTCTCCTCCAACCCCACATTTCAAATGAGTTGATTCTCTTCCTTTCTTCACTCTCCAGCTTTCACAACCATACATAGAAATTGAAAATACAATGGCATGGACAATCCTGACTTTGGTATTCAATAATATTCATTGAATGCAATCCCACCACCACAGAAAGGTGGTGCCACAGTGGGTGATTACACTGGCATTTGCATAATTTAGACACTTGGTAAGGTAGTACCCAGTACCTTCTTATACAAGCTCTTTTTTAATTCTCCATTCACCATGAATGGAGAATGACAAATGGGGGCAGATTTCTAACCGTTCAACCCTCATCTGGAACAGCTCCTGGAATGGCCTGTGGAATGGCTAGGAACACTTCCAACCACCTAAGTCTGTGGATAGAACTTTAGGCCCCACTGGCATTAAATAGGGTCTCAAATGATGGGTCCTGAAAATCTTTGAGGTCCTTTTATATTGCAACAGGTTTCTAGGCATCCCACACCCCACTCAGAAAAAAAAGTTTAAAAAACCCTCACCCTACTTAGTCTAGCTATCTTTCCACTCATACTGTCTCTGAGTAGATGCCAATCATGGAAAGATTCTCTCACTTACACCACTGTCACCTTGTTTTGCATTGTTTTCTCGTTGTTCAGTGCATACATGAGTTTGGGACCACTATCCTCCACATAATTCTGTGAAAACGAAGAAGAAAGCAGTACCAGTCTTGAATGTGCATTGGCTCCCCTTGAGATGGAAAGAAGGCTGGTTGTAGCATCAGAGAGAGAGAAGTAGCCATTTTAGGCAGCAGGTTTGGGGAGTTTTGAAAATGAGCAGTAATTTGCAGCATGTCATTTTTGAATGTTTACTGTCAGAGAAGGAAGAAAGAGTTTGTGGGAGTTTCTAATCAGGATGCAAAATGACTTGGCTGCCTATGAATACTGTGTAGATCAACATGGGTACTAAGGAAGTGCCACATGGTTTTTTCATCATAGTCAGCAACATGTCTCAGACTAGCATTGGCTGTGAAAACCTGATTGTTCAGGATTCTAAATTATGGGGAGGTGGATGGTTTCATCAGTACATACAGCACAGTCCTCTTTACAGATCTGCCCCAACAAATCACACAGTGGCTTTGAGCACAATCCTGCTCTCATCCTCTATACAATTGTGAACATACAGGAGGAATAATAATGGCCAGAATCCTGTTAGCAAAATACAAAGGCATAACCTGGATCATACATTTTTATGTCCTTTCAAATAATGTGGAAGGAGGCACTCAATATCTCCTTGTGAATTATCTTCCATTACTATCCTACAGGCAATTTCCAAGCACTTGATAAACACTGTCACAGTTATTTACTGTCTAGGGGGCAGGAGGTATTCATACATGGCTGCAGCCAGGTGTTTCCTGGACATGCCTTTTCTCCAAGCACTGTGGGGGTTTGGAAGTTGCCTCTTAGGGGCAGGGGAAAGTACAGGTGTGTCAATGAAAGAGTATACTCTGCCTACAAAATGCAGGATGCTAGCCAATGTCAGAAAAAGGTAACACATTTCCACATATGCCCAGAATCTTTATGATCAAGGGCAATATCTGAGTAACAAAAACCAAAGAATTTTTAAAAGAACAGTGCAAGAGTTGATTCAGGTGGGATTGTTCTTTGAATTGTCAGAGGTGTCTAGTTCAACAAGAAAAGGGAGAATAATTCCAAACAAAGCTCAGCTAATATGAAACATAAATACTTAATTAGATGGGATTGGGCTGCACTTTAGAATATTAGCATTTCAGAAAAGCTCTTTCCTTCAGTGAAAAATCTCTTAAATGTCAGCTGAATCCCACAGCTTGGAGCAGTACATACAAGCTTTGTATAAGAATTTGGCATCCCAGGGACGTGTGGGTCTTTTTCATAAAAGCACATTATTTCTTCCCTGCTTGGGAATTTGACAAAGCTGCTGTAGCAGCAGCAACCAGCCAAGATATCATTAAGAGATTTCCCATCACATTAAATTAATTAGATATTTTCAACACAGGGTTCCAATGAGCTTGTATAAATCCAAGAAATAATAGATTTTAATTTTTTATTAAGCCCCTAAACACTGGTTCTGGGAGAGAGGTGGGTTTTTTTCCAAATATAATATTAAAGATAGATTTATTTATACTTCATTGTCAGTTTGTGGACAAATTATCCCAGACAAGCAGCTATTCATGTTATTAAATATACTGGAAGGATTATTAACAAGAGACCCTAAGCTAATATTTTGCCTCATGGAACATAAGAAATCCCTTTTGCTCAGGTTGGATATGAGCAAACCTTGGAACAAGATGCTCAAAGAGACCATGGCAAATTTAAGGTTTTTTTTCTTCTTCTGGGAGTTCTAGGTCAAAATATAACTTCTGAACCTTGCCCTCAAGTAGAGACATCTGCATGTGTGCCCTGTTTTATGTTCTGTGGCAGTACTATAATGCAGATAGCTAAAGGGTAGGAATGAACTGTAATAAGAATTTGACCTTGGGGAGTTTATAATTAACTCAAAAAGAATAAGTAGGATTGGGACCCAATGTGTACAGGGAAAAGGAAGGAAGAGCCTTGGCAGTGACATCATTTTCCCAAAAGAATGGTACTTTATTAAATGAGCCAAATAAATCAACAAGCAAGTACACACATACACAAAGGATGCATGAAATCTGGAAGAAAGGTTTCACACACAAAATAGTTATCTGGCAACTCTGCACTCCTTGTAGAAAAATGAACTCAGCGGCTTGCTTACGGAGTGAAGTTGTGTTGGAGACAGCCGAGGGTTACTAGTTAGGAATTTAAGTAAGGGAGTGAGATCCCCCCTTCCCTTCCAAAACCAGCTCACAGAACACAGGTTTTGGAGGTCTTAATATAGGCTGAAAATTGCCTGGAGCAAAGATTAGTGTATATCAAAGGATTCCGGATAGGTTGTCTTTGAAGTAGACAATTTCCAAAGAGGGAAGATGGGGAGTTGATGTTATCTCATTCTTAGTTGGTTGTAAATCTCTGTGTCTCCAGAATTCAGAGGGTGTAAATGTCCTGCTTTGCCGCTTCTAAGCCTAGCCCCTTTGATTGCCGCTTCTAAGCCTAGCTAATTGTTGTAGATGCAGAAGTGACCTTCCAGGTGCCTATGTGATGTGCTCACCTTGGATTCATGGCAGTTGAGCTTCTCCAGTCCGGGGCCATGGCAGGGACCCACAAAAAGGGTTTTTTATATTAAATCAATTATTTTAACAGAACCCTGTAGAAATCAGGTGACACAGGAACAAATAGGATTACAACTGGTTTTATAAAGGTATTGTTGCTGGCATACTTCTGAAATTTGAACTTCTCATCACTTGTATAAAGATTGAGTCAGCAATGGCCCTTTCACATTGCACAGTAATTGCATTATGGTTCCACTTTAACTGTGTTAGGGTTACACTAGGGTTTGTAGTTTATGGAGGGATATCTAGAGCCTTATCACATTATAAAAGTAAAATGAGAGGCAGAGAGATAGAAGTGGCTTTCTCTTTATCCCTTTGCATGTCCTTGAAGCACTTTCATTCTACTTTTGAGGGATATGATAGTAAAACTGTGCCCTTTGTTGTGCTGGAAAAATCCATTTGGCAAAAGGCATGCTTTTATGACTATCTCCCTCTGGAGGGAGAAAGGAAGTGCTATGATGTCATGAGGAGAGGTAAACAAAAAGCTGCTTCTATCTCAATGTCTGTCATCTTACTTTTCCAACACAATAAGGCTCCTAAACTACTTAAGCAGCCCCTCAACATACTACAAACTCTGTCATCTTCATCATTTGGGTTGCACATCACTATTTGCCTTGCCTACCTCCAGAGCACTAAGCCTGAGGTTCAGGGCCATACCGAAAGTTACTTCACTTATATGATTAGCAAACATGTTTGCCTCTTTGTTCCATTGTAATACTTAATGTATTATGGGTGGGGTGAGAGATTTTCATCAGAGACAAACTTCATAGGAATTGGAAACTTAACCCTTCCCTTCCCAGGTGGTGTCTGCACAGGTCAGGATACATCAGGAGCAGCCCAGATTATTCTGGCCCGAGAACTACCCCTATATCCCCCTTTTACCTCAGGCCCTTTGTTGCAATGCTGGGCAGCTGTTCACATGCACATCCGACTGTGCTGCCTGCCACCACCACACCAAAATACTCACTCTGAGGTCAGAATGGAGCACTCAGCATCAATCACATGGCTGGGCACCTTATTTTGACTTCAGAGTGAGCAAATCACTACAGTGGCACTATGCCAGGGAGCACAGTGGGGCACATTTTTATAATAGCCACTCAGCATGGCTCTGGATGTTCTGGGAAGATCTAGAACAAATAGTGAGCTTTTAAAAATGTTTTAAGAGTGTTATAATGATGCTGAACTGATCAGGCATCATCCAGACTGTTCACACTAGAACCAGGGACTGGGCCATGTGTCATCAGACTCCACACCAAGAATATGAGTTGGTGGTGTTTTATTTGGCCTGTGCAAGCAAGGCTCCGAATTACTTCTTCCCTTCCTCTCCTTCCCCAACAAAAAACCTTCTCACTGTGCAGCAGCTGGAATTGGGAGAGGAAAAACATTTTCGTTGGTGCCATTGGAAGCTTCTGTCTTTCCACTGCTTGATGGTATGGCGATTTTTGTTCAGATCATGGCTCAGAGGGAAGGATACTATGGACCAACCTAAAATTCTTCCAACTTCTAGCCTCAAGTGCTTTCTGTAGAAAGAGATATGTGAGAAGCAGGGCCAAGGATGATGGAGTGGGCTCCTCACATTCTCCCTATTTCTATTCCAGGTGGTCATTATAACTATCTAAGATATGCAGATGACACCATAGTACTAATAGAAAACCTCACAGACCTGGAACATCTACTAAGGAAGATCAGAGAAGAAAGTGCAAAGGCAGGCTTAATGTTGCACATAAAGAAAACAAAAATAATGACCACCAAGGTTCTTTACAAGTTCAACCCAGACAATAAAGAAATAGAAATAGTAAAAGAATTCCCATACCTGGGATTAAACCTGGATAGAAATGGGGACTGCAGTCAGGAAATCAGAAGAAGATTAAGAATGTGATGAGTGGCTATGAAAGAACTAGAAAAGATCCTAAAATGCAAAGATATACAACTCAGCACAAAAGTTAGAATCATACAAGCCATCATATTCCCTATTGCTATGTACAAATGTGAAAGCTGGACAGTTCAGAAAGATGATAGGAAGAAAATCCATGCTTTTGAGATGTGGTGCTGGAGAAGAGTGCTGGAGATCCCATGGACAGCCAAAAGGACAAACAAATGGGTCCTCAAACAGATCAAGCCAGAAACCTCCCTGGAAGCCAAGATGACCAAACTGAAGCTGTCATACTTCGGACACATCATGAGAAGAGAGGACTCTTTAGACAAGACAATAAAGCTGAGGAAGATGGAGGGAAGTAGGAAGAGAGGAAGGCCACATGCTGGATGGATGGACTCTATTAAGGAGGTCACGAATATGGGGCTGCAGGAATTAAGCAGAGCAGTAGAGGACAGAGGGTCTTGGACATGTCTCATTCATGAGTTGAGATCGACTCGAGGACAGTTAACAACAACAAAATTAATCATTTGCCTTTTTCTTCTTCCCTCCTCATCTCTTGCACTTCTTTTGGCCTTTGCAGACATGACAACTAAGGTGTCAGGATGCTGTAGCTGTGTGGTGTAGCTACATGTTAGGTCTTCTCACTCATTCCAAGGACAATGCTATGACTACTGCACCACTCTGTATGGTCACACAATGAGGCAGGAGACAGAAAACAGCATTATGATCAGTGGCGTAGAAGACTTCAGCTGCATTTTTGTGACAATTAGAATGGAAAGGAGGTCAGTCCAGACATGCCACTATCTGCTGTCAAAATGCTAATAAACACACTGGCTACAAAGAGACAAGTGTGATAACTATAATCTTTCGAATAGCAAAGTGAAGCGGTAAGTGCCAGTAAGACTGTAGTCAAAAAAGGACCAGTGAGGGACAAGAGAGATATGAAATGCATGTTTCAAAGAATCAGTATATAGAGAGGTCAAATAATGTAAGAGACAAAATGGGAAACAAAAACAAGAAGGAATATAAATAAATAAACCCATCCTAATAAGGACTGAGTGTGATAGCACCCATGGAATGTTGAATCAGTTGGAAAATGATAGCAAAACAGCAGGGAGAATGGAATAAACTATCCTTAAGAAAAACATAGCTGAGTGGTTGCACTCCTGAACAAGAGCACTCCTGCTCCTTCCCATCTGGAGACAAGAATAGATTGGAACATTTTGTTTTGAATCCCACTTGCAAAATTAATTGTTGTTGTGTGCCTTCAAGTCCTTTCTGATTTATGGAAACCTTAAGCTGAACCAATCACAGGGTTTTCTGGGGCTGAGGGTGTGACTTGCACAATGTCACCCAGTGGGTTTCCATAGCTGATCAGTGAATCAAACCTGGTCTCCAAAGTCATAGTCCAAACACTCAAATCATCAATCCCACTTTTAAACTTCTAAAGGCCTTTACAGACTGCCAGAAATAATGCAGCTTGAGGCCACTTTAACTAACCTGGCTCAGTGCTAAAGAATAATGGGAACTGTAATTTATTGTGGCAACAGAGCTCTCTGACAGAGAAGGCTCAATGTCCCAGAAAAAAATACAGTTCCCATGATTCCTTAGCATAGAGCCAGGACAGTTAAAGTGGCCTCAAGATGCATTATTTCTGGCAGTCTGTAAAGGCTCTATTGCTCAGTAATCATTTTCTATCCCTCTCTCTGGTGTGATCTCTTTGAGTGACTTACAAACACATAATACAGACAGAGTTTGAAAGTAAAGGTGGCTATATGTATACAGAAAATCTTTTACTTAAGCAAAATAGGGCATCCAGGTTTTGCAGACTCCTCCACCTGCCAATGGGGCATAATCATGGACCTTTGACTTCATTATCGTGCCCCATATCATTCTGGAAGGCAACTGACCCACAAAAGAAATTTTTCTGGAGTGCTGGGAGCTGTTATGGATACAAGAGATGGGAGAGGCAGAACTGCTGGCCTTGAGTAAGTGGAGGCGGTTTCCCCTGACACTAAAAAGTCACTATGGGCCTCGGCAGACAGCTTAAAAAGCCATCCTCGGCACAAGGAAGGGGAGGGGCAGCTGCACGCTTGGCGCCCCTTCCTCCTCCCGAGGTCGTCCTTGGAGCTGCCGGCCCTCCGCACGGCCGGTGCTCCGAAGACAACCTCCCACCGCAGCATCCGGACACGCTGTGGCGGAAGGGTCACCAAAAGTGCGCCGCAAGCTTTTGCGGTGCACTTTCAGCGACATATGAAAGGAGCGCTATTTTAGCGCTCCTTTCTTGGGGCGCCGATGGTGCACCGCGGGATCGAGGCTGTTAACAGCTGATTCAGTGGATTTACTCTAGTTAAGACTTATCAGTAGATGTTTAGCTTGCTCTGTGTAGTTGCTTCTGTCAGTGTAGGGAGATTTTTGATTATAGGTCTTGTTTTATATTGATCTAAAGTTAAAGGGATGCAATAAGGGATGCAATAAGTTGGAAATAATTTGAAGGCACACACCACCACCAACAACAACAATGTATCTAACAGGATGTCAATCGAATTGACTTTGAACTTCAGCACTCTCAATGCAAAGCTGAAAAGAGCTATGCAAAAGGCCTTGGAAATTATACTCTTTCATCTCACCATCCTGCAGAACTTTTGGAAAGATGTAAAACAGAAGAAAAATACAACTTTTGATATAAGGGTGAAAAGTATGGTGGGGGAGATAGAAAAAGAACAAAGAAAAACAATAGACTTTAGATAATATCTGCTGGTGAGAATACTCTGACTTTGAATAACCGATGACATTATTGTCTTTCGATCATGTTGCATTTCCAAGGTGGATTACCATTATTCAAATTTTTCTTTTTCTTAGGCAGACTGTGTAGTAATTTTTTCCAGCAGAAAAACCACAATTTCTTAAGAATAATCATTCACATGCACAAAGGAATGGAAAGCCATCATTGTAATGTTTCATCTTTTAAACCCAGCCAGCTTTCTGATTACTCTTATAGTGTCATATTATTTTTATGACTACTGTGTTCATCAATGTGTGCACCAGGTAGTAAACATTGTTCAAAGGAATAGTCCAATTTCTTTTCTTTTGTTGATTTCCCAGGGTGGGGGAAAGAAGAATGTGAACTTTTTTAAAACATTGCACTTGATAACTACATAAATATGTGTCAGTCTCTGAAATATTTAAATGAAATTTTTTCTCAAGGACCTAGATGAGCAAAAACTGGCTGCCTTTTAGAAAAGTCTAGTATATTTTGCCATGTAGAGAAATTCATTAAGCAGACCAAAAGATCTGTCTCAGGTGGCAAAAGGTGGGAGGCAGAGAGAGACATTGAGAAATATAGCTGTATGTGCAACAGCCTGCCCCAGTAACCCATAAAGTAGCTAGTTGTCCACAGGTGTCCTGGAGAAAAAATGTTGGCTCACAATTATTAACATAAAATTGTCAGTCCAGTTGGCTTTTGTGTATGGAATGGGATTGAGCACACCATCTTGATATTTACCTTTCTCGGCTGTTCCTGATTTTAAGGTTTGTTGTTGTTTTTGTTGTGTGCCTTCAAGTCATTCCAACTTACAGCAACCCTAAGGTGAACCTACTGTGGGGTTTTCTGGCAAGATTTATTGAGATAAAGGGGCTAAGCAGACGGGCGGCCATGGGCTGCCCTGGGAAGCTGCGGATCAGGGCCGAGGTATCCGCACACCTCGGCCCAGCGGTGCAGCTTCACCGCCCCAGGAAGGAGCGCTAGAATAGCGCTCCTTCCACAAATCACCGAAGGTGTGCCGCAAAAGGCTGCCAGCGCACCTTCGGCGTCTCTTCCCTCGTGTGCGGATGCTGCAGTGGAAAGGCATCCTCAGAGCGCCGGCCATGTGGAGGGTCTGGTGCTCCGACGATGTCTTCAGGAAGGGGTTGGGGCACCCAGCGTGTGGCTGCCCCTCCCCTTCCTTGCTCTGAAGATGGCGCTTTGTGCCGTCTGCTTCCCCCCGAAGTTTGCCTTCCCCTGAGGCTGAAAGAGTGTGGCTTACCCAAGGTCACTCATAGGTTTCATGACTGAGACCTCCCTACGTTTTTCAGAATGTCATAAAGCCATTCATAAAGATACTGAACACTAGACCCCGGAGAGAATCCTGCAACACATCTTTGTCAGTTTTTCCCAAGATAACTAGGAGTAATTGAGTGCTCGTTGGGTCCTGTCAATTTGCGAGTTACAAATCTTAACACTAGCATTATCTAATCCACATGTTACCAGATGATTCACAAGAATATTACAGGACTTTGATTTCAGAAAGCCTTCCTGAAATCATGATACATTACATTCACGGCATTCCTCTGAGAGAAATAAGATAAGATTAGAATTCAGAGGCATAGCCATGTTAGTCTGGTAAATCCTTATGCAAAGAGATCTTGTAGCACATTTGAGCCTAACGGAGCAAAAGATAATAACATCCAAGATCCACAAAACAGTGATACCTTTTTTTAGGGGAACTAAAATACACAAAATACATATTGCAAGCTTTCGAAGCTCCACTAGCTTCTTCATCAGGCAAAGGTATTACAAATCATATAGGAGAAATAAAAAAATATATATAACAATGTTAGCATCACAGGCCTATATTATGTAAAGATGTTGTTGTTCACAGCTAAGATGGCATGGATGGATATTCATGTAGGCAGCCTACTTCTTATGGCCATGTGGATTCTGGGAGACAAAGAATTGTAAAGTCCAGGAAATAAAATTTAAACTCCATTGGCAACATTAAAAAGATACTCCCATTGATATCCATGTTATCTCTGTCTTTACGAAGTTACCAGACTCCTTTGTTAGGCAGCAAAATATGTTGTAGCATAAACTTTCACAAACTTTGGGGGGAAGCAGACGAGGGCGTCCAAGACGCCCTGTGACGGTGCGCCCGTGGGACTGGAGCAGTCGCACCGCGGCGCACCGCTGGCGCCTCTGAAAGGAGTGCAAAAATAGCGCTCCTTTCAGAAGTCAGTGAAAGTGCGCCCTAAAAGCGTCGGGCGCACTTTCACTGACTTTTCCGCCGCAGCATGTGCGGTCGCTGCGGCGGGAGGTTGTCCCTGGAGCGCCAGACGTGCGGAGGGCCGGCGGCTCCGAGGACGACCTCGGGAAGAGGAAGGGGCGCCGCGCGTGCGGCTGCCCCTCCTCTTTCTTGCCCGGAGATGGCTAAATAAGCCGTCTGCCGAGGCCCTTTGTCTACTTCCTCAGAAGCTTATGAGATAAAATTAGTTAGCCATGACTTGCTTTTGAGAAAACCATGCCAGCTCTTAGTAATAATCACATTCTTTCTAACAGCTCACTCTTAAATGAACTGGTTAATTATCAGTTCTAAGAGTTGTAGTTCAAAAAGTAACTTTTGTAAGTTCTGCTTTACAGAATGTCAATACCGCAAGGAACCTACCATTGCAGAAGAGTTGTTTCATTCCCACCATATACTGCCACCAAAAGTAAGATTTATTCCTCTCCACATTGGTGGAAAAGGCAGCCATTTGTTATAGAGGCTCATTTGAAAAAGTTGATTGAGGGATACCACATGAGTGAGAGATAAACCTAAAAGGAAGGTTTTCAAGAAGACAGGAAATTTTAAACTATTTTATTTTTAAGTGTATGTCTGGAAGAGTTGAGCTAGCATTGCATTATATGATGGTGGCTGTCAGAAACAATAAAAAGGGAGCAGGGTCTGTATAAATAAACTGCAATGAATTCTTATGACATGGGTGCCTTCATCTGGAAAACCTAAGTACAAAGGTTCACCCATACTCATAAACCCTCTCTCTGACCCTGCAGTTTTTTAACAGTTTAGCACCAAGCCCCAAGAGTCTCACTTCAGCTTCTGGCATATGATTAACAAGGAAATACATTAAAGTCAGTGATCCGTTTAAAAAAGACAAGTTAAATTCTCCCAAGCTTTTACTATTAGAGAGAGAAAATGAATGTTAAACACCAAGACCTGACACAAAGTAAGACCTGGAGGCATGTGGAACATCTGGATGACCTTTGAACATGGGGCCTTTGCAGACTGCCAGAAATAGTGCACATTAAATTGAGGCACTGCCCTGGCTCAGTGCTAGGGAGTCATGGGAATTGTATTTTTTTCTGAGACATTGAGCTTTCTCTGTCAGAGAGCTCTGGTGCCACAATAAATTACAGTTCCCATGATTCCCTAGCACTGAGCCAGGGCAGTGCCTCAATTTAATGTGCACTATTTCTGGCAGTCTGCAAATGCCTATAGTGTATGATCTGCAGTGCCAAAATAAGATCAGCCACAATTTGGTCCAATCACAGGTTGGTTGGAAACTAGAAATAATAGATCTTTTCAAATTTTTAATCTTATTTTTTTATTAATTATATCCTGCTTGGCCTCCCAACAGCTCATGCATGGTACTCTCCTCCATCCATTTTTCCTCACACCACTACTGTGAGGTAAGGATATAAACCTTCCTCCAGTAATTCCTGCAATATTCTCTATGATGAATGAGAACACAAAGATGTTTGCATAATTCTTTATTGCCTTTGGGGTATTATTTTGGCCTGAAGCCTTTTAGGGAATTATTTTTCAAAGAACTTCATGGGGGTTTTACCAGTACAGGAAACACATTTTATGTGCAGAAAATAGTAGTCTGTGTGCAATATGCACTGCTTCCTGTACAGGAGATATTATTTTTGTTCAAAAAGCCATATTCTCTGAACAGAAAAAAGAGATGTATTTTTACACAGACAAATGATTGCCAAAGTCTGAAGAACCTCACAGTATCTTCATGGGTACCTCTATTTATTCCATCAGGAATTCTTGATTCTTTGGAAGCTCCTTTCTTGGCAAGAAAGTTACTACAACAGAGCAAGGAAAATCAGCCACCAAAAGGATGTCTTATAAATCTGCTCAAGCAGGTTTAATCATTGCCTGAGTGGGATAGGCTTGTCCAGAGTCTAAAAGTATGTCACTGTCAGGAAAATATGAGAGGCCTGAATACCCTAAAGGCACCAGATCTTGTCTTGGAAGCTAAGAAGGATCATCCCTGGTTAATACTTGGATGGGAGACCACCAATGAATGCCAGGTGCAGTAGGCTATATGTTTCAGAGAAAGGAACTGGCCAAACCAACCTCTGAGTATTCCTTGCCTGAGAAAACCCTTTGAAATTTATGAGGTCACCATAAGTCAACAGATTATTTGAAGGCACATAATTATGACACACACAAGGTACTGAGAGTTAAGATATAACCCTTCACTTGTTTTGTTCTCATAGAGAATAAAAAAAATCATATTTGAGCAAAATCCTGTGTTTTCACAGAAACCTTTACACTATGTGCAAATATAATCTATTCTTCTTCACACACACACACACAAAAATCCAAAATGCAGAATAAACAAACCTTTCTCACTGAAGTTGAGAAACTCTGAGAATACTCTTCAGTTCTCTCTTCACTACTCAGCCCAGCTACGAGGAGAGCCAAGGGTTCCTCGTTCTAGCTCTGGTGGTTCATGATACATGGCTACAAGGAAGAACTATGACCCTAGCTTTGGCTTGTTAAGAAGATGGGGATGGGGATCGAGCTATGGATGAAAAGCTACAGGTTCAAGTAGGTGGTGACTCCAAATGTTTAAAACATGGTTTCTGCTATGGGCATGTTTACATTTTTCAACCACTGCCAAAACAGTCTCTGTTATCTGAAATGCATGTAACCAGAAATATATATATATATATATATATATATATATAGAGAGAGAGAGAGAGAGAGAGAGAGAGAGAGAGAGAGATCTTGGAGATGGGACCCAAATGTAAACATGAAATTCATTTATGTTTCAGATACTTTGTACACACAGCCTAAAGATAACTTTATACCTAATATTTTTAGTAATTTTGTGCATGAAATAAACACTGAACCATCAGAATACAAAGGTGTCACTATCTCATCCACCCATGTGAACAATTTTGGATGTTGAAATATTTTGGATTTTGGCATTCCAGATAAGAGAGACTCAACCTCTACAGCCACTCAGGTTTGATCATACGTCTATTTATATTTATTTATCCAAATGTTTAGTAGTAGTAGTAGTATCTGTACTCATAAAAGCTAGGGTTGATGGGAGTTGTAGTCCAACATCATCTCTAGAGTCACAGTTGCCTAGTTTTAAAGGGACAGAGTTTCAGATTAGGATTGAGGTGAAAGGAGAGAACCTGAATTCACATCTATGCCAGCATCTCCAGATTCTTTGGACCATCTTTCTGCATACTCTCTAATACAACTATTGGGGGAAGCAGACAGTGCAAAGCACTGTCTTCAGGGCAAGGAAGGGGAGGGGCAGCTGCACGGTGGGTGGCCAAACCGCTTCCCCAAGACATCATCGAAGCGCCGGACCCTCCGCACAGCCGGTGCTCCGACGATGCCTTTCTGCCGCAGCGTCCGCACACGCTGCGGCGGAAGAGCCGCCGAAGGTGCGCCGGCAGCCTTTTGTGGTGCACCTTCGGCAATTTGTGGAAGGAGTGCTATTTTAGTGCTCCTTCCTGGGGCAGCGAAGCTGCGCCGTGGGGCCGAGGTGTGCGGATACCTTGGCCCCGATCCGCAGCTTCCCAGGGCGGCCCATGGCCACCCGTCTGCTTCCCCCCTATGACAATTAATTGTACAACCCTACCCTGGAAATCAAGACCAGACTAGGCATATGAAGGAGTGAGGTTATGCACATAGACTTCTAAAAAGCTCTTAGCCCTAAATTTACTAAGGGCCTGAACAGACTGCCAGAAATAATCCAGCTTGAGATCAGTTTAACTGCCTTGGCTCAGGGCTAGGTAATCATGGGAACTGTAGTTTATTGCAGCACTAGAACTCTCTGACAGAGAAGGCTTATGTCTCAGAAAAAACTACAATTCCCATAATTCCTTAGCATTGAGCCAGGACAGTTAAAGTAGTCTCAAACTGGATTATTTCTGGCAGTCTGTTCGAGCCCTAAGTTATATAGTGTAAAGGGAGTGGTCTGTAATATAAAGGGAGCTTAGCAAAATTACTTTGGAGAATATAATTCCCATAATTGTCCAAGCAACATGGCCATTGACCATGATTCTTGAGGTTTTAGACAACCCCTGATTATGAGGTCCACTTAAGCATGTTCCAACTACCCCTGAGCACCCAGAGAAGAAGAAACAGCTCTCACACCCAACAAGAAGCTGTACCTTCCTCCCCAGGTGATCAAGGTCACCTGCAATGTACTGACCACACCCAGAGCAGCCCTTCCATAGCCCAGGAGATGCAGATTCAGCCTACCTGCTATTGTTCACCTGAGACAAGAGGATACATGATGCCTTATTCTGCAAAAGAACACACATTGGCATAGTTAATGATTATGCCATCATAAATAATCAATAGGATCCTAACCCCAAAGAACTTCCTATGTCATAATGATCTTTTTCCTAGTGATCTTTACTGAAAACATTCTATGAGGCCAGCAGAAGGGGGGAAACAACAACAAGTGGAATAAATTGGCCTAGCCAGAGTGATGTAGTGGCTTGAGGATCAGACTATGACTCTGGAAACCAGAGTTTGAATCCTGGCTTGGCCATGAAAACCCACTAGGTGACCTTGGGCAAGTCACACTTTCTCAGTCTCAGAGGATGGCAATGGCAAACCCCCTCTGAAGAAACTTGCCAAGAAAACCCCATGATAAGTTCACTTTAGGGTCTCCCTAAGTCAGAAACAATAACAACAACAAAAGTCCTACACAGTACATAAGAGAAAGTTGCTTGGTTTGAAAACTGAGAAAAAGAGATAATCTTTTGGTTTGGTTTCTGCACAAACATATCCAGTCTGAACCTCTTGAGTGTATCACAAAGCAGAGCACATGGAAATGTGCACTTTCCAAAATTTTGTCTTTCCATCTGCAATGAAAAATAAATACCTAGAAAAATGCATCCATTATGGGTGACTGTGAATGAATATGTTTATATTTGAGTAAATTACACATAAGGTATAGAAAGAAAAAATCACTTTCAAAAATAGGCATGTTGAGAAAAGTCTGTACAAAAATGCTTAATTTAAGAGAATTAATTTAAGGTGTGTGTGTGAGTTTTGAGAAACTGCTACAAAAACAAGCCAAGCAAATGTAGATTCAGGAAAAGAAAAATTAGAATAGAAGATAACCAAAGTCCAGAGATTTGCCCATCCTAATCCTACAAATAGGGTAACATTTTTTAGAAGGTTAGGATCAGGATTTAAATTCTACAGGAAGAATCTGTGATTTTAAGAGTGAAGAAAAAACAGAATTGCCAGTGAGTGATCAATTACCACTGTTGACATTCAAGCTTTTCTCAAGACAGAAGCTTTCCTCTTCAGCTTGTACTCAGTTCAATTCAAGGTTTTCTTGTTATTATCACTATTATATTACTGACATTATGCAGCAAAAATTCTTCCCTGAAGACATGTGCTTAGGGCTTTGGGAACTGAGAGGGAGGAAGGTATATGCATGCTTTATGACTGTAATAAGCTGGAAGTCCTGTACTGCCTAGGAATACTTCCATAGGGTGGCAAAAGTGCAAGGATTTTGTATACAAAAGAATGAAATATCAAAGGTGATTTCCTTCATTTGATTGGGAGAAGAGGTTTATTGAGCTTAATTGTGGCATCCCTCAGGGTGCCATCCTGTCCCCGATGTTATTCAACATCTATATGAAGCCGCTGGGTGAGATCATTCGGAGGCATGGAGCACGGTGTCTTCAGTATGCTGACGACACCCAGATATACCTCTCCATGACCAGATCATCGTCTCAGACTTCAGATGCCATCTCTCCTCTTAATGACTGTCTCAGAGCAGTAATGGATTGGATGAGGAAAAACAGACTGAAGTTGAATCCAGACAAAACGGAGGTACTCACAGTTACAGGCCCGAAACCAGATCTGGGAATACAGTCTCCAGTCCTGGACGGAGTCACACTCTCCTCTAAGGACTGTGTTCGCAGTTTGGGGGTGCTCCTTGACTCGTCGTTTCACATGACTAGTCAGGTGAATGTGGCGGTCAGGAGTGCCTGTTATCAGCTTTGGCTGATACGCCAACTGCACCCCTATCTGGACCTGGAAGCTGTGGTACATGCTCTGGTAACCTTGCATCTGGATTACTGTAATGCACTCTACATGGGGCTACCCTTGTGCTTAACCCTGAAACTACAACTGGTGCAAAACATGGCAGCCAGGTTAATTACCGGAACATCTAGGAGGGAGCACATAACACCGGTGCTTAAATCCCTCCACTGGCTCTGATTATTGTTTGTTGGCTGGCTCTGATTATTGTTTGTTCCGATCAATTTCTCCTTTCCTTGAAAACGAACAATTGAGCCTGATGGATTCTGCCTGTCAGGGGAGATGGGTGGCTTCAATGTCAGTAAATCAATCAATTCACTCCAGGTTTTAGACCAAATTTTACTAAATGGGACTAAATGGTCCTATTTTGATGAGTAGGGATCAGAACCGTGGCTAGCTCCTGAACACTATTAATTAAAACCTGGATTCACCACCTCACTGTCATGGGAGTCATCCAGCACTTCCAGAGCTAAGAATTAGAAGGAATAGCCTTTGTCTACTCAAAAGATGCTAGTTTCTATATCATTCTATGGCTTCAGTCTAACATGCACTAGTTTAAATAATGGCATGCACACATACATAATAACAACACAACATAACTCCCATGAAGAACTACAACATTGCACAATACACGTCAATGATGGGGTGCCATTGCACAATGCACAATACATGATGTGTAACAACAAGCACATCCACACTGCAAAAATAATACATTTTGACACTGCTTTAACTTCCATGGCTCAATGTTATGGAATCCTGGGATTTCCAGTTTGTTGTGGCACCAGAGCTCTCTGACAGAGAAAGCTAAATATCTCACAAAACTACAAATCCCAGAATTCCATAGCATTCACCACGGCAATTCATGTGTGGTCAAAATGTATTATTTCTGCAGTGTGGATGCAGCCAACAATGTAAAGTATAGGATGAACAACCAAAATGCATTATCAAAATGCAAAATATAAGATGCAGAATCACAATGGAAAGTACAGGATGCACAAGTGCGATGTGTAATCACAATACAGAGCATTGAATGCACAAGCAAAATGCAAAGTATAAGATGCACAACTACAATGCACAACACACAGCTTACAATGGCAAAGCAGAAATAAGCATGCTTTTTGCACAACTTTGCTTGATACATTTTACCAGAGGAGACTAGGGGCCTTTACAGACTGCCAGAAATAATGCAACTTGAGTCCACTTTAACTGTCCTGGCTCAATGCTAGGGAATCATGGGAACTATAGTTTATGGTGGCACCAGAGCTCTCTCACATAGAAGGCTCAATGTCTCAGAAAAAACTACAGTTTCCATGATTCCCTAGCACTGACCCAGGGCAGTTAAAATGGACTCAAGTTGCATTATTTCTGGCAGTCTGTAAAGGCCCTAGGTTTACTTTTCATTTCCCTTCTATATGGGATTGGTGAACTCCCCTTAAATAAGAGGTGTCTAATACTATAATTGACTACCTCAGAAGGAAATGGTTTGTAAACTGTGGTTGGATAGATAGCTGTTAGGGATGGTCCTGAACTGACAGGGTGTTGGATTAGATTCTTGCTAATTTCATTCTCAAAGGAAGCAATGAGTAATTTTAGCAATTTTCCTCCTTCTGAGAGAAAGACTTCAAAAACCATGTCATTTTCACAGTTCAAGACATATTTTGTGCAAAGTCTGTATGTGGGTTTTGTTTTTATTTTGTGTTGTTGTTTTGCACAGAAAACAGCATATTCTGTACAGAAAATAAGAATTTCTGCATTTTTTTTCATACACACACACACACACACACACACGTGAATTTTCCACAGAATAAGTCCGAGCTAGATTGTTCTGTGAGCAGAAAGCAGCATTTTCTGTAAAGAAAATAACACTTGTGTGCAGATAATGCTGTTTCTTGTTAGGAAATGTCATTTTCTATATGAAAAAAAGTTCTTTTTTTTAACAGAATAAGCCTTGAAAGTGAAGATCCTAATCTCTCTAGGATTCCTCTCATCAGTATTTCCTGACATTTGAGAAACAGGTTTCTTCACCATTTTCCTAATATTTTCAGATATTTTTCCCATCGCTATAGAAGACCCTTGATGTCCCTTTCAGCTCTACATTTCTGATTCTACTGGTTTTTTAGACTGCTGTGGGACTGCAAAAGAGCCCTAACCAACAATCAAAAGTGGGTTTCTTTCCCAGTATAAATTAAATAGACAAATAAAATGATAAATTAGGGGATCCAAATGTTATTGAACCCGATGGGACAGGATCAGTAGATTTAAACTGGCCTGATAGTGCCTATTTCAAGGCACAACTCAGATGCTCTGAACATATGACTGCTTCCAGCTTGCATCTCTCATTTCTGTCCCTCTAGCAGCACACACCACACCAGCACCACCATACCATAGAAGCAGGAACCAATGAAGTTAAATGAAGGCATGGAAACTTTGAAATACTAGATCTTGCCTGCAAGGAGACAACATAGGTTTCTGACACATGTCAACAGTAGAGACATGTCCTTCACATATTGCCTCACGGTGCCATAATTGCATTGGAGAGGAGCTAGGCATGTAGTCAACATTTAATCACATTGAAGGCTTGTTTTGGTTGAAAGACAGGGTATAAATGAGATTACTACTGATAGTAGTCATCATCTTCACCATCAAACACTCAAGACTTATCAGTAATGAGGAAGTGGACCGAGAACCAAAATTAAAATCTTTTCAATCCTATATGCTTCAAGTGTACAAGTGAGTGCAGAGTACTCCTTTTTCCTCCCTCAGTTGTTACTTGGTAGCAGCCATTCCATCAGGTTACAACAGAAACAGCTGTAATAGGAAGCTGAGAGCACTGAAAATATTTGGCTCCTTCTCTCTATGAACGGATCCCATTCAAGCTGATCATTGAGGGGATTACTGGTGCTTGAGTTGGTATGCTTTCTTTTCCCTTTTTTTCCTTTTTCCTCTTTGACCCCTTTCACCCCTTTTGTGTCATGTCTTTTTGCATATAAGCAAGAACTGTCTTGATCTTATAAATCATATGTAAGCTGCTTTAAGAATCATTTTGGCTGAGCAGTGAGGTAAAAATTATTTCAGCAAATAAACAAATGATTCAACCCTGTATATACTTAGCTGTGACCAAAATCCACTGGAATCAGTGGAACTTAATTTTAAATAGACTTGGAAAGCATTGCACTGGCCTTCCATTTCATGAAATCCATTTCCCTGATCAAATTTTATTTCAGCTTGGTTGTCTTCATTGGAAGTACAGTTTCTGTTACTCTAATATTCTGACTATACTTTACTAGAGCTTAGAAATACCTTATTAAATGCAAGCTACTGTCTTTTCCATTATAAACATGAGTTGCTGTTATTGTTGTTGCTCTTATTTTTTTATGTGCCTTCAAGTTGTTTCCAATTTATGGAGACTAAGGACGTTATCACACGGGGGAAATCTGTTGGTTAATCCACACAAATCCCAAACAAAAACTGAATTTGCGCCTCACGATTTCACACGACGTCACTCAGAAACTGGTCAGAAACTGGACAGAAACTGGTATTATCTGAGTTCTTTTAAATTTCGGGAGTTTAGAGGAAATGCATTTGTGAAATTACAGTAATTTTGCATTTACTGTAATGTGAAAAGCAAATACATACGGACAATTCTCTTTTAAAACCTGGAGGAGGGCCAAGAGGAGGAGGAGGAGGGGCCTCCAGGGAGGGAGAGTCTTGGGCTCCTTCTCAGTGCCAGGGAAGGCAGCCCAGGAGAAAAAAGTTTGGGACGGAGGAGAAGTTTAACATTTGGGATAGAGGGGAAAGGAGGGGAAAGAAGCTTCCCTCGCATCAGCTGTGGGTGGATGTGGGCGCAAGTGTGGGGTGTGCTTGTGGAGCAACTTGGAGCTCCATCTCACCATGAAGTTCTGCCCTGCAGGTCCTACAAAGGGGAAAGGCTTATGGGGGGTGCATGGGAGCTACCTCCAGTTTCCCCCTCTCAATCCCTCCCTTGCCTCGGCTCGCCTTGCCTTGCCTTTCCAGCCTCCTCCTCCTCCTCCTCCTCCTCTGCTCTCTTGAGAGGTCCTAACCCCAACGGAAGGGGGTTAGGACCTGTGCAAGAGGACATGACCCCAAATGTAGGACAGTTTGACATTTTCTCCTGGGAAATGCAGGACCCGCCCTGGAAAAAGGAGGAGTCTGGTCACAAAACACACCCATTTCCAGTACGTGTACGGGTTCTTTTCACTTGTGTATGAAAGTTAAAAAGTCTTTTTTCGCTTTTAACTTAATTCTGTTATTACTGTAATTACATGTGAAAAGCATTTGCGCAATTAAGCTCTTTTTTCGCTTTCTTTTCAGGATGCTTCATTTCCACTTTATTATCTCTTTAACAACGAAACTGGCCCACATGTGATAACGTCCTAAGGCAAATATATCATGTTTTTTGGGGGGGAAGTGGCTGAATTGGTTCAGAGGAGGTTTGCCTTTGCCTTCTTCTGAGGCTGAGTATGACTTGACCATAGTCGTCCAGTGCGTTTCAATGGCCAAGCAAGGATTTGACCTCTGGTCTTCCAGTATCCAGTCCGGCACTCAAACCACTGCACCATGCTGGGTCTTAAATATGGGTTATCTGTAATTAATTCATTTTATCTAACAATAAAATTTGAACTATGTTCCACTACTGTTCCTTTCTTGGTGTGAATCATTCATTTAGCAGTGTAACCTATTTTAAAGTATCTCTTATAGCAGGGGTAGGCAACCTTTCCCCTTTAAGGGCCGAGGGACTTCAGCTCCCAGAATCCCAAGAGCTATTGGCCAACATGGGACTATTGGCCAACATGGCTGAGGCTTCTGGGAACTGAAGTCCCTCGGCCCTTAAAGAGGAAACGTTGTCTATCCCTGTCTTATAGATACAAGGGTGTGATGTTACTAAATGGTGGAGGAGGAATATTCTATGGTTCAAGTTCAAGTTCTGATGTGACACAAGCTGCCTTATGCTCTGTTGCAGGTAGCCAAGAATGGATGGGAGAAAGGTTGTGCTTTGTATCACAATCATGGTTTGAAGCTAAAAGTAACTGTTTAGTTACTTTTGAAAAATGGGAAAATAAGAATTGCTTTTTAAAGCTAAAAATCTGCTGGCACAATACATTAATGTAATTATACCAGTGTAGGCAAAGGCAGTAGGAAGGGAAAAGCTGAAAACACAATGGCTGTAAAAGAAGTATAGGGTGCTCAGAGCCATAAGATGTTGCCTGCCTTAACTCGTCACCCCTGTGTGATCTTTGAAAATGCATAACCTCTAGCATAATTCACCATAAGAAGTCTGACTTAACTCTGCAACTACTATGGTCACTAAGGGCCTTTGCAGACTGGCAGAAATAGTGCAAATTGAGTCCACTTTAAGGGTTAGGGTTAGTGCTAGGGAATCATGGGAACTGGTTTTTTGTTGTTGTTTTTCTGAGACATTGAGCTTTCTCTGTCAGAGAGCTCTGGTGCCACAATAAAATACAGTTCCCATGATTCCCTAACCCTAACCCTTAAAGTGGACTCAATTTGCACTATTTCTAGCAGTCTGCAAAGGCCCTAAATGTGTGTGTGTGTGTGTGGTTTAAACATTGGACTATGACTTTGGAGATGAGGGTTCAAATCCCCACTCAGCCATAGAAACCCAGTGGGTATCAGAAAGCAAGTCACGCTCTCTCAGCTTTTGAGGATGGCAATGGAAAACCCCTCCTGAAGAAACATGCCAAGAAAATCCCATGAACCTTAGGGTTGCCATAAGTCAGAAATGACTTGAAGGCACACAATGACAATAACAATAGATAGATAGATAGATAGATAGATAGATAGATAGATAGATAGATAGATAGATAGAATGTTAGGATTGTAACAGCAACTAATTACCTTTCAAAAGAAATAACTTTCCAAGCTTTAAATATTTCATGATTTATATCAGTATTTTTTTTAAATAGATGCTATGCAGAAAGGAAAATGCTTAAAATGAATGGTTATTAGTGCATTTAATATCTGTCACAGCTACACTGGGCAACCTCTAAATGGATAATTTAATTTCATGGACTGCTAGGTTTTATGGATCAGCTCTCTCAAACTGCATGTTGTTAGTGGTCACATTTACCACTGGAGAACCTTTTACTTTGTGCTATGATTTAATAGTTCATTTCAGTCAATCTCTCTTACCCCAGTCTATGTTATGGGCTTTGAGCATAATACAGAGGGTAGCCTAACATTTTATGAGCTTTTGCACCTCCTCACTTCTTTGCCATTGTTCATATTTATAACAAACATATCAAACTGTGTTGTAAAAATGTGCTGCAAAACTGGAGAAATGCATTTCCTTAAACATATTTTAGTGCATATTAATGTAGAAACAAAACACAACAGATTTAGGAGTAAACATATGCAGAAATAGCATGGATAAGAAATAGATTAATTTGATGAAGATGCCAGAGCAGCTTCAAAAACTTGCATCATGTGTTTTGTGCATTTTGGCTTTCCCAATGAAGATATTACTGTTTTGTGGATTTGGAGTGTTATTTTACTTTGCTGTATGACCAACACAGCTTTGTTATTGTTGTTAACTGCCTTTGCATCAGTCTCAACCCATGGTGACCCTATGGATGAGACATCTCCAGCCTCACTGTCCTGTACTGCTCTGCCCAGCTCCTGCAAATTCATGTTCATGGTCTCTTTAATAAAGTTCATCCATCTATCATGTGGCCTTCCTCTCTTTCTATTTCCCTCCAACTTTCCTAACATTATTGTCTTTTTCAATGATTCATGCCTTCTCATGATGTATCCAAAGTAAGACAGTCTAAACCTTGTCATGTTGGCTTCTAGGGATATCTCTTGATCTGCTCTAGGACCCATTTGTTTGTCCTTTTGGCTGCCCATGGAATCCTCAACACTCTTCTCTAGCACTACATCTCAAATGCATTGATTTTCCTCCTATCTTCTTTCTTGACTGTCCAGCTCTCACATCCATACATGTTAATAGGGAATACAATGGCTTGTATGATTCTGACTTTTGTGCTAAGTTGTATGTCTTTGCATTTTAGGATCTTTTCTAGTTCTTTCATAGTTACCCTCCCCATTCTTAGTCTTCTTCTGATTTCCTGGCTGCAGTCCTCGTTCCAATCTGTGTTTGATCCCAGATATGAGAACTTTTTTACTATTTCTATATCCTCATTGTCTAGTTTGAATGTGTGTAAGTTCTCTGTGGTCATTATTTTTGTTTTCTTTATGTTCAGCATTAAGCCTGCCTTTACACTTTCTTCTTTGATCTTCCTTAGTAGTTGTTCCAGGTCTATGAGATTCTCTTCTAGTATTATGGTGTCATCAGCATATCTCCGATTGTTGACATTTCTTCCTCCTATTTTCACTCCCCCATCTTCCATGACCAAGCCTGCTTTCCTTATAATATGTTCTGCATATAAGTTGAATAGGTAGGGTGATAGCAGCCTTATTTGACTCCTTTGCCAATTGGGAACCATTCTGTTTCTCCGTGTTCTGTCCTAACAATAGCCTCATGTCCTGAGTACAGATTCCTTATTAGGATTATCAGATGTGTAGGCACTCCCATGCCTTTAAGGCTGTTCCATAGCCTTTCATGTTCTATTCAGTCAAAGGCTTTGCTATAGTCTATAAAGCACATGCTGATTTTCTTTTGGAACTCCCTGCTATGCTCTATTAGCCATTGCATATTTGCAATGTGATCCCTGGTGCCTCTTCCTTTCCTGGATATATTTTCTGGATTCATGGATACCACATTTTAACCACAACAGGGGAATCCTAAAAAGGAAACAAGGGATTGGGACTTGACTCTTTGAAGTTTCTATCTCTGACAAAAAAAAAATTTTTTCATTTGGGCCTGCATTTCACCTGTTTTACCTAAACAGCCTCTAAAGCAGGGGTCAGCAACCTTTTTGGGGGTAGGGCCTGTCCCCCTGTCCCCTGATGCCCCCCGGGCCACGGTGGAGCATACGCGCACTACCAGGAGGGCTCCCTTGACCGCACCAGGTCTCAGAGAGGCCCAGCACAGCCACGGGGGTCCCCCAGGAGGGCTACCTCGACTGCACTGGGCCTCAGGAGAGGTTCAGCGTGGCAGCGGGGGCCCTCCGGGGTGCCATTTTGTGTTCCTAAATGGCACCCAGAGTTTCGCACGACCTTTCCCGTAGTGGGGCAAAGGTCGCACGAGACTTCGGGCTCCATTTTGGAACACAAAATGGTGCCCCGGAGGACACCTGCGGCTGCGAAAGGCGGTGGCAGTGGGAGGACCGGGCAGGGGCCGGTCAGCAGGCTTCGGTAGGCCGGGTGCGGCCCGCAGGCTGTAGGTTGCCGACCCCTGCTCTAAAGGTTTCTCAAGAAGATTCTTGGGAAATTCAATGTTCTCTGGCTAATAAGAGGGTGGGTAGCCTCACAAAGGGCAGAGACAAACTGGATCTCAAAGAAGCAAGTTTTCGTGTTGTTAATGGAGTTTAAATTTTACTTCCTGAACTTTAAGACTCTTTGGAGTTTATCACATGGGAGGTTAATCCCATGCAGAATCCCATGTCCAAAAATTTGGACAAAATTGGCTGCTTTTTACTTTCAGGAAAATCCCAAAAGTAAAAAGCGGCCGATTTTGTCCACTTTCTGTGCAGGTTAATGTTGGATTAATTCTCAGTGCCCCCTATGTGTCTGAAAACGATTCCACTTTGACAGGATTTGTCCTCTTTCTTTGCGAGTTAATTTCATTGTGTCTGAAAATGATCCCAATTTTGTGGATTTAAATCCCATTTCTGCACGGGATTCCTTCCCATGTGATAAACTCCTTTGTGTCCCAGAGCCCACATGGCCAGAAGGAATGGCTTCTGCCTGCATGGATATTTTTCCATACTATCTTAACTGAGACCACCACCAACATCTTGACAAATTGTAGACCTGTCAGTCTTACATCATCACATTTTTCTTTTGATGGTATGATTTTTAACATCTTTACCTGATGAAGAAGCCAGTGTGACTTTGAAAGCTTGCATAATGGATTTTTTGCATTTTGGTTGGCCCAAAAAGGTTTGTGGTTTGTGGGGTTTGGATATTATTGTACCTTGTCTATCCCTAATTATCAAACTGCCTAACTTCTGAGAAGTTCCTGCTTTTAGAAGGACCTACTCACACAGACAAGCATCACACATACAGACATATGCCTCAATCTATGTAAGGAAATCTATGCGTGTAATACTTGCTAGAAGCCAGAAACCATGGGGCTATAATGGGATGCATGAAGCATGCATATGAATGCCATTCAGGAAAAATACTGTGAGGATAAGATTTGCATTCCCCCATGCATTCATGTTTATCTTCAGTGTAGTGCTTTGAATGTAACACACATTTTGATGTCCATTTGAAAGAGCAGCACCAACATGTTCTTCCATAGCTCGTGACACACAAATATCTTCTTTTGTGCAACTGGAGCTTGGTTTATACAGTGCAGATAAATTTGGGGAGTTAATTCACCAAGGCGTACATTGAAGGAACACAAAAATTCTAGTTATTTTCTCACAAAGATTTCTATAGACTATAGATCATAAAAACCAATGACCAGTTTTTCATGTTAACAGAACTTCTTAGTTCTCAACTAACAAAGCCTGTAAAATTTCATAATAATCCCAAACAGAATAAGCCTTCAAAATTGAGATGGTAGTCACAAAACTATGCCTTCCCATTCCCCACCCAATGTTTTCCCTTGATGGAGAACTTGGTAACAAATGTATCAGTTTTTGGAGACATGCTGGTCTGAATCCTGACAGTTAGGGCCTAAGCAGACTGCCAGAAATAGTGCACATTAAATTGAGGCACTGCCCTGGCTTAGTGCTAGGGAATCATGGGAACTTATTGTGGCACCAGAGCTCTCTGACAGAGAAGGCTCAATGTCCCAGAAAAAAATACAGTTCCCATGATTCCCTAGCACTGAGCCAGGGCAGTGCCTCAATTTAATGTGCACTATTTCTGGCAGTCTGCTTAGGCCTTTAGTCCCAACTAGAGTAGATTCACTTACTAAATTGTTGAAAAATGAGTCAATATGGAGATAAATCCCATTGATTCAGTGGGTGCTATTCTTCCTGGGAGTTAGCAATAACATTCAAGCTGTGTCTCTGTGGCTCTTCTGAACCAATCTGTTAACAAATTTCTAGGAACCTTCAGATATGTCTGCCTTGGAAGAGTCCTGCATTGATTATGTTCAGGTCTGATCCAGTTTCAGCAGAATCCAAAGGGAATCCATTCTATCACTCAGGATTTATCCAAACATAAAGCACATTCCTAATATTTGAGTTCTTTATGCAGGATTAATGGATAGAATGAATTTTAAATTCTAAAGTTCAAAAATGTATATTGTCTTTTCTCCTGGATGAGAAAATTTCCGATTGCAAGTGCAATTTCAGTGGCCATCATAATGTATCAGTATAATTCATCTTTGAGTGACATTCTGTATTACAGTGATGTCTTCATTCAGCTTTTCCCACCCTCACTCCACTCCCCACCAACCCTCAGGGCAAGTAATTGAGAATTTATCAATGTATATAGTTAGATTAATTTGTTCCATCCCATTTACATTATCTAGCTGCTGTCTCCAATGAAAGTAATTTACCTTCATATTGCCTAATGACACCATTCTGCCAAAATCCCAGGAGATTCCTACAAAACCCTCTTATGCAATTTTGTATTCTCAGCTGCTTTGATCCTTAGCTGTGTTGACCATGAAGTATAGAGATAATGAATAATACTGGAGCTAGATATAAATAAGACTTATCAATCAAGTAAATGATTTTTCACACCTTCTCCTGAAGCACATGGGACTCATTGTTGTGAGCTGTAGAATGCTGATCAAGGGAGATAACTGATCCAATATGGTTAATCTTTAGCTTTTAAACTTTAGCTGTGGGCTTAGTCATTTCTTTGCTGGAATTGATTTTCAAGATATTTGCCACCTATAAACATATCCCATGGTATTAAAAGGTGCCCTGTGAGAATAATTTACTTTAGTATAGTGTACTTTTTTATATTGACCCGCATTGTTAAGATGAATATTTTATAAAACAAGCTCTGCAAATGAAGGGGGGGGAAGAGATGAAAAGTCTGCAAGTGTGGCACTAGCATGGAATTCACAATAATAATAATAATAATAATAATAATAATAATAATAATAATAATAATAATAATTTATATTCCGCCCCTCTGCAGAGCAATCGGGGCGGCTTACAACATTACAAGACTATAGGGGCATTCAAAATGTGAATTAAAAGTAGTTTTAAGTTCTTCTGGGACATGGATTGCATCATATTTGTCAAATTCAGATGCAGAAAGTCTGAACACATAGTTGTTTTATTGGAAAATGTATGTGTTGCATTCTCCTTTCCCTCCTTAGTAAGGCAGAGACTTCCTCCCTTCCCACTTCTCTCATTCTATCTGGCAGTTTAAATGACTCTCTGAACACTCTAAACCAGGGGTAGGCAACCTTTCCCCTTTAAGGGCTGAGGGACTTCAGCTCCCAGAAGCCTCAGCCATGTTGGCCAATAGTCCCATGTTGACCAATAGCTCCTGGGATTCTGGGAGCTGAAGTCCCTCGGCCCTTAAAGGGGAAAGGTTGCCTACCCCTGCTCTAAACTGTCACATCTCAGTCTCCAGTCAGTAATTGCCTCCTCTAATAAGTCTAAGGCAGGGGTAGGCAACCTTTCCCCTTTAAGGGCCGAGGGACTTCAGCTCCCAGAGGCCTCAGCCATGTTGGCCAATAGTCCCATGTTGGCCAATAGCTCCTGGGATTCTGGGAGCTGAAGTCCCTCGGCCCTTAAAGGGGAAAGGTTGCCTACCCCTGGTCTAAGGACTTTATCACATAGGGGAAATCCCATGCAGAAATGGGATTTAAAAGCTGGGCAAAACCTGCAAAAGCAGGTGGATTTTCACACATATGGCTGTTAAACTGTTGTTAACCTAAACGAAAGTCGTCAAAAGCTGTTCCTTTTTCTTTTTGGATTTTCCAAAAGTAAAAAGAAGCAGCTTTTGACTACTTTCCATTTGGATTAACAACAGTTTAACAACGTTGTCTGAAATCTACCCACTTTTGTGGGGGGTTTTAAATTTAAAACCCCACTTCTACATGAGATTTCCTCTGTGTGATAAAGTCCTAAGATGGAGTAACAGTCTCTTGCTGCTATATTAACACCAGTTAGGATAGTATTTAGTTTGCTGTGTAAATATTTATTAAAGCTATTATTATTTGTTTTAAAACCATAAATTACATCTTTGTCATTTTTTGAGTTAGTCTTTATTCTTTAAGAAAGCATATTAAAATATAGTCTGTCCCACTTTTTTTTTGCTGCTCTGCAGATGAAAGCTGAACTCTAACAGGTTTAACTTTCATACCTGCATATTTTAGTTTACTTTTAAAAGGGTTAACACCCTGGAAACTAAAATTGTGCTGCACATGTTTGTTCCTGTTCTTCCTTCTGCTGTGCTCCAGCTATTTAATATAAACTGTTTTGAAGTCTGCCTCCACAATATTTTTGTTGTTCCAGAAGTAAATGGGAGCAAGGCTAAAAAAATACACTGTTGTGATCATCTTGCTTGAAAAATACTGCCTAGAGAACATGATTTGTGGGAGGGTTGATATTTCCCAGTAGAGAAGTGCATCAGTTTTGTCCAAAGCCAAGTGAATGATATCCCCTTCTGAGTCACTTCAAAAGTTTTCTAAAGTGAAGTGGGCTTCCCTCTAAAGTAACCAGACCTGAAGTTGGATCCCACAATTTGTAATTCAGGTTTCAGAAAGTCTAGGCAAAAAAAAAAAATGTTTCTGTGCAAATGCCTATGGGGGGGAGGGAAGAAATGTGAATGACTTCCAGATTACTTCCTGTTTTAGAAAGCCTTGTGGGACAAACTTCCTCCCTCCATTACCCCGCAGCTACAGGAAGGCATTTTGATTTATTTTTTTAAAAAATCTCCACCTTAAATTTAGGGGTCTGGGTAGGGTTAGGGGCTAAGCAGACGGGCGGCCATGGGCCGCCCTGGGAAGCTGCATCACGGGACCGAGTGATCCCCATGCCTCGATCCTGCGGTGCATCTTCGCTGCCCCTGAAAGGAGCACTAAAATAGCGCTCCTTTCACAAGTCAGCAAAAGTGCGCTGCAGACTTTTCTGCCGCAGCGCGTGGAAAGGCTGCGGCGGGAGGTCCTCCTCGGAGTGCCGGCCATGTGGAGGGCCGGCTGCTCCGAGGACGACCTCAGGAGGGGGAGGGGGCGCCGAGCGTGCGGCTGCCCCTCCCCTTCCCTGCCCCCAAGACGGCCTTTTAAGCCATCAGCTTAGGCCCTTAGTGAATGTATGTGACTGGTAGGCCACAGTCTCTCCAATTTATTGATTCCCCCAATGAAAAAAATCAACCTCAGTATAGCCCCTCAAATCTTTTTCCTATAGCATGCTGTGTTAGAGCTAACAACTGTTCAATACCTGTACTAATTGTCAGTTTGTATGTTTGTTGTCTTCCTGTTTGGTTGCTGTTCTGTGCCTACTCTCTTTCTGCATCACTTAACTTGCAGCCAATTTTCCCTTCTCTGTCCTCCATTGGACATGTATTTGATTATGTGCAAGTAATCTGTAAGTAAAGTTAGGGCCTTTGCAGACTGCCAGAAATAGTGCACATTAAATTGAGGCACTGCCCTGGCTCAGTGCTAGGGAGTCATGGGAATTGTATTTTTTTCTGGGACATTGAGCCTTCTCTGTCAGAGAGCTCTGGTGCCATAATAAATTACAGTTCCCATGATTCCCTAGCACTGAGCCAGGGCAGTGCCTCAATTTAATGTGCACTATTTCTGGCAGTCTGCAAAGGCCCTTACTTCATGTTTTATGGGGGGTAGACTAGTTCATTTATTTCTCTGCTAGGCCCTTGAGGTGGGAGCATGTGACTGGTTGTTGTTCAGCTTCTGCCTTGCCAATTTGATTATACTGCCCAAAAGAGCCACTACCATGTCTCACAGTTCCAACAGGCAAAAGAACCTACTTCATTCTGCTTGATCTTCAGCTGAACCTGGAAAAGACTCCTGCCTGAAAATTTGAAGAATCAATAAACCAGCCTTCCAAAACCTGGTTCCCTCCAAATGTGTTGTATGAGAATTCCCTTTATCCCACTGTCCCCGTTAGCTGTGAATGATGGCAGTAGTCATTTACAAAGTCTAGAGGTGCACAGTTGGGAATAACTAGTGCAGACAGTACTGTGGTAGATAGTCCAATGATCTCATGTAAGACAGCTTCCTAGATTTGTAGATGCTATACACAGATAGTCTTGCATTGTTAAACACATGGTCTAATAGTGCAGTAAGAGAAAAGAAGAAAAATTATCAAATGTTATAGTGATTTAAGAAGAGAGTACACTTGGAAAAGCAAACAACTAAGAAATAAACAAAGGTTTAAAGTTTTGAATGAGGAAATCTTCTATATGCAGCTGAGGACTAGTTCAGTAGTTGTCTTCGATGAAGCTATGTTGTGATGTTTCCTATCCTGCTTCACGATCCTACTGTCATGTTCTCATTTTTACCTGTAAAATGTTGTCTTTTGAGTATTAGGAGATAACTGCACATGGCTTTTTAACCACGATTACAGTCATAAAATAGTCCCTTTGGTGATACTTATCATACAACGTCACCACTGGCCTGTAGTTGCTGTGTATGCCAAGTGTGGTTAGGACAACCTTTTTAATTGATGGGAAAAAACTGTCAATAGCTCCCAATTGCAGGACAGTCCCAGGACACCACAAGTATGAAATGTTGCTGCTGCAGCAGTTGCAAGAGTGCCATTCATGTGATATCACAGTCTCTTCTTCTCCCCTGTCCCCCATCCTTCTTGCTATTCCGAAGCAGTCAGATTAGTTTTGGGGTTTTCCTTTATTTTCTTTTTTAACTTAAATCACATTAGCAGAACTACAGGACTGCATTTTTAAATGTAAAAAAATGAAATGAAATAAAATGAAATGAAATGAAATGAAATGAAAGCCATGCTGGGTAGGACATAGCACAGGGAGATGGAGTTAAGGGGGAGTCCAGAAGAGAGTGGTATAACAGCAGCAGCCCCAATCATGTGATTGCAAAGACATGTGATAATAGCTGCTCGCAAAATGGCATATTTGCGTTTTCATTAATTTGCACAATTGCGGTGATAATAGGCCTCATGTGATAATGTCCTTAGTCTCCATTCAGCTCCCAAATTCTCTTGCTTGTGGCTGGGGACTACAGCATGAATCTTTCTGGTAGTCCCAACTAGAACAGACCCACTAGATCAGTGAAATTTACCTATGCATTACTCGCCATTCAGTAATTGATTAATGGGTCTTAACTAGTTGAAACCAACCTATAGGATTCAGGCAGGCATTTATCCTTTTGCCTCCTTCTGATACAGAACCATAGAAATGGTGATGGGAAGAGGTACCACCACACTTTATGTATTCTCACTGCCAATGTGGCACCAATGGAATGCTAATTGTCAATCGAAATTGCTTCTTTTCCCATGAAAGTCCTGGGTAATAAAGGCATTTGAATGCTGTCAGATTATGCAGCATGAATTTATTACAATGTGGAACTGTTTTTTACCATCTGAAGTGCAAACATAAGTAAAAATGGACATCATCAAGCTGTGGCATGAAATTGATTTTTGAAGACTTACCATTTCCATACATAAAAACAGCAGTCATGTTTTGCACCAAAGTGTCTCACCTTGGTAACTATGCAGCATGAGACTGATTCACTTTGCAGCTTGAAGGGACAAATCTTAATTTAGAATTGTCAAATAAGAATCCCTTTCTTCAACAAATGGAGACCAAAGTACCACTGAGCAAATGTTTCTCTTCAATGAAACTCATGAGCACACCCTTCTCCAAATCACACAACATGAAGTATGATTCACCAAAAGAACATTAGTGCAGATCCCACTTTTTCAAGGATGAAACTAATTACAAATCTGGCATCAGTTTCTAATGGTATCTTGAGCCTAGAGGCAGCAAATACCAGGAAAGGCAGCCTATAGTAGGGAGGAATTATTACCCTGAGAGTTGTCAGTCAAGATCAGGGGTAGGCAACCTTTCCCCTTTAAGGGCTGAGGGACTTCAGCTCCCAGAACCCCAGGAGCTATTGGCCAACATGGGACTATTGGCCAACATGGCTGAGGCTTCTGGGAGCTGAAGTCCCTCGGCTCTTAAAGGGGAAAGGTTGCCTACCCCTGGTCAAGATCATACAAGGGAAATCAAGGGAGTTCAGTGGATATGAAAGGAGATGCAGAAGCATGATCTCAGCCAGTCCAGGATCCATTGTCAGAAGTCAACAGTGAAGTGAACCCAAGCTAAAAGGGAAAGACAAAGAAATGTAAAACTTATGCCATGCCACTCCATAGATAAGTCCACAAGCACAAAGAGCACTGAAAGCCAAGCAGAATGGACCATTGTGAACAGCAAGAACACTCAGCAGCTGCTGAGAGATTTAGAGCCACCTGACCTTGAGGCATTTCTGGTTTAAGTTTCTGCAAGAGAAGTCCCCCCTTTCTGCTCTTTTCTTCATCAGCACAACACAAATGATGGAGGTGTTTCTTCAGTGTCCACCACTTCTGGCTGAGAAGGTGGCCCATCTTGCTGCAGTTCCTTATCAGCTGTATTTCTCAGTAGCTGCTCAGATCCAGGGAGGGATTTGTTAACTGGAGCCAGAGGCCTTTCCACATTTGCCTCCTCTTGTCAGACTCCTCAGATTCCAGTGTGCAGATAACAATGTAGCAATAGATTCTTTGCATCATAGTATCTGCACTTTCTGAAGCAATATATGCACTTTGTGAAGGGATATTACTTTGGACTGTCATGAATCTGTCCTCAGTTTTCTTAGATTATCCCCAGTCTTGATGTCCAATGGGGTTTGGTTCCAGAACCCACTGTGGATACTAAAAATCCATGGATGCTCAAGTCCCATTAAATACAATGGCATAGTAAAATGGTGCCCCTTACTTAAAATGGCAAACTCAAGGTTTGCTTTTTGTAATTTATGTATTTGTGAATTTTTTTTAGAAGTTATACATTGGCATTAGACATGACTTTCCCCTCCTTATCCAATCTACAAAAATATATTTCAACAATATGCCTCAAATGGCCCACCCCACCCCAAAAGGAAGAAGAGGAAGAGAAGGAGGAGGAACATTGACCATGTTATGAGCAAGTACAATTGTCCTCCTTATCCACGGAATCAGCCATCCATAGCTTGAAAATATTCCCCCTAAAAAATGAACTCCAAAAAGCAAACTTTAATCTTGCCATTTTTAATAAGGGATGCCATTTTACTATGCCATTGCACTTAATGGAATTTGAACATTCGTGGATTTTGGTATCCATGAGGGATCCTGGAACCAAATCCCAGGTGATATTGAGGGCCTACTGTATTACTCAATACATGAAAAAGAAAATATGTTAAAGGCCATTATGTTACCTGCTAAAATAGCAACCATAATCCTCTATGGCAGTTATGACTGCATAGCTTTAGAGTTATGCCCTTGTGACTGTTATATATTATAATCTCTATGTAGCCCCTAGTTTAGAGATATGTAGTGACTGTAAAACATGATCCAGCATGGTGTAGTGGTTTTTGACTGTTGGACTACAACTCTGGAGACAAAGTTTGATTCTTTGCTTGGCCATGAAACTCACTGAATGGCCTTCGGCTGGTTACATGCTCGCAGTCTCCAAGGAAGGCTACAACAAACTTCCTCTGAAAAAAATCTTGCCAGGAAACCCCCATGATAGGTTTGCCTTAGGGTCACCGTAGGTTGGAAATGAGTTGAAGTCATGCAACAACAACAGGGGCTGTGAAAGTCCCTCAGTTCTGACTTACTGGGCAGCAGCCACAGTGGATTGATCGGGGTCTGTTTCCCTGTTGATCAGGAAGCAGCTGGCTCACATTCCCACCCACCCCACACAAGTGATCTCCAGCAGGAAGCAGAATTGCCACAGGGGTCCTGCTTCTGCCTGTTGCACTGGAAATTACACACAGGAAGGGATGGGAATGTCAGTCAGCTGCTTCCCGAATGACAAGGGAAGGGATCCCCATCAATTGCACCTGCTGCTATATGTAAGTAGGAATTTATGGGGTGGGGTCTCAGATCAGGATATACTCCATAGCCCTATAACTATTGTGCTTATCCATACATGTCTCCATTACAGGATCCCACCCAATATCATTTTATTCCCTTGATTCTCTAAACAGTAACATGTTCTTGATAATGTTGTTGCTTGTTGACTTATGGAGACCCTAAGACAATCTATCATGGGTTGTTCTTGAAAAGGTTTGTTCAGAGGGGGATTGCCATTGCTGTTCTCTGAGGCTGAGAGAGCGTGACTTGCCCAAGGTCACCGAGTGAATTTCCATGCCTGAGAAGGGATTGAACACTGATCTCCAGAGTCATAGTTCAGTGGTCAAACACTACATGACACAGGCTCTTTACCTTACAGCATTTCACAGGTGACACTTATGGCCAGGCAACATCAGAGTTTGGTCAATATGGCAAACGTTATTAATGAGAAAGAGTGCTCAAGCTAGGAAAGGTTGCAGCGCTTGGTCTGAGCCTACTAGGAAGGACAGGGTTGTGCCCACTTTCTCCTTCTCCATCTCTACTAACTGAGTGCAAATTAATTTGCATACTAATTCCATTTGCAGGAATTGACTATTTTAAATGCAGTTGATAAAGTGGGATGACAGAGGATAACCAAGACTATCCCTGTCAAACCAGGAGAGTAGGTGGGTATGTTGTTGCACCCTTGTTGAAGCTCTAATGAGAAGCCTCCCTGAGCACGACCCTTAGATATTGCATATCCCTCACAGACAAATAGGTCTCTTGGTCTAAGAGAGAGCAGTTTCCCCACCTTGTGTATTTTGGAATAGATTATGGGCTGTGTAGTACTCCCATTGGCTATATTTTCATTAGATTCAATTGGGGAACTCTGCATTTTGTTTCAGCATAGTCTGCCAAACTTCCCTGGTTTATCTCTTCATGGCTTGCTTGGGGATGCCATTCCATAGCTATTTCAAAAGGAATGCCTTGTTTTGAGGATTTCCTGATAAAATTGCCAAAAAACAAAGCTTACATTGGCCTCATGGAGCACCACAGAGCCAAAAGGAATTTTCCTTCTGCTTCTACTTCTGATGCTGATTTTGCTATAGAGGGCCTACAATTTTCCAAGCAATTTACAGAGATTTAAAATACATTATAGTTTCTACCTACAGACCTATCATCTGATAGACTTGCTTGTCCCCACATTGAAAGACAGAACAAATAACTCTAATAAACAAATAGAAATGACACAAAAGGAAAGAATAGTGCCAACACAATTGCCTAATCTACATTATATAAAAGGAAATGGGATGAAGAGGGCAGAGGAAAGCAGTCAAATTGAGAGGTATTCTTGAAGATACATTGTTTTAGTTATATCTTATCCTGAGCAGCTGAAATAGACATCAAGAACAAAATTCTGACATTCTGGAAGAAGAGTCCAAATGGTCTGTGGTCCTTCCAACCTTGATGAAATGGAGGGATTTATTGTCCACCTACTCCCTCTGATGATGGAGTCAAGTAGGAATATCCTGTCAATCCCTCGTTCAACATTGTCAATCCCTAGTTCAACACTGCCATCCATCATATTCAAGGCACCATACCAATACTGGGGATTCAAGACAGACTGTGACCCTCCCACACAGCACTTACTCAAAGAGAAAGTCATGTCCAGGAGGTTTTGGGGAGAGATAGGGGATTAACACTACTGTCTTCTTGCATGTGTTGCCTGAAGTGGTTGTGTCATTCTGCAGAAAAGCAGAGCCAGCAATAGTCCCCCTGAGTTAAGTATGTAGAATTGAAGCCTAAATGATGAGGATATTGCAGATAAATTCTGAAGAGGGGAATAAGAAATACTTGAATTAGAGCTAGAAGCCATTATTAAACTTAAGTATCTTCTCTTCTGTGGCTTGGGTATATTAATGAGATTTGTAATGGCAGAATATAGGTGATGGGCAATTAGAACTGTATAAGTCTCTAGTGTATACATGTTCATGGTATGCTAATCGTCAAGATAATTTATTCCCTTGGTTTCTTCCCCTTTTTTGTCCTATATAGAGAGAGGAAAAATAAAAAGCAATAAAAATCTTGATTTCAAAAAAAGGTTTGCTTTGATTTTATAATTTCTCGCATATCATCTGGGACACATTAACAACTTTGGCGTGTTGTTTTTATCCTTGGTATTTTCCCTACAAACAGTGGGATGCAGTAAATCTGTATGTCTTCTGGCTTCAGTAGGCTGTCAGAGGTATGACCCAAGTTCCATACACATTTTCTGCAATTAATGTAAAACCTCTCTCGTATTTTAGTAGTCTCCAACATTTCAGAGTAGAAAACCAAGGCACATTTGGCCAAGCAACATCAGAGAGTTGCAAAAATAGCAAAAGCGATTAATGAGGAAGAATAGAAAAGCTAGGAGAGGCTGTAGCAGTTTGCTTTTGCACAAGCCTGCAGGGATATGTTTTTAAGAAATACAAAATCCTTCCTTCTTGTAACACCTATAAAAGGCATATCCTCCAACTGTCCCCATTTGGCAGGGACAGAGCAAGATTCCACCTCTCTGCTTGCCCTGCTGAAATAATAGAGTGCAAACTACCTTTCCGCAGTGAACTAATGTTTGAAGCAATTGAACTAAGCTGACAAAGGGGGAAGGTGGGAAGAGGAGAGGCAAAGGAGTTTACCACACAGGAGGGATGTACAGCCCATTGCAGTAGTCTAATTTAGAAGTTAAGAATGCATGGACTTCCAAAGTTAAGTGATCCCTATCCAAGAAAGGTCATAGCTGGTAGACCGATTGAAATTGGCCTCAAGCACTCTTAGCCAAGTATTTTTCATAGAAAATCAGTAGGAAACCAAGAGGAAATTAGCATGAAATCAATAATAACCCTATAAACCAATGGAAAGCTCAAAGTAAACCAGCAGTAAACCTATAGCAAACCTGTAGTAAACTGTTAGTAAATTTAAAGTATCCTGTTAATAACCCATTAGTATCATGTTTTAAACCTATAGTAAACCTATAGTGTTCCAGTAGTAAACTTGTAGTAACCCATTAGTATCATAAAAACATATAACATAAAAAATCAACTTCATTCTACGCAGCATCATTTTAACAAATTTTAAGTTTTCTATTTTATTACTATTCTAGTATCAAAATCTACTTTAATTCCCATAATATTTTTTTAAAGTGTATGTCTTATGTCCAAAAATCTCTTATACCTTTCTTGTAGCATCCTTTATGTAAACCATAAAGAAAAGAATGTAGACTTTTAATTGGGATATAAAAATCCCAAAAATGGGATTTAAACTGGGAAAACTCCCGCAAAAGTAGATTGATTTTCAGATGACTTTTGGTATTAACCTGGATGGAAAGTGGGAAAAAAACCTACAAAAGGGGATTGATTTTTAGACAATGTCAGGGTTAATGAGCATTAACATGACATTAACCCAGACAGAAAGTCAACAAAAGGAGCTGCTTTTTACTTTCAGAAAATCCTGAAAGTAGAATCATAGAATTATAGAATCATAGAATCATAGAGTTGGAAGAGACCACGAGGGCCATCCAGTCCAACCTCCTGCCATGCAGGAACTCCCAATCAAAGCATCCCCAACAGATGGCCATCCAGCCTCTGCTTAAAGACCTCCAAGGAAGGAGACTCCACTATTTCCGAGGGAGTGTGTTCCACTGTCGAACTGCCCTTACTGTCAGGAAGTTCCCCCTAATGTTGAGGTAGAATCTCTTTTCCTGGAGCTTACATCCATTGTTTCGGGTCCTAGTCTCTGGAGCAGCAGAAAGCAAGCTTGTTCCCTCCTCAATATGACATCCCTTCAAATATTTAAACACGACTATCATATCACCTCTCAGCCTTCTCTTCTCCAGGCTAAACATCCCCAGCTCCCTAAATCGTTCCTCATAGGGCTTGGTTTCCAGACCCTTCACCATTTTAGTTGCCCTCCTTTGGACACACTCCAGTTTCTCCACATCCTTTTTGAATTGTGGTGCCCAGAACTGGACACAGTATTCCAGGTGAGGCTTGACCAAAGCAGAATAGAGTGGCACTATTATTTCTCTTGATCTAGACACTATACTTCTACTGATGCAGCCTAAAATTGCATTGGCCTTTCTAGCTGCTGTACCGCACTCTTGACTCATGTTCAACTTGTGGTCCACCTGGATTCCTAAATCCCTTTCACATGTAGTCTCATTCAGCCAGGTGTCCCCCATTGTATATCTGTGCTTTTCCTTTTTCCGCCCTAAGTGCAGTACCTTACATTTCTCTGTGGTGAATTTCATTTTGTTAGCTTTGGCCCAGCTTTCTAGTCTGTTCAAGTCATTTTGAATTTTGATCCTGTCCTCTGGGGTATTAGCTACTCCTCCTAATTTGGTGTCATCTGAAAATTTGATAACTATGCCCCCAATACCATCATCCAAGTCATTAATAAAGATATTGAATAGCACTGGGCCCAGGACAGAGCCCTGTGGCACCCCACTGGTCACTTCTTTCCAGGTTGAATAGGAGCCATTGTTGAGCACCCTTTGGGTTCAGCCAGTCAACCAATTACAAATCCATGTAACAGTTACTTTGTCTAGCCCACATTTTACCATCTTGTTTGCAAGAATGTCATGGGGAACCTTGTCAAAGGCCTTACTGAAATCAAGATATACTATATCCACAGCATTCCCTTTATCTACCAAGCTGGTAATTTTATCAAAAAAAAAAGAAAAAGAAAAAAAAGAGAGAGATCAGATTTGTCTGGCACGACCTGTTTCTCTGAAACCCATGTTGACTTTTTGTGATTATGAAATTACCTTCCAGATGTTCACAGACTCTCTGTTTAATGATCTGCTCCAGAATCTTTCCTGGTATTGACTGGATGATAATTGTTGTGATCCTCTTTTTTCCCCTTTTTGAAGATGGGGACAACATTTGCCCTCCTCCAGTCCGCTCGGACTTCTCCTGTTTTCCAGGAGTTCTCAAAGATTATTGCCAATGGTTCCAATATTACGTTTGCCAGTTCGTTTAATACCCTTGGATGTAATTCATCTGGTCCTAGAGACTTATATTCATGTAGATTAACCAGGTATTCCTGTACTATCTCTTTACTTATTCTGTGCTGAAATTCTCCTATTCTGTCCTCTGCTCCATTATCCTCAGGTTGAGCACCCTTTGCCTTTCCTGAGAAAACTGAAACAAAGAAGGTGTTGAGTAATTCTGCCTTTTCTCTGTCCCCTGTTAACTTTTTGCCATCTTCTCCACACAGTGGCCCTACCATTTCCTTCTTCCTTTTGCTGCGGACATACCCCAAAAAGCCCTTTTTATTGTTCTTAACCTCTCTAGCAAGCCTGAGTTCATTCTGTGCTTTCGCTTTCCTGACTTTACCCCTACACGTGCTAGCTATTTGTTTGAATTCCTCTTTGGTGATTTCCCCATTTTTCCATTTCTTATACATGTTTTGTTTAAAATTTAGATCAGTTGCAAGTTCCTTAGTCATCCATCCTGGTTTCTTGAGACACCTCCCATTTTTCCTCCTCGTTGGCACGGTTTGAAATTGTGCCTTCAGTATCTCCCTTTTGAGAAACTCCCATCCATCTTGAACTCCCTTCTTCTTTAATATTCCTGACCACGGGATCACCCTCGGTATTTCTCTAAGTTTAGTAAAATCAGCTTTCCTAAAGTCTAGAATGCATGTCTGACTATGCCTGGCTTCTCCTTTTCACTGTATAATAAACTCCAGGAGGACATAATCACTCCTGCCTAAAGATCCAACTACTTGCACCCCATTAACTAGGTCTTCCCTGTTAGTTAGGATCAAATCCAAAATAGCTGACTCCCTTGTTGCCTCTTCCACCCTTTGGACAATGAAATTGTCTTTGAGGCAAGTGAGGAATTTGCTAGACCTTGAGGATTTTCCTGAGTTTGAATTCCAGCAAATATCAGGATAGTTGAAGTCACCCATCACTACTATATTTCTCCTTTCTGAGTGTGTGGTCATCTGTTCTAGAAAGGTATCATCCAATTCTTCTGCCTGAGTTGGGGATCTGTAGTAGACTCCCACACTAACATCCCTGTTGTTTCCCTCCCCTTTAATTTTTATCCAGATGCCCTCCACCTGGCTTCCAGGTTTGATGTCCTGGATTTCTTCACTGGTGTAAATATCCCTGACATATAATGCTATTCCTCCTCCTTTCCTGTTTGGCCTGTTTCTCTTGAAAAGGTTATACCCCTGTATTTCTACATTCCAGTCATGAGACTCATCCCACCAGGTTTCAGTGATGCCTATTTTATCATATTTGCTTTGTTGTGCTAGGAGTTCAAGTTCATCTTGCTTATTTCCCATGATCTGTGCATTAGTATAGAGACATCTAAGACCATATGTCCCCCTTACTTGCTGCCTGTGCACATTTTTTTTGCCTCCCACTGTTGGGTCCCTGTACTGTTTGCCTTGTTTCCTCTATGACAGTTTGACGATTTTTTCCAGTCCTTTTGTCTTCCAGGACACTGTCTCCCTTCCCCACATAATTCAGTTTAAGGCCCTCCTGATCAAATTCTTGAGACTATTGGCAAAAACGTTTCTTCCAACTGGTGTGAGATGCAGCCCATCCCTTGCCAGGAGTCCGCCCTCATGGAACCATAGCCCATGATCTAAGAATCCAAATCATTCTCAATGATACCATGTGTGGAGCCAATTGTTGACATCTGCTATTTTCCTCTCTCTTCCTGGACCATGCCCTTCAACTGGCAGAAGAGACGAGATGACAGTCTGTGCCTCCATTTCTTTCAGCTTCTTTCCTAGAGCCTCATAATCCCTTTTGATGTTCTGAAGGCTGTGTCTTGCTGTGTCATTTGTTCCCACGTGGACCAAAAGGAAGGGGTATTGGTCAGTAGGCTTGACCAGTCTTGTCAGCCTCTCTGTCACATCTCAGATCTTTGCCCCAGGGAGACAACACACCTCCCGAGATATCTTGTCAGGACCACAAATCACTGCTTCTGTCCCCCTCAGCAAGGAGTCCCCCACCACGACCACACGCCTCCTCTGAGGCTTAGCAGTGACTGTTCCCTGTGGTGGAACTCCCAGGGTCCTCTGCTCTGTCCCGGAAGTCTGTCCATGTTGCTCTTCCTCGTCCTCCTTGATAAGGGAAATAGCTTGAAATCGATTCTGTAGCTGCAAGATCTCTGGTCTCCCTACTTCTGCGTGTGACATTCCTCCAGCTGTCTACCTCCTGTGTACGTGATGTGACCTTCTCTTCCCCAGCAACTTCCTCTGTGTGGTCCCCATCCAAGACCATTCATTCCGTTCTGTTTAGGAAAGCCTCTTGCTCCCTAATATGCTGAAGTGTAGCTACCCGCGCCTCCAGCTGCAGTACTTTCTCCTCCAAGAGGGCACGTGGAGCATTGTAGTTCCCGACATCTGTAGGTAAGAAGACAAACATCCCACAGGTATTGCAGTTCCTCCAGTGTCCATACTAAGTCTTAATTAGTACCTGAAAGAGGACTACAGCTTTCCTCCTCAAAGAAAATCCCTCACTAACACCAGTGTTAAAGTCTGCTGATGACCGGAACTTTCAACAATTAGTAGTGGTTATAAACTTAACAAAGCCCCACCCACTGAGTAACAGTCACACACTCAAAATGGCTGCCTAGAAACTGCTTTCTTCCTCTTTCCTAGCAGGAAATGGCCTAGAAAGCCTCCTTCTCTTTCTCCTTTCCTGGCAGAAACTGCCTGGAAAACCTCCTCCTCTTTCTCCTTTCTTTCAGAAACTGGCCTGGAAAGCCTCCTCCTCCTCCCCCTGTCCTGGCCGAAACTGACCTGAAACTGGCCTCTGGGAGCAGTTATATAGAGCTAACTGGCTAGCCCACCCCCTATTGACTCGCAAATGCGACTCAACAAAGCCCCACCCACTGAGTAACAGTCACACTCTCCCCAAGTGTTTTAAAAAAGAATTTAAAAACTCACCCACTCAAAATGACTATCTAGAAACTGCTTTCTTCTTTTTTCCTAGCAGGAACTGGCCTAGAAAGCCTCCTTCTCTTTCTCTCTTTCTTTCAGAAAGCCTCCTCCTCCTTCCCCTGTCCTGGCCGAAAAGTGGCACATTTTGTCAACTTTCTCTCTGGGTTAATGTCATGTTAATGCTCATTAACCCTGATGTGTCTGAAAATCAACCCAATTTGGTGGGTTTTTCCCGGGTTTTAAAACCATTTTCTGCTCAGGATTCAGGCACTTGGCCTCCCCTGTGGAACATTTTAAGAGCAGCTGAAAAAGTGGGAATCCTGAGGATTAAATGGGACTGTCCCTGCCAAATGGGGACAGTTGGATGATATGCCTTTGATAGGTGTTATAAGAAGGAAGAATTGTTTTGTATTTCTTCAAAACATATTTGTGGAAACTGAAACTTAATTGAACTACACTCGTTCCTCCACATTTCAGCTTTGACTTTTGTGGATTTGATTATTCATGGATTTTATTAATATGTTCTCTCTAGGAATTTCTAGATCCTCCAGCACAACTCTGTGATCAATTTTAACTGAAAGTCACACTGTAGGGCCTAGAGATTCCTAGAGAGAACACTCCACTAGGCATTTGTAGCTCTTCCAGCTCAATTCTGTAGTCAATGTCTGGCAGATGTTGACCACAGAGTTGCACTGGAGGACCTAGTGATTCTGTCAGAGGTGCTCTGTCAGGTAAAAACATAGTGTTTTTGCTATTTGTGGGTTTTTCCACATTCACAGGGGTCCTGTGCCCCTAACCCTAGCAAATATGGAGGGATGAGTGTATTTAAAAGAGCCTACCTAGAGGTATAACCAGCAACAGGGAAATTACTAACCTTTCAATTCAAAGCACTTTGTGTACATTCTGTAAACTGTTTCTCAAGGCTGAACTAGATATAATTAAAACCTTGATATTTATATACAGTCAATAACATTATTAACATAATTAAAAAGGAAGACAAAAGTGAGACTAACTTTATCAGAAAGGCAGGGAGGAACAACTTTGGTAAAGCCATAAATCACGTTAACATTCACCTTGCAAATATAACCAGTAGCCACCGCCAGTGGTGATGCTACAGTGTGCTCATGGGTATTAATTAAATTCATGCAAAAAATAAGCCAGTGGTGTAGGTTGTGCATTCTGCAAATGGGATTGTACAAACCCAGGCATCTTGTATCCTCTTCCCTCTCTCTTTCTCATGTATTCACTTTCTAGATAAGACTGTTATACTTTTGCAAACCAGTTTTCTTCATCATTAAGAGCTTTCTGAGGTGTTACTTTAAAATGTATTTTAGTACATTTTTAAACGTCAAAGGAGGGGGGGAATCCTTACTTTCATTTAAATGATTGGATGCCTTACCACCACTTTTTAGTGAGTTATGAAGTCAAGCAAGGAAACAGCAGTAGTTTGTCTGCTTTGAGAAGGAAAACTAGAACAGAGCCAACATTTCTTGTAGACATTTTTTTCTGACATTTTTCTTTCTTACTGCCCTAGAAAACAAATCCATTTTACAAAATATTTTTCAGAATATTATCTTTCTGGTAGCTGTGATTTCTGCCCCCCCCCCACAACACCTCAGACTAAGGCCAAATCTTCAGCATGATGGAAGATGCAAAACAGTGGCCAGACTGCCATGGGGGGGGGGGCATTATCACTTGCTAATGTAGCAGCGACAGCAACAGCAGCAAAAAAAAAAAAATCATTATGGGAAAATAAAAGCTGGTTCTGACATTTCTATTAATGAATATGTCATCTAAGAAACTGTTGAAGAATGTCTTCTTCTACTGGACTAATTTAGTGGAATGGATCACCACTATCTATCTCTCTGTGAATAAACAGGATTGGAAATTTTAGAGGCTATTTGCAGAAAGCTTTACTGAAAATCACTCTATATGTGCTTTAATATCACATTATAATATCCAGTTTAAAATCCTGAAGTGGTTTACAATAAATGATAAAACAATAATGCACTATAAAATGCAAGAATTCTACAAATTACAAGATTCTTTAATACAAGGCTTAAAACAGTTTAAATCAGTTTAGATCAGTGAATAAATAGGGAAAGACAAACCAAAAAAATAATCATTTCATAAACGTCAAAAGCACAATTGTCAGTGCCCGATGTATTGTGGATAGGAAAATCATTCCAAAGTAGTTTGACCAGGGCATTGTCTCAGGAAATTGCTGTGCTTCTCTGGAACTTCAGGTTCATACAAATCTCAGGGCAATCAGCACTGGAAAAGGAGAAGCTTTGGTTTTTCTGTGTAGGATAGAGTTGCTAATTCAGAATTGCCTCAGGCACTGAGATTTCCAGGTCAAAATCTCGGAATGTCCCATTAAGTACTATGCACTAAATAGTAATCACAGTTGCTCACAGCTTGTTCAAACATACATAAACACACACAGAGGGAACATATTTTTTTGTTTGGAAATTAAGAAATAAATCTTAGCTAAAGGGACTGTTCCAAGATCAATGTGAAATTAGGGGATTATTCTTTCTCATTTAAGGGAATAGATTAAAGAACATTTAATCTGGGGTACTTGTTTGTACGCAGAATGTGGATTCAGAGCAGAGAGTGAGCCCTGTCACCACAACAAATAGGAGGGGTGAGGAAGCTAAGTGAATAAATATATATACCTGGAGAGTCTCTTCAAATTGCAGCAACAAATCTATTAAGCCTTGCAAATTGTAGCATGCTGCTACTTTACTAGGAGAGCTGGAGGTATGCACCCAGACCTTTCGTCCTGCCTGGAGCTGACCCCCCCCCCCCAAGATGTATAATTTGTTCACTCACCTTCCATCTGGAAATGACCTATTAAAAATGGAGACTCAGGGCCAAGCCCCAGTTGCATCACTAGGAGGGGTGGGAGGTACAGCTTGCACCAGATGACACCCCAGAAGAGGGGTGACACCCAGTTCTGCCCTCCTCCTACTGAGCCCTTCCCGGCTTGCTGTGGTGCCATAGGTGTCATCTCGAGGAGACCACTGCCATCACAACAAAAGAGCAGGCCCAGAGTCCCTCTCCTGGCTTGTAGTGGTGACATTGGCCTCCTCATAAGGAGACCTCTGCTCCTACAGCAAAGGACCGGGCCGAGCAACCCTCTCCCAGCTTGCAGTAGTGGTGGAGGCCTTCTCACAAGAAGACTTTCACCACCACAGCAAAGGAGAGGGCCCAGAGCTCCTTTTGGCCACTGCTCCCACTCTACACCAGGTGACATCAGGGATGGGGATGCCACTGCCAGGCCCTGAGATCTGGCAAAACTAGTGTAGGATGGCTTTAAAGCCTAGGCATCCACCTGTTCTCAGTGGACCCCATGGCACCCTGGCTTAACATGAAGGTTTTCATGTGTATTTTGTTCACAGCATATTGATGTATCACAAAACCTAGAGTTAGGGAAGGAAGTGGGAAGATAAATTATGAGTGCATGCACCTAGACCTACTGTGCCATCTGGAATAAAGTAGGGGTTAAAGGGCACATGACCTTTCTTTTTGTACAAGTCCTAACAGAGGGCAGGGAGCCAGCTTCTCACAATTCTCAGGCAGGAAGAATTATAGGTGTTTCCCCCCCCCCTTATTCTAGGTTGCGATCTTGCTTAGAGTTTTACTCAAATTCTATGCCAATTTACCCAGATTGCTCTATGCCCTGTCTCCTAATCCTTGCCTATTCTGTTTCTGTGCCATAACAGCCAACGTATCACATGATAGGACAAGGAGCCTACCCATGGTTTCAGGATTGGGCCTTGAAATCTCAGGCACTATGAAACTACTGATCTGACAACCATTTTCTAAGGAGTTGGTATCAGTACAAAGATCCATTCATGTATTCCCACAAGACAGAACTCTGCAGAATGTGAAATGTACAATACAGCCTTCCTTGAAACCCATCTGGTCTATTGGGTCTATATAGAGGAAGTTGATCTTTCCATTTCAGTTAGTCTTAATAATATCTCCAATTCATGATAAAAACAATGACTGGAATCCTATGCTTCAATAAAGAAGTTATGTCAATGTAATTATTTTTCCAACATTGCTTAAGAAGGTATCTAGTACCTCTTTATGCAATTTTACACGTGTAACAGCTGTGTAATAGATAGTGCCCAGGTTCAGCTCAAGTCATGACAGCTGTCATCCTGAATATCCATGGACTTTCTTTCCATGGACCTCCATGGAACTTTCATTCCAATCACTTCATATAGGATCTTAGCATTACTGTAACCCTACACCTTCTCCCTACTCCCATATGCTAGTAGCTGCCACAACTCAAAAAGAATTTCTTATTTTGGATTTGAAAAAAGACTCATAGTCCTGCATTCTCTCTCCAAGACGAAGCAGCCAATTATACGTTCTTGGGTAATTCACAAGTTCACAAACAATGGACACAACTGGATTGTTGAAAATCTCATTGAGCTTTTTCTCACTAAGCTTCTCATTTTAGCAGGGCCAAACTCATTCTGATGCATATCCACACTGGTTTCCAAGCCTTCCTCCCCACCACTTTTCACAAATTTATATGTATTAAAAACAGCAGCAGTGATAGCTAGAAAAAAATCACTTGATGGATCCCCACCCTGACTAAATAAAAGCATTGTCATCTAATATCAAAAGTCCAGCAGAGGGCTGCAATGGCAGCCAGTGAGTTCTGTGGATTTTATTCATGCAACCTGGCAACACACAGCTGACATCAGCCTGATGGAGGCTTTACATCAGGGGTCGGCAACCTACGGCCCGGGGGCCAGATCCGCCCCCCCCCGAGGCCTTTGGGCCATCCTCAGGCCAGTCCTGCCACCGCTGCTGCCGCGTGCACTGCCGCCACATGCGTCACCGCCACGTGCGTCACGGCCACCATTTTGTTTTCCAAAATGGCAGCCACGACTCTTTTGCGCATGTGCCGAGTACTGTGCATGTGCAAACGAGTGGTAGCCACCATTTTGGAAAACAAAATGGTGGTTGTGACTCGCTCGTGCATGCGCAGTACTCGGCACATGTGCAAACTAGTGGTGGCTGCCATTTTGGAAAACAAAATGGCAGCCACGACTCACTCACGCATGCGCAGTATGCCAAAAGTACTGCGCATGCGCAAGTGAGCATGAGCGCGCATGCACAGTACTTCTGGCGTACTGTGCATGCACGAGAGAGAGAGAGAGAGAGAGAGCACCGCCATTCTCCCCCCCCCCCCCCACCTTCAGCCCACAGAAGACCTGGGGACCAACGGACTGGCCCCAGGTAAGGAAAACTTGCCGACCCCTGCTTTACATATTCGTGGACATAGTTGCATAAAACTCCCTCCTAATCTCAATTGACTCCATGGAGGGAAACCAAGATGGCAACTAAGACAATCAACACCAAAGCACTAAGAAAAATAGGAAGGACTATATTATATTTCTTAGTTTAAATAACAAGTCTCATTTCAGTGAGTTAATATTTTTTTCAATTTTCTTCCAAGAAATCCAGGAGAAATTAGGAGGCTGGTGAATCAGGGGTCCAAATTTATTGAAAGAAATGCATTTCTGACCCATTTCTGACAGACCAATCTCTAAACAAAATGAGTTCAGTACCTGAGTTCAATCTAATATAGAATGTGCCACATCACCTTGTATTGCAGGTGTATGTGTTTTAGTAACTTTCAGTTCAACTAAAATTCCTGATCAGATGTTTACATTGTCTTCCCAGGCTAGACATCAAAACTGACATTCCACAGACATCTTCCAGACTCCTTTCTATCAGATGGCTTTTAACTCTTACATAGCATCATTCCACATGCAGAGTTCTTGCACTACATTCAATAGTGCAGGATCTCAGCTACTGCATGATTTCCATTGCTTACCAAGTGCAAAATTTTTCATTTTCTTGATACAGAATTTGGACTTTTTCGGTAAAGAATCTGGACACATTTTGCAGAATATGGCCACGTTTGAATCATCCCAATAAGAGAGTAGCTGTTAAGTGGAGGTATGACTGGGAAAGGTAGGATCAGAGAATAAGCCAAGATTCAGGACTGAAGGAAATATCAGGCATACAGAGACAGGCCAGAACACTCCATTGTCCAATAAAACCTCCACTGAGACAGGGACCTTTTGCTGAGATGGAAAAATCTGTTTAACGAAAGGCATGCTGTTAAGACTGTCTTCCTTGGGAAGAAAATTGAAGTGCTATGACATCATGCAGAGAATCATGGAGAAAGCCTCTACTTTCCTGCTTCAGTTTGGCTTTCTTTTTTCATGTGATAAGGTTCTAGGAAAGGAAAGACTCAGCCCCCTTCTCTTCTGCATTTCCACTTTGAACTCATTTTGCAGTAATTGAATTAAGGTGAGCACAAAACGAGAAAGTAGGAAGAGGAAAGAGAAACTGCCAAATTTTAAAAATAGTGGAGAAACTGGAAAGTCTGAGATTCAACTGGAACTCTCCTTGCCAAATTAGGAAAATTGGAGGGTATGCTGAGTTACCTCACAGTCACTGTACCTGTACCTTTTCCCCTCTTGATATCACCTCCTCCACCATCACCAACAGGGTTATGCCTTCTTAGGGGGGTTGCAGACTGTCAAAAATAGTGTGAATTCAGTCCACTTTTAGGGTTAGGGTTAGTGCTAGGGAATCATGGGAATTGTTATTTTTCTGAGACATTGAACCTTCTTTGTCAGAGAACCCTAGTGCCACAATAAAATACAGTCCCCATGATTCCCTAACCCTAACCCTAACCCAACTGAATTCACACTATTTCTGACAGTCTGCAACCCCCCTTAGTGTACCCAGGAGATCCTGGCCATTACCCCTTTAACAAACTTTAAGAGATGCAAAACATTTAGGGGGCTGGTGGGGGGTGGAGGGAGAGAATGCATTTATTTTCTTTCATGTATCTTTTTATTTTTACATTTCTTATAATAAAAATACTTAAGACAAACATCATTTCTGTAACTCCTCTCAAAAACTGACTGAAAAGTCAGTTGACTGAAAAGAAGAGATGCTTCTAATTGAATTCAAAGTTCTCTATTTGTGAAATTCCATCCATGCTTATATGTGGGATGGTTCACTCCCATAGAAAGCACATTGGCTGCACAAAAAAGGTTGCAGAAACAAATACAAGGGAAATGGCCAAATGGAGGCCATTGGTTTTGATGTGTGATTTTCATGTGTGGCCCCATTACCTGACTTAAAAAGGAGACATTGCATGTTCATTGCAAAGCTGGATGGTTTTTTAGTAATGGTGTTGGTTTGCTTTCAACTTGCATTGTTTACTGACCAATCAATTCCCCAGACATTTGAGGGGAGCCATCACCAAGTGTCACAATGCTCTCATCCTGCCTAGCCAGCCATGGGTAAAGAAATATCAAAGGAGAATTAAGTTGTTTCCTCCTTGGAAGCAAAATTTCCTTTTCTTTGTACTTGCAAAGAAGGAACTAGTGGGAGGTGGGAAAGGAAAGGAAGTTTGCTGTCTCTGGGGAAAATAAATATTTCTCATATTTTCCTCTGAAGACATATCATTTTAATCAAGTTTTGCAAAATGGTTGCAGCTAGAGAGGAAGATTCAAATGGAGGAGTCTTTTCTTTCTTTTTCTTTTTTTGAGGGAGGAGGGAGTCCCCTTCCCCATCTCATTTTGTTTTTGTCTGTGCACTGGTTCTGATCTGAGAGTGTTTGTTTCTTAATTTATTGTGCTCCCTATGGAAAGAGCATAATGCAGTATCCAATTTATTTGGAAGCCCATGGCCTTGAGGAGGGAATTTGGAAATGGTTGTTTGGATGGTTTATCATGGCATCTATTCTGTGCAGTGAGGCGGACATTCTTTGAGTGTAATCTGCTTCTGAAGTTTTATTGTATCTGTACGGTATACTGCAAACTGGGATTAATCACTGAACTACAGGGCGGTTTCTATTTTCTTCATGTGGCTAATACCATGTTGTTATCCTCTCAGTGTAACATCTCATTTGAACTCAAGTGCAATATGAGTCTTTGAGAAGTCAGCTTGCTGGAATGCTTTCAGAAAACTGAGGGTGCAATTGGCATGACAGCTGAGGAGATTGGTTGGATTTGCTTCCCAGAAGTGTCCAAAGGCTTGATGGATACTTATCCTCCCAGGCTATGCATGCCTTGGAAGATAACTTTTTTTGCACTGTAACTCCCAGAACCCACTCTAATCAGCATGGACACTGGGCATTGTGGTTTATAAAAAGTAGCTTTTCCAAACTCTGGGTGAGCACTAGCATGTGAAAGGCTATTCAGTTGACACACATTGGCTTCCAGGGCCTGAATGTCCATTAATACTATGCAGTTACCTCTTTCCTGGGTGTCTGCCCTATTGGGCAAAGTAAATTGCTGTAGTTATTTTTGTTTTGTTGTTCTCCTACACTATCCTCCCCTTTTAAATGAAGAATGGGGAAATGTTCCCTCATTGGATTCTCCAGGAGCAAGAAGTCACCTTTAAACAGATTGCAGCCCCTTTGCACTGTGAGTCTATGTATGTATGTATGTATGTATGTATGTATGTATGTATATTTCAGAATATGTTTGACTTCTGATAAAGTCTCTGTTTTTTCTTCCTAAAAATGAACACAAGTAACTGGGATGAAACAAGAGGAGACATCTTTCACCTCCACATCCTTCTTGTAAGATTTCCATCAACATGTGGCTTGCCTTGAGGGTATCCAGGGCAGAAAATAGACCACTGGATCAACTTCAGTTCTCCATGCCTGCCCTGAATCGCAAGAAGATGATGGGCCTCTAATTTGATTTTCCTCAAGATCAGATACAGAATCATTAGAGGGTAAGTCTGATTTGGATCTGGCCCACTTTTGGAACTCTACCTTTCTAACAGGTAGAGGAAGAAGCTTTGCTGCTGGGCCCAGTTCAAGCAGATATTTTTGATCTTCAAAGTGTTATTGTTCTGCAATCCATATATAGTACACAGTGCTGTATCAGTTTTCAGAGGACAGGTTTCTCCCCCTCCCCCCAAGGGGCCTGCAGTATAGAAATCCACACATGGGATGAAATACAAGATGGGGAGGGCAACGGAAGCAGGACTAGAGACTTGCTGTTGACTATGGAATTCTCTGGTGAGCCATGGCACTGTAGCTGCATCCAAATTTTCTCCAGTCAGTCTGGCCACTTGCTTCTCCTGAGCTGGGATAGCTATCAGAATGTCTTTATAACCATCTCCCTCAGGAAGAGAATGGAAGTGCTAGGACAGCATGTGGGGAGGCATAGATAAAGACACTGCTCTCCCACCCTGTTTCAGCGTTCTTTTCAAATGCTATAAGGCTCCTAATAATCACATTTGGGTTTTTCCCCTCTCTTTTTTTCAGGCTTTCCTAAATATAATAAAGTCTTTCCTAAACACAATACAATCATACCTCAGTTAATAAAATAAAAAAATACTTTATAAAGAGTGGCTTTATAAATTATATGATATATTGGAGATGGACAAACTAACGCAATTATTAATTAACTGGCACTGAGGTATACCTGTACATAAATTCTGTGGTTTCTATGCCTAATGTAGTTTTATGTTTCTCCACCTGAATAAATAAATTATGTTGCTGACAGGCCTCATGAGGTTCTTTGGGGGGTGCCCTTCTGGGTGACCTATGAAATCCCTGCTGACCCCCTTTCAGCCCTGACACCCTACCAAAGAAAATTTGACTAAGAATCCTTTCTCAACTGAAAAAGCCAACAGCTTTGAAATCCCTTTTTAAAGGCTTTTGAAAATTGTTTTGAAATGGGGACCCCAAAAGAGCAAAATATCCACTTAGAATAGGCCCAAATGGTGATTAGAAATAATATGATACAGCTTCCAGTCACCCAAAATGGTGACTGCAATAGTGTGATGTGACTGTCTGAAATTCCAGAGGAGCAAAAAATAGGCTGACATGGCCTTTCAGGGTCTGGAGTCCCCTCTTTGCCCACCCCTACACTAGTGTAGTGCACCAAAAGGTTTCCATCTGATGCCACACTGTAGTAGGACCCCAAAAAAATCAACCCTCAGAAATCAGGGTGAGGCAGGAATTTCATTATACTTTCTTAATAGCTAATTTATTGTGCACTGGAGTATTTCTGGATGCCAGAATACACATAGATGAAACTGACTCATATGGGGTCTTTTTCATTAGAAAATAGTATGTAGAATTCTCCATTTGTTATGAGCTTTCTGGACATAGCTCTTTAGCAGTACAGTGGGCCCTTGATATCTGCTGGGATTTGGTTCCAGGGCTCCCCAGGGATACAAAATCAGTGGATATTCAAGTCCCATTATATATAGTGGCATAGTAAAACAGTAAAAAAAAAAACTGCAACATAGACTCTAATATAAACTCCAACCACACATGGAGAGAGAAATCCATGAAGTCCAAGCAGGGTTCAGGAAAGGAAGAGGCACCAAGGATCACATTGCAAATATACAATGGCTAATGGAGTATAGCAGGGAGTTCCAAAATAAAATCAGCATGTGCTTTATAGATGACACCATAATACTAGAAAAGAATCTCATAGACCTAGAACAACTACTAAGGAAGATCAAAGAAGAATCTGCAAAGGCAGGCTTACTGCTGAACATAAAGAAAACAAAAATAATGACCACAGAGAACTTACACACATTCAAACTAGACAATGAGGAAATGGAAACAGTAAAATAGTTCTCATATCTGGGATCAAACATTGATTGGAATGGGAACTGCAGCCAGGAAATCAGAAGAAGATTAAGAATGGGAGGACGACTATGAAAGAACTAGAAAAGATCCTAAAATGCAAAGACATACAACTCAGCACAAAAGTCAGAATCAAGCAAGCCACCGTATTCCCTATTACCTTGTATGGATATGAGAGCTGGACAGTCAAGAAAGAAGATAGGAGGAAAATCAACACATTTGAGAGAATGTGGTGCTGGAGAAGAGTGCTGAGGATTCCATGGACAGTCAAAAGGACAAACAAATGGGTCCTAGAGCAGATCAAGCCAGAGATATTCCTGCAGCTTGAGGCCACTTTAACTGCCCTTGCAAGGGAATCATTGGGAAATGTAGTTTATTGTGACACCAGAGCTCTCTGACATAGAACGCTCAATGTCACAGAAAAAAAATAGAGTTCCCATGATTCCCTAGCACTGAGTCAGGACAGTTAAAGTGGTCTCAAGCTGCATTATTTCTGGCAGTCTATAAAAGCCCTTAGACTGTCATGCCTTGGACACATCATGAGAAGGCATGAATTGTTGGAAAAGACAATAATGTTAGGAAAGATGGAAGGAAGTAGAAAGAGAGGAAGGCCACATGCTAGATGGATGGACTTTATTTTTTTTAATTAATCTTTATTATTAAAAAAAATAGACATTTAATACATAAACAAAATTCAAATAAAATACAAATAAAAAATCTGATTAGATTGATGTAAATTATTTTACAAATGTCTTAGTTCTTTTTAACTTATTCGTTCTCTTGCAAGTGCTTCTTTCTTTCTTTCTTTCTTTCTTTCTTTTATACCTTGCTGTATTGACGTTTCTTAGAATCTTCAATTGTGGCTAATCTTCTTTTGTTTGTTTCACTACAAATATAGATGACCTTTGCTTTATTAACATTACTTAGCTAATATAGACTATAATTTATTATATTGAATCTTTTTCTTTTTTGTGAGTTGAGATCTGTGTTCATTCCCTACTTTTTTTCTCTTGTGTTTTTCCCTTTTTCTTACTTATTTTATCATTCCCTTCTTTTGCTGTCTTAATATTTGTTTATTTTGGTTTTGCATTTAGTATTTACTTATATATTTTTCTTTTTCTCTGCTTTGAAGTTGTCTTCATATGTTTGAACAATCTTTCTCATTCCATAAGTAAGTTGTTAAATAACTCCCATTCTTTTTCTATTTTCTCGGATGATTTCTGATTAATTAAAGCTGTCAGTTTGTCCATATATTTCATCTCTTCGACCTTCATTTTCCAATCTTCTATCTTTGGACTATCCCCTGTTCTCCACCTTCTAGCAATAATTAATCTTGCTGCTGTTATTAGGTACAGGATTACTCTCCAGTGTTTTGTCATTAGTTCTTTATTGAGTTTTGTAGTTATATTCAACAAAAATAGTTCTGGGATGAGAGGTATTTGGTTTTTAAATTTCCATTGCATAATTTTGTGAACTTTTTGCAAAACTTTTGAGTTATTGGACATGTACACCACATGTGATACAATGTGCCAAATTCTTTTTGGCATTCCCAGCATCTATCACTTAATTCAGGGGTAGGCAACCTTTTTGAACCGGGGGCCGGGTTGCTGTCCCTCAGACAATGGGGGGGGGGGGCGAAGCACCAAAAATAAATAAATAAATAAATATATATATATTTAATTTTTTAAAAAAAATATATGCATGCACACTCTCTCAGCCCCAGAAAAGCCATGGCAAAACCTCTGTGGAGATTTTGCCAAGAAAACCTCAAGAATGAGTAATAACAACAATAATCAATATCATCATGGCAGGCGGCAGCGGTGGCAGGACCAGCCTGGGGCCTGTCCAAAGGCCTCGGGGGGCTGCATCCAGCCCACAGGCCTTAGATTGCCTACCCTGGCTTAATTTCTTATTTATTTTCTTTAGTTTCTTTGGGGTAAAGTACCACCTGTTAGTGATTTTCATAAATTTTTATTTCAAATCCTATGATGCTGTGAAAGCATTTGTTTTTTTCCAAGTATCTTCCCATTCCTCAAGCGATATTGGGTGACCAATATCTCTAGCCCAATTAATCTTTGCTTTCTTGATGTACTCTTATTCCAACTCTCTCTCTTGAAGTATTTTATAAAGTTTTGAAATTTTACCTTTATCTGGAGATTGCAGAATTTTATCTAGTTGATTTGTGCCCTGTTGGAATTCTTGATTTCTTATGTCTTCTTTGTATTTGCTTTTTATTTGAGAGTAACTGAACCATGTTAAATTTATATTTGCCTTCATCAGTTCCTCTCTATCTGGGAGATAATAATCACCTTTATTATTTTTTCTCAGTAGGTCATGATACTTTAGCCAGACTCCTGTCTTACTTCTTTGAAAGAAAGTCTCTTGGGTGGATATCCATAGAGGAGTTTTCTGGTAGTACTTTTTTTTTTATAGTTAGACATATTTTTAATAGCGAATTTCTCAAAATGTGGTTGTTAAAATATTTATTTGCTTGGAGCTTATCATACCAAACGTATGCATGCCATCCAAATCGGTTTCTAAAACCTTCCAGGTCTAATAATTTTTGATTATCTAACTTTATCCAATTCTGCAACCAGATTAGACCACATGCTTGATGATATATTTTGAAGTTTGGTAGAGCATATCCTCCTCTTTTTTTGTTGTCCTGAAGAGTCGTCATTTTTATTCTTGGTTTTCCACCTTTCCATATGAATTTGCTTATTTTTTTATTTCATTCTGAAAAAGTCTTTTCTGTTGCTTTGCAACAGATATAATATTTTTGGGAGAATATTCATTTTTATTGTTGCTATTCTTCCCAATATAGATAAGTTCAACTTACTCCATTTAATTAGGTCTTTTTTTATTTCCTCCCATAATCTGTTATAGTTGTTTTCATAGAGATCCATATTTTTGCTAGTAATCCATATTCCTAAATATTTAGCTTTATTTGTTAAGTTGCAGCCTGAGATACTGGCCAGCTTTTTTTGGTCCTTTTTCTTTACATTTTTAGTCATTATTATCGTTTTATCTTTGTTCATTTTAAATCCTGAATATTCACCGAATGAGTTGATTTCTTCAAAAAGTTCCTGTATATTATTTAAAGGATCTTGAAGCGTCACTACTATATCGTCTGCATAAGCTTTTATTTTTTTATTTTTAACTCTTCGTTCTTGACTTTTGTCCCCTTTATTTTCTTATTTTCATTTATTGCCTTGATTAATATTTCAACTGTTATTATAAATAACAATGGTGAGATGGGACACCCTTGCCTTGTTCCTTTGTAGATATTAAATTCTTGGCTCCTTTCTCCATTTTTTAGTAGTCTTGCTCTCTGATCTTTGTATATTTGTTGAATACACATTGTAAATTGTCCTTGTAAGCCTATTTTCTTCAAGCAAGCGAACATAAAGTCCTGTCTCACCTTGTCAAAGGTTTTTCTTGCGTCAATATACACCAGTCCTAATTTCTTTTCATTGTTTATATGATAATATTCTATTGTATTTATTATGTCTCTGATGTTGTTTCTAACGTATCTTCCTGGGAGGAAACCATTTTGGTCCTCCTGAATATAATTTGCAATTTTTTCAGTCTGGAAGCTAGGATTGAAGTGTATATTTTATAATCTGTATTCAGAAGTGAAATCGGTTTATTTCTTTTGCATTGTTTATTTCTTTTGCATTTTTCCCTTCCTTTGGTATCAGCATTATATCTGAATATTTCCAGGATTCAGGTATTCCATCTGATGGAATTGAATTAAAGGTTTCCTGTAGTGCTTCTAATAAAATCTCTTCAAAAGTCTTATAGTAAGCTGCTGAAAAGCCATCTGGATCTGGGGATTTGTCTATTTTAAGATCTTTGATGGCTTGGCTTATTTCTTGCTTTGTTATTAATGCATTCATTTGTTCTATGTGCTGTTCATTAAGTTCAAACAGGATTTTTTTTTATCCAGATACTCTTGCATTTTCATCTTGTGATCTTTAGAGGTGGTTTCCTCTTTAAATAAGTTTGAGTAAAATTCCAAGAAAGAATTTTTAATCTCCTCTTGTGTTTTGAAAGTTTTATCATTATATGTAATTTCAGTGATTGTTTTTCTTTCTTTTTTTGTCTTGTTTGAGTAATCTGGCCAGATTTCTTCCTACTTTATTGGCATGTTCAAAATATTTTTGTTTAATTTTTTTTCATCTTTTGAGCTATTTCTTCTAGATTTTGATGTTCGAGTTTTAGTTGTAGAAGTTTCAATTCCTTTTTTAATTTATTATTGTTAGGTGTCTGACTAAGCTTCCTTTCTACCTCAGTCATTTGTTGTATTATGTCAGAGATATAATACTGTTTCTTTTTTCTCATCTCAGATCCTTGTTTTATTAGCAGTCTTCTGGCCACTGCCTTGCTTGCATCCCATATGGACTTGGTTTTAACATCTGGAGTGGAATTTTCTTTAAAGTATTGTCTTATTTCCTCTTTCATTTTTTTTTTAACAAATGTTTCATCTTCCAGGAGATTTGAGTTCAGTTTCCAACATCTTTCTTTTCTTGGTAGCAACATTTCGATGTTAATAAGATTATGATCTGATATCATTTTTGATTTTATTTCCATTTTTTTTTATATATATTGCAAGAGGTGTTTTGAAATTAGTCCCATATCTAGTCTTGAACTGGAATGATGTACATCTGAGAAAAAAGTGAACCCACTCCTATTTCCATACTTTTGTGTCCATATATCTTCTAGATTTTGTTCTTCTATTAAATCAAAAAAGTTTGTGGCAGTTTTCCCTGATTTTTTTTATGGGCTTGTCTGATTTTCTATCTATTCTTGGATTCAGTACACCATTGAAATCTCCAATTAACAAAATATTGTTTTTATTATAATCCAACAATTCTTTATTTCATTTGACATAAAAAGATTCTTTATTTTCATGGGGAACATATATTGCAACAATTAAGAGGGTCAGAAAGTCAATTTGCAATTCAACTCCAACGTAATATCCCTCGCTACTCTTAAATTTTTCCTTAGCTTGGTAATTTTTGTTCACATATAATGCCACCCCCCTTTTTTTTCTTATTTTCTAATGCCAAGTAAAAAAGTTGTCCTAACCTGGGATTCTTTAGGTGCTTTATGTCCCTGTTTCTGATCCTGGTTTCTTATAAGGCTGTGATGTCATAATTAAATTTTTCCAGCAGATGGTATACCTGCTTCCTTTTATAGGCTGTGTTTAGGCCTTTGATGTTCTATGATCCTATTTTTAGCAACATTTTTCTTTTTCCTTTTTATTCGCTGTTTCTTTCAATAATAAGTTATTGTTGTTCTGTCTCGTCTTCTTCAGTTAGTAAGTCGTCGTCTTCTTCTTGGCTGTTATCAATGACCTTGTTCAAATCTCCTATTTCAACCAAGTCCAATAAATCATTGTCATTGTTTTCCTCTTGTAGATCTTCTTCTGTGTCACCTTTATCTTCTCCGTTAGGTTTTTTTCTGCTTCTGGGTCTGCTTTTTGTTGTTATCTTGTTCTTTTCCTGGTCTTGCTTGCTGATTCTCTTCTTTCTTCTTTTGGTGCTTTTCTCTACTCTCTTCCTTCATTTTTCTATTTATTTTATTGTAAAATTATTTTGCATCTTTTTTGATTGTATGTTAGGGAAATTCCTTCTATTCTCTCCCATCTAAAGTTAATTTGTCTTTTTATAAGCAGAGCTGTCAATAATTTGTAATTTTGTCATCTTTTTAGAATTTCCTGTGGCAAATCTTTGAATATTTCTATTTCCACATCATCTATAATTCATCTTTCTTCATAATTCTTTTGGATAAACCCTTCCCTGAGTCTGAAATTTGTGAAGTTTATTGTTATATCCCTTGGTGTTCCCTTGTCTTTTGCAAATTTTGAGTTGATTCTAAATATTCTATCAATTTGCAGGTCCAGGGATTGTTTGGAAATTTCAATGAAACTTGCTAAAGGAGGGATAAGACGCTCTAATAAATTTTCATTTTTTGCCTCTATTAAACCTCTTATCTTTATGCATTTTTCTCTAAGTCTAGCCTCTTGAACCAGAAGCTTATGTCCGTCCAGCTCTTGTTCTCTTTGAACAGTATTTGTTTTCTTTTCCAGTTCTTGGTTATGTTTTTTAACTTGTTCTAGCTCATTTCTAAATTCATGCATCTCTTTGGACATATTGTCTCGCTTTTTACTGAGGCTTTCTCTTTCTCTTTCTAGATCTGCTTTTATCTCTTTTCTAGTTTCTTTAAGTTCCTCTCTTATCTCCTTCTTAATTTTTTTTAAACTCTTGGAGAATGGTTGTATTTATATCAGGTCTATTAACCAGTTCTATCGAGTTTCTTCTTTGGGTGGTCTGCGATGATGTCATTTGCATTGTTCTTGCCCTTATATTTGCCATTTCAATTTGATTTTCTTCTGTACTGTTGTGTACTGTCTTAATTCTGTTGTATTATTTAATTAGTAATGACTTATTGATCAAGAAAAGACAGCAGTAATTATTATTGACACTCTATACAATTGTATATATTGATCTTTTTGATAGGTCTCTGCTTTTTATCTTTACACCAATAATCTAACAATTTATAGTTTAACACATAACCCTTGCTAGTACTCTTAAGGTGTCATTAAAGAAATAAGAAAAGAGAGTTATCACCACTCTTATTTACAGCTATATCCTTTGTCTAAGAGAGAAAGGGGGGGGGAAGAAAGAAATTTTAGATTCAGAATATATCCAATAATGTCTGTTACCCCAGCTTATCAGCAAATCGTATCTGATATATGACTTTCCTATAATAAAAAATTAGACAAGGTTAAATAATAAATTTCAAAGTTAAATCAATGGGTACTAAACATTAATATTATACTGTAACAATGAATCTTGGGGGGGTTTCAGACTGCCAGAAATAGTGTGAATTCAGTCCACTTTTAGGGTTAGAGTTAGTGCTAGGGAATCATGGGAACTGTTATTTTTCTGAGACATTGAGCCTTCTCTGTCAGACAACTCTGATGCCACAATAAAATACAGTTCCCATGGTTCCCTAACTCTAACCCTAACCCTAAAAGTGGACTGAATTCACACTATTTCTGGCAGTCTGCAACCCCCCTTGGTCTTCTTTCCTTCCTTCCTTCTTCTTCCTTCCACCTCTTTTCTGAGCTCTCTTTTCTCTTTTATTTTATTTTCATGAGTTTTTATTTTCCTTGTAGAAAAGAGAGGTGTTATTGCTACTCAGTTCTGCAAGTTTATAAGAGGTTTGTAAGAAAGTATTTCCAATTAGGATTTGTTACACTATGGCACATCTTTAGTCAATCAGGTCTCATTGCAAAAGAGTGTTACATTAGAGGAGTTTTCTGTAAGACCAGTTCCTTTCTCAGCCAGGTGTTCCTATTTATTCTCTTTGATTTGTTGCTTTTCTATTTACATTCAAGAGATTAAAAAAGTAGATAGTAATAAGCAAAGTTCAAACCCCAATGCAAAATCTGTCTGCTTTTTGTCTATAAGACAGGATCATAAGAGTTCTCAATTCTTTTTTATTATTATTATTAGCAGGGAAATTCTGTTGAGATAGATCGCTGATTTTCACTTTCACAAGGTCTCCTGTATTTTATCTTCTCCCTTAGAAAAGGGCTATTTTTAAGGTGATAAACCTTTTACTTACAAGAGCTACAGAATCTCTTATCAGCAATTAGAAAAATGAAATTAAAAGGTTGCATTGAAGGCAGAAGCCTTGTGGCTCTAAAACCAAGGTGGGGCTGGTCCTTCAGACCACTCTGGATCTGGGTGCTTCACCTCCCTTACAACGTTTGCCTTCCCATAGATTACCTCTCCGGTGGCTGCTCCACAAGGTTCACACTTTTCTTTTTTTCCCCTTTTTCTTCTTTCCTTCTGATGGTGCTTCCCGCCTTTTAAATCCTCCTCTCCACAAATCTGCTCACCACTGGGCCATCAAGCCCTTCTCCAATCTCAAATGGAAGCTTCCACTCTCTATCTCTGCTCTTTTTCCCCCTTTTGCTTTCCTCTTCTGAGAGCCACCACGCTCTCAAGCTTCTCCAAGCTGCCACCTCCACTCAAGCCAAGCCGCTCCGCTCTTCGGCTTCAGCTCCGCAAATGCCTCTGGGAGGGGAGCAGCAGATTCAGCTGGTCTCCCGATGGATCCCTCTTTCCACGACCTCCCCAGCGATGGAAAAGAGGGGATTGCTGGTTTTCCCCCAATAAAGAACCACCTTGGTTTAGTTGGGATGCGGAGTACCGGCTCCGTGCATCCTTTCATCTTCCCTCGCAACCCAGAAGTGCTCTCTTAGATGGATGGACTTTATTAAAAAGATAATCAATATGAGTTTGCAGGAGCTGGACAGAGCAGTAGAAGACAGGGGGGCCTGGAAATGTCTCATCCATAGGGTCACCATGGGTCGAGATTGACACGTAGGCAGTTAACAACAACAATGTAAAACAGTGTCTCTTATGTAAAATAGCAAAAATCAAGGTTTGCTTTTTAGAATTTATATATTTTTAAAAATATTTTCAACCCATGGATAATTGAATTTATGCATAAAGAATCCATGGATAAGGAGAATTGCTATATGTTCGGAGACCAAAGATGCAGGTAGGCATTATAAAACACAGTGAGCTGCCACCATTAAATCTCTTTATCCCAGATCTTCATAATGTTGAAGTTAGGGGAGAAGAAACTTTGACTCACCAGGTGATTTGGATGCCAACTCCCACAATTCCGTAGCATTAATCCAGATGGTGAGCCTTCTAGGAGCTGAAATCCAAAATGCTTGGTGGACAAATGTCCCCCCCCCTCCCCGATCTAAAAAGTGGGCAGAATGTTACATTGTGCCACAGTAGAGTCCATGGCTACTTTTGGCAGCCTTAGCTCCTGTACACTTTCCAAACTGTCTTTTTTTCCTGGCCAAAAAAAGAAAGAAAGAAAGAAAGAAAGAAAGAAAGAAAGAAAGAAAGAAAGAAAGAAAGATGAATTGTTTCTCCTGTAAAAATATGGGCATGGGTCTGGGCATGGGAGTTTACCTGTTAAGTAATTTCCAGCCACTCCTGCAGTGTTTAAAATACTTTCCAAATATTCGGATAAGGCAGAGATAGTCCCAATTAATTGTCTGTCATCCCACTTTTTCAACTGCTTTTAAAGCATCCCAGTTTCTCTCTCCTTCTGGCATCACCCTTTTTCCTCAGCTCATGTCAATTGCTGCAACCTGAGTTCAAAGTGTAAAAGTAGTTTGCATTCAAATAACTCAGGAGCATGGAGAGGAGGGGGCAAAATCTTGCAGTTCTATTAAGTTCATACAAAAGCAAATGACTACAGTCTCTCCTAGCTCACATGTTCTCCACTTTTGCCATCTTGATCATACTCTGATGTTGCTTGGCAACATGTGCAACAGTTTACATCTGTAAAATATTAAAAAGCCACTTTCAGTGTGTGCAGCCCCCGGAGAATATTTGGTGCCAAAAATTGGCCCCTAGACCTGCCACAGTTGCTGATCTCTCTCTTCTAACTAAGCACAATCTATAGCATGATGTTTTTGCACTGTGCATAGCCCCACCACTGAAACTAATGGCTAAGGACTGGAAATAGGGATGGGATATCACATAGCACAAGCCAATGGTAAACCAATCCTCTACTGTGATTGTAAAATTCTTGACCCCAAAGTCTCTGGCGTTTGTTTCCAATTGCAGAAGACCATTCACTCAAGTTGACCCTCTGTTGAAAGAGCAACCTCATTTTATAACTACTATTAGAATACATCAGAGAAAAATTCAGTCTCTTATCAAGGGGTGCATCTACACTGTATAAATAATGCAGTTTGACACCACTTTAAGTGCTATAGTTCCATCCTATAGAATCCTGGAAGTTGTAGCTTTAGGTCTTTAGCCTTGTCAAAGACTGTAAGAGTGTCACAAAACTACAAATCCCATGATTCTTTAAGACAGAGCTATGGCGGTGGCATCAAACTGCATTATTCTGCAGTGTACATGTACTCAGATATAGTAATGTGGTCTTTGGGCATTTATTCCAGAGGTTGTGCAGGCTTGTTTAGCTTGGCTTGGTGCTGTTCTTGTTTTGGGAGAGATTAGGAGATTATCGCACTGAATTTAAAGTGACTTATCCCCGACAAGATACAGTTACATTTAATTTTAAAGGAGAGCATTATCACACTCAGCTGTGGTTGGCCGAGTGCAACCCGTATGCAGCCAAGAACCCAGCCACGTTTAGCCAGTGGTTTTAAAAAATGGCAAACTCTCGTAAATGGCTGGACAATCACCATGAATGCTCCTTGACAAAGGAGTCTCACTCCCAGAGGGAGGTAATCTGGGACTTCTGTTCATTTGCAAACCCAAGGTCACTCACCATCACTCCTATCAATGAAGGGATTATGCAGATTTTGATCTTAATTGGTCTAGCCTTGGCTATGCTTTTGAGCTTTCCCCCATGCTGAGACAGCAGGATCTCCAAATGGAAGTCTTTATAAAGTAGTTTTCTGCATTAGGGGTGCCTTCTCAACTATATGCCTAAAACATTCCTTTAATATCAAACTGATATCCAAAAGAGGGGATGCAGAGAGAGGCTAGACCTTAGGGTAATATTGCTAAAGGAAACTATCCAAAAGAAAAATTGCTAATTTCCCAGACCAAGATGCACAGTTCTCCCCCAAATTAGGAATACTGTAAGAGTGTAAAGGTGGTTTGTATGAGCATAATCTGGGGAGGGGGGAGCTAACCAAATTGAACTTTATATAATGTAGTTTAGAGTTCATATGCTTTAATGTAGTATACTGCTATAAAGTAGTAGAGTTTACATTTAGAAATTTGAATGGAAGAATTAAAAGTTTCTCATAAATAAAGAAAGTACATATGAACAAATATATTTTATCACACCTGGTAGAACATTTTTCAGAGGTTTTGGGCCTTTGCAGACTGCCAGAAATAGTGCACATTAAATTGAGGCACTGCCCTGTAATTTATTGTAGCACCAGAGCTCTCTGACAGAGAAGGCTCAATGTCCCAGAAAAAAATACAATTCCCATGACTCCCTAGCACTGAGCCAGGGCAGTGCCTCAATTTAATGTGCACTATTTCTGGCAGTCTGCAAAGGCCCTAAACTAATAGCTTTCTCATTCAATGCTGTACCTATGAATCTCTCTAGGGGAATTTTAATTATCTTAATTAATTAATGGGCTGAGCTACAAACAGACCTTTGGAATAATTTACCACCTGCATACCAAGATATAGAGACAAGGATTACAGAGGCAGAATTATCTATATGAATTGTATTTTTTAGGGGAAAGACACACCAATGCATGCTCTCACACATACACACTCACACAAGAGCTGGAAAATAATAGGTGATATTTGGGAAAGAAAAGGCTTCACTAAAACGATAAATATCATCAGCATGGTGGCTCCTTGAAGATGCGGTTTCATGGCTGGAGTCAGGACTCAGCTGCTGGGAGTGCTAGGAAGGCAGCATGAGTCAGAACTAGAAGAGTCAGAGAGATGTGGGGTCCCCATGCGCTCCATGCTAACACAGAGAACAAAGGAATTTGGGGATCTTTCATAAGGCAAAACCTAGCTTCAGGCAAAAACCATGTGTCTACATCAAAAGGGGTGAATCTTCATGGGAAAGATCACTGAGATAGAGGTCTGTGAAGGAGGGTTGTGGTTGTAAATTGGCATTCTCCAGCAGGGATGCAAAACATCCTGGCTGTAAATCACCCAGCCTTCCTGGAATGTGAAGTGTGAATACAACTACCAAACTGCCTATGTGGTCTCTAGCCTTCAAGCTCATGGCGGCCCCTGTCTACTGACCAGGTATCACGGAACTCATTGCTGCAACACAGGTAGGGTGCATTTAGAGTCATAGAGGGATAGCCCACATCACAAAATTGGAAGACTTCCAGTACTCATAACAAGGCAAAAGAATCACTGCCACTTTACTGCAATCCTTATAAGAAGTACAGGCACTTTGATGCTTTAATTACTAAATTTTAGCAATGTTTGGAGGTTCCAGCACAGTTGCATCAAAGTCATATTGGATTTGACTTGATGTAGTATTATTGTCTCATGTGGGATGAAGGTGCCATTTGTCATGGCTTGTGATAGTGTGGAACCTATCCCCTTTTCACTACTAATGACTTCTGCCCTGCTACCCTTTTTATGTTGCTTTTATCTTTGAAAACATTGTGAATGTTCCATAGAAACCATGGTGAGTACTACTGATTCACCAGGCTTGTTCAGGAAAACAAATTACTTGCTTTATGAAGCCATTGTGTTGAAGAAATCATGATTGCTCACTCAAGAGAAACCACAATGAAGTGGGCTATTAAGGAAAACAAAGAGTTTTACATCCTAATGATGCAGTTCCTGGCATGCAAAAAGTTACATATCCTAAAGACTTGGGATTGGTAAGGGCAAAGCTTGGAAAACTGTCCATACTAGCTAGAGGATTCTGAGAGTTCAAAAAGCAACTTTTCCAAGCTCTGGATGAACTATTGGATCACCATCATTGAGAGGAACAAATATCACATTCAATGCTATAATAATCAGCCTATATGAAATGGACATGAGGATATTCATAGCATTAGCTCTTCAAAATCCAAATGTCATGTAAAGGCCTTCAGGGCTTAGGGGATACCACGCAATATAGAGAGGTATTTTGCTCAGTTTTCCATTTGAATAGACAGAGAGTTTAAGAAAACTATATATTCCAGGTGCTTGCAAAATTCTGTAACTGAATCTTATTGCCTTAAATAACAGTTTTGTAGACACAGTCTGACAAGGCGTGGTTCTTGTTTCTCAGTATTGGAAACTAAACCTTCCTTAAATCTTGTAAACAGCATAGGTTATTTGATTTTTACTTTGGCTTCTTTTTAACCAATGCCTGTAGACAAACTCCAAATGAGTATTGTGCCTTAACTTGGTGTTTTGACCCTTAAGCAGACATATATTGCCAGGCTGAAAAATAGTTGGCTTCTGATTAAAAGCCTACAAGCCATTGAAAAGTAATGCTGCTAACAAAAGAAACTTGCCAGTTGTCTGGAATATTTCTTCCTGTGAACTTGAATGCTTCCAAAGTAATGGATCTTGAAAGTAGCTGAGATCTGACCAGCACCTTTGTGTTCCTACATCTAGTAGTGATAATGTCTTCCATGTCAGTGGGGTGGCAAATCTGCTCCAGGAATTAGCCTGAACTTTATGGGAGTAATATAATAATAATAATAATAATAATAATAATAATAATAATAATATAGTTTATTTATATACCGCCCTAGTGGCAAGCCAATCTAGGCGGTGAACAACAATATTAAAATACATCAAGTAAAACAATATCAATCCCTCCTCCCCCCGTTAAAAATTAATTAAATCAAATACAAATTAAAACAACTGCGATTAAGCGGTAATTATACAATAAAACTAAAATTTAGTTTTAAAACAACACCACAACAATCCCCTGATGGTCAGATTAAAAGGGGAATGTAATAAATCTGGCTGAAGAGAACCAGGATAAAAGGGTCCCAAGGCTGGCTATCTGTTTCAATGGTGGCATCCAAGTCAGCTCTTATCTGAGAGATTTTGTCTGCAAAGAAGTTGTTAAATGCGTCACAGCAGGCTGTCGTCGGGTTAAGTAAGGGATTTAGCGCAGGGGGCACCTGCGTCATTTCCCTCACCACCCTAAACAGCTCTGCTGGACGAGACTCCGCAGATGCAATACGTGCCGAGGAGAAAGCTCTCCTCATTGCACGTATCGCCTCCCGATAAGAACAAAGGAAGTTCTTATGGCGAGTTCTGTCAGGTAAGAGCTGAGTCTTCTGCCACTTGCGCTCTAGTCGTTGTCCAGCCCGCTTCATTCTCCTAAGTTCAGGTGTGTACCATGACTTACGGTTAGGAGCGGGTTGGCAAGGACGCTTGGGAGCGATCGTGTCGATAGCCCTGGTAAGATCAATGTTCCAAGTATCAACCAGAGCGTCGACAGGATCACCGGCATTCCCAACCAATGAACCCTCCAAGGCTTTCCGGAATCCAATAGGCTCCATTAGCCTTCGAGGGCGGACCATTCTAATGGGTCCACCACCCCCGGTGGGGCAGATATTGGCTCTCAGTTTCAGCTTAACCAGGAAATGATCCGTCCATGACAATGCGGAGGTATTTTCCACCTCCACCCACGGATATTCCTGTTCCGTACTGAAGACCGCATCGAGTGTATGACCTGCACAATGCGTGGGCCCATTGACCAATTGGGATAGGCCCATGTTTGTCATGGTCTCCATGAACTCCCCAGCCGCACCTGTTAAACTCATCTCGAGCGGGATGTTGAAGTCCCCCAGAACTAACAGTCTGGGGGTCTCCAACAGCAGCTCAGAGACCAGCTGCGTCAGCTCGGTCAGGGAGTCTGCTAGACAACGGGGTGGTCGGTAGACTAGCAGAATCCCTAAACTATCCCTGGTCTTCAGGCTGAGGTACATACACTCGAAGTGGACTGTGTTCCGGACAGGTATCCTGGCCAAGGTCAGATGGTTCTTATAAACTAGAACCACTCCGCCCCCCCGCCCACTTCCCCTCACCTGCTCACTGACAGAGTACCCAGCTGGGAGGGCCTGCGCCCATGTAACTGCGCTATCCTCCCCCAGCCAGGTCTCTGTAAAGCAAGCCAGGTCGGCATCCTCATCCAGAAGGAGATCCTGGATGATGTGGGTCTTGTTTTTAACAGACCTGGCATTGCAGAGGAGCAGGGTGAGATTCAGTGGTATAGTTGGTCTGCTCCCCAAATCATTCAGAGCAACACAGGGAACTGAAGACGGGATAGCTTTCAACCAGTGATCCCGTCTTCTTTTGCAACATTGGTTCCCATGGTTCCAGCCATACCTCCTTTTCCCCAGCACGACTCCAATAGCCGCTCCCGTCCCATTTCCAGCCTCAGGTGGGGTAATACAAAGCAGGCCTGGTCCCTCTGCTGCTTGTGCCGCTGGTGGAATTGCGGCTGCGAAAGAGGCTCTTAGGGGCTCTGCTCCCACCACAGGTGAAAGAGGTAGGGAGGAGTCTCTAGCCGGCAGCCTGGTCCCTCTGCTGCTGGTGGAATTGCGGCCAAGGAGGGCTCTTGAAGGCTCCGCACCCGCCACAGGTGGAGGAGGCAGGAAGGAGTCTCTGGCCAGCAGCCTGGTCTCTCTGCCGTTTCAGGGCTCACGCGCCCCTCTCACAGGCGCTTCGCCACCGCCGCAGCCGTGTCCCTCGCGGCCTGTTCTTCCTGGCCGGGCTTTAAGTCCTGCCCTGGTCGTGGGACACGCCCCCAGTGCCGCCGGTGCTCCAGGTGGGAGAAGGGAGCCAGGCGTTTCAGGGCTCAAGTGCCCCTCTCACAGGTGCTTCGCCGCCGCCGCAGCCACGTTGAAGGCTCCGCACCTGCCACAGGTGGAGGAGGCAGGAAGGAGTCTCTGGCCGGCAGCCTGGTCCCTCTGCCGTTTCAGGGCTCACGCACCCCTCTCACAGGCGCTTTGCCGCCGCCACAGCCGCGTCCCTCGCGGCCTGTTCTTCCTGGCCAGGCTTTAAGTCCTGCCCTGGTCGCGGGACATGCCCCAATTTAAGATGATGATCCTTCCATGCAAGTAGCATTCAGGACCTAATAAAATTCTTTTAAATTTCAGATTAACAGCCAGAGCAGTGTCAATGTTCCATTGACATGGGAGTCACCAGCTGCTGCTGCCTATACCTGCTGTCTTTCTCAGTGCTCCAAAAGAAGAAGCAAAATGCTCAGGTCAAAATTTTAATGAGTTGATTCAGGATCTGCTTCCCATGGATAAAAGGAATCTGCCAACAGTGATCTAACCCATTTTCCAGGGGCTCTTTTGCATTACAATTCCACTATAATTGCCATGGCTGCACCCCATGAAATCCTGGAGGGTTGTAGTTTGGTCTGAGACATCAGATGAACTGCACATATCAGGATTCCCTAGGATGTTGCCATGACTGTTAAAGCAGAATTATAGTGTGATATGAAAGGGCCCCTGGATTCCCTTCCCTTGCATCAAATATCCCATTCATTCAAAAAGAAAAAAAAAAGGGGGGGGGAAGGAGGAAATCCATGATAGAAGCATAATGAGTAGACAGGAAGAAAGTTGGTGTTGCCCTCTCTCCCCATAGAAACCAGAACTCTGCAAAGGGGAGGAATGAGAGAAGAGAAGAGAGTAGAGAAGAGAGAAAGAGAACCAAAAATGGGAGGCCACTGCTTGGAACTGGAACACAGGACTGAAAACAGAATTCCTCTTCAGACTTTTGCATATTGTAACTAATATTTACACATGTATTGAATAATGTGTGCAATTGTCACATACCCTTTTTTTTTTCTGGAGTCATTGAAGTACATTAAATAAGACATAAGCAAAGCAGCTTCATTTATATACCGCTTCATAATACGCTATGGGATGTCTAAGCGGTTTACAACTGTAAGCTCATTGCCCCCCAACAGTTGGGTACTCATTTTAGCGACCTCGGAAGGATGCAGGCCTGAGTATAGCCTGAGCCCTGGCTGGTATTGAACTCACAACATTGTGGTCTATGAGTGAGTGGCTACAGTACAGGCAGTTAACCACTGCACCACCAAGGCTCTTAAAAGAGACATAAAAGAGACAAAAAGCCAAGCTTGGTGATTTTGAAAGGTTTCTTAAAGGAAAGTGTTCTGAACTCTTTCTGAAGACATTTCACAGTCAGCATATTCCCCAAGCTTAAACCTTGTTATTCTACTTAAAACCTACTTCCAAAGCAAAGCTGCTTAAATATTCAATCTGATCACTGCAGAAAGCAAAGGACATGAAGAAAGTTATGGAAATAGCAAATTGTACAAGGACATCAGTGGACAAATGTATATTATCTGCATTCAGCTTCTAAAAATATTTATTAACACTTGACAGTGCCTCATTGCCTTTCATTTACATCATATAATTTCATTTCAAGGCTTTACACTTTGAATATTTTGCATTCATTTGTAGGACATTTCATTTTTATTTTCTCAGTTATGATTATAGTTCACACTGCTATCTGTCTGGTCACCTTCCCAATCTCCCAAATCTTTTGCACTATCAAGTCTATCATGTCTAGCTTCCCATGACTCATGCTTCTCAGATCCTGTGGTCCTACTGCATACATTGTACAGCCTCAGACTTTTCTTTCACCTCTGTGCATATCACTAGCTGAACAGCCTTTTAGTTTGAGTCTCGTTGCGTCACTAGACATAGTACTACTTGAACTTGTCCTCTGCTCTTCTCTGGCAGCTAGTTGAGTGCCTTCTGACCTGGCAGTCTCATCTTCTGGCATTATCTCTTGCTTCATTTTGTATTGTCTCATCATAGGGTTTTTATGACAATATACATTCAGAAGTGGGTTACTGATGCCTCCTTTTGTAAAGTAATAACAAGTGTTAGCTATAGTATCACTGCTGTTGTCTCTGAGAAATCCTCTGCCATGTCACCAACACACACACATTGCTGCTGCTTCTGCCCAATAGCTGTTCAAAATGAACAGAACCCATGCAATGTGATTTACATAAGTCTCACTTACATAAGGTCCACTATAGTTGGATTTAACACTGGATTTAGCCAGTATTCCCACAATTGAGTGTGTGTGTGTATCTGTGAGAGATATCAGCACATTATGGGGTTTCTAGCATTTCTGAACCAGAGTGTAGAATTAAAGCCTATTGTTTGGTCACGAGAATCTGAAGCCTTTAGGGATTCTTTGGACTCTTCATAATTAGTCCTTGCACCTGATATCTCTGATACAAAATTTTATCTCTGTTCCCCTCCCCTATATAGTGAAAATCAGAGATTAAAAAAAAAAACCAATATAGAGGTGCATCATTCATGAAATTCGTGACCAAAATCCAATGTTAGTCTATAGTAGAGTGGACCCATTGAATCAATTGCTGAGTAGCAAGTCTATACTTGAGCAAATCCCATTGATTCCACAGGTCTCCTCAGTTTGAACTAACAAATAAATTGACTGTGAAGTTGTAGGCTTTCATGGCCAGCATCCATAGTTTTTTGTGGGTTTTTTGGGCTGTGTGGCCATGTGCTAGAATAATTTCTTTCTGACGTTTCACCAGCATCTGTGGCTGGCATCTTGAAGATGCCAGCCACAGATGCTGGCGAAACGTCAGAAAGAAACTCTTCTAGAGCATAGCCACACAGCCTGAAAAACCCACAAAAAACAACTAAATTGGCTGTTGAATTGAAATCTATCAGTAAACAGGATTCTCTGAAGACAATTAGTCTGGTGTCACTTTAGCTCTGTACCTCTGTGGTATAAGCCATAGAGGCTTTTCACAGAGTGGCAACACATTCAGCAGAATAATAGAAGTGACAACAAAGACTGAAATAAGTCTGTACTCATTATAGAACAGTTAGCAACACTACCTCATACTTCTTTTCTTACTGCATCGTGGTGGAGTCCAAATGAATAAAAGGATTGATTTTAAGCATGTTAAAGAGCTTTAAATTGTCAAATAAACCTCATTACTGAGTCAAACCACTCTTGCAGCTTACAGCTCCTAAATGGTTTAAGATTGATGTTTATGTTGTCCAGATGACAGGCTACTAAATATGGAAATCTCCTTCAAGTAAAGAAATTGTTATAAAACTGGCTTTGTTCTTCCATAAGGGCTATTTCAAACAAATGCAGACACCAAGAGTAAGATGAAAAAATTGGGATCCCCTAGCTAGAGTTGCTCCCTCTGTTGTCAGACCAGATCAAGACTAGCTAGGACACATGAGGCAGACCTACATCAAGCCTTCCTCAACTGTCATGAGAGGAGGGCCTCTCAATCCTGGCTCCCTAGAGGTTAGAAATTGCATGGCAGTCCAGAACTATCATGAGAAGCTCTCCTCTTACAAGGCACACAGGAGCCCTGTTTCACACACTACTTGTCTGTGCCTCTATTGATGAAAGCAAGAAGAGTGGGTGCTGGCAGCATTTGGTGTACAATTGGAGGTCATTTTTCTGTGTGCCAAATGCTTGAGTATCAGTCTGTTGTACAGACAACTGACACCTGCTCTTCTAGCTCTTGTTTTTCTTGTTAATTGGGGTTGCTGTACCCCAAAGACAAAATCATATGCAACATAGACCACTGGGCTCCAGTGAATAGTGCCAGCTTCCCTCATCAGCTCCACAAAAGAAGATATTTCAGCATCTCACATATTCTCTGAAGATGCTGGCCATAGATGCTGGCAAAACGTCAGAAAGAAACTCTTCTAGAACATGGCCACACAGCCCAAAAAACCCACAAAAAACTATCTCACAGGCAATATCTGAAGCACACACAATGACTCTCCTTCCAGCTGCTGACCACACAGTTCAGCCGTGTAGAAAAGATCCCTGTATTTATGAGGTTTGGGGTGAACATCTCTGGAACAAGCAAAAATTCATCAGGATCGAAGTCACTGAACTAAATGCAGAGTCCTCTAGGTCTGATTGCTGCAATTCCCTCCTGCTGCCTCTTCCTTCAGTTGACTGGGCTACAGCAGGGGAAAATGTCTCTGAAATCAATGTGCAGTTGCCTCCCATCAAATCAATACTATATAACTTTAATTTACCATTGCATCCTTCATACTGAGAGAGAGCTGCTCAAAGCAGAATTTAAAGGGATTCGCTTTGCCCTCTAAAGAAAAATGTTTTTACTGTGAAGGACTGAAAACAAAATAGAGGTGGTAACTTTACCAACTGCATTTTCTTTCTGAGTACAGATGCTCCTATGTCTGACTGGTTGGATTAGGAACAGAGGGTCTTTGAAGGGGGGAAGCAGACGGGCGGCCATGGGCCACCCCAGGAAGCTGTGCGCGGGACCGAGGCATCCCCACGCCTCGGTCCCACGGTGCAGCTTCGCCGCCCCTGAAAGAAGCACTAAATTGGCACTCCTTTCACAAGTCGACGAAGGTGCACTGCAAAAGGCTGAGGCGCACCTTCGCCGACTCTTCCGCCACAGCGCGTGCAAATGCTACGGTGGGAGGTCCTCCTCAGAGCACCGGCCGTGCGGAGGGCTGGCTGCTCTGAGGATGACCTGGGGAAGGGGTTGGGGCGCTGATCGTGCAGCTGCCCCTCCCTTTCCCTGCCCCCAAGATGGCCGTTTAAGCCGTCTGCTTAGGGGGTCAGACTGCCAGAAATAGTGCAAATTAAGACCATTTTAACTGCCCTGACTCAGTGCTAGGGAATATTGGGAACTGTAGTTTATTGTGGCACTAGAGCTCTTTGACAGAGAAGGCTCAATGTCTCAGAAAAAAAAATACAATTCCATGATTCCCTAGTACTGAGCCAGGGCAGTTGAAGTGGACCCAATTTGCACTATTTCTGGCAGTCTGCAAAGACCCTCTGTTCCTAATCCTCATGCAAATAAATATTGAACAATGGAAGATCACTTCATTCTACATAGAAAAGGATCCTTTTCTCCATGTGATTTCAAGTAGACTGGATCCCTTTCCATCGGGAACACTTTCACTGTGAAACTGTAAATGACATAAATGGTTTGGACTTCATAGCACTTGCCTTCTCTTCCAAATCTCTCATTCTACAATGTCAGACATGCAATCACACAATCTTACAGATGGAAGAGATGCCAAGATATGCCTAATCTAACCTTTTGTCATTCAGAATTTTTGCACCTCAACAACTGCTGATAATTGCCCATCCCAACTTTTTGGATAGACCTCGAAGGACGTAGAATGCACCAATGTCCAATACAATAAATTCTATTTTCAAATAGCTCTTACACTATTATGGAGAGATGTCTTTATGTGTACAAATATAGTTTATACCAATAAAATATACTTTGTTCTGAAAATGGAGGACATGTCCTTCAAATGTAACACACCCAGGAGGGAAAGCCCAACTCAAAAACACCTCTATCATATGGTTCAAGGTTTCGCCCAGTGGCCACAATCAAACTTCATTTTTACTGTTCCATAAACTAGGACAGCAAGAAAAGGGCTCAACGGACAGGAGAGAAGATTCTATATAACCATTACCATCAACTTCCCCATGCAAAGAAATCTTGGACAATGGAAGATCATTTCATTCTGCATAGAAGAGGATCCTTTTCTCCATATGATTTCATGTAGTCTGGGGTGATAGGATATGGATGGGCTATGCAGTCAAAGGTGAAATGTAGAGATGTGTGTGTGTCTGTAATTTTCCACTTGAGAACAGCTTCTAGGCAAAGCACAAACAACATCTAGAAAAACAAAGTGAATCTATCACCAGATGGCCAACACAGACATCAACATGAATTTCCCCAAAGGTAGAACTCATGGACACAGACTTTGTTATGGATAACAATAGATATCCAAAAAGGTCAACAATCATTAGGCTTGGGAAAATAGTCACGTGGTGGATGATGGACAGCAAGAGGCTGGGTCAATATACATCACACAGACATTATCCAATCAACATAAGGTTAACACCTAGAAGGTGGAGTATGGGAAGGGCCTAGAGAAGTCTTTGTCTAGAATGTTTATTATTCAAGATGTGAGTGCGTGCCTGTGTGGCAACAGTGGTTTTAACTGCAACAAGTGGGATCCTGATGTTTTGGGATTGTTAAAGATGTAATCTTCATGGCTGAACTGGACAAGTTCATCACAATGGATTTTACTTAGTTATCTTATTTTACTTTTATATGCATTAATAAAACTATGCTTTTGGACTTTACAATGTGTCTTCTTGATTGAGGAAGACAAGATCCTGAAGAAGGGAAGCAGAGCCAGTGAATGGTAAGAGATGCAAAGTGGCTGTGGATCACAGCAGCCAGCTTGTCCTGCAGATTCTGCTGGGTGCCAAAGAGCATCACTGCAACACCCATCATCCACACACTGACATGGGGACCCCTCCTTTGGGAACATTTTCACTGTGAAACCGTAAATTACATAAAAGGTTTGGACTGCATAGCACTTGCCTTCTCTGTCAGGATGGTGGATGATGTGCGTTGCAGTAGTTTTACCATTCAGCAGAGTTGACAGGAAAAGCTGACTCTTCTCCTGCATGCCTCCAGACTTCTTCCCATCTGGAACTTGATGATACTGCCTCAGCTCTCCAGCTTTACGAGCAGTCAGAAAAACACTCCAGTTGTAGTCAAATAAAATGATGCTTTATTGCTACAACTAAAATAAGCTATTTACAGTCCTTGTATATTTACAAAACAATCCTTGGCAACACACCATGCAGCGATTTACCAGATGTACCTCCCAGATCCCTCTCTCTCACCAACAATACACAGACAAAGGATTTTGTCTCCCCCAAGCTACCACTCACTTGGGTGTGCACCTTCTAGTTAATTGGATGAACCCAACTTTCCCAGACTTTCAGTCCATCCCCTGTTGTTGATGTAATTGTCCATGTGACCTGCCATGCTGACGTTGGGTGTTTTTGTCAGTACTTTTCCTTTCCCCAGACACCCTATTGTTTTTCTCTTCTCTGGTCTTCTGTTTTTGTCTGGTGTGACACCTGTTGTTTGTCTGGCCCAACTTGCTTTCCAATCCCTTCCCACAGGAAAGTTCCTCATACATCTTATACATTTCATGTCTGACTGTATATCCCATCTATCAAAATTCCTGACAAGCCCCTCCGAAATGTAAAGATGCATGTTGTCTATGGTGTCATCCCCACCAAATGTGTCAGCCTTTCATGCCTCTCCACAGTCAATGCCTTTGTGAAAAGATCAGCAATGTTCCTTTCATATTCTATGTAATCCAATTTCACAATTCCTGTTTGCACCAGTTCATGAACATTTTGGTACCTCACACCAACATATTTAGTCCTAGACTTCAAATTCTCTGCCTCCGCTATTGCTATACATGACTGTGAGTCCTCAAAAATTCTTATCTGTGTCCTGCAATCTTGCCCAAGATCTTTCAACAATTGTTCAATCCACTGCACCGCATTAACAATTTCATTCAAAGCTGCAAATTCAGCTTCACTGCTGCTCAGGGCTACATGATTCTGTTTTCTGCTCCTCCAGATTATTGGACTTTCACTAAATTTAATTACCAGTTTAGTAACTGACTTTTTGTCATGTAGCTCTGATGCAAAAGAGCTATCCACATAACATTCCAAATCTACTTTGCTGTTCTTTTTTTTTAAAGTATTTTATTAGTTAAAGAACATAAGACAATTCATACATACAAACACCAGACAAACAAACAAACAATCCCACATTTTATCTAAGATATAATTTAACTCAAGATAAATATCTCCTACATAATTTTAAAAAAGCTTCCTTACTGGATATTGATTGCTAATCAGCCTGTTTTCTAACGACTTCTTATATCAACTTCTCTTATATCTTACATCTCACATTTTGATTTGCATACTAAAGTTATACCCATGATTTACATACAGTCTAACTTTATCTGTATCTTATAATTTTATTCTAACAGAAGAACATTTCCACAACTCTACCCCATGACCTCTTAATCCAAATCGATTACAAATTGGCATTCCTCCTCTGTTTTCCACAAATCTATCAATGGTTTCCATTCATTTTTAAATGATTCTTTACTCTTCTCCTTTAATATCGATGTTATCTTTTCAAGTTCCATTATATCTAATATTTTATTTCTCCAGCCTTATATATTTGGTATTTCTTTAACTTTCCATTTAGTTACAAGCACTATCCTTGCAGCCGAAATTAGGTAAAATATCAATTTCCCATATTTTGTCTCTAATTTTTCATCTTTTACTATCTCCAAAAGATGCAACTGTGGGTCAAAGTTCAAATCCACCTTAAATATTATTTCCATATTTCCATGTATTTGCAACCAAAATCTTCTCACTAACTTGCAATCCCACCATAAGTGGAAAAAAGTACCAACTTTTTCGCCGCACTTCCCACATTTATTGTTATTATTTCTTCTCATTTTAGCCAATTTATACAGCATGAGGTACCAATGGAACTACATTTTGTAATAGTTTTCTTTGATATCTGCATTTAAAGTGTACTTTAATATATTTTTTTCCAATTCCTTTCCCATTGATCTAACTCAATACTACAACCTATGTCTTGAGCCCATTTTATCATTTGCGGCTTGATCCGTTTCCCTTCCAATTCCAGTTTTAATAACATCTTGTAAAGCTTCGATATTTTATGTTTATCCTGCAATTCTAAAATTTCCTCAAATTCTTTATTCATGTTACCAATTGATTTTGTTTCTGTTTGGAAGCGTTCTCTTAGTTGTCTGTATACAAACCAATTACAACTATATCCCTCTAAATTCAACTGTTCTTGTGTTTTTATTTCCTGCTTTTGTCCATTTTTGATTAATAAATCCTGATATGGCAGCCAATTATCCTTTCCTAATTTATTTTCTCTTAAGGCTACTTCACTCACCACCATCCATAAAGGTATCTTATCTTCCCATTTCTTCTTAATTTTATACCACACCCTCAATAAATCTCTTCTCAGATAATAATCATTAAAAATGTTATGGTTTTTAATTTTGTTGTGTATTAAATAATCATGCCAACTATATACCTTATTGAAACATTCCAACTCTAGGTTTTTCTCATTCTCAAGTTTTATCCAATCTAGTAACCAATATAGGCTACACGTATAATAATATGTTGTCAGATCCGGCATACCCATTTCAGCTCTATCCACTGTATCTTTTAGCAATTTCATCTTTATCCTCAGTTTCTTCTTTCATAAAGAGAAGTTTTTCATAAAAGTCCAATTCATAAAAGTCCAATTTAGACTATCAAATGCCTTCTCAATGTCATAAAACAGGATTGCTCCTTCTTTTATTAATCTTTTTGTTATAATATTCTATTAGATGTATTAAGTTCCTGGTATTGTCCTTAATTTTCCTACCGGGAAGAAATCCCACCTGGTCTTTATTTATCCAAGTATTTAACCATTTTTTCAATCTATTAACCATAACATTTGTAAAAATTTTATAATTGCAATGTAATAACGGAATTGGTCTGTAATTTTTAGGCTTTGACCTATCTTTATTTTCCTTTGGAATCAGAGAGATATTAGTTTGTGTCCATGAATGAGGAATTTTGCCTTCTAATAAGGCATTCATTGTATCTAACAGGGGAATGGCTATTTGATTAGCAAATTTTTTATAATATTCTGCAATAAAGCCATTGGGGCCTGGCAATCTTCCAGTTTTTATTAAAGATATCATCTCCAGTAATTCCTGGAGAGATATTTTTTGTTTAATTCTTCCCTATATTCCTTCATTATTATAGGTAATTTTTGTTGACTTATATATTCTTTAATTGTATTTATTTTATTTTATTCCTGTTGCTTTCTTTTATAAAGATTAGTGTAATAATCAAGGAGTATTCTTTTAATATGTTCCTGTGTTGAAAACACCCTGTTCCCTTCTTTTAATTCCAAAATAATTCTTTTCGCTTGCTCCTTCCTTAGCATATATGCCAGAAACTTACCTGATTTATTTGAAAACTCAAAATCTTTTTGTTTCAAATATTTAATTTTCTTTTGAACTTCCTCTGCTAATAATATAGATATTTGTTTGTGTAAAGTTTGTATTGCACTTTTTATTTTCTTATTCTCTGGGTTTGTTTTTAGGGCTTCTTCCTTTACCTTGATTTCATCTTCTAATTTCTTTAATTGATTTTCTCTCTTTTTCTTAATTTTGGCTCCTTTTTAAAAAAAGAAGAAGAAGAAGAAGAAGAAGAAGAAAAAGCCTTTCATATATGCTTTCGAGGCCTCTCAAACTACTTTTATTGTTGTTTCTTTGTTTAGATTTTGTTGAAAAAATAGTTGGCGTTCTTTCCTCGCCTCAGAAACTATACTTTCATTTTTAAGGATATTAGAATTTAAACGCCATCTGAATTCTTTTGGACCATTATTGAGAGTCATAATTATTGGGTTGCTGGTAATATTTCAATCTTGTGTACTTTTTTACTTATTAATGTTGAAACCAAAAACATATCAATTCTTGACCAAGAATTGTAAGAGTGCAAGAAAAAGGTATAATCTTTTGCATTTTTATATAGAATCCTCCATGCATCTTCTAGGGATAGTATTTTTTGCATTTCAAAAAAAACGTTTTTGGTAGTTTCCCTTGTGATTTTTTTTCTTCTTTTGCATTTTCCTATCAAGCTGTGGGTCAATGACCCCATTCCAATCTCCCATTAAAATAAAATGTTCAGGACTTCCGGTGGTGACAGGCAAGGTGTCCGGCCATCAGCCCTGGTGGCGCAGTAGTTAAATGCCTATACTGCAGTCACTCACTCATAAACCACAAGGTTGTGAGTTCAATACCAGCCAGGGCTGAGGCTCGATTCAGGCCTGCATCCTTCCGAGGTCGCTAAAATGAGTACCCAGCTTGTTGGGGGGCAATCAGCTCACAGTTGTAAACCGCTTAGACATACCATAGCGTGATATGAAGTGGTATATAAATGAAGCTGCTTTACTTTGCTTTGAAGACATTGCTGGTTTCAGTGACTAACCTTTTGAGGCTTTCAGAGTTGTTAAAACTCTGAAATTACTCTCCTGGTAAGGAGAAGAAGAATCAGGGCCTGAAGTGGATCGATTAAGTCCTCTTTGAGTCAGCGGATTACAGAGGTCACCCGTGGATTCGAAGAGGACTTGGTTGTAAGGCAGCCGAAACCTCAATATGGTGTCCTAAGGGACTGAACTTTGCCGGCAGCACAAAGCAAAGAAGAACAAAGAGCATCAGTTTTTGACTCCAGTTTGGTGAGACCACTTTAACTTCATAAATCTGCCCTGTGGAGACTAACTACAACATTTCAGACAATAAGAAGAAGAAGATTATAGCAAACAAATGATCTCAATTGATTATAAGCTAAAAGTAAATTTGCAGTAGGGGAAACCACCTGCCAGGCAAGTTAATTAAATAAAAGTTTTAATGATAAACTTGATATAGCCCTTACCTTTCATTAAGCAAATTATATTTAAAGAAAAGATTTTTGGCTTACCTTTATTTTGGACTGGAAAGAAAATTGGATTGGAAAGACAATTTAGATTTTGAATTGTGATGGGGAGAAGAAGAAGAAGAAGAAGAAGAAGAAGAAGAAGTGAGAAAGAAAGGGAGAGAGGAGGATTAATGGCGGTGGATTTTAAAGGATAAATTGAGTAAGACTCAGAATTGACTCGAAATAAGTTTTAAAGACTTAATAATCTAGAAATCTGAGAGTAAAGGTCTGGAAAATTGAGGACAATTTAGAACATATTGGAGGTCTTTCGACCCCCCTCCCTTGTCTAACAAAGTTCCAGCTGGGCCTCGGTTGTGGCCCCAATGCCCCCAACTCACTGGCAGCAGTGATGGCGGTGGAGGCCAGGTCCCTCCCACCCACCAAAGTTCCAGCTGGGCCTTGGTTGTGGCCCTGAGGTCCTCTAATTCATTAGCAGCAGTAACAGCAGTGGAGGCTTGGCCCCTCCCGCCCATTAAAGTTCCAGTTGGGCCTCGGCTGCAGCCTTGAGGCCCTCTAACTCACAGGCAGCGGTGACGGTGGTGGAGGCTTGGCCCCTCCCGCCCATTAAAGATTCAGCTGGGCCTAGGCTTGGCCCCTCCCACCCATCAAGAACTTGGCCAGGTTTAGGAAGAAGCCCTGAGGCCTCCTTTATTCATTAGCAGTGGCGATGGTGGTGAAGGCCTGGTCCTTCCTGCCCATCATAGATTTACTTGGGCCTCAGTGGAAGTTTTATAGTAATGGTGAAATTTTGAAATGTGAAATTTTAAAAATGAAAAAAAATGTTTTTGAATTTTTTGGGGGAAAATTAATTAATTTGAATTTGAAAATTGATTATATATTAATTTGTGTTTATTTTTGTTATATTTGATTTTGGGATTTGTAGTTTAAAATTGAAAATTTGAAAAAATTGAAATTTGAAATTTGAGAAATTTCAGGAATTTGAAATATTGATTTTGTATTAATTTGTTTTTTTTATATTGTTGTATTAGAATTTGAGACTTGTAGTTTATTTTAAAATTTGGATTTTTAAAAAATAATTAAAAATTTAGAATTTGGAGTATTTAACAAATTTGAATTGGAACATTGATTTTATATTAATTTGTGTTTATTTTTGTTGTGTTTGAATTTGGGATTTGTAGTTTAAAATTTGAAAATTTGAGAAATTTTGAGATATTTGAAATTTGGGAAATTTTAGAAAATTTTAGAAAATTTGAAATTGAACATTGATTTTGTATTAATTTGTTCTTGATACTGTTGTATTAGAATTTGAGACTTGTAGTTTATTTTAAAATTTGGATTATTTAAAAAATAATTAAAAATTTAGAATTTGCAGTATTTAACAAATTTGAATTGGAACATTGATTTTATATTAATTTGTGTTTATTTTTGTTGTGTTTGAATTTGGGATTTGTAGTTTAAAATTTTGAGAAATTTTGATACATTTGAAATTTGGGAAATTTTAGAAATTTTTAGAAAATTTGAAATTGAACATTGATTTTGTATTAATTTGTTATTGATACTGTTGTATTAGTATTTGAGACTTGTAGTTTATTTTAAAATTTGGGAAATTTTTAAGTTTTTTTTAAAATTAAAATTTAGAATTTGGAATATTTAACAAATTTGAATTGGAACATTGATTTTATAGTAATTTGTGTTTATTTTTGTTGTGTTTGAATTTGGGATTTGTAGTTTCAAATTTTGAGAAATTTTGAGATATTTGAAATTTGGGAAATTTAATTAAAGTCCAAATCTAAAAATTATTATTTCACACTTCAAAAACACTCCAATATTAATCCAATTATTTTGATTTAATTTTTTAAATTCATTTCATTTTATATTCCCCTATCCTAATATCATCAAGCAGCCAAACCACCTTAGTTCACTTATGGAGGGGAAAGCAACCAGAGAGCAAGAATTTTTACTAACAATATCTAAATCTAGACAGTTTTCCCAAAAAAGTTCAGATTGTTGTCTACAACCTCAGATCTCCAAACCCCTCAACTCCTTCACTGTATTTTTTTTCCCGGGGTTTCCTTTATTAAAACCTCTAATCTTTCTCCCGCCTAATTCTTCTCCCCCTCATATCACCTGTTATCACAAAAGGTTAATTTGACTATATTATAGACAGATTAATTCAAAAAATACAACATCAAATATTACACTTATTACAATTCGATTGAGGGTTAGTGAAGACTCAGAACCTCAGTGTAGAGACAATTTCATTGTTTTAAAGTATCAGCATCCAGCAGAGTCCACAGCCAGTCCAGTGATAGTCGTTCTATACTTTTAAGTCTATCTTTCACAACTTTCATAGACTTCCTGTCAGTCAAGCTTAAATCCTAGAGGGTCAACACTATCTATCCTTTTCTGGTTTCTAGAGTGTCTCTATTCTTAGATCTATAAATCCTAGGGCATCCTTTAAACTCCTTGTCCTTCTCTTCCATTTAAACCACGCTGATGTCATTCTGCTTGGATCACGCCCCCACCTTTGTGTCAGGTTTTGATGGGATATATAGTCAATGTTAAAATGTTGAAATGTAAAGATGTGTGTCTGTATTTTTCCTTGATGAGAAAAACTGCTTCTTGAGGCCAGATTCACAATTATCAACCCAGGTGTGTATTAGTCAAAACAAAGCTAGTTAACAAGCAAAATTCTGTGAGAAAGAGTTTTATTTACACAAGGGGTTTTTCAATAACAAAGAATGTTTTGGGAACGGCAGTCACATGATGTAATATGAAAAGTAGAGGTTGGGCTAACACATGTCATGAAAGATCAACCAATTAGCCTGAATGGGCTACACCCAAAGAGGTGGAGATATGTGGGCTGGAATTGTGTTTCTGGGAAAGCACTTCACTTCTCTTTTAACCTTTCAACTGAATGGATTAACTAACAATATTTTGCTGATGCTGTAGCTTGACTAATAGTTTCGTTCCTGTTTAGCCTTTCTGGCTAAAGTGAAAATGTTATTGTTATTATTATTTCTGTTTTGCTCATGCTGATTTTTGCAATAAAAGAAGAAGTTTGCTAAAGCTGCGTGTTGGTGACTGGTCTGGAGGACTGTTTCCTGTACATTCATCATCATTAAATTTCAACAAGTGGTAGCAGAGGATGGTTCCGACACATCGACCTCTGGGAATGATGAATGGATTTTACAAGCCTGAGAAGTATTCTCTCTCTTTGCCTGCTGAGGCTAAAAGCCAGCTGGAACAGCAGGGAGTGGCTGGTGGTGAAGCGGCATTCCAAGCCTGATTTATGGCAGATGGGCTGTAAGTACAAACTATCCTTATCTGGAGGCTATAAATTTCAAAGGACTGTCTCTATTTAAGCTGTTAAGCAGAAGGAAAGCAGCAAGATTAACCAGCTGGTTTGAGGCTGCATTTTAAAGAGACAGCGTCCTGGAAAAAAGCAGCTGGGAGGGGCAAGCAGTTTTCAAGGCTTGTGCTTGAATAAAAGGGAAAAAATAAAGATGGAAATGGCAAAATTCCCAAAATTGACTGCTGAAAATTTTTCTGCCTGGAAATATTATGCAAGGGCGTTATTAACCAGAGAAGGTTTGTGGCAAATTACGGAGGCAGGGTTAAGCCCCAATCCAACTGCAGCTGAGATAGAAAGCAATTCCAAAGCTGTGGCAACTGTCCTTCTCCTTCTTTCTGAGGGGCAATTGAACCATGTGAAGGATTTAACATCTGCAAAGCAAATTTGGGAAACTTTGATGCAAATACACCAGTCTTCCACAGATCTAGCAAAGATGATGTCAGCAGAGAGGCTTTTTTTCATGTAAAATGAAGGAGAAAGATTCCCCTGAATGTCACTTGGACCGCATGAGAGAACTGTTTGCTCAGGTTCAAGCAAGGGGAATAGATCTGGAAGAAAATTTAAAAGTTTACATTCTGTTGGGTTCTCTAAATGAGAGCTATGATAATATCCTGCTCAGCCTGCAGGGCCTCCCGGGAACGCAACTGACTATGGAATTAGTTTGCAGTAGAATTTTGGAGGAGTCCCAGAGGAGGAGATTTGAAGCAGAGCAGCGGAAGCAGGGACCTGCAGCTGCAAGACCTCCAAATGCCACAGAGGGAGTTTCCAGAGAGATGCTGACTGAAAAAGCAGCAGTTTTAAAAGGCAAGATGTGCTATTATTGCAAGAAATGGGACATTTAAGAAAGGACTGTAGAAAGCTTGCAGCAGATAGCAGGAGAGGACATCAGCAGCAGCAGCAGCAGCCACGTCCCCCTGGTGGCCACAAGGAAAACAGCGCTAACAAAGGAACTGTTGCTATGACCAGAGGCTGTGACAGTGTGACTCAAATTCAACAACCCAGCCATTGGATTTTAGATTCTGGGTGCACCACCCATATGGCAAACAACATTGAACTGTTTCAGAACAGAAAGCCAGCAAATGTTACTTCTGTTGCTCTGGCAGATGGGGCAGCCCGGAAGATTCAAGAAATGGGAACTGTTTGCATTCCTAGTTTTGGTAAAAAATTTGAAAATGTCTTGTATGTACCTAACTTGCAAAACTGTTTAGTTAGTGTGTCTGCTTTGACCACAGATGGGTACAAATTGAGTTTTGAGGGGGATGAATGCTTAATTTTTAAAGATGGTGAGATTTGTGCTAAAGCCATTAAGAAAGACAAGTTGTATTACATGAAAGATAAAGAATGCTGTGCCATTGCACAAAATGAGCCTTTGCATTCAAATTGCATTCACTATTATCACAGAGTGATGGGTCATGTTGGTTTTCTAAATCTTTTGAATTTGGAGAAAATTTGTCCTGAGTTTATGATGTCACCATGCTCAAATCACTTAGAGTGCTCAGTTTGCAGAAGCTTATCCTGTGGCAAAATGAACAAAACGAGAAGCTTATCCTGTGGTTGAAAGCTTATCCTGTGGCAAAACAAACAAAACTTAAAGCCAAAAGACCATTTGAATTTTTACATTGTGATCTGGCTGGGCCAATATCCCCGACAACGCTAGGGGGCAGCAAATACTTCATGGTGATTGTAGATTGCTTCACAAGATTTTCCTATGTGATTCTTTTGAAAGAAAAGGGTGAAGCAGGAGAGAGATTCAAGGAATGGGTGAACATGATAGAGAGACAGTATGACTACAAGGTGGGAACTTTGGTCACAGACAGGGGAGGAGAATTCTTGTCTCACAACTTGAACAATTGGTTAAGAAAGAAGGGAATTAGGCATTTTACTACTAATCCAGCTTGTCCTCCGGAAGACGGGCTTGCTGAACAAAAGATTGCCATTTTGAAACAAATAAAAGATTGCATGATGCTAGATACAAATGCTCCTGAGCACCTTTAGGGGAGGCAATTCTCACAGCTAATTTTTTGACAAACCGCACTTGGAATTCTGCTGTGAAGAATACTCCTTACCACATGCTTCACAAAAGACCACCCAATTTGAAATATCTTAGAGTGTTTGGGCAGTCTGCTAATGTGTATATACCTGCAGCTTTCAGAACAAAAGGTCAGCCCAAATGGAGACGGCTCATGTTTGTGGGTTATTCAGGAAATAGTTCCATGTTTTACCTGGGTGGTAGAGAAATTCTTTTTTCACGAAGCGCGAACTTTGAGAAACATTCTGGGTGGGAAAACATACATTCAAACAAAGAAGTGTTTCTTAGACTGGGTCAGTTAGAAACACAGACAGCACCACTTGCCAGAAATGGAGGGGCAGTGAAACAAGAATCAGATTCTTCAGAAGGTGAGGCTAGTACATCAGACAAGTTGTCACATACACGCCCATCAGCACCTAGAATGACAGAAACAAAGAGACACAGAGAAAGGGATGCATCAAGTACAGATACTGAGGATGATGAAGGAAAGACAAAAACAATAGTTTTGAGGAGGACCACTAGAGTTAGGAAACCTCCAGATCGCTTTAAGGTGCAGGAAGCCAAGGCTTATACAGTTGTGGTAGATGAACCTGAGAGTTACAAAGAAGTGCAAGATTGTTGTGATGAGGAAAGGTTGAAATGGGAGTCTGCAATGGAGCAGGAGTTCAAGTCTTTGGTAGACAAAAATGTGTTTGAAATTGTTGACAGGCCTGCAAATCACAAGGTGATAGGTTGCAAATGGGTTTACAAAAGGAAGCAGATGCCAGATGGTAGTCAGAGATACAAGGCCAGATTGGTGGCTAAAGGGTTTGCACAGCAGAGGTTTGAGAATTTTGACAAAACTTTTTCTCCAACAGCAAAGCCTGAGAGTTTGAGGTTGGTGTTGGCTTTGGCTGCAAGGAGGGGCCAGTTGGTGCATCATTTTGATTTTGAGACTGCATACTTGAATGCAAGTCTTGAGGAGACTGTTTACATGGAACAACCTTTGGGATTTCAACAGAATAGTGACAAAAAGGTGAACAAATTGAAGAAAGCTTTGTATGGTTTGAAGCAAAGTGCCAGAAGCTGGAATCTTTGCATACATGATGAGCTGGTGAAGCTAGGTTACAAACGCAGTGTAGCTGACGCGTGTGTTTACACAAAAGGAGATGTGATTTTGGTGATTTATGTAGATGATTTGTGTGTAGCAGCAAATTCAATGCAGGAGATTCAGGCAATAAGGAAGGAGTTGTCAAAGAAATTTAGTGTCAAAGATCTTGGAGTTTTAAGGTCTTATCTAGAAATTGATGTTGAATGGAGTGAAGATGGGAGTTGTTTGTTGAGCCAACAGAAGAAAATTCAGAGTTTGATAGAGAAGTGTGGATTGCAAGATGCAAAAACAGTGAAGAGTCCAATGTCAGTTGGTTATGTAAATAGTGAAGGGACTAGTGAGTTTGAAAATCCAGAGATGTATAGGAGCTTTGTTGGAAATCTGATGTTTATTGCAAATAACTCCAGACCAGACATTTCTTTTGCAGTTGGGATTCTTAGCAGAAAAGCAAATTGTCCTACAGTGGAGGACTGGACAGCAGTGAAACATTTGTTGAGGTATTTGAAGGGTAGCATGGACAGGAAATTGAAGTTGCAAAACAGTCGAGCTGGACTTGAATGTTTTGTTGACAGTTCGTTTGCTTCTGAGCTACAAGATAGAAAGTCAGTGACAGGATTGTTGATTAACTTTGGAGAAAGCACAATTGTTTGGAGAAGTAGAAAACAGGGATACGTAGCACAAAGTACAGGAGAAGCCGAGTTCGGTGCCTTATCTGAATTAGTTATGAAGACAGTCCCCATCTTGTGGGTCTCTTTTCTCTCGGTCCCATCAGCTAAAACAACAGAGTGTACATTTGATGTTTTTCTACTGTCCAGTAGATCTGCAGAATTAATCATATGTGAACTCACTCCACTGTCAAAAAGCCAATTATTTTGTTTTATGGTGGATCTGCCCTTCACCACAGAAGCAGTCCCTGTTTTAGTCCCAAAGTCCCTGGGATGCTGTTGTTGCTGATGCTGTTGTTACTGGTTTCTCTTTTTGTCTCTATCTGCAGCAAACTTTCTGCATTGGCTCTTTGGATGCCCCAGCTAGTTACAATAGAAGCATTTTCTTTCTTTGGAAACTTCTGCCTGCTCCGGACACCACTCCCTCGAAGCCTGTGGCTCTAGCATTGTCCTGGGCAGCGTTTGTTGACTTTTGCATTGCTTTTCAAATCTGCATCTCTCACTTTCCTCAAGAATTCTAGATGCAATCATTTCAACATTTATCTGTACTTCTGGCACACCTTGTAATCCATAAAGTATATTGGCAAACTTTTCATGCAAAAACTCCAACAAAACAAAAGCTTTCTGCTCTCTACCAAGCTGGACTCCTCTCATTTCAACCTGAGTAAACAAGTCCTGCATGATTTTTAGATGCTCTTCTGCAAATTGACCTTTCTGCATCTTTTGCCGGTACAGATTCTTGTACCAAATCATTTTAGCTAAGGCTGAACTGGCCAGATGTATTCCCTTCAGCGTGTCCCAGACATCTTTAGCTCAAGTACGTTGTCTTATGTAATTAAACTGTCCCTCATCGACCATGAGGAAAATAGTTGCTTTAGCTGTGGAATCTCTCTCTACCAGATCCTGAGCAGCTCCCGGAGGTAGACCTCCCTCTGTGACAGTCCATATGCCTTCCCTCACAAACAGGGATTGAGCATAACAACTCCAGGTATTATAGTTCCTCTCATTTAATTTAGGAAACGTGATTGCCTCCATTTTAAGCAAAATGGCTCTGAGCAGAGACTAAGGCAAAGTCCCCTTTCTTTTCCCAAATGTCTCCTTTTGAGTGTAGTGACTCAAGACCAAAGTCCTTCAGAGTTTGCACTCACCCCCTGCAGGCTATTTTAGACAGCTGTCCTATGCTATCCAGCATAGATGATTACTTACAGAATCCTCTGCAGTCCAGATGACTTCTGATGCCTGTAACTGGCTCAGTATATCCTGGCACTCGCTTTCTGGTTCCTTCCCTGGCTCCACTGATTGGTTCCCGGGCTAGTCTCATGGTCTGGGCCCATAACCCTTCTTAGGATGGTTGATGATGTGGGTTGCAGTAGTTTTACCATTCAGCAAAGTTGACAGGAAAAGTTGACTCTTCTCCTGCATGCCTCCAGATTTCTTCCCATCTGGAACTTGATGATATTGCCTCAGCTCTCCAGCTTTACCAGCAGTCAAAAAAACACTCCAGTTGTAGGCAAATAAAATAATAATTTATTGCTACAACTAAAATAAGCTATTTACAGTCCTTGTATATTTACAAAACAATCCTTGGCAACACGCCACACAGCGATTTACCAGATGAAGCTCCCAGCTCCCATTCTCTCACCAACAATACATAGATAAAGGATTTTGTCTCCCACCCAGCTACCACACACTTGGGCGTGTACCTTCTAGATAATTGGATGAACCTAACTTTCCCAGGCTTTCAGTCCATCCCCTGTTATTGATGTCATTAGACACCCTATTGTTTTTCTCTTCTCTGGTCCTCTGTTTTTGTCTGGTATGACACCTGATGTTTGTCTGGCCCAACTTGCTACCCAATCCCTTCCCACAGGAAAGTTCCTCATACATCTTATACATCTAAGGTCTGACTGTATATCCCATCTATCAAAATTGCTGACATTCTCTTCCAAATATCCCATTCTACAATGTCAGACATGCAATCACACAATCTTACAAATGGAAGAGATGCCAAGACATGCATAGTATAACTTCCTGCCCTTCAGAATTTTTGCACCTAAACGACTGCTGCTAACTGCACATCACAACTAATGGGTAAAGAGCTCAAAGGACGTAGAGTGCACCAATGTCCAAGACACTAAATTCTACTTTCAAATAGCTCTAACACTATTATGGAAAATTGTTTCGCTTGAAGTGGGTGGATATTACATAGAAAGTTTTTAGATGGTGATGGTCTTGATTAATTAGGGGTCTACAAGTGTAAAAATATAGACTATACCCATAAAATATACTGTGATCTCAAAATGGAGGACATGTCCTACAAATGTAGGACACCTAGGAGGGAAGGCCCAACTCAAAAACACCTCTTTCAAATAGTTCAAGGTTTCACCCACAGTACAGCAATCAAACTTCCTTTTTACCGCTCCATAAAGTGGGGCAGCAAGAAAAGGACTCAACGGACAGGAAAGAAGATTCAATATAACCATTACCATCAAAGTCCTCACGCAAAGAAATTTCAGACAAAGAAAGATCGTTCCATTCTGCACAGAAGAGGTTCCCTCACTCCATGTGATTTCATGTGGACTTGATTTCCCTCTATCGGGAACACTTTCACTGAAACCGTAAATGACGTAAAGGGTTTGGAATGCATAGCGTTTGCCTTCTCTTCCAAATCTCCCATTCTAGAATGTCAGACATGAAACCACACAATCTTAGAGATAGAAGAGATGACAAGAGAAGCCTAGTATAACCTTCTGCCCTTCAGAATTTTTGCACATCAACGACTACTGATAATTACTGATCCTAACTTTTTAGAAAGACATCGAAGGAAGTAGAGTACACCAACGTCAAAGACAATAAATTCTACATTCAAATAGCTCTCACACTACTACGGAGAGTTGTTTGGCTTGAAGTGTGTGGTATTAAATTGAAAGTGATTAGATGGTGGTGGTCTTGATTAATTTGGGGTCTACAAGTGTACAAATATAGTATATATCCATAAAATATACTGTGATCTAAAAATGGAGGACATGTCTTACAAATGTAGCAGTCCCAGGAGGGACAGTCCAACTCAAAAACACCTCTTTCAAATGGTTCAAGATTTCGTCCACTGGCCAGGAACCAAGCATCCTTTTTACTGTTCCATAAATTGGGACAGCAAGAAAAGGGCTCAACAGACAGGAACGAAGTTTCAATGTAACCATTACCTTCAACTTCCCCATGCAAAGAAATCTTGGACAATGGAAGATCGTTTAGTTCTGCATGAAGAGGATCCTTCTCTCCATGTGATTTCATGTAAACTGGGTACCCCTATATCGGGAATACTTTCACTATGAAACCCTAAATGACATAAAGGGTTTGGACTGCATAGCACTGATCTTCTCTTCCAAATCTCTCATTCGAGAAAGTCAGACATGAAATCACACAACCTTAGAGATAGAAGAGATGCCAAGAGATGCCTTGTCTAACCTTCTGCCCTTCAGAATTTTTGCACGTCAATGACTACTGATAATTGCCGATCCCAACTTTTTGGAAAGTCCTCGAAGGATGAACCACCAACCTCAAAGACAATAAATTGCACTGGCACAAAGGACACAAGATGCCTCTTTTGGGTTTAAACAGACCACAACTTTTATTTAGCTGTACAGGGTCTATTTATAAACAATAAACAATAACAAGTTTGTCGTGTGTATAAGTGAAGGTGTAACCACCCGAGTGGGTGGTCCTTCACCACATGTGACAAAACAATTATAACAACATATTTACAAACTCCTCCCCCCAGAAATGACATCATATTTCATCATATGGCATCATGCAATTTTATGACATCATGCCTTAAATGCCTACGTCATTTCCTTTAAATTTGTTTTATGCCATTTCCCCCAAAAATTTTAATTAGCCAGATTAAATTATTCTGTGGGGTGGGGGTCATTACCCTCCACAAGAGGGGGCCAGCCTAGCTAGGTATCCCCTTTCCTCCCCCCCCCCTGCAGTCCGCCTTTACAATTTGGTCAGAGAGTACTGTTACATACATCTCTGACCCCTCTGGAGAGAGGTGAACTCCATCCCCCCTGTATAGCTGCGGCCATTCAAACTTAATACCATGCTCCACCAAGAAAATTCCCAATTTAGCAAGGTGCTTAGCCACGTATCGGTTAAGCCAGCACCGAGCATTATTAATAGCTGAGTCTTTCTGCGGTCCAGGCCAGCAACGCCTTGGCACAAGTTTGGTCCACAGGATCACAGTGCCCAATAAAATCTTTTGGACTTCCTCCATGTCCTTAACTATGTGCTTGGCCAACTGCAAGCACAGAGTCCGAACTAGATCGTTCTCCCCCAGGTGTACCACCAAAACCCGGGGTCGAGAACGTGAATGTGCCAACTCTGTAATAAGTGGAAGGAGAGATCCCTACATCATGCCCCTTTGTCCAAACCACTCAGTAAGTCCAATATGGGTGAGGCCCAATGTATTGTCGCAACGATGCTCCAACAGGTGGTGTTCTGCTCAGAAGACCAGGCTGTGTCCAACTATCCAAATTTTGCCATGGTAAAAGCCAGCTGAAACAAAACAAAACAAGTCAACGTGGCTTATCAGGAGTCCCATTACCTGACTGCCTAACATAGGACTTAAATGCACTTGAATGCCATCTGCCAATTCTGCAAATATTGGCTTCACTCAAGCCATGAATGGCCCCAGTTGTCGCACCTCCAATATGAAAGGAGTGCGAGGAAAAACATTCCTGAGGCAACTCAGACCTCCTTACAGTCTCTTTTAACACAGCCCTAAATTGTAATTGGGTTAAGGGCAAACCAGACAAATGAATAAACAAGTATCCACCCAAATTAGGCCTAATATTCAAATAGTTACTCATCGCTGCCACTGGGCAAATTTGACCTTGTGGCGCTTTAGCCAAGAAAATAGACTGACCTTTTGAGAGCTGGTCAGTCTTGGAATGCCTAAGGTGAATTTGAATCCCCTGTCCTGTTAAGTTGATATCAGAGATCGATAGTGCCCTGCCAGATTTATCATTATGAGATCCAGGCACAATCTCGCTGATTCTTAAAGCAGCAAAAAAGGCTATGGCAAATACTGCTTTAAATAAAGCCTCTTCCCCAGGCGAATAACATGTTTGGGCTAATTGATCCCATAACTTAAGAAGGACAGGGCCAGTTATCAGCCTTCGTAAATCCTTTGTGACAGGGGATTCTCTAGACCATCCCGCCACTGCTCTTTTGACCCTAAAGTCATTAGTAGGGTCAAAAAAAGCCCTTTGTCCTAGAATAAAATGCCAGGGCGGCTAACCTGCCCCTTATAGTGACAGGTGAAAGTCCTGATTGCTTAAGAGATACAATAAAGCGAAGAACCAAATCAACATCAATAGGCCATTTTAGATCCTCCCCAATTTCCTTCAAAAATTGGTTACACGAATTTAAAGCTGTTTGGTAGGACTTGCGTGTTGATGGGGCAATGGAGTTTAAAATTGCCCTATGAACTTCTAATCTCCAAGGTTCCAGAGTGATGCCCAGTACCTCCAATAGGTGTGTCAAAGCCTTGGCAGTCAGCTGCCGGAACCTGGAGAAATGAAAACGAGAAAGGACATCCGCCAAAGGGTTAAGCAAACAAGGAACATGTTGAGCTTTAAATAACACATTATAATTCAAGCATTGTAACACCATTGCCCTTACCAAATCCATAACTTTAGGAGACTTGGAGGACTGAGAGTTTACCACATATATGACTGTCTGGTTGTCACACCAAAACCAGACAGTCCTATTAGCAAACTGGCTTGCCCACAAATGCACAGCCACCACAATTGGAAACAGTTCCAGGAACGTAAGGTCTCTAGTCAGACCACTTTTAACCCATGCAGCAGGCCATGCCTCTGCAGCCCACTGGCCATTCCAATAAATTCCAAAGCCATGGGCACCAGCAGGATCAGAATGCACCTGAAAATCTGCCCAAAGCAGCATTTCAGATCTCCAGAATGATATACCATTAAAATGCTCCAAAAAGGAGTACCAAACCTTCAAATCCTCATGAATGCCCCTTGTGATTCTAATGTGGTGATGCTGGGTCACTGTCCTTGCAGTAGCCCTATACAGTCTAGCACTAAATGCTCGTCCTGGAACTACAACCCTACAGGCAAAATTCAAAAGACCTGTAAGTGATTGAAATTCATGAAGGGTAGCTTTTTGTTTCCCTAACATGATCCCAACTTGTTGCTTCATAGCTACTAGTTTCTCATTAGGCAGATGAGAAATTCCAGCAATGGTATCCATCTCGATGCCCAAAAAGGTAAGTTGAGTATGTGGCCCCTCTGTCTTTTCCTCCGCTAAAGGGACACTAAGCTCCTGCATTAATTCCTGAAATTGAACTAAGGAGTCCTGGTACTGTGAGAAATTAGGATTTCCAGCAATTAGAAAATCATCTAAATAATGAGCAATGGCTCTATTACCAGTTCTCTTAACTGCACACCAATGGAGAAAGGTACTGAATGTCTCGAAAGCTGAACAAGAAATCAAGCATCCCATTGGCATAGCTTTGTCAAAATAAAAATTTCCTTTAAACTGAAAACCCAGTAGGTCAAAACCATCTGGGTGTACAGGAAGGAGTCTAAATGCAGATTTAATATCACATTTAACTAACAGGGCTCCTGTGCCCAAGTTCCTGATCATCTTAACTGCTGAGTCGAACAATGTGTACCTAACTGAGGTAAGCCCAGGATCAATGGCATTGCTCATAGACTCCCTCTTTGGGTATGATAAATTATGAATCAGCTTAAATTCCCCAGGGGCTTTTTTAGGAACTACACCCAAAGGGGATAAGTGAAGTGTGGGGATAGGCAGCTGATCATGGGGTCCCAAAATTCTCCCTGCTGCTATTTCTTTAGCTAATTTATCCCTCACCACACTCGGCAAGTCCTTCACAGAATGAGCATTAGGTGCAAAACAATAAACCCTACGACCTGTATAGGGAATACAAAAGCCTACAGAGAAACCTTGAAATAAATATAAAGCAGCCTCCCTATTAGGGTAAACCTTTAACCACACCACCATAATGTCCAATTTAAATGGTGACGGGGCCTTTTCCCCCAGGCGAAACTGGCTGGGGGGCAGAATCCCCTCCTGTTCTTTTTCCTCTAACATAGGAAGTTCCCGGGTGGCCACTGTTAGAATATGGATGGGTTATACCAGGGGTAGGCAACCTTTCCCCTTTAAGGGACTTCAGCTTCCAGAATCCCAGGAGCTATTGGCCAACATGGGACTATTGGCCAACATGGCTGAGGCTTCTGGGAGCTGAAGTCTCTCGGCCCTTAAAGGAGAAAGGTTGCCTACCCCTGAGTTATACAGTCAAAGGTGAAATGTAGATATGTGTGTGTGAAATTTTCCTCATGAAAACAACATCTAGAGAAACAAAGTGAATCTAACACCAGATGGCCAAGAAGTCATAAACTTGAACTTTCCCAAAGGTACAACTCATAGACACAGATTTTGTTATGAGAAAAACAAGATAACAATACATCAACATCATTAGATCTTGGGAAAGGAGTCACATGAGGGATGATGGATAGCAAGAGGCTGGGTTAATATACATCATATAGGCATTATCCAACCAACATAAGGTTAACACCCAGAAGGTGGAGTATGGGAAGAGCCTAGAAAATCCTTTGTTTAAGAATGTTTATAATTCAAGATGTGAGTGCGTGCGTGCGTGTCTGACAGTGGTATTAACCATGGAGCTAGGTGTTAGCTTGTAGCTGTTAGTATGTTTATAGTGCTTTTATAGTGTAACTCCTAGATCTGGAAACATGGATCTGTAACTTCTTCTTAACTTTCAACTGCAACAAGTTGGGATCTTATGCTTTTGGGATTGTTAAAGATGTAATCTTTCATGGCTGAACTGGATTAGTTCATCACAATGGATTTTACTTAGTTATCTTATTTTTCTTTTATATGCATTAATAAAACTATGCTTTTAGACTTTACAATGTGTCTTCTTGACTGAGGAAGACAAGATCCTGAAGAAGGGAAGCTGAGTCAGTTGATGGTAAGAGATACAAAGTGGCTGTGGATCACAGCAGCCAGCTTGTCCTGGAGATTCTGCTGGGTGTCAAAGAGCATCACTGCAACACCCATCATCCAACACTGACAGCCACCGCCACAGGTGTTACATTTGTGATCAAACCTGCAGGGTTGTCTTTTACACTTGCCGGCATTAAAGTCCCAGCATAAGCCAAATTACCTTCTATCTCCCGTGACAGGCCTCGCATTTGGCCCTCTCGGCATGGTAACCATCGGTACAAACCCATTCTCACACCTGCTCGAGGGGGAGGCCCCCACCATTACATCAGCCCAAAGCTCGGACTGAACATGCCTCCAAGATAAGGAGCGATCCTGTGCTGCTCTCATCCTAAACTGCTCATCGTATTGGAGCTAAGCTGCACCCCTTGAATTGTGATGGCAGTTGGTGTACGCTTTTATCATGATCTCCTGATATTTAGAAAAATCAGGGGATCTGAGTGGCTCTTTTTCCTCTATGACATCTCTATAAATGGTGAAGCCCATAATCCAATTAACAAAATTGTGCTCTAGCTTAGGGCCTTTGAGCGCCTGAAACTCTTTTGTCAAACTAAAAACAATCCCATCCTTTACCATAATCCTAGGCTCGGGATCCCTAAAAGTAAAGGTAAATAAATCAATATATTCGCCTTTCCAAATCCTTTCTTTAGTGGAAAGAGGAAGGTGTGAACCAAGGGGTGTGAACCAAGGTGTGAACCAGCATAAGGAGTAGCTTCCACATTCCCCACCACTCCAGATAACAGAGGAGCACCAGAAATAGACAAAACAGATGTGGTGCTAGCAACAGCCGAAGGCTGACCACCCTGCACCCGAGTGTCAGGGACCTGTGAAGTTGCAGGTGCCTGCACGGATGCATTGAAAACCACAGGGTTAGGCCATTCCAAAGCTGCACCCTGACCAACCTGACCACCTGGAGCCCATACCGAGGTAGGCCAATTAGCATGTGCAATATTAGGAGACAAACCTGAACTTGAAGTTTGCTGGAAAGCTTCGCCAACTGACCGCAATTGTCCCCTGAAGTGTGGCCCCACAACAGCTTGGGTGTCCAAGACAGCAGAGGCAGCAGCAGCTTGATCACCTCTCTATTCACCACTGGTCTGCTCCATTGAATCACCTGGAAGAACCACCCCTTGTAAGAGGTTGTATAAATCAGCCATAGTGGGCTGCCTGGACACAGGGGGAACCACACCCTGTGGCCCCAAACCCAGGACTCTTTGTAGGAGATCCCACACATCAGCAATAGTGGGGTGCCTGAGCTCCACTGCCGAAAACACCGACGGGCCCGGTGTAGCAACAGCCAGCTGAGACTCAGATGCCACTAAAGGAAGAGACACTTCGGTGTTACTAGCACCCGAAGGGCTGGCACTCAAGGTGGAGGCTGTAGCCTGTAGTTCCTTCTGTGCAAGTTGGTTGCAGAGTGCCACACAAGCCTGAACAGTTTTGCCCAGTTATGCAACCTGGGCAGAAATCTCATCTTCTCTGCTGCTAGACTGCGAAGGCCTTTTTGAAGCAGAGTGACCTGCACTAGGCACGGCAGAAGCCGTGTGCCTTTTGGATTGGGCCTTACTACGTGGCATCCTAACCTCAGTGAAAGAAACGTGGGCCCAGACCAAATCACCCAACTGTGGATGATTATCACCAGTTCTTAGCAGGCCACCCTTTCCCAAGTCTCACAAAAGACACCACAGCCAGGAAGCCGTCACTGGCAACCACCGCAGGAAAGGTGTCCACCGAGGGTCCTGTGTGGATCCCTCACCCGAAGACTGCCGTCTTCACACACTTACCGCTGGGGAGAAGTCCAACCAACCCTTCCAGACCAGCAATAGGTCCTGACCTTACCAGACCGGGTGACCGGGTCTCTGGGCCTGAAAATCAAGTAACGGGAACACGCACCAGAAGAAGATGCCTCCTGCAGCATCCTCCTCTGGTTTGCACCCCCAAGAATTGGGGATAAGGATGTGCTACAGGCCCCGAAGGCCAGCCCGAATGCCTCACTCACCACCCCACCCCCCCGGCGGGTTGCTCAAGGAAGATATCTGAGCCCCCGGTACAAGCGAGATAGAATAGTAAACCTGAATAGGCAAAAGCTAAATAGCAAAAGCCAAGAGAGCGCTAGGCCTAAAGCCAAGCAAGCCAAAAGCAAAGAGCGGAGCGATGTTACTCGCTCTGTCTCAGCTCTAAAATGGCTGCCTCCACGTGGTAGCGCAGAGCTATAAATGACAAATTCTCACCCCAAGTCTCGCAACCAATAACACTGCGAGACTTCGTGCTATCATCAATAATCCTATTGGGCAAGATGCGCAGGTGTGCTTATTCCCCCACGGGCCTTGAATAACCAGGCGTCTCCAGTCCTTATTTAACCAGCTCAACAAGAAACCCCTCCCAACTCGTCGGAGGGGTGTCTTTCTCCTTTCAAATAGCTCTCACACTATTATGGAGAGACGTTTGACTTGACAGGGTTGGTTTACATTGAAAATGATTAGATGGTGATAGTCTTCATTAATTTGAGGTCTACAAGTGTACAAATATAGTTTATACCCATAAAATATACTGTGATTGGAAAATGGAGGACATGTCGTACAAATGTAGGATGCCAAGGATGGAAAGCCAACTCAAAAAAACTCTTTAAAATGGTTGAAGATTTCGTACATTGGCCAGCAAACAAGCTGCCTTTTTACAGCTCCACAAATTAAGACAGAAAGAAAAGGGCTCAATGGACAGAAATGAAGTTTCAATATAACCATTAGCTTCAACTTCCCCAAGCAAAGAATGGAAGATCATTTCATTCTGCATGAAGAGGATCCTTCTCTCCATGTGATTTCATGTAGACTGGGTACCCTTCTATCGGGAACACTTTGACTTTGAAATCCTAAATGACCCAAAGGGTTTGGACTGCATAGCACTTGGCGTCTCTTCCAAATCTCTCATTATAGAATGTCAGACATGAAATGACACAATCTTCGAGATAGAAGAGATGCCAAGAGATGCCTAGTCTAACCTTCTGCCCTTCAGAATTTTTGCACATCAACGACTACTGATAATTGCCCATCACAAATTTTGTCAAGAGCTCGAAGGATGTAGAGTACACCAACGTCAAATACAATAAATTCTACTTTAAATAGCTCCCACACTACTATGGAGAGTTGTTTGGCTTGAAGTGTGTGGTGTTACATTGAAAGAGATTAGATCGTGATGGTCTTGAGTAATTCGGGGTCTACAAGTGTACAAATATAGTTTATAACCATAAAAAATACTGTGATCTGAAAATGGAGGACATGTTCTACAAATGTAGGATGCCCAGGAGGGAAAGCCCAAATCAAAAAAACCTCTTCTGAATGTAGTTTTTGTGGGTTTTTCGGGCTGTGTGGCCATGTTCTAGAAGAGTTTCTTTCTGACGTTTTTCTTATTTTGTAGGACTGGTAGCCATATCTTGTTTACTTTAAGAGTTTCTTCTTTCCTGTTGAAGTTGTCCAAGTTTTTGTGGATTTCGATGGCTTCCCTGTGCATTCTGACCTGATAGTTGTTGGCATGGTCCAGAATTTCAGTGTTTTCAAACAGCATTTTATGCCCAGGATGGTTTATGATGTGTTCTGCTACTGCTGATTTGGCAGTCAGCAAATGCAAATGGAAAACCAACCAGGGTCAGGGGCTTTCCCAGCAGACAATAGAAGACAATCCCCTTCATTGCAAATCCTCACCTGGAAGCCATGCCATTAACAACAGAACATACCTATTCAACACAGAACAATACACAGTTTACATGGGAATAGCAGACAATATCCTTGATTGCTTCCCTGAAGCTATGCCATTCACAACAGAACAATGCCTATTCAACACAGAACAACACACAGTTCACCTGGGAACCACTCCTCCCTACCCAGGGTCTCACAGTATATATAGACCCATGCTCTTCCATTTTAGTTTTCTCTGAATATGCTAGCCACAGATGCTGGCAAAACATCAGAAAGAAAATCTTCTAGAACATGGCCACACAGCCCGAAAAACCCACAAAAACTATGGATGACAGCCATGAAAGCCTACGACTTCACTCTTCTGAGTGGTTCAAGATTTCATCAACTAGCCAGCAACCAAGCTTCCTTTTTACAGCTCCACAAACTGGGACAGCAAGAAAAGGGTTCAACGGACAGGAACGGATTTCAATATAACCATGACTTTCAACTACCCCACGCAAGGAAATCTTGGACAATGGAAGATCATTTCATTCTGCCTGAAGAGGATCCTTCTCTCCATGTGATTTCATGTAGACTAGGTAACCCTCTATCGGGAACACTTTCACTTTGAAACCCTAAATGACCTAAAGGGTTTGGACTGCATAGCACTTGATTTCTCTTCCAAATCTCTCATTCTAGAATGTCAGACATGAAATCACACAATCTTAGAGATAGAAGAGATGCCAAGAGATGTCTAGTCTAACCGTCTGCCCTTCAGAATTTTTGCACATCAATGACTACAGATAATTCCCCAGCCCAAATTTTGTCAAGAGCTCGAAGGACGAAGAATACAGCAACGTCAAATACAATATATTCTACTTTCAAATAGCTCTCACACTACGATGGAGAGCTGTTCGGCTTGAAGTGTGTGGTGTTACATTGAAAGTGATTAGATGGTGATGGTCTTGAGTAATTCGGGGTCTACAAGTGTACAAATATAGTTTATAACCATAAAATATACTTTGATCAGAAAATGGAGGACATGTCCTACAAATGTAGGATGCCGAGGAGGGAAAGCCCAAATAAAAAAAAAAAAAATCTCTTTTGAATGGTTCAAGATTTCGTCCACTAGCCAGCAACCAAGCTTCCTTTTTAGAGCTCCACGAATTGGGACAGCAAGAAAAGGTCTCAACGGAAAGGAATGAATTTCAATATAACCATTACTTTGAACTGCCCCACTCAAAGAAATCTTGGACAATTGAAGATCATTTCATTTTGCATGAATAGGATCCTTCTCTCCAATTGTTTTCATGCAGACTGGGTAACCCTCTATCGGGAACGCTTTCACTTTGAAACCCTAAATGACCTAAAGGGTTTGGACTGCATAGCACTTGGCTTCTCTTCCAAATCTCTCATTCTAGAATGTCAGACATGAAATCACACAATCTTAGAGATAGAAGAGATGCCAAGAGATGCCTAGTCTAACCTTCTGCCTTTCAGAATTTTGCACATCAACGACTACTGATAATTACCCATCCCAAATTTTGTCAAGAGCTCGAAGGACGTAGAGTACACCAACGTCAAATACACTAAATGCTACTTTCAAATAGCTCTCACACTACTATGGAGAGTTGTTTCGCTTGAAATGTGTGCTGTTACATTGAAAGTGATTAGATGGTGATGGTCTTGAGTAATTCGGGGTCTACAAGTGTACAAATATATTTTATAACCATAAAATATACTGTGATCTGAAAATGGAGGACATGTCCTACAAATGTAGGACACACAGGACGGAAAGCCCAAATAAAAAAAACTTCTTTTGAATGGTTCAAGATTTTGTCCACTAGCCAGCAACCAAGCTTCCTTTTTAGAGATCCACAAATTGGGACAGCAAGAAAAGGTCTCAATGGACAGGAATGAATTTCAATATAACCATTACTTTCAACTGCCCCACGCAAAGAAATCTTGAAAATGGAATATCATTTCATTCTGCATGAAGAGGATCCTTCTCTCTATGTGATTTCATGTAGACTGGGTAACCCTCTATCGGGAACACTTTCACTTTGAAAACCTAAATAATCTAAAGAGTTTGCACTACATATCACTTGGCTTCTCTTCCAAATCTCTCATTCTAGAATGTCAGACAGGAAATCACACAATCTTATAGATAGAAGAGATGACAAAAAATGCCTAGTCTAACCTTCTGCCTTTCAGAATTTTTGCACATCAATGACTACACATAATTGCCCATCCCAAATTTTGTCAATACCTCAAATGACGTAGAGTACACCAACGTCAAATACAATAAATTCTACTTTCAAATGGAGACTTGTTTGGCTTGAAGTGTGTGGTGTTACATTGAAAGTGATTAGATGGTGATGGTCTTGAGTAATTCGGGGTCTACAAATGTTCAAATATAGTTTATAACCATAAAATATACTGTGATCAGAAAATGGAGCACATGTCCTACAAATGTAGGGCACCCAGGAGGGAAAGCCCAAATAAAAAAAACTCTTTTGAATGGTTCAAGATTTCGTCCACTGGCCAGCAACCATGCTTCCTTTTTAGAGCTCCACAAATTGGGACAGCAAGAAAATGTTTCAACGGACAGGAATGAATTTCAATATAACCATTACTTTCAACTGCCCCATGCAAAGACATCTTGGACAGTGGAAGATCATTTCATTCTGCATGAAGTGGATCCTTCTCTCCATTTGATTTCATGTAGACTGGGTAACCCTCTATCGGGAACAGTTTCACCTTGAAATCCTAAATGACCGAAAAGGTTTGGACTTCATAGCACTTGGCTTCTCTTCCAAATCTGTCATTCTATAATGTCGGACATGAAATCACCCAATCTTAGAGATAGAAGAGATGCCAAGAGATGCCTAGTCTAACCTTCTGCCCTTCAGAATTTTTGCACATCAATGACTACTGATAATTACCCATCCCAAATATTGTCAAGAGCTCGAAAGACGTGGAGTATACTAATGTCAAATAGAATAAATTCTATTTTCAAATAGCTCTCACACTACTATGGAGATTGTTTGCTTTAAGTGTGTGGTGTTACATTGAAAGTGATTAGATCGTGATGGTCGTGAGTAATTCGGGGTCTACAAGTGTACAAATTCTACTTTCAAATAGCTCTCACACTACTATAGAGAGTTGTCTGGCTTGAAGTGTGTGGTGTTACATTGAAAGTGATTAGATGGTGATGGTCTTGAGTAATTCGGGGTCTACAAGTGTACAAATATAATTTATAACCACACAATATACTGTGATCTGAAAATGGAGGACATATCCTACAAACGTAGGACACCCTGGAGGTAAAGCCCAAATCAGAAAAGCCTCTTTTGAATGGTTCAAGATTTAGTCCACTAGCCAGCAACCAAGCTTCTTTTTTAGAGCTCCACAAATTGGGATAGCAAGAAAAAGTGTCAACGGACAGGAATGAATTTCAATATAACCATTACTTTCAACTGCCCCACGCAAAGAAATCTTGAATAAAGGAAGATCATTTCATTCTGCATGAAGAGGATCCTTCTCTCCATCTGATTTCATGTAGACAAGGTAGCCCTCTATCGGGAACACTTTCACTTTGAAACCCTAAATGACCTAAATCTTGGACAATGGAAGATCATTTCATTCTGCATGAGGAGGATCCTTCTCTCCATTTGATTTCATGTAGACTGGGTACCCCTCTATCGGGAACATTTTCACTGTCAAACTGTAAATGACATAAAGGGTTTGGACTGCACAGCACTTGCCTTCTCTTCCAAATGTCAGACATGCAATAACACAATCTTAGAGATAGAAGAGATGCCAAGAGATGTCTAGTCTAACCTTCTGCCCTTCAGAATTTTTACACCTCAATGACTGCTGATGATTGCGCATCCCAACTTTGTGGAAAGACCTCGAAGGAAGTAGAGTACACGAATGTCAAAGACAATAAATTCTACTTTCAAATAGCTCTTACACTAGTATGGAGAGTTGTTTCACTTGAAGTGGGTGGATATTACATTGAAAGTGATTAGATGGTGATGGTCTTCATTAATTTGGGGTCTACAAGCGTACAAATATAGTATATACCAGGGGTAGGCAACCTTTCCCCTTTAAGGGCCGAGGGACTTCAGCTCCCAGAAGCCTCAGGCATGATGGCCAATAGTCCCATGTTGGCCAATAGCTCCTGGGATTCTGGGAGCTGAAGTCCCTCAGCCCTTAAAGGGGAAAGGTTGCCTACCCCTGGTATATACAAATAAAATATACTGTGATCTGAAAAAGAAGGAGATGTCCTACAAATGTAGGATGCCCAGGTGGTTAAGCCCAACTCAAAAACACATCTTTCAAATTGTTCAAGGTTTCATCCACTGACCAGCAAGCAAGCTTCCTTTTTACTTCTCCACAAATTAGGATAGCAAGAAAAGGGCTCAATGGACAGGAAAGAAGATTCAATATAACCATTACCATCAAGTTCCTTATGCAAAGAAATCTTGGACAATGGAAAATCATTTCGTTTTGCATAGAAGAGTATCTTCTCTCCATGTGATTTCATGTAGACTGGGTACCCCTTGTAATAAGAACTTGACCTTGGGCAATTTATAATTAGCTCAAAATAGTAAATAGGATCCAACCCATTGTATGCAGGGGGCTAGAGGGAACAGTTCCTGCAGAGACAGCATTTGTCCAAAAGAATGGTACTTTTATTAAGAGAGAAAAATAAATCAATAAGCAAGTACACACATATACAAAGGATCAAACATACCAAAAACACCCTAACATACATGCACACACAGACAGGAATTTCAGGAGTAAAGTAATTAGCTTGGATGGGAAGAACAAGGCTTTCTAAGGGAGATAGTTACCTGAAAAGGAGGCTGCTCCAAGATGAATGAAGAAGGGATCTATTATGTCAGAGCAAGGACAAAGAATAGAGAACTCTAGACAGAGCTCACAATGGCAGAACACTATCATGACATCGACCCAGAGCTCCTATCCAGACTCCCCCTCTCCCAAGATTTTGGGGAGCATTTTATAAACTGAGGCGAAGAGTTGCTATTGTATATCAAAGGATTCCAATGCTATTGCTTTGAAGTAGACAATTTCCAAAAGAGGGGAGATAGGATGCTGATGTTATCTCATCCTGACTGGCACTCATAAATCTTCTTAGGTGTGAATGTCCTGTTTTGCAGCTCCTAAGCCTGGCCTTTTTGATCTGCAAATGCTTGTAAATGCAGACGTTTGGAGCGCCTACGTGATGTGCTCGCCTTGAGTTTATGGCGATGAAGGCTCTTTCCAGCCTAGGACCATGACAGGGATCCAAAAGAGGTCTTGGTATAAAAACCAATCAAAACCACTTATCGTAACAGTCCCCCCCCCCCCTTGGAAATTATCCACCTGTTCAAATGCAAATTGGACAGGGGATCATTTCCACATTTGTCAAATTCTCTTCGCCATGAAAAATTTAGGTGGTGTCAATTTGGGGAGCTAAACTCATGGGCCAGGGAATTATCCTTTAGAAAGCCTTTAGCTTTTGGGAAGGTCTTTCATTCCTGGAACCCATTCACACTTGCATATAAATCCTGATTAAAGCAGTTCAAAGCATTGCTAATTACTAATAACCAATGTATACAATGAATATCAAAAACAATATGAAGAGACAATAAGCATAACCAATGTATGCAATGAATTTCAAAAACAATATGAAAAGACAATGAGCATCTTCAACAGATGGCTAAAACAAGTATCAAAAGCATAGAATATTCAATGGACCAATGTCCATCAGTAATGAGTAAATCAAATAACAATAAATAACAAAAAGAATAGACATGATCATGCGGTGGGGGGGGGAGTTTTCTCTGAAGATGCTAGCCACAGATGCTGGTGAAACGTCAGAAAGAAACTCTTCTAGACCATGGCCACACAGCCCGAAAAACACACAAAAACTATGGATGCCGGCCATGAAAGCCTACAACTTCACAATGTCTACTTGTTTGGTAGAAAGTCTATGGACCAATGTCCAGTAATAGTAAAGCAACATCAAAAGATATATTCAAGTCCATAAACATGTGTGCATCTAAGTCTATTTTCAATTGTTATGATGACAAAAGTTCAACAACACTGTGGCATCAATAGCCATGAAGAGGAGAAACCAATGTCCAAAGTCTTGTAGCAGATTATGTACTGGTGTGGAAAGTGTGTATTAATATGTCCAGCAAATTTGAATGAGTTTGAGGAAAGTTTGTGAAAAAGTTCAGACTTTGGCCTGGAGTGGATAGACCAAAATTTTTGAATTGCACCTCGGTGCGCTAGTGACTGAATGGAGCCATTGAAGGGATGCCTCAAGAACTGGGATGAGGTCACTCAACCCTTGTGGAGGAATGTGGAGGACTTGATCATCTGTGTTCATGCAGCCCAGGAAGCTTGAACAGTGTCCATGAATTAGAATGTTGAAGCCGTAGACAAGGTAGACCAAGGCGCCTAGAAACAGCATGAGTAGACCAGGGTGCCTGAAGACACTTGAGGAGACCAGGGGCATCAGCAGGGCAGGAGCACAATTAGCAAGCAAGCATTCTGCATGAATCAGGAACAGAGTAGCAGGAACCATGAAGCAAAAACAGAAACTAGGCATGGAGCACTTTGGAGGACATCTCAGGAACTATGGCTCATGTCTAGCTCAATGCATCTCATGTCTAGCTCAATGCATCTTTAAATTGAGGCACTGCCCTGGCTCATGGGAATCATGGGAATTGTTGTTGTTTTTTAAGACATTGAGCCTTCTCTCTCAGAGAGATCTGGTGCCACAATAAATTACAGTTCCCATAATTCCCTAGCACTGAGCCAGGGCAGTGCCTCAATTTAAAGTGGACTCAATTTGCACTATTTCTGGCAGTCTGCAAAGGCCCTGTGTCAGATGTGAGCCTGTGGCAGATGGATAGCTGTTTGCAGCCCAAAGCATCCACTTTATGCTAGTTTCTTGATTTAAAGGTCCCAACAAATCTGCTATGGCATAGGCTGTAATGGAGAAAAGGGCTTTTCCTAGATTGGATGTTGCTTCCAATTTTTGGATACTGGTTACCAAAATGGAATTTTCCTCCATGAGAAGGTTGACTTGGACCAATTCTCTAATTTCTCTCTCCATTTCTACGATCTTTTCTGTGTCTCAACATCCAGTGGGAGGGAGATGAGCTGGGGGAAAAACTTACTGTCTTTTCTTTGGAGGACTGTCCTCCAAGTCTGTTGTGAAGTTGCAAAGCCCCTAAGGCTTCAACGTGATGGCTCAGGGTTTAAACCCAATTTTTTTAACCCAAGTTGATGGGGGCCTTAAAAGGTTTTTCCACTAAAGAGCCTGGGTTAAAACCACTTGCTCCAAATCGAATTGCCCAAAACCTTAAGAGGCTTCTTGGCATTCTCTCCACCTCTTCAGCTGAGGGAGAAGTTTAAAGCCAGGCAACCTCTAGGGTTCTGACTTAGGATTTTTCTTCCTATTCTGCTCAACCTTAGGAACTTTGTGGGAACACATCTTCCCTGCACATCTCTTTTCGTTTCTGGCTCTCCCTATAGGAGCCCCGTGTTCCTTCTCTACCCACGGTCAGAGGTGAAACCTTTATCACCCTTTTCACCTAGGGAACCAATCGTTCCTGCAGTAGTGACCTTCTCGGTTTTTCTCCCAAGACTAGCCTCAGGTCCCAGAACTTTCAGTAGAGAGCTTTTTGGAATCTGCGCCTCGCTGTATCTAGCAGCGGCCAACTTAAACAGACCCCAAGAGCTTGAATCCCCAGCTAAGTTCCTACCTTGGATTTTTCCTTCCTACAACCTTGCGCAGAGGTCTTATGGCCACAGATCAGAGACATCTCTCTGCTGTACCTGCCTGTGCTCGACCAAGGCTTTTCCTCTCCACCTTGTGCAGAGATCTTATGGCCACAGATTAGAGACGACTTTCTGCTGTACCTGCCTGTGCCCAACCAAGGTGGTCCACACTCACTCTCTCAATGCTGAGCTTAAACCTGTACAGGTGTCCCTTAAAAGGCACACCGGCAAGGGATGCTAGGATTTAGAATTCCCTAGCTAGATGGGTCAACCTTAAGAGGTACACCCTTGGGGAAGAGGAGTTAAAACTCGCCATCTCCAGCTCCAAACAGAGCATGTCAGCACCTTAACAGGTTCTCTGACAAATCTTTTGCACTGCAGCTCAAATGCCTGGATGTGGCTGCAGGATTCAAACTTCAAAGTTGGTCTGAGGGATGTCTCACCTTCGGAGGATAAATATTTTGCACTGCAGCACAAAAGCCTGGGTTTGGCTGCAGGATTCAAACTTAAAACAGAGTTACAAATCTTTTGCACTGCAGTACAAATGCCTGGATTTGGCTGCAGGGTTCAAAATTCAGAGTTGGAGTGGAGAAATTATCAGGGTGCATGGCCAGAGCATTTCCTGACAACTTCTCCCAATTCACAGAGGACTCACATAAGGAACAACACAGAGAGAGTCACAGAAAGAACAGCACAGAACTTCCATAAAGAAAACCACACACTCCTTTTAGGACTCATAAAAACACACACACACTCTTTTTCCTAGAAGACCCATACAAACAGCACACACACTTTTTTCCCTGCAATTTGAGCTCTGCTGTCTGCAAAAACTCTCCACTTATTTTAGCCTGCACATCCAAGCTTTGAACAACCTGTGTGCACATCAAAATGTCCAAACCTTGGGGGTTGTCCACATTCTCTAACCAATTGTAATAAGAACTTGACCTTGGGGAATTTATAATTAGCTCAAAAATAGTAAATAGGATCCAGCCCATTGTATACAGGGGGCTAGAGGGAACAGTTCCTGCAGAGACAGCATTTGTCCAAAAGAATGGTACTTTTATTAAGAGAGAAAAATAAATCAATAAGCAAGTATACACATATACAAAGGATCAAACATACCAAAAACACCCTAACATACATGCACACACAGACAGGAATTTCAGGAGTAAAGTAGTTAGCTTGGATGGGAAGAACAAGGCTTTCTAAAGGTGATAGTTACCTGAAAAAGGGGCTGCTCCAAGATGAATGAAGAAGGGATCCATTATGTCACAGAAAAGAGAAAGAATAGAGTTGAGAACTCTAGATAGCGCTCAGAATGGCAGAACACCATCATGCACATAAACACATGTGCACACACAGGCTTGCTCGTCTTCTCACTTCACAGTGCCCAAACATTGGTTTGTAAAGAATACTCACAAATTTTCTCAGCTTCAAAAGAAAAAGGTAGCTTGACACATCTAGGCACCCTGTAGTTGAAATGCTTATCAATACTTTTATTTATTTTCCCCACCCAAAAATGAAATTGTAAAAAAAAAAAAACCACCCTTCCATTTTTGTGCAAAAATAATACTAAGAATGTAAACAGTACTCTTGAATGGTTACCTCAGTTGTTCTCATTTATATCTGCTAAGGAAGGAATCCCTTCCCACCTGCCACAGAAAGAACCTTCAATACACTCAATAGATTATTGGTTTATTCTACAAGGCAAATGGGCAATTTATGGGAAAATGCTGGACAGCTTTTAAATCTCTTTGTTGCTCTATGTAGCTTGAAAGTGTGGCCTAGGGCCCTTCTACACTACACAATTATCATGCTATATTTCAACTACTAAGGATAAATACCAAGGAATCCTAAGATTTGTAGTTTTGTGAGGCACTAAAGCTCCCTGGTAGAAAATTCTAAATACCCTCCCTAAACTGCAAATTCCAGGATTCCATAGGATGAGGCCACAACAGTTAAAGTGGAATCATAGCAGTATAATTATGGAGCGTGAACGGGCCCCTTAATTCTATCTGATTTGAACGTCTCAATATAGAGTCTAAGAGCCACAAACTGAAAGAAAAAGCAAAGTCTCCTGAAATGAAAATAATAAAGGAGGAGTAAAGAAAAGTTTTGGTACTTCTTACGGGTGGGATTCGGGATTTTATGTTCTGTTTAATATATCTGTATTTTCTTTCCAGGATGCATGTCAGAGATTGGTGATATTTTTGCTGAGGAATTCTTGGTAAGGTAGGAAAGAGACCAGTTGAGGGGGAAAGAAGAAGGGGGAACTGGAGACTAAAACCAACATTACTGAAAAAGCAATTTCTGCACCTGAAACTGAGAAGTGATCATATAATAAATTATCCTGCTGATGGTTTTTCTTAAAGGTCTAATCTCTCCTCTGTTGGTATTGCTGTTCCAGGGCCACCCTCCAAACAATTGCCGGTTGATATTTGGAGAGGGGAATTTTCCTCTGCGGGCTGCCAGCATTTATCGAAGGACCCATAAAAATTGGATCATTATAGAACACAAACCTGAAAAAGAAGCAAGCAGGATTTTTGTATCTATTTTGTACCACATCTATGTACTTTTTATGTGCAGATCTACCTACCATTAGGTTTTGTCTTGGGGTACTAAATTATTATTATTTTTTCTCTCCCTGATCAATTGCACATTATAGAAAAAGCTGTCATACTCCTGAGTCCAAGGAATTTTCGTCAGTCTCCTCTTATTTCATTTCTGCACCACAATGACAATGGAGCAGGGTGGCTTTTTTAGCATGGAGTTAGAAACAAAATGAGCAGTTAAGGCAGGATTGCAGTTTGAAAACTGATAATATGCAGTTGCAAAAATGGGAGACAAACAAGACACATTGTTTATTAAGAACTTAAATGGCAGAGTTTATAAGACAATTGTGGTGAAAATGGGACGATATTTTTGGAGGGGTACTAGTTTTGACAATACAAATTTCATGAGGCAGATGGAATGAATCTTGCACTGGTATCACTTAATTGGGATTTACATTTATGCATAAGCCATGGGATTCCACTGTTAGCTAATGAACTAACCATATTTATCAATGAATTGCTACTGCATGGTATATAAGAGGTGCTGATGCCTGCAGAGAAACTGCCATAGGTAGAGGTTATAATTAAAGAGCAAATATACTTTGCATTTGGCTTTTTTAAAAAAATGTGGGGCAATTTGTGCAATAGAGAAGTTTTGGTGTATGTATGATTATTGACTGCTCCTCAATGGTGAACTGATGGAGGTAAAGATGTCTTCCATCTTTTCATTTCCATGGCTTGATTCAGAAGTCCTGAAAATTGTAACAAAAGTATTAAGGTATATTGAAGCACACCGAGCCATAGCCTATTCATTTCTCTTAGGGCTTTATCACACCAGCTTTCTGTCTTTCTGCAATTGCATTAGTGTATAAAAGTGGGAACATACTGGTTTGGGAGCATTCATTGGTGATCTGTGATCCTGCATGCTCTCTTCTCCACAGCTTCCATAACTCCACCTTCCTACCCTAAGCATGTCGGGGGGGGGGGGGTTAATTTTTATGTTTATGTTTAACAAAATTGAGCAATTAAGCCTTCCTACCCAGCATGCCTTTTGAGGGGTTAATTTTTATTTTTAATGCAATCAAGCAATTAGGCAATACAATGAAAAAACAAAAAGAAGAGAAGAAAAAGAAAAAGAAAAAGAATGGAAAACAGCCTGCTTGGGAATAGTAAGGGGGAGAGTGGGAGAAGAGGAGAATCATGCCCACAGATGCCACATGACTACTGGCATATCAGAACTACAGCAGAAGGAACCTATCGTACCTGAGGCCATAATGGGAAAGCAGTGATACTGGGAGCCACTGACAGAGTTTGCCCATCAATTAAAAGGTTGCTTTAGAAAAAAAAAAAAAGCAGCAATGAGAGAAATGCAAAGCAGCAACAAAAGAGATACAACACCATGTGATATGTATGGCCAAAGATGCTATTATCCAGCTATAATTCTGATTTAAAAGCCTCATAGGATAATCTCCTAGTAGTATAGTACCTCATTAGTACAGCACCGTATTTTTATTTATCTTGTGCATTGCCTACTACATTTCTTTTACCCTATGGCACCTTTAAGTCTAACAGATTTATTTTACCATGAGCATTTGTAGATGATTATCCAGTTCCTCGGGGTCATTGAAGGTCATGGGTTGAAAACCCATGCTAAACTTCCTAGTCCTAAAGATGTTGCAAGTATCCCCTTTTTAAAAAAAAAAACAACCCCCCCATTCTTTTTATATTGAAACATACTAGCAAAACTATTCCTTTGAAAATTAGACTGAGGTGAGGGCCAGTGGGTTGCCTAGCAACCTTCTAAATTAGCCACATGGAGTACTTAGCACCTGCTTGTCAATTTCTAATCATGCAAATAGGTGTGAGGAAGAGGAAATAAATCAGGGAATGTGTGCCATGTGAATGTGTGCATGCCCGCACATGTATACACACACACACACACACACACACATAACCAAGCACACATCCATCCATCCCCGTTTTCCTTTTTCTCTTCTTAGCCCACTACACTCAACTGGCTTGCAGAAGCAGGTTCTCCTGGCTTCTGTGATTGTCTTTGCCCATCTCTGCCAATCCTATTAAATTCTGCTTGAGGGGAGAAGAGCAACTCTGTTGGTAAATCCTGTTTGGAAAGCTAACGTTCCTGTTAGGATGCTTTGGATTCAGTTATGATTTCTAGTTTTGACTGGGGGAAGTTCTTCCCCAAAGTTTTGTTGTTGTGTGCCTTCAAGTCATTTCCAACTTAGGCAACCCTAAGGCGAAGCTATCATGGGGTTTTATTGGATTTCTTGCCATTTTCCCTGTCCAGACTGTTCTAACTTCATGTTATACCAACCTCATCTCTTTTCCTGTTCCCTCCTCCCCATTTTCTATTTCTGAACCACCACATAGATGATCTTCTTCTTCCTATGTCATGATTTTCTGTAGAAAATTAGATTGAGTTGCATGATGATCTCCTTGCAGTCACATGAAATCAACTATGAAGGCATTCCTCACTGAGCTTTCTTAACATGGGAGTATGAGAGGGTTTGACACTGCTTTCATCATGTGGAAAGTGGCATGTCTAAAAAGGAAAGGTTCTTTACATGGAGGTAAACAAGCATAAACAAGAACCCTGGAAAATCAGAGCTCTTGCTCACAGCTTGCCATTTGAGGAAAATAATGACAGAGGACAGGAAAGGTATGTGCTGCCCCTCCCCTGTTCACCTGCACCAGAAAATGTGGTAAAACCTGACAAGGGCTTGAGTGGACCATATTTACCTGCTCAGTAAATCAGGATTGGGCTTCAGGCCAAGAGATGGTATTTAGCTACATAACTAAGGTAGTTACATAACTTAGGCCTTGTCTGCACTGGCCAGGATACTCCAGAAGCAACTCAGAGTATCTTGAACCCGCAGCTGCCCTGTTCTGCCTCCTCTGAAGAAATCTTACCAAGAAAATCCTGTAATAGGTTCCCCTTAGGAATGCTATAAGTCAGAAATGATTTGAAAGCACATAACAACAAAGGGGCTAAGCAGACGGCTTATTGGGCCATCTTGGGGGCAGGGAAGGGGAGGGGCAGCCGCACGATCGGCACCCCAACCCTTTCCCGAGGTCGTCCTCGGAGCAGCCGGCCCTCCACACGGCTGGCGCTCCGAGGAGGACCTCCCACCACAGCGTTTGCACACGCTGTGGCGGAAGAGTCAATGAAGGTGCGCCGCAGCCTTTTGCAGTGCACCTTCGGCAACTTGTGAAAGGAGAGCTCATTTAGCGCTCCTTTCAGGGGCAGCGAAGGTGCGCCGGGAACCGAGGTGTGGGGATGCCTCGGTCCCGCGGCGCAGCTTCCTGGGGTGGCCCATGGCCGCTCGTCTGCTTAGCCCCATAGTTCTGCTGAAGAAAAAGTATATGTAGACACAAAAAATGTTTCAGGTTCTTCATGATTTCAAGTGAAGTAAAGCATGTACAAAACATTCTGAACCATGCTGTAAACATGTTGACTCAGGACCAGCCTGGAGGTAGAGTTGGGTGGGGCAGCCAAACGCCAGCCAGCCCCCCCCCCCCCACGCCAATGCTGTCCTGATGCCGTGCGCTGTTACACATGGTGCACAGCTTCAGAACGCCCTCCTGGCACAGCATTCTGATACGCTGTGCCAAAAAGGGTGAGGAAGAGTCCCACACCAGCTCTTAGGGCAGCCTTTTGCCGCCCTTAAAAGGAGAGGCATTTTCTGCTCTTTTCGAGGCAGCAAAAGGGAGGATCAGGGCCACGGCATGGGGTTGCCGTGGCCCCCAATCCTCTGTTTCCCGGGGTGGCCCAGAGCCGCCCATCTGCAGAGGCCCTCAGTCTACTAGAACACCAATGTAAACTACAAAGAACAATTGTATGCAAAGGGATCTTGTAGTTCCTTTGAGAGGCGTTGTCTGCACTTGCCAGGATACTCCAGGAGCAGCCTGAAATATCTTGGCCCCACAGCTGCCCTATTCTGCCCCTCTTATCTTGGCCTCCAATTCTTTACTGCCTCTGCTATCTGCATGGACATCCTGCTGGGCTGCCCAGTGCATCCACCACCACCATGGATTGCTCACTTCTGAGATCAGAATGAGGTAGCCAGTGATGGTAACTTGCAGGGCACCTCATGCTGACCCCAGAACAAGTGACCCATAGCAGTTGTGGACATGCCATCCAGCCACCCACAGACAGCTGACGTGGCTCAGCAACCAAGGGCTCTGGATCTTTCTGGAAGATCTGAAGCATCAGTCATGGGCTTTTTAGTTCATATTAATCTCGTCATGCCCCGTTTCTGGAGAGAGACGTACCTGATGTTGTCTGGATTGTCCACACCAGTACCGGAGTTTGGGCTATTCACTGTCTGAACAGGTCAACAATAGAACAAGGTAGAAATGGCCTTTTGACCCATGGAGACAATAGCCTAGCTAGTTTAGCTGGTTTAGAATTTCAGCCAATAATAATGAAGTATTCCTTGACAATCTATGGCAATTCACCCAGATAACTATCACTAGATCCCAGAGCCCATTCCTAGGCTACAAAGTCAAACAGCATGACTTGTTTGATAGTTTCCCTAAGGTCAAAAGTCATCTGAGAAAGACTGAAAGGCACAATAGCAGACAATGCAAAAGGAATATGCAAACTTTTTTTCCAAGCAGTACTGAAACTTTATTGAAAACAAGCAGTTTCCTGACACTGCCAAAAATGTTCTCAAAAAGCAGTGACTACTTTTGGCTCTGACTTAACTAATGTCAAACCTGTGGTGCCTGAAAAGTATAATGTACAAGCATGATCCATCTGTGAGACAAAGGGAAATACCGTAATTAGCAACTTTTAAACTCCACTTATTGAGGCAGTCAAATTTCTTTCAACAATAAGAAATGATTCCTAGCTAACTTATTATTATGAGGCACAACTTTTATAATCAAGCTTAAGAGGGAGTAGGATGATTAAAATTAAATAGTGAAACCTCATCAACATATCTGCATGAATGAATCTTAGCTGTACTTTTTAAAAAAAAACACACAACACTTTCAGCTATATAATATCTTGCCAGCAAACTTATTCAGCTTCTGTTAATATGGTCAAAACCCCCAAGATGATTATGGATTATAAAGCCTACAAATACTATCATAGGATTATTTGTAGCATAAATGGAGGTTTCTGGGACTGCTGACTTCAAAGTCTTCCATGAATTAGTATTTTATATATATGTATAACATATTCCTTATCTTTTTTTCTTAAGAAAAACCAATACTGTGTTACCTTCCAGCTCTGGATTTACCTCAATTATTCTGTAATTTAAGCCTTTCTTGAAAATAGAGGCCTCACTTGCATAATTTATTCCTCTAATCACTTCACTAGGCACAAGTTTTATATGCAAAAATTATTTGGTCTCCCAGCTCCTAGAGAGAAATATAATTCATCAGACTGAGAGTGAAATAGAATAGAAAATTCTACTGAGGGCCTTTGCAGACTGCCAGAAATAGTGCAAATTAAGGGTTAGGGTTAGTGCTAGAGAATCATGGGAATTGTTGTTGTTTTTCTGAGACATTGAGCCTTTTCTGTCAGAGAGCTCTGGTGCCACGATAAAATACAGTTCCCATGATTCCCTAACCCTTAAAGTGGACTCAATTTGCACTATTTCTGGCAGTCTGCAAAGGCCCTGAGGCAGGAGGAGTGGGTGGGGAGCAATGTAAGATGCCCTGCCCATCTCCAAGGCTACTCCCCCTGTGTACTTTTATTTATTTTTCTTGGAATGCAGTTCTCAGTTGTTATAATCACCTCGCTTCTCCTCAGCTGCAGAAGAGTAAAAGTTGTCCAGTTTGTAAGCAATGCTAGGACTGTTACCTAATTTCCCGTGTTGGGTCACTAAAAGCCACCTGTTTCCCTAAATAACAGAAAAGCACAAGACTCTGGCTTCTGCCATTGGTCAGCAGATTGAAGGCAACTAAGAATTCCTGCTTGGCCATGGATACCCACTGGGTGACCTTGGTCAAGTCACATTATCTCTGCTTCAGATAAGGCAAAGGCAAGCCCATTCTGAGCCAATCTTGCCAAGAAAACTCCATTATACTTTCACCTTAGAGTCACCATAAATCAGAAACAACTTAAAGGCACACAGCGATAATAAGAGACTCTTCCAGTGTCTGGAAATACCTAGCTACAGACAACAACTTATTTGTACTCAGTTCCTTTGTCCAAGACTTGAGACTTGACCTGAGACTTGACTTGAAAGTATCTTGCCATTGACTTGAGATTCGACTTGAGGCTTGAAGGTAGAGACTTGAGATTTGATTTGAGTCTTGGTGCCTCAGGGAGGAAGCCAAGCATGAGGCTTACTAAGGAAAATCTGTCTGCCAGGTTAGCTCATGGTGACAGTAGTATTTGTTAATGGACATCCAAACTCCAGATCTCCCACTTTGTCATGGCTCCCAGGAAAGTGCTTATTGAAGTCTTCTTAGGACACTACTATCCTTAATGCATCAGATATTGCTGAGTCGAGTCCAAGTCAAGTCATTGAAGTGACTGGTATCATGTATGTGACAACCAACACCAGGCACATCATTGGACAACATAGTTCTGTAGCACTCAAAGACACCCCCAAGGGTTTTCATAATATGTAAAAATCAGCACTGTCTTGGACAAAATTGTCCAGCATGCCTTTCCAACAAAATTGTGAAGAACTCTGGTTAAAGCAGTGACTCATGCAAACATGTATCTTCACCCAAAAGAAATTCCTTCTGCTGTTTCTTTGCATTTGATTCCATAAGCAAATCACACCCAATTCAGAAATGCAGAAAAATGCTCTGCTCCAACAATCAGAAGGAGGCAAAGATGAAGCAGTTGATGGTTCAATGGACAACTCTTCTGTGGGTGAGCACCTTTGGCTGAGAGGAGGCTTTAAAAATAGTTATTTATTTACTGAAGTGCATTGCAGTTCTTATACAACCTGGGGATTATACCATTACAGGAACACAGTCTTTTCATGATTTTTGTTGTTGTTTTTTGTTGTTGTTTTTAACCTAACTGTCATTGCTCTTGGAAGACATTTTCTTGAATGTTAAGCATGTGAAGACTAAAGCAATTGTAAAATAATAAAATAGAGAGTGTATATTTTGCAACTGTGCCAGGGAAGTCAACAAATACTCATATTTACACAGACATACACCTGCTTCCTCTGCTTTTCAACAAAATTGTGAATAATAATAATAATAATAATAATAATAATAATAATAATAATAATTTCTTACCTGCCTCTCCTTGCAGATCGTGGGTTACAACATAGTTAAAAACACAATCATTACATAAAATACACATATTAAAATGCATCTCTACACAATATTTATATTAAAATACATAAAACAATGAATAAATATAAAAATCATGTTTACAATTCATGATTAAAACTGCCTAGGTAGGCCTGCTGGAAGAGATAGGTCTTACACATTATATTCCAACAGCTGGTCTAGGTGTCAGATCTCTTTGGCTGGTCATTCCACAGTCTTGGGGCAGCCAATGAAAAGATCCTCTGGGTGATGACTGCCAGCTGAGTTCTTGCAGACTGTAGCAGCCGCCCTCAGTAGGTCCTCAGTGTTCGGGGTGGATTGTATGGGAGAAGGCGATCCTGTAGGTAATCTGGACCCAAACCATGTAGGGCTTTAAAGGTCAACAGCAACACTTTGTACTTTGCTCAGAAACTAATTGGCAGCCAATGGAATGATTTGAGTATGGATGTAATATGTACACCCCTGGATGTTCCTGTAACCAATCCGGCTGCCATGTTTTGAACCAACTGGAGTTTCTGAACTTGGCACAAACATAGTCCAATGTAGAGCACATTGCAGAAGTCCAACCTTGAGGTTACCAGTGCATGCACCACTATCTAAATCTAGGAAGGTGCGCAGCTGGCATAGCAACCAAAGCTAGTAGTAAGTACTCCTGATCATTGCATTTACCTGGGCTAACATTTGGAGAGACGGATCCAGGAGCATGCCCAAGCTGTGGACACAGCCCTTCAGGGGGAATATAAACCCATCCAGAACTGGTTGACATACCTCCATTCCTAGATTTGGACCCTTGATGGCAAGCACCTCTGTTTTGTTTGGATTCAGTTTCCATTTGTTTTTCCACATGCACTGCTACCTTATAGGAATGAAGATGTCCTCTATATTGTGCCTTGTCACATAAAAGTTGAGTTTTCCACCATCTGCGCTCTAGTCTTTGTCCTTCCCGTTTCATTTCCCTGAGGGTCTCTTATACCAAGGAGCCTGATTTGTAATGGGTCAGAGAAGACTTTGGGGACAATCGTGTTAATAGTCCTGGTCAAATTTTGATTCCACTTATTGACCAGGGATTCAACAAGACCATTGGTGATGCCATCCATAGTACCCTCCAAGACCTCCTGGAATCTCAAAGGATCCATTGGTCCAGAAACCAATTGGGATAGGCCCATGTTTATCATAGATACCATGAACTCCCAAGCTGCACCTGACAAACCTCCAAGACCAATTCTGTGAGCCCAGCCAGGAAGTCTGTTAGGGAGCAGGGTGGACAGTATACTAACAGAATCCCCAGTCTATCCCTGGTTTTCAGACTTTAACCTCTGACTTTCTTAGTTGCATGTCATTTGATTGGAGAAAGTAGATGGCACCAGAAATGCTGTATCCAAATGATATTTTCAATTGCATTCCTTAGGAAGAAAGGATCAGCCATCACCTGAAAAATTGCATATTTATGAGTCAGATGGGAATCTGTTTCGTTAGTGTTTGGCTTTTTCAAAATCCACACAAGGAGAATAGTTAACCTTATTGACTATGAGTAACATCAGCTTTTGTGGATGTTCATGGTCTTACAGTTGGCAAAGCTCTTATTGCTTATTATCCTCTTTGTGTGCCTTATGTATGTTGTTCCTTGACAAAATGAGCATGTGAGGATCTTTACTGCCCTGAAGCCAAACACCAAATATTTCTCTCATGCAACTCCTCGAACCATTTTGACAGGTCCTGTACTACAGCAGTGCTCAAAAGATTCAACCCACAGAGGCTTCAGTAGAACATAGGTGTGTTGACTGGGATGCTCAATAATCATCAGCACACAGAAAAAACAATTTGATTTTGTCTTTACAAAACTCTCAGACAGATGATGCATTCTAGATAATTAATTATTACAGTTCTCTATAGGCATAATTAAATTCACTCTCATGTTTCCCACACACACCTCTATGTACATGCAAAGAATTCTTATGCATGTTTTAAAAGACCAATTAACATCCCAGAGATGCTATGATTAAAGGCAATGTAAACAGATTTACCCTAATTAAAACAAGTGAAGAAATAAACCAACAAACCATATGGGTAAGATGAACGGAACTCATTTGGCTAGATCCAGAATGGCTCTTTTTCTTTTCTGCATTTTGAACACTTTGGTGGATTAGTGTTCTCTGAGCTAGCAGAAAAACCTTCAAGTATGTAGACAAGCACTGTGAGGACTGTCCCGGTAGGTCTTAAGGCAGTAAATAATTGAAAATGGAGGACATAAATCAGAAAAGTACATTACACATGGCAGAAAGAAAGATGAAAGCAAACTGCTAGACAGCTGAAACATGCTCTGCACTTTTGTGACCCTGGGGTCTACTGACAGGATTCAGAAGAATTCCTGAGGACTTCACTTCAATGGCAAATGATGTGGATCTTATAGGAGGAAAGTAAGCCCCCCCCCATCGTCCCTTGCCTCTGTGCACTTCCCTTTGAGCCTTTGTGCTGAAACATTAGTAGCCATGAAGGATTGATCCAACCATTAAGAACAAGCTAGTGGAAGCATCTGGGGGGAGATGATAAAACACCACTTTGAATAAAAGAATGTGTGATGAACCATTGCATTCAGTTTTATAATATTTTGAAAAGGGCTGTTGAGTTTCTGCAACACTAGCTTTGCTTTACAGCAAGAACGATGTCCTCCAAAGTGGTAGTTGTCAGGTGAGGTTTTCCTGCACATTTCTGTCACCATGAAGGGAGTAAGGAATAGGTGGGAAAGCAACACCAGGGAATGTTGTACTATAAACCCATTCCTCTCTAAGCTGCAGGCATACAATGGGTGATTAACAAGGAAACATTTACTGGCTCAGTTCAGTCTCCCTGTGCAAATGTAATAGGTCTCATCTTATCCCAGGAGATGCCTCTTTTTATCAACCTTAAGACAAGTTGTTACATCTCCATTCTCTGATTCTTAGAGAACAAATGTAGTGGTCTTATTCTACAGGGCCTGTGTCAATGTTGCTTTCTTACCCTCAGCAAACATCACAAGATAACTATTACCAGCTCTTGAATCATCTGCACATGAAATTGAAGGCAGAAGTTTTCAGATCATGCTTCTATTTCACATTTCACTTCAGTCACAAAATTCTCTAGACTCCTTTCTCACATGAACTTAACAAGGCCTGCCCTACCACTAGATAGACAGCGGCAGCTGCTTCAAGTTACAAATGCTATGAGGCATAAGGCAGTTAGCAAGGTGGTGAGGAATAACATTGCATGCACCATTTGTCTTGTCCTGCACCCCCTAAGCTACTCTGCTTTTCTTGGGTACAGTAGAAGATAGAAATATGTAGGGTTCACCACCCCATATCTTTAGAATGAGGGACTGAGGGTTCTTTGTCATTTGTCAGCAAAGCCATATCTGTCTAGAAGTCTGTCTTGTCATCATGTGGTCACGTGGGCTTGTAATTCATGATCAGTGGTATAGCCAAAACAGACAGAGTTAGCATCAACACTCCACTTCAGCATTCTTAAATATTGGAAACTTGGGATATTTATTTGGGAGAATGAGCAAGATGCTTATTAGTCTTTTAGGATATTTTATTAATGTAATAATAGATTCCAAATATACACTCCCCTTAAGAAGGTAGACTTTACATCATCTAGACACAGCTTCCTTTAAGCTTTACAATTTTTGTTTGTTAACTACCCTCAAGTCGATCTCAACCCATGGCGACCCTGACTCTGTTGCCCGCTGCTCTGTTTAGTTCCTGCAAAGTCATACCTGTAACCTCCTTAATAAGAGTATATCCATCTAGCATTGCAACCTTCCTCTCTTTCTACTTCCCCCCACCTTTCCCAGCATTATTGTTTTTTCTAATGAGTCCTCTCTTCTCATGATACATCCAAAATATGACAGCCTAATTCTGGCATCTTGGCTTCCAGGGAGATTTCTAGCTTGATCTGCTCTAGGACCCATTTGTTTGTCTTTTTGGCTGTCCATGGAACCTTCAGCACTCTTCTCCAGCACCACATCTCAAATGAATTGATTTTCTTCCTTTCTTGTTTCTTAATTGTTCAGCTCTCACATCCATACATGGTAATAGGGAATACAATGGACCTTATCACACGGGGCCCAAAGCAGTCAGAACCCAAACGAAATCCTGAACTGATACGTATTATTTTTCTTTTTCTTTTTCTTTTTTTTATTAAATTTTATTGAATTATTAAAAAAAACAACTACATGACATGACATAACAAAACATATAACAATACAATACAATATGTAACAATACACACAATACAAACAACCATTAAAATATGCTTCCTTACTGCTGCTACTAGAGAACCTTCACAAAAAAACTCTATTATAACAATATAACTATTTTATCTTGTCTCATTCTTATTTAAATACTTTACATCCGAAACTTTCAATATTCAACAAATAATCTTACCAAAAGAGATTTTTGAAATGCCCCTACTAATATTGACCCCAAAATCTTTCCTACTTCTCTTTAACCTTGGGTTAGTCACTTCATGCCAGGTATATAACCCAATAATAAAAGTAAAGAAAAGTAAAAAAAAAACACAAAAAAAACCTTTTAATGTGGTCTAATCCTTCCTTCTTATATACTGATACCATGATTCCCAACTTACATTAAATTTCTTTATACTCTTATCATTAATCATAGAAGATAACTTATCCATTTCTTGAATGTCCATCACCTTTAATCTCCATTCCCAAAGAGAGGGAATTCTTTTCTGGTTCCAATACCTGGCATATACTATTCTTGCTGCGACGATTAGCAAAAATAAAATTTTCCTTTCCCTAACATTCACCTTTTTATCATCAACAATGTTTAAAAGATACAATTTTGGGTCCGGACGACCTTGCAAACCAAAAATCTTATTGATTTCATGATGTATCATCTTCCAGAATTTGGTTGCCATTGGGCAGTTCCACCAAATATGCATATAACTGCCTTGAGTCGATTCACATTTCCAACATCTGGGATTTACGTCTTTGAACATTTTTGATAGTCTAAGCGGAGTCCAATACCATCTAAAAATAGATTTATAACAATTTTCTCTTATATCTGTATTAGGAGTAAATTGGATAATTGTTTTCCATAATTTCTCCCATTGTTCAAGTTGTATATTTTGATTCAAATCAATTGCCCATTTAATCATATAATCTTTAATTGTCTCATCTTCCAACTCCCAATTCTTAATCAAGTTATAAAATTTAGCTATTAATTTTTCGGGGTCCGATTTTATTATTTTCTCCAATTCCAAGTGTGACAAACCAATTCCAACATTTTTCTTATCCATTTTAAATCTTTCATTTAGTTGTCTATACATAAACCAGTTTATAATCACTCCGGATTCTGCTAAAGATGCCTGCGACTTCAATCACTTTATATTTTTCCCTTCATCAAATTCAACTAAATCCTTATACCGCAGCCAGCTATCATGACTATAGATTTCTTTTTTCAAACAGGCTTCCACAGGAGAAACCCAGAGTGGTATTCTAATGCACCAGTTCTTCTTATACTTTTTCCAAACTCTAATTAGGGCTTTACATAAATAATGATTACTAAAATTACTATCGACCACCTCTTTACCATAGAAAAGATATGCGTGGAACCCAAACCGAAAGTCCATTCCTTCCAGATTTAACAACCTAATTTTTTTTAATATAATCCAATCATAGATCCATTCCAAAGCGCATGCATCAAAATACCATTTTAAATTTGGAACTGCCAATCCACCTCTACTTATTGAATCATGCAAGATTTTCATCTTGACCCTTGGTTTCTTATCTTTCCATATAAATTTACTTATGTCTTTTTGCCAATTTTGAAACGGTTTTTCATTTGATATAATAGGGATATTTTGAAAGTAAAATATCATTTTGGGAAGGACAGCCATTTTTAGGGCCGCAATCCTTCCCAACCATGTTAGCGACAGTTTACTCCATTTTCTGAACTTCTCCTTCACCTCTTTCCAGGCTTTTTCATAATTGTTTTTAAATAAATCAATATTTTTTAATGTTAAATATATACCCAAATATTTAACTTTAGTTTCTTTTTGAAAGCCAGTTACCTTTAATATTATTTCTTCCTCTTTTTTTGGTATATTTGCCAGCATCATAACTGTTTTTTGTCGATTGATTTTATATCCCAACACTTTTCCATATTCATTTAAAGTTTCCATCATATCTTTCATAGCTTCGGTAGGGTTAGAAATAATCAAGGCCACATCATCCGCATAAGCACACAACTTATAAGTATCGTTCTTAACTTTAACACCCTGAATCCGCTTGTTTCCTCTAATTTTATTCAAGAGCAATTCTAGTGTTAGAATAAATAATAGTGGGGCTAAGGGGCAACCTTGACGGACCCCTTTAGCTATTTTAAATGATGTAGAAGTTTCACCATTAACTAGAATGCAAGCCTCTTGTTTATCATATATTTTTTGGACCCAATTTAAAAATGAATTGCCAATGTCAATCTTTTCTAAAACCGCAAACATGAAAGTCCAATTTATATTATCAAAGGCTTTTTCAGCGTCTAGAAAAACCAATGCCAATTTTTTAAACAGGTTTTTTTCATGAGTTTCAATTATGTTTAATAACACCCTAAAATTTTCCTTTGTTTTTCTACCCGTGAGAAAGCCATTTTGGTCTGCATGTATCCAAATATCTAAAACTTCTTTTAATCTTGCAGCCAAAATTGAAGCAAATAACTTATAATCGGTATTAAGTAATGAAATCGGTCTATAGCTTTTAGGGTCTAATTCATCCTTATCTTCCTTTAATATTAATGAAATATTAGCAGACTTCCATGTTTGTGGTAGTTGACCCTCCTGTATACAATTCATTGTTTCTAATAGAGGAGTTAAAAGTTGTTCTTCTAATAGTTTGTAATATTCATTAGTGAACCCATCGGGGCCTGGAGCTTTTTGTGATTTAGCTTTCCTTATTGCGCTAATTAGTTCTTCCTTTTTTATTGGTGCATTTAAGATCTCTCTCTGATCACAGGTTATCTTAAAAAGTGCCGCATTATCCAAATATTGATAAATCTGTTTTTGATCTATGCTGGACTCTTTATACAACTCGGCAAAAAACCTTACAAAAATTTTTTGTATCCGTTTTCCCTCAGTAATGATTATGGATCCCTCTCTAATTTTTGTTATTGATCTTTTTGCCCTTTCCTTACGCAATACATATGCAAGCAGTTTCCCGGGTTTATTTGCACCAACAAAATATTTATGTTTAACCCATTTAATTTTCTTTTCAATTTCTTCCATATGCAAGTTGGATAGTTGGTTTTTATAAAAATTACAATCATCTATACATTGTGAATTACCTGGATTTAGTTTTAATAAATCTTCAGCTTTTTTTAATTGGTGTTTTAATTGTTCCTCTTTTTCCAGCTTCTTTTTTTTCCATTCCACCGCTTTTTGGATTAGGAAACCCCTTATCACAGCCTTGGAGGCATCCCAGACTGTATGAATAGAAATACCTTTATTTAAATTTTCTTTGAAATAATTAGTTATATGTATTTTCATTTCATTCATAATTTTTTCATCCTCTAGTATCTTTGGGTTAAACCTCCAATTGTACTGTCTAGAACCTAATTGTAAGTGCATTAACATCGGATTGTGATCTGACCATAATCTTGGAAGGGAAGTAATTTTCTTAATCTTAGTAATCAAATGTTTTGATACCCAGATCATGTCGATCCTCGACCAGGAATGATGGCGATTTGAATAGAATGTATAATCTTTGTCTTTCTCATTCAAGAATCTCCATGCATCACATAATCTAGCAAGGTCCGTCAAGTCAAAAAATTCCCTGGGGAGTTTGCCTTGATTCTTCTTTATTAATTTCCCAGATTTCCGATCCCATTCAGGATTTACAACCCCATTGAAATCTCCAACCATAATCATGTCCTCATAATTCAGGCTCGTCACTCTTTCACTCAATTTTTCATAAAATCGCCCTTTATTCTCCAATGGGCCATATATTGACATAATTAAAAATCTCTTATTCTCTACATTCACTTCAATCATTACAAAGTTTCCTTCTGGGTCTTCATTTATCAGTTTTGCATCATATTTGGAATTAACATAAATTGCAACCCCTTTCCTTTTTGAATTGGCAGCAGCCACAAAAACTTGACCTAATTTTACGCATCTTAGGTGTTTTTCATCTTTTTTCCTTATTCTAGTCTCCTGAAGACAGCACACATCAACATTTAACTTTTGTAAAAAATGAAATATCTTCTTCCTTTTTTGGGGCGTATTCATACCCTGAACATTTAAAGAACAGATTTTTAGAACTTTCGTCAGACCCATCTTGTTTCCTTCAAACACTGCTAACCATTAAATTTTTTCAATTATCAAAGAATTCTTCAATGCCAAGAACTAAGGGGGATGTCAAACCCAGAGCGTAAATTCCTTCGTGAGAATCGTGTCTTAAAGTCTCCTTTTCCAAACCACAAATACTTTTATTATCCTCATCTATAGACAAACCGTCTCCTCCCCCACTTTCGGTATCTAGCTCATCTTCATCTTGCTCCTCATCACTTAATCTCACCAGTAATGGTAGTGGGGCCGTTGCACCTTGACATTCATCAATTACCTTTTGATTCTGCTCATTTAAGGAATCACTTTTAGATTCATCCTTATTTTGATCTTTGGGGGCTCTCCTCCCAAACCATTGTCTAACAAATTTATTGGCTTGTTCAGGGGATGTCAATCTAACTTTCTTCTTATTCCACCAAAAAGTGATACCCTCAGGCACCTCCCACCTATACTGAATTTTTTCCCTTCTAAGATGTGTTGTCAGAGAAGCGTATTCCCGTCTCCTACGAAGCAATCTGGCTGGTATATCTTTCAGAACCTTTAATTCCACTCCCTCAAAGGAAAAAGGTGTTTCACTATGCTTGCGTAGAAAAGAGTCCCGGGTTTGCTTTCTCACAAAATGAACTGCAACATCCCTTGGGAGACCCTTTTGTTTCGCCACAACAGAGTTAATTCGATACAATTTATCGATTTCGTAGTTGAAATTTGCACTTTCTTTTTCTAAGAAGGTCGCGATCTTTGGAATAATTTTATCTATCAAATTTTCATTTTTTTCCTCGGCCAATCCACGTATCTTAATTACCCTCTCTCTCATTCTCAATTCCCAGACGGCCTTTTCATCCTGATCTGCTTCTCTTTTTAATTCTATTTTTGCCATATCAGACTCAATTTTGTCATTTCTAAATTCCAATATTTCAACATTTTTCTTTGTAATCTGCATTTCCTCCATTAATTTATCCACTGATTGGTTAATTTGTCTCAAATCTTCCCGGATCTCATGTTTTATCTCCTTCTTAAAATCACTAAATTGTTTTGTAAAATTCAAAGCTAACAAATCTATTTTTTCCAAGATAATTTGATTTATGTCCGGGACTTTACTTTTTTCCATTGAAGGCCTTCTTTGGGATTGAGATTGAGGCTGAGAGCTTGTTTTCTGGGAATGAGATCTAGAAGTCATTCTATCTCCCTTTTCCTGTTGCATCTTTTTTTTTCCCTCCCCCTTTTTTTCTTTTTCTTTTTTCCTCTTACACCAGCCTCAGAACACCAGTCTAAAAAACCCAATATCCACCTAAAGATTACTCAAATTAAGTACAATCAATAATACATATTCATGGGAGAAAAATTAAGCAAGAAAGGAAGAGCCCCCTTCACAAGCACTATAACAATTCTCACCTGAGTACACCCTTTATATCCCAGTTGAAAATACCACATATAACAGAACCTTCCACGGATTAAACTATCAATTTACTCACACCCCACCTTAATCAATAGTCTTTCATGCTATTTCCGACGCCAATATTCCCCTCAGGTCCTTCCAGTCTTGTCTTTCTTTGTACAATTCGTAGCTCTATAGTTTCTATAGCCCAGTCTTGTCTTTCGTCGCTCTATATTTTCCTATATACTTCCGGTGGCTGTTCTATCCCCTTTTCCGTTGTTTCTTATAATCTTCCCTCTGTAGACTGTCTTTCCTGGGTCAACTCATTGATTTAGTTCTTGGACACACTCTAGCCACCTTCTTCCCCTCTTGTCTGTCCCAGAGACCTAAGTCCTTTCTCGCGAGGCTTACTGCGTTGTCTCGGCGCTATCCTACCCCTCCCGCAAACCGGGGAAGAGAAAAAAGATAAGAAAAACAAACGACTCCTCCTTCTCTCCACAATCAAAGCCGCAATCTCAGAGTCTCTTCAAGGTCGCTGCTAACTCCAGACGATTCAAGGTCACAGATGTGGATTTATAAGGTAAACATCATTCAAGGCTGTTTAAGAACAAGGCAGACTATCTAGATTAGTGACTTTAAGTTCAATTAGATTAATATATAGTCTTGATTTAACACAGTGCAGCATCTCCCAAAATTAAGTTCTTCTTTAAACAGTGGGGTAAAACGAATAAGACTTGTAAAAAAAGAAAATATCTCTAAATCCCACCAAAGAAGCATATGCTCAGATAATTATTAGTATTGTTGCTATTAAGGCAGTTTCAGTCTCTCAATTATTAAACACGCAGAGGCGAAGCGAAAACAAAAGTACAAACTCCTTTGGTAATGTCCATATCGTGTCTTAAATTCTCTTCCGAAATGTTAAACTTCAGTTATAAAGTATGTCTCACAGCAGCAGCTCACCTTTAAGCCTTACAAGATCATGATTCAATAAATTAAAAAGAACTGGCGGCACCCCTGGGTGAATCTTCACTGTCAGTTCCAGGGCTGTGGATTGCTCTTCGGTCCCCACCAACTATGCCTTGGCTCCTCCGAGTTGCGATTGCCAACTCAACCTCAGCTCTAGTCGGAATTTAGACCTCCGTCGAGCCCCCTCTGGCCCCCCTATACCTAGGGGGTAAACTCTGGTGTTCAAAAATAACTTCCTGAACACCAAGTCTCCCAGAAGACGAGTCCGACCACGGAGAACTCCCGCGGACGGTCCCTTCAGGGTGCCATAAACCAGCCGGAAGTCTCATACGTATTATTTTTCTGTGTGTCCACACGACGTCACTCAGAACCCCGACAGAACCCCGACAGAATGCGGCAAGAACCGAGATCTTTTGTATTTCGGTTTCTTCAGGAAGTACAAGTGCGGGACGGGAATCATTTCGATTTTACTGTAAGGATCTTATCAGTTTGAAAAGACAATATGTATTGGGGAGCATTTCCCCGCCCCCGCCTGCGCTCCAAGGAGGACCTGAGGAGGTCCTCCTTGGAGCTTGGGCCCTGCACGGGGCCTGAGCTCTGAGCAGAACGTCCTCGGAGAGGCGCCTCTCTGAGGACGTCCTCCTTGGAGCTCAGGCCCCGCGCAGGTTCCGAGCTCCAAGGAGGACCTCCTCAGAGAGGCGCCTCTCCGAGGACGTCCTCCTTGGAGCTCTGGCCCCGCGCAGGGTCCGAGCTCCAAGGAGGACCTCCTCAGAGAGGTGCCTTTCCGAGGACGTTCTGCTCGGAGCTCAGGCCCCGCGCAGGGTCCGAGCTCCAAGGAGGGCATGCTCAGAGAGGAGCCTCTCTGAGGACGTTCTGCTTGGAGCTCAGGGTCCGAGCTCCGAGGAGGACCTCCTCAGAGAGGCGCCTCTCCGAGGACGTTCTGCTCGGAGCTCAGGCCCCGCGCAGGGTCCGAGCTCCCAGGAGGACCTCCTCAGAGAGGCGCCTCTCCGAGGACGTTCTGCTCAGAGCTCAGGCCCCATGCAGGGTCCGAGCTCCAAGGAGGACCTCCTCAGAGAGGCACCTCTCCAAGGACGTTCTGCTCGGAGCTTAGGCCCCGCGCATTGTCCGAGCTCCAAGGAGGACCTCCTCAGAGAGGCACCTCTCCAAGGACGTTCTGCTCGGAGCTTAGGCCCCGCGCATTGTCCGAGCTCCAAGGAGGACCTCCTCAGAGAGGCGCCTCTCCGAGGACGTTCTGCTCGGAGCTCAGGACATGCGCAGGGTCCGAGCTCCGAGGAGGACCTCCTCAGAGAGGCGCCTCTCCGAGGACGTTCTGCTCGGAGCTCAGGCCCCGCGCAGGGTCCGAGCTCCGAGGAGGACCTCCTCAGAGAGGCACCTCTCCGAGGACGTTCTGCTCGGAGCTCAGGCCCCGCGCAGGGTCCGAGCTCCAAGGAGGACGTCCTCAGAGAGGCGCCTCTCCGAGGACATTCTGCTCGGAGCTCAGGCCCCGCACAGGGTCCGAGCTCCGAGGAGGACTTCCTCAGAGAGGCGCCTCTCCAAGGACGTTCTGCTCGGAGCTTAGGCCCCATGCAGGGTCCGAGCTCCGAGGAGGACGTCCTCAAAGAGGAGCCTCTCCGAGGACGTTCTGCTCGGAGTTCAGGCCCCGCGTAGGGTCCGAGCTCCGAGGAGGACGTCCTCAGAGAGGCGCCTCTCTGAGGACGTTCTGCTCGGAGCTCAGGCCCCACGCAGGGTCCGAGCTCCGAGGAGGACATTCTCCTTGGAGCGCGGACCCTGTGCCGGCTTGGGAAGGGGTTTGGGGGACAGCCGGCTTGGGAAGGGGTGTGTTTGACAGCCGCGGCAAGTGACAGCCGCAGCTGTACTGAGCATGTGCAGGGCATCATTGCTTGGTTATGTCCGGGATTTTCTCACTTGTGTGCGAACAGCAAATATGGTTCCCGGGAGCGCTTCATCGCGCTTTCCTTAATTGCGCAATGATGCTAGTTGCGTCTGATAGCCATTTACGTATTGGGTGGTTTCTTTCGGTTTATTCCTGGATTTATTCTTATTTCACTTTCTTATCGCTTTGTGGCCCGCGTGTGAGAAGGTCCAATGGCTTGTATGATTCTAACTTTTGTGCTCAGTTGTATATGTCTTTGCATTTTAGGATCTTTTCTAATTCTTTCATAACTGCCCTCCCCATTCTTAGTCTTCTTCTGATTTCCTGGCTGCAGTCCTCATTCCAATCATTTCTCTTACACACTAATCACTTTGCTTTGAGTTAGGCTGGTTAATATTATACTGTCTAACACATAAACATTCTTGCTGTATATCAGGGGCCCTCAAACTTTTTGAGCCGGGGGCCGGTTCTCTGTCCCCCAGTTCATTGGAGAGCAAAAGTAAAAAAAAAAAATGGCAGCCAGAGGTGCGCATGCGCGCATGCGCACGCACCCCCTCCCTTTCTCTTCCCATCATGCCCCACAACTGGGGGTAGGGCTTTGCGGGCGACAAAGAGACAGGTTGTTCGCGCGCAGCGCCGGACACCATTTTGTGTTCCAAAAATGGTGCCTGGAGTCGTGCACATGCACCCGGCATTGCGCGCACATACGCATGACTCTGGGTGCCATTTTGGAACACAAAATGGCAGCTCTTGTCACGTGCGCATGCGCACTACTCCAGCACCGTTTGGTGTTCCAAGATGGTGCCCAGAGTTGTGCGCATGCGCGCGCAAAGCCAGCCGCCATTTTGGAACACAGAATGGCACCACGTGTGCGCGGTGGCGGCAGCGATGGCAGGACCAGCCATGGGCTGGTTGAAAGACCTCGAAGGGCTGGGGCCAGCCCGCAGGCCATAGTTTGGGGACCCCTGCTCTATACTTTAAACAGACATACCTATTCCATTACTATTCAGGCTTCAGGGACTTAAATTTCACAAAATATAACACCACATCAGCACTAATTCTCTAGGAAGTTGTGTTACTAGTGTTGGATTAAGATTTGATTGCTTGTCCAATTTGCTTTAGTCTGCAAAATGAGAAGAGGCACCAACTTGTCATTGTTTTAGGAGTTGCACGGCTCAAAAGCTCCACTTCAATCTTGCCCAAGCTGGTAGGAACAAAAGGCTGCTGCTGGTATGATAAGGAGTTATATCTAGATTACTCATGACTTGAATTGTTCACATGACTGAGCATGAAGAGGAAGGGACAACAACTCTACTAAGGTCATGTGAGATGGATTCTTATGTGGCTTTAAGGAAGGGGCTATGCATATGGGCAGTTCTGGGTCGCTCCTGCTGGCAGCAGATCAGGACTGCAGCAACCCACACCGTGGCCTTGATCCTTTTGCTGCTCCTAAAAGAGCGCCAAAATGATGCTCCTTTTAGGGGTGGCAAAAGGCCACCCTAGGAACCAGCGCTGCAGCTCTTCCTCATCCTTTTGGCGCAGCGTGTCTACACAGACTGGGAGGGCGTCCTGACGCCACACACCATGCAAACAGGTGCACAGCATCAGGGTGGGGTTGGGGTGGCCAGCGTGCAATTGCCCCACCCCAACTCCACCACCAGGCCGGCCCTTTAGGCCAGTCTGCAACGCCCCTAAGTAATCCCATCTCAGTTCTCCATCTGGGAACAGAATGGCTTTCCCCAATGGATTAATTCCAGCTGGTCCTCATCATCTATCAAGAGAGACAAGAAGGGATTACTGTGGTCAGGGATGATGGGAGTTGTAGCTCTTCACCTCTGGCTCTAACTCTCCACCTTGTTATGCAGCAGAGCTGACCAGCTTTGATCAGTGGTTGATGCTTCTTTCCCAAGCAGCAGAGTTTCCGAGAATAGGCTGAAGACCCTGACAAACTCTCCAAGCCTTCTCTCTCTTCTTCCTGAGATGTCTCCAAACTTCTCCAGGATTCTTCTGGTTCTTGTATCTTCCCTCAAGGCACCAGACAACTCAGTAGTCTTATATAAAAGATCTACTTTATTCTACTATATACATAAATACTATATGCCCTACAAATCACAATCTCTACACTTCACAATATCTCCAAAACTACTCCACAATACACCAAACTACTCCACAATGTACATTAGCAAACATTGCAATTTATAGCCATTGTTAGACACCACCCACCAGTCAGTTTCCACCCAGTGGGTGTGTACATACATCTTGATTGGTCCACATAGATCATCCCATACCTAAGACCAGGGGTAGGCAACCTTTCCCCTTTAAGGGCCGAGGGACTTCAGCTCCCAGAATCCCAGGAGCTATTGGCCAACATGGGACTATTGGCCAACATGGCTGAGGCTTCTGGGAGCTGAAGTCCCTCGGCCCTTAAAGGGGAAAGGTTGCCTACCCCTGCCTAAGACCAACCCAAGTGTTTCATCACTTTACCTTGACGACTTAATGAGTCTCAGGTGTTTGCAATCTATCACAGGTGTTCTCAATATACCTTCTATAACTTTGTCCTTGGCTCTCAAGGCTTCTTAATTATATTATCTTTTTCACCTGTGTATCTTCCTGATTGCTCCTGCTTAGTCACTTTGACATTCACATACATATTTTTATTTCTATTACTGTATATCCCATGTTGCTTTTTCCTTAACATTACTGTGGTCAGCAGACACAAGTTAGCCCCTACAAAGTCCAGGCAATATACCAGCTGAGGAATCAAGACAGATAAATGGACTCTTGGTTTAACTATGTAGGGCTTATTGCAATATTGTTTTCTTATCCCCAGCAAACACCATTGGAACCCAGCCATCATCATAAATAACTAATACCTGCTGTTGTGTCATCTTCACCTGAGATTAAAGGTAAGGTTTTTAAATCACAGGAAGCCCTGGAGCTCAATCTTTAATTTTAGAAATTAAATACTGCTTTACTTCAGGGTTATCAAGCTGTCCAGCCTAACCTAATTTTCCCAATTCCTATTTCTTCTCTTTTGGTATCCTCAGAATAAGGAACATATTACACAGGCGCTGTTATTTCAAGGGAACAACAAAATGAAGTTTAAATCTGAAAAGAGTGAAATAAAAGAGAACCACAACAAAGGAGACAGGCAAAGGAATTCCTAGGAGATCCTTGCTTGAATAAAGAGTATATCTACCAATGAACTCTCCTTCCCAGGAGGACTAACAACTTCTGGGAAGTTATTGTCATCATTCACTCCAATTTATTGAAAAACTCCAGATAATAATACCTGTAGAGGGTTGTTGTTTTTTCAGAGTGTGAAATCTCACTTTAAAACACACCAACTATGAGATCACACATGAAGATGAATGACAGGAAGGCTTGTGCAATTGAGCCAATTCAATTTTTTGTCCTTCTTTCTTGTCATCAGTAATCAATCTGGATTGAGAATGTTTGGTGAAACAGCTTTGTTCAGGATGAATGCATGTATTTATAGGAGGAAATGTTGTCTTGAAGAGAAGCATGGGTTCAGGACACATTTTGTGTAACCTATCCAATATTTTAGAAATGAAAAACAGAGCACATGTGGTCAAGATACATCAAAGTGTACTTAAAGGCCTGAGGTCCAGGAACAAGAGACATCACTGAAACTTGGTTTAATGAATCTCATCATTTAAATGTAAAAATAGAAGGGTACAGCCTATTCAAAAGAAATAGGCCAAACAGAAAAATAGGAGGGTAGCATTATATATCAAGGATGTGTACACCTTTGAGAAGATTCATGGTTTAATACAATGAAGCAGGCAGAGAGCAGCTGGGTAAAAAATAAAGGGAAGAGAAACTACAGTGGCATCACTGTGGGCATTTATTATAGACCACGCACCCCAAAGCCTGACTGATGACTTAGATGATGCCTTCCTGGATGAAATGACCAAGCATTAAAAAAGGAAAAATATAGCAATAATTTGAGACTTCAGCCAATCTAATATTTCTTGAAAGTCAAACTGCCAAAATGTAAGGCCCAACAAATGCTTCACTTACCTTGCAGACAATTTCGTTGCCCAGAAGGTGGAGGAGGCAACAAGGGGATTCCCAATATTTGATTTAGTCCTCTCCAACTGGTATGTACTGATCAACAGAGAAGTTGTAATGGGAATGACCATGTTCTTCTGAAATTTGTTATACAGAAGAAATGGGAAGGTTTAGAGAAATACTGGACATGATATTATGGACACAGATGCTCAAAGAGTGGGGAGTTCACATTGTATGAGAGTTTCTTCAAAGTGAGCTACTGAAGGCCCAATTGCAAGCAATTCCAGTGAGGAAGAAAAGTGGGAAATTTCTAAATGAACCAGGATGGGTGTATAAAATCTCAGCTCATCTGAAAGCTGAGATTGAAAAGAGACATATACAAGAAAGGGAAGCAGAGGAAAATTGTCAGACAAACGAATAGCTGGTCCCTGTAGGGAGAAAGTCAGAATGTGCTCAGACTTGCTATAGAGGTTAAAAATAATAAAAGAGGAGGCTGTCATTTAGAGCAAGAGAAGAAGAACAAGGAAATGGCAGAGCCACCACATAGAGAACATGACAAGAGACAAAAAAAAAGGATGAATTGTTTAATACCTTCTTTGCCTCGATCTACTTACAATAATGTTCTAATTGGTGAAAACAGAATAAATTATGTGATAAGAGGAGTACAATTCAGTAGACGCACAGGTAGTAATGGAATACCTAACTACTTCAAATGCATTCTAGTCTCCAGGGCCAGGTGAACTACATCCAAGAGTAAAAAAGGAATCAGTAGATGTAATCTCAGAGTCACTGTCAATAATCCTTGAGGATTTCTGGATGACAGGAGAGTTCCCAGCAGATTGGAAGATGGCAAATATTGTCCCCCATCTTCAAAAAGGGTTTTTAAAAGCATTCAAGCAATCACTGATCAGTCAGCTTGACCCTGATACCAGGAAAGGATCTAGAACAGTTAATTAAACAATCAGTCTGTGATGACTTAAAAAGGAATGCTGTGATTACTAAAAACCTGCATGGATTTCTCAAAAACAAGTCATAGGACATTATCACACGGGGGCAAATCTGCTGGTTAATCCACACAAAACCCAAACAGAAACTGGATTAGTGCCCCGTGTTTTCACATGACGTCACACAGAAACTGGACAGAAACTGGACAGAAACTGGTGTTAACCGCGATCTTTTGAAATTCGGTTCTTTGGAGGAAATGCAAATGCGCAATTAAGGTAATTTCGAATTTACTGTAATGTGATCACCAAATGCGCATTTGGGAGCATTTCCCTGCTGTTGCCATGGTTCCAGCGAGCATTCCTCTATCTACGCATGTGCAAGAGGCTCATTTCTAGTAGTTACGGGCTTTTTTCGCTTGTGTGTGGACGTTTAATGCGATTACTGTAAATTCGCAATTAAGGTAATGACGTTTGCGGAATTATTGTTTATTTCCCGTTTATTTTCTGAATGCCTCATTTCCACTTTATTTTCACTTTCTGGCCCACGTGTGATAACGTCCATAAGCTTGTATACTTTTTTTACAGAATTGGAGACTTGATAGATCAGGGGAATACTATCAAGTTGGTATATCTTGACTTCAGTATGGCTTTTGAGAACAACTTCCATGATACCCTAGCCTTGTAAAAAGAAAAAAGGCAGGCACATCTCCACCATGACTAGCCCCAGAGGCATTCCTCCATTCCATCTACCACTACCATGGCCCTGGAGAGAAAAAAGAACCAGTAGTACCTACTAGATTTAATCCCCTTCCCCACTGCCATTCTCTTCTCCTTTTGTGCCATGTCTTTTTGGATTGTAAGACTGATGGCAGGGAACTATCAAATTAACAATCTGTAAACTGCTCTGAGCACCTTTGTGGCTAAAGAGCAGGGTATAAATACTCTAAATAAATGATATTCTTCCAGACAAGCTGATAAAAAGTGACAGTGCTATAGTTAGGCAGATTTGTAACTGGTTCACAGACCAAATCCAAAAAAAATACTTGTCAATGGTTGCTCTTCCTCTTGGAGAGAAGTTACAGGCCACAGGGTTCTATCTTGAGGCTGTTGTTGAACATGTTTATAGATGAATGAATGATGGAATAGAAAGCATGTTTATCAAATTTGCAGATGACACCAAATTGGGAATGGTAGCTAATGCCCAGGAGAACAAGAGCAAAATTCAAAATGACTTTGATAGACTGGATAACTGGGCCCAAACTAGCAAAATCAATTTCAACAAGGACCAATGTAAGGTACTACATTTATGCAGGAGAAATGAAATACACAAATATATGATAGACACCTGGCTTGGAAACAGTAGTCATGAGAAGGATCTAGGAGTCTTAATGGACTACAACCTAAACATGGTAGCCAAAAAAGCCAGTGCAATTCCAGACAGAATCTACAGGAGCGTCCAGATTGAGGAAAGTTGTAATACTACTCTACATTGTTTTGGTTGGTCTTCACTTGGAGCAGTGCTTCTAGTTTAAGGCACCACAGCTCAAGAAAGATACAGAAAATCTGAAATATGCTCAGAGGAGGGCAACCAAAATGGTAAAAGATCTAGAAGTAAAGCCCTATAAGGGAAGATTCATGAAACTGTGTATGTTTAGGTTTAAAAGAGAAGCTTAAGAAGTAAAATTATAATCATGTTTAAATATCTAAAAGGACATTGTATAAAAAATGAAGTGAGCTTGTTTTCCACTGCTCCAGAGACTAGCCAATGGATTCAAATTACAAAATAATTCCACCTAAACATTAGAAAGAACATCTTGACTATGGAGATACTTATCCCCAATGGGATGCAGTTGTTTTTCAGATTAATTGCTGATATTATCACATTTAAATCGCCGCCACTGCCGCCAAGCAACTGCAACCCGGGTCATCTAGCACTTTTCAAAAACGGCAATCTTCCATTTTTGAAAAGTGGCTGCAGCCAGGTTGCAGTTACACAGCAGCACTGGTGACAATTTAAATGTGATAATATCAGCGAATAATCCAAAACATGGCTGTATCCCATTTGGGATAAGTTGCTTTATTTGTAATGCAATAATCTCCTATAAGCACTGTTAGAGAGTGAAATAGGCCACTTCAGAGTGTGGTGGAGTCTTCTTCTTTGGATGTCTATCTTTCTAGAATACTTTAGTTGTTTATTCCTGTTTGGCAGGGGGTTGAATTGATGGCCCATGCAGTCCATTACACCTATCAGCATTCATAAGAGCGCTACCTAGCTATGAGTACAACTTAGCTATTAATGGAACCTCCATGTTCAGTACAGCATTTCTAAAAACACCAGGTGATAAGGTAATGCCAATAGTGGATAGTTTCTGATTGTTGGGTACTACACAGTGCTGAGAGGAGAAAATATGGAAAGACTGATTGAAACTTCTTTGCATGGTTGAATTGATGGCCCAAGCAGTCCATTACAACATTACATTAATACTTCTTTGGCAAAAAAAAAAAAAAAAAACCCAAACATTTCTGCAAAATGAAATGTATTTAGCACAAAGTCCAATGTTTTTGCATAAAGAGTTGTTGCATTTGCACAAAGTACATTTCTGTACCTATTTTTTTGTACAAACAAAATTTTCAAGAAAAAAATAAGCTTTAAATGCAAATCCCCAAATCAAAAAATGAGCCAAAAATTGCAATTTCTCTCTTGTATTTCATCTATCGGGGAGGGTGGGGGATGGCAATGTTTCATTCTTGTGTACAAGAACAGAATAAGTGAAGATTTACATCCTTAGCTAGCAGCTAATCTGCAAATGTCACAAACCATTTGTTTTGACAGAAACAACTGATGAGGTGTCCAGCAACTCCATTCATGAAATTATCCTGGATCAGTTTCGATCTGTGAGTACCAATAATAATAATAATAATAATAATAATAATAATTGAAGTATTTATACCCCACTCTTCAGCCAAAGCCCATCATGGCTGGCCATCCAGGGGGGGATGCATTGAGGATGTTTGAAGGAAGTGGCTGTTAAGCCGTTTCTGAAAAAACCTTCCCTGGACCCCCTGGATATGACCAACAATAGGCCAGTCTCTATGTTACCATTCTTGAGTAAGGTAATCAAGAGAGTGGTTGTTCTTCAACTCCAAGCAGTCTTGGATGAAACCGATTTCAATAGACCCATTTCAAACTGGCTTTAGGATAGGCTTTGGAGTTGAGACTGCCATGATTGCCTTGGCCGGCGACCTGTGTCTGAGCATTGACAGGGGTAGTGTGACCCTGTTGGCGCTTCTAGACCTCTCAGCGGCTTTTGATACGATAGATCATGGCATCCTCTTGGATCGCCTGAGTGGGTTAGGAGTCAGAGGCACTGTGCTCTAGTGGCTCTGTTCCTTTCTCTCGGGCAGATCCCAGAGGGTGCTGCTCGGGGACAGTCGCTCCAGTAAAAAGGAGCTCACCTGAAGCATCCCTCAAGGCGCCATTCTGTCCCCGATGCTGTTCAACATCTATATGAAGCCGCTGGGTGAGATCATTCGGAGTCATGGAGCTAGGTATTATCAGTACGCTGACGACACCCAGATCTATTTCTCCATGTCTTCATTGTCAGACTCAACTCCCTATGACATCTCCCCTCTCAATGAATGTCTTAAGGCAGTAATGGGCTGGATGAGGAAAAACAGATTGAGGGTGAATCCAGATAAAACGGAGGTGCTCAAAGTAGTGGCCCCAAAACCAGGAATTGGATTGCAACCTCCAGTCCTGAACGGGGTCTCACACTCTGTAAAGGACTGTGTTTGCAGTCTGGGGGTGTTCCTTGACTTGTCGCTCCTGATGACTAATCAGGTAAATGCGACAGTCAGGAGCTCCTGTTATCAGCTTCAGATGATATGCCAGTTGCGCCCTTTTCTGTAAGTAAGGGATCTTGAGACTGTTGTGCATGCGCTGGTAACCTCTAGTCTGGATTTCTGCAATGCGCCCTACATGGGGCTACCCTCGTGCTTGGTCTGGAAACTTTAGTTAGTACAAAACATGGCAGCCAGAGTGATTTCAGGAACGTCTAGGAGGGACCATATAACTACAGTATTAAAGTCCCTCCACTCGCTGCCTATGAGTTTCCGGGCCCAGTATAAGGTGTTGGTTATTACCATAGCTTTAAAGCCCTAAATGGCTTGGGTCCAACCTATCTTCGGGACCGCTTCCTCCCATACAATCCTTCCCATGCACCCCGGTCCTCTCGGAGGAACTTGCTCCAGCCATTAAAATCTAGGCTCTCTGCAACCTCCCAGAGGGCATTCTCGGTAATTGCCCCCAGATTATGGAATGGCCTGTTGGATGAGATCCGTCTGATTACAATGCTAAGCAGCTTCAAAAAGACGGATCTCTTCTGGCAGGCCTTTCCAGAATAGATTTCCTGGCCTGAGGAACCCCCATTATTCCACCTCTTCCCAATTCGGATGCTGTCTCTCTGCTTGCTTTATTATATTATTGTTGTCTGTGAGCTGATTTTATGGTATGTCATCTTAACTAAGATGTTTTAACAGTCTTTGGTTTAATACTTTTTTAAGGGGTGGGTGGGTTTGGGGGCTTGTGGATTTACATTGTATGTAATCTTAAATCTTGTTAGCCACCTTGATTGTACTCAGAGGGGCAGGGTACAAATAAATTTTACTATTATTATTATTATTATTATTATTATTATTATTATTATTTTGTAATGGACATCTGGAGAAAATATCTCAGGTGCATATCAGTGGTACCTAATGAAGAGGAAAGATCAGAAAGTAACCATAAAGTCTAAGTAAGATCTAGTTGTGCTGAAAGTATTCTGACATAATGGTTTGGCTGTTTGACTAAGAACAGCAGTAGAAATGCAAAACTTGTGGGTATGGTGATGAGGTGATAGATTCAATGGTAGCTAGGGACAACAGAAGGAGGAAAGATGCTGGAGAAATTCATATTCTGAACCAAACCTGAGCTGTGGCTTTTGGCTTGGCACACATCAACCCCCAAGAATGAATAGGTTAATTCACATTGTTGGTTAGTGACTCCCATGCCACTAGGGTGGTGAATCTACTCAATTTTATAACTTTAAAGAAATGGCCAAGGTATCTATTTTAAGGAGGTTTAGCTCTTTGGACAGTGCTACAGACTTGATGATGCCAAGAAGGTGTGACCATACTCTTGATGTCTTCAGGTCTCAAATAAGGCTAAGAGAGTAAGACTTGTCCAAGGTCACCCAGTGGGTTTCCATGCCTGAGCAGGGATTCGAACTCTGGTCTATCAGGACCCTAGTCCAGCATCCAAAATTACTGGATGTTATAAAATGCTGGATCGCTGCCACTAAATGCCGAGAAAAATCATGATCATACTGGAACAAATTTTGCAAAGAAAGATGGGTTTTCTATACAGTGATGCTCAAGAAAGGGAACATCATCATCTATCCATTATTTTTATTGCATTTTCAGACAAAGCAGCATGCTTCCTATTAGAATAAGTTTGCTTTCAGCTTGTCCTTGTTAAAAACCATTTATTTATTGAAATGCTAATACTAAAGACATCTTTCCAAAGAGCAAAACAACTGATTTTTCCTGTATTATATGAATGAAAAAGACATTGTATTGTGGCGTGAGGTAGAAACAGCAATGTATTTAATTTCTAATTGACAAGTGTTGCTCAACGGTGCAATGCGGTGCTCCCTGTCTATTCCTCATCAGTTTGTTTTCTAATGGTGCATTATATTCCAGGTAAACTGCAATTTAAATAAAGAAAATTCCAGTAGAAATGTACAGGAACACAGCAGGTTTATGTGTTATCAAAATGCTTTGGTAATACAGTTTTTAGTGTTATTCCTGGAGAAACAGAATCTTATGGTGCACTTAATATGTAACTGTGCATACACTCCTTCCCAAACCTCGTGCCCTCCATATATGTTGTATTTCAATCCCACCACTCCCAGGGTTGGGGATGGTGGGAGTTGTAGTCAGAACATCTGGAGAGTACCTGTTTGGGAAAGGCTGGTGTACACAGTCATAAGGAGTATACACAAACACATTTGTGTGAGCTGGTTATTCATTTTTGTTTTCGGTGTATACCAAATGACAAAGTTAATTTGCTTGGAAGAGAATCAGAGCAGAGTTCAAATTCAAGGTTTCTTTACCTATGTAGTTTACATGGATTAAACATAAGCTAGCATTCTTTACTATTGATCAGTTGTTAATAGCCTTGATGATGTTGATAGCCTTGTACTTTGTTGTAGTAAGGTTGATGGGAGACAAAAGTAGTAGAGATCTATCTACTGATGATGATGATGATAATAATAATAATAATAATAATAATAATAATAAAAAAAATTATTTGTATCCCGCCCTTTGGGAAACCCAATCTGGGCGGCTCACAACAGTAAAATCATACATAAAGTCAAAAGCATTTCCCTCCCCCCCTTAAAACAGTATTAAATCAATAAAATTTAAAATCACAATCAGAAAACTTAAAACATAACATTGGCCCATAGCAATATTCTTCATTCCATCAGTAGATAGGGCCACAAAAAGAACATTGGGGTGGGAGTACCCGAGGCCGGGATAATTAGTCTGGAAAGGCCTGCCAGAAGAGATCCATCTTGACAACCCTTTTGAAGCTGTCTAACGATGTTAATTGATGGATCTCATCCGGCAGGTCGTTCCAGAGTCTGGGGCGACAACTGAAAAAGCCCTCTGGGAGGTAGCCACAAGCCTCGATTTTTGAGGTTGCAGCAAGTTCCTCCCAGAGGACCAGAGTGCGTGGGGAGGATTGTATGGGAGAAGGCGGTCCCTGAGATAGTTGGACCCAAGCCATTTAGGACTTTAAAGGTAATAACCAACACCTTGTACTGGGCCTGGAAGCTGATAGGCAGCCAGTGGAGGGACCTCAAGATCGGAGTAATGTGGTCCCTCCTAGTTGTTCCTGAAATATGTCTGGCTGCCATATTTTCTACCAGCTGTAATTTCAGAACCAAGCACAAGGGTAGCCCCATGTAGAGCGCATTACAGAAATCGAGACGTGAGGGTACCAGCACGTGCACAACAATCTCAAGATCCCTTACTTCCAGAAAAGGGCGCAGCTGGCATATCAGCTGAAGCTGATAACAGGAGCTCCTGACTGTCGCATTTACCTGATTTGTCATCAGGAGCGACAAGTCAAGGAGTACCCCCAGACTGCGAACACAGTCCCTGGAGGAGAGTGTGACCCCATCCAGGACTGGAGGTTGCAACCCAATTCTAGGTTTCGGGGCCACTACCATGAGCACCTCCGTCTTGTCCGGATTCAGTTTCAATCTGTTTTTCCTCATCCAGCCCATTACCGCCCGAAGACATTCATTGAGAGGAGAGATGCCATTGGAATTCAAGGCCGATGAACGAGACACGGAGAAATAGATTTGGTTGTCATCAGCATACTGATAACACCCAGCACCAGCACCATAACCCCGTATAATCTCACCCAGCGGCTTCATATAGATGCTAAATAACATTGGGGACAAGATAGCTCCCTGAGTAGGTATATCACAGTTGTTCTTTCCCTCCACCATTCATATGGTTACCTGCTCATCTTGGTTTTAAGCAGCATCTTTCTTGGCAAGTTTCTTCAGAGTGGGTTACCATTGCTATCCCCTGAGGCTGAGAGTGTGGCTTGCCAAAGGTCAACCTGGCCAATCTGGGATTTGAACCCTTGTCTCCAGAGTCATAATCCAATGCTCAAACCACTATACCACACTGGATCCTCTAATAATATAGTTCAAAACAACTAAATTAGCTGTTAATATTAAAACAGCAGTAATAGAACATTACAAAATTATTATTTTTAAAACAATTATAAGGCTAAAATACATCACATGCACATCCTTAATAAAATGGCATTCAGACAGGTTTGTATAGGGAGATATGGGTCGAAAACATACCACAGAAATAATCCAGTTTGAGAGCACTTTAACCGCTCTGGCTCAATGTTAGGGAATTCTGGGAACTGTAGTTTTGTGATACATTTAGTCGTCTCTGTTAGTGAGCTCTAGTGCCACAATAAACTACAATACCTAGGATCCCCTAGCACTGAGCCAGGGCATTTAAAGAGGTTTCAAAGTAAATTATTTCTGTAGTGTGTTTTGGACTAATGGCTTTCAGACAGTAGGAACTCCCAAGCTGTAGAAGGGTTTACAGGTCATGATTTGCATTTTGAACTATGCTTTATTAAGAGCTTAGCACTATCTACTCCAAAAGTCTTCTCTAGCTCTGAAAATAAAACAAGGCTCTTTTCATATATGAGGGAGTATTGTAAAGTAATAATTATCACCCGGAGGTTATTATGGTATATTGATGAAATTTTGTCAGTGTCATCATCATCAAGTGACTTTTTCTTTTCCCAAGAATGAAAAATCCGTTGTGGGGTCACCAATTTGACAACACAGATGACGCCATTCATGAAGTGGAAGAGTGGTTTAAGACACAATCTGCAGGCTTCTACAATAACGGTATTTGGAGGGTAAAGAAACACTGGGGAAAATGTGTAAATCTGGATGGTGACTACATAGAGATAAGTAAAAGGTAAAGGTATCCCCCATTGACAAGGTTGTCAAGTTGTGTCTGACCATAGGGGGTGGTGCTCATAAGTAAACAACTACAAATCAAAACAAACTTTCTGTCAATATTTTTTAAAGGTGATAATTAAAACTATGATACACACACACACACGCACACGCACACACACTGTAAGAGCAACATTCAGCAGCCCAGGCCTTCAAAGGCAGCTGCAGTTGGATTTGGAAGGATTTCAGAAAGTTCAGCCCCTTCCTTACTGAAGGATGAAGATGCTTTGTGACTCTTTTTTGTGACATCTCCCCTTCTATTGATTACATTCTGGACTGATTTCCATTCCATAATATACAATTATTCCGCTGTGTTGTTGAACTCCTTTGAATTCCTCCATTGCATTAGTCACACAGTGCTAGTCTGCACTCCATCTCTTTATGCTGAGGCATTCAGGATTCTTTGTCATCTGTCAGTTACCTTGTATCTCTTTGCAGGTCACTTTTATCGCTATTTGATCTCCTGGTCTCCCAACTCATGAACCATGGTAAAGTCCAAACAGGCAGAATTAGGATTAACACTACTTAAGCACTCTTAAGTATTGGAGTTTCAGTGTTGTAATATGGAAGAATAAGCAGCCTCTGTTATTGTTTCAGGCTCTGTTATTCTTTCAGGCCAATTGTCTAGAGAGGTGGTAAGATTTCCTTCTCTGGATGTCTTCAGAAAGAGGCTGGACAGCTGCTTCTTTGGGATGCTCTAGCTGAAGATTCTGCATTAAGCAGCAGGTCACGGCCTCTTCCAATTCTATAATTCTGTGTCAAAGACAATTGCTTCGAGAGAGGATGGGGAGAAGCAAATGCCTGCCTCATCATTTAGGTCTCACTGAGCTGAGGATATTCTATAGCAAAGTACTCTGGCAAAAATACAATTGCCAGAGTAAACACATTGTATAATTTGGATTTACATAAATGTTGACTAATTACCCAGCATTTGATTCTATGGGTTTGCTCTATTTAGGACTAACATTGGATTGAGGCCTCCCTAGGAATTAGTGACAAAAGTGAGCAAACAAGGTGAGCAAGCTGGGAAGTTTTATGTGGGACTGCTTTAACATAGAAAGAAGGGTTTGATCCTTTGTTTGTGACTGGTCTGAAGATGTTTTTCTCTTTGGTTTATTTGGGTTGTCTTTGCTTGGACTAAGTCCCCGACTCAGCCTCCAATGGTTTGGGCTTTTGTGCACAGTTACTTGCTTTCTCCTTCTTTCCTTCCTCTTTTTACATGACAACCAAATGTTGTGGTTGTGTTTTTGTTGTTATGCACTTTCAAGTTGACACCAGATTATGGTAAAAGGCTGCTCATGCGACCTTTTTGGCAAAATGTATTCAGATGAGGTTTACCATTTCCCTGCTCTTAGACTGAGGGCAAGCCATCTATCCAAGGTCACCCAATAAGTTTCCAAGGCTGAGTGGAGGATTCAAATCTTGTCCAACATTCAGATCACTACACCATAGTTGCGCTCTTTCTAAAACTGCATTCCCTCTTCAGCCTGCCTTTTAAAAAAATAAATTGAGGGCAAACCTTCAGTTGCAATGGCCAGAGCCAGATTAGTAAATTACACCTATGTTTTCACTTCTTCCAGGGGAGAAGGCAAACTTAGCCTGTTGATTCAGTCGTGGCTGCTTTGCCCACAGGTCTTTACGTCTTGCTCCCACAGCCTCCATCAGCATAGCTATGACTGTGCAATGCCCAAGACTCCAGGCTATGGTTACTGGATTACCTGCTTCAGCCTACTGGCTTGTAGTCGTGACCGTTGTCCATATGTGGGCCTCTGTTGCAAGGTTCTCTATTTCTAGTAGAACAACCCATTCCAAGGATTTTTGTGTTAGGGAGCTTGCTCCCTATGAAGAATGCAGAAAACAATAAAAAGTGTTAACTATATTAGGAACAAAAAGAAGGGTAGGACTGCTGCTTAGGAAACGTTTAGCAGGCCACCAAAACTGCTGTAGTTCAGGAGAGTGTATTTTCCAGGAGAAAATTCCAACTGGTCACTGAGCCACAAATTCCAGATTTCCCTAGGTTAAGTGGTATTAAATGGCTCTGATTGTGATGTGTGGATATGTGCTATTTTGAACTTAGTGTGCAGCTACACTGTAGAAATAATGCCATTTGACAACAGTTTAACTGCCATAGCTCCATCCTACAGAATCCTGGGATTTGTAGTTTTGAGAGGCACCAGCACTGAGACTGTCAGCACTGTCAGAGAAGGCTAATGACCTTGTAAAACTACAAATCCTGGGATTACATAGGATGGAGCTATCATGTTATCAAACTGCATTATTTCTAAGTATAGATGCACCCCAGATAGCTCAAAATAGCTGAATAGATGTTTAGAGAGCACCTGGCTGCTTCAGGAGAGGCATTGTCATATCTCCAGAGACAGATAAATTACCTCCTGAGATGCTGATACAGCATACAGACATTATTTCAGAGCTGCTGTCTGTAATCTTTGAGAATTACTGGAGCACAGGAGTGGTGCCAAAAGACTGAAGATGGTCAATGACTATCGCTACCTGTACAAAGGTGAAAGAGTAAATCTAGGTACCTACAGATCAGTCAGCTTGCTATCAATAGCAAGCAAGTCTGTTGTGCCTTATTGTATTCACACTTAGCATAAATGTAAATGCAGGCTGTAACCCATCATGTTTTATTTGAGCAAAGTCATGGAAATGAATGAATGGGAATTGCTGTAAATTAAATGTTGCTGTCTCTTCAGGCGTGAGGTGGAAGCTCTGATTTATTTCAGCAAAGGTTGAAAACAGCAGGAACAACAAAACAAAGCATTTCTTTGGTGAAGATATTTACTAGAAACTGAGAATTAAAAATGAAGGGAAAAGAAACCATCACCACAAACTGTGGCTACCGCAATTTGTGAAAGACAAAATGAGATTATTTGAAACATTCTGGGATGCTTCAAAGATTTGCAACACAATCATATGCATGTTTACCTGGAAGTAAGTGCTACTCTAGTCAAGAGGTCTTATTCCTAGGAGAGTCTGATGCATTGTAAAGTGGTTCCTGGACTGTATCTTTCAAATTGCAAGTGAGAGAATACACAGCAGCATGAGTCTTCGTATTAAAGACTTCCTCAGACATATGAAATAGATATAAAAAAAGTTTCAATCAACCCTTGTGATTAATATGCTTGCTCTATACTAACAGGGTCCCCTATGAGAAAGCATGTGAGATTGTGCAATTCAAGAACACTTTTGCCAACTCTTTTCTCTTTGTGTGAATATCAACTAACCCATTAATAACTGAAGGTCATACTGGTGCATTTTCAGAAGATGTCCCACCCAAAGTGAAGAAACATATCCATTTGTCATAGCACATGTTTTTTTCCACCTTCATATCTTGCTTTTAGTGTGCTTTGTTTTGAGATTGGTTACTGGAAGGTATGCAGTGGCTTAGTGGCTAAGATGCTAGTTCTGATGATTGGAAGATCAGAAGGTTGGCAGTTCAAGGCCCAATGATGAATGATGGGATGAGCTCCTGTCACTAGTCTTCTGCCAACCTAGCAGTTCAAAATCATGCAAATGCAAGTAGATAGATAGGTACCACTTCGGTGGGAAGGTAACAGCATTTGGTGCAGTCATGCTGGTCACATGACCACTAGATTCATCTTTGGACAACGCTGGCTCTTTGGCTTAGTAACAGAGATGAGCACCACCCACTACAGTTAGCTACGACTAGACATTCATGTCAAGGAACTACCTTTATCTTTACTAGAAGGTAAACATGAGCTTAATTTGCAAGTCTGATTGCTGAGGCACATAAATGGAGGGAAGACAGATTAATCATAGGGAATATACATTCCAGTTTATGGTTATGGTTGAACCTGAAATTTTTCTGGTACTGCATAGCTTTCTTATGCCCCAAATGTAGACTTTGTGTGATATTCCTCAAGGAGATGGAGTTAGGATGCTGGGGAAGCATTCTCTGAGTTCCCCTGCAGCTAAATTGAGACAGGTGGCAAACAGAGAATGAGCCTTGCTGCTTTCTATGGTGGCACAGGGTTTAAGGAATTTAATCTGCAAACATGGGATTTACTGAAGCAGCCTTGATGTCTGAGGTAGGAAATCTGCCAGATCAGCAATGATCCTAAAATAGATTTTAAAATTGAAAGGTCCTTTAAAAAAAAAAAAGTGGGAAGGTCTGAGCCACGAAAGCAGCAATTCTAGTGTACTTTCATAAATGCTGTTAAAGGTTAGAAATTGTTGTAAATTCAACTCGTGGCAGGAAAATTTAAACCATATTTCATAGAAACATTCATTTACTACAAAATGAAAGTAAAATGCATTAAGGCTGAATGAGGTGGAGTCTGAAGTGTATATTCAAAAGAGTTTATCTCCCTAGGACCTAACATGCAATACAGTTGCCCTTCTGTTTTTGCGGGGATCCATTCCAGACACACACACACACCCCGCAAAAATGGAAAACCGCAAATATTTAAGCCCCATAGGCTTGAATGGGAGGCACCCACAGGTGCCCATGGCCATGCACTGTGGGTGCACACCCCATTTTATCCCCCTCCATTTCCCACCCATAAACGGGCAAGGGACACAAACTTGAAGTCCGCAAAAATGGAGGGTCAACTGTATATACACTGCAATATGTAAATCTTTTGTTATGTTTGTTTGTGACTCCCCAAATCATGGGGTTCAGTGATCTCTGAAGCAGCTTTACTAATCTGTAACTAAATGTTTCATACTTGTATTTTGATATTCCAGTATAAAATTACAGATAATGTGGTCAGGTGAATGGGAGGCAATAGGTTACAATGGAATTCCAAAATTACAGAGATGGAGTAGGTAATGAGAGGAGTTTGGAGAAAGTTGCCCTGTGTGTGATCAGTGGCATTTTGCTAATCCTTTCTGATCAAGTCAAGGATACAGCAGTTCTAACAGATGCAGTGTTGCTTTTTTGAAAAGCAGGTCAGAGGGGATTCTATTTCTATCTATGAGTCGCGAAAATGCCACATTTAGGGTTTACTGGAAACATCTGACTTTGACACACTGATCTATGTGTCTGTAACATTCAGCTTTGATTACAGTGTAATTTATGTAGGGCTGTCCTGAAGCTGACTTGATGTCCATGAAGACAATTTGGTCCATGCAGAACATTCTGTATACCTTCTGACAAGGACTAGAAAACACTTTCCTGTTAAACCACTTTGCACTGGTTAGTCAACAGTCACATTTTAGAACCAGTTCCTAGTGGTTTAAAGCCTTTTGCAACTTCAGACCTTCACACTTCAAGAATGATTTCTTGCTCTCTGGTTCCACTCCCCAGTTCAAGTCCAATCAGCATGTTCTGTGACTGTCTTTGCAGTAAATAAGAACAACATAGAGTACAGACTACACATAAACCAGACAAAAGTTGTGTAAAAACTCCTTCAAATACAACACAAGAGACTATGCTGTACAGCAGTGGTTATCAAATTCTAGTCCTTCAAATATTTGGAACTTCTGCTCCCATAATTACTGAACGTTGGCTCTACTGGTTAGATGAAGCTCAACATATCTGGAGAATCAGAGTCTGAGAACCACTGCTATACAAGATGGTATTTTCCCTCCCACTCCATATACAGATATAGAAAAATCTTGAACATATTACTTGTTTAAACTACAATTGCCCTCATTTTCCTAGCCTCCATGATTACTATGGTGGCTGGGGATTCTGGGCATTGCATTCCAAACAAGTAACTTTTCTGAAATCTGAGTATAGATGAATTTAGGCATTTGTGGGCACTGTGCACATAATCTCTACCATTTCATGACAAATGTACACCAGCAGCCATCAGAAAACAATTTGCCCCATGCTTAAATGCCTATCAGGAAAAAGAAAATCAATTATTTAATGTGCACCCTTTAGAAATGATAAGAGGCACCTGTATTTTGTGATCAGGTATTAGAAAGTCAAGCACAAAATGCCACTTGAGAATAATCTCATGCTAATCCTGATTTCCTCCTAACATGGATGCTATTTCTAATTTATAAAGAAGCTAACAGTGCACTTGCTAGCAAGCCCAGAATTTTAACTCTGCATCTACTTATTGAGCCTTCATTTTTAATTTACATAAAGGCTGTTATCACATCAGAGTTGATCCAGAATTAGTTGCATGGAGATATGGTACCAAATGAGTGCAGACTGAATGTATTTAAGATTCATTTAAATGTATTAACATGGGTTACTTTCATTTTTATTTCTGGTATGTGATTTCTTTACTCCATTTAGTGATAACGGATTAATGATGGAAATTAATAGAATATGGTTGTGAAAAAGAAGTCAGCACAGTCCAATATCCAGTCTAACACTGGTACAGCAAAAAGCTCCACAGGTGTAGTTCCATAGATTTGAGCCCAGGCACAGAGAGGAAGGAAGGAGACTCCCTCCCTCCCAGTCACAGTGCAACAGGAGATTGCTCCATCTGGTGCTCTTGAAGACCCAGATAGGAGCTTCCAGCAACCCCATGGGTCAACAGTGCCCACCTGGAGTAATGGAAAGCAAAAGCAGTGCCTTGCAGTCCAGCTGGCAGGCATGCCCAGTCCATTGCCATTAAACAAATAAATGCCAAGAACTGCTTGCACAAAGAGGTATGGTATGCCTCTTTGTGCAATCTCAGAAACCCCAGGTTCAGAGTCTTTTCATTACAGATCCATTGTCTGCTGGGAAAACCCCTGATCCTAGGTGGTTTTCATTTGCATTTTGCTGGGTCTTGATTTTGGTGTTTTTCAGGACAGGTAGCAAAATAGCAATAGGATTTAGGCCATGATCACAATAATCCTTTGAATGGCACTGTAAAGTAGATGATCATTTATATTCCTTTACTTCCAAAGCAGAGGAGAGGGTCTGAGACTGACCAATAGTGTCTTTCCAAATGCAAAGATCTCTTAAATCTTTCAAATGAAACTTCTAGATCAGAGATGGGAAACAAGTAACCCTTCAATTGTGGCTCAACAGCAAATTCCAACAGCACTATCCATCAGAACTAATCACATCTGGAGGGCCATATGATTTACACCCCTATTCTAACTGGAGAAGTCTTGTGCTACTAATAAAAAAAAAATCATTGGTTATTCAGTGGTTTCCTTATTAGCAGGTTTGTGTGATAACAAAAAAGATTGACAAGACAGTGATAAAATATGTGATAGCAAAGGAAGATGACATCATCTGGACCAGTGCTACTCAAAGTGGTGGTGTATGAACCAGTGTAGGTCTATAAGCCATCAGATGTTAGTCCAGGAAAAACTAGAGCTTCAGAGTGACTCGTTACACATAACTCATCAGCAATAACTAGCTACAAAAACCAATTGTGTTTTGAATAACTCAGTTACATTACAATTACAACCTGGTGAAAGATAACATCATTCTTTTAAAGATGTAACTATAACTTTGCAATTAATCTTGTAGTTAATGTGGATGTGGCTTCTCTAAATGGTGGAGGACGAATATCTCATGGTTCAAATGCTAATTTTTGCTCTGCTTCATGTTCTGTTGTATGTTTTGAGTCAACAGTGAACGAGACAGGAGATGAATGTGTTTCATATCACAGGCTAGCACCTTGAAGCACTGGAACATGGGGGGGGGGGGGGAATTAAAATAACCAAATGGATTGAGAAAGTATTACATGTAAAAATTATAAGCACAATTGTAACTAATCTGTTTTTGGGTTCTTGTAACAATAATTGTTAACAATAACATGTTAAAGTAACCATTCAAACTCAGATTTGGACTCCCACCCCCATAGAAAAATGAAATAGAATGATTGGAGAGAGAGAGAGAGATCGCAGTACCAGAAACAAGGATTGTGATTCATATAATATGTTGGGTAAAGATAGGAACAGTTGCAAGAAACAAAAAGAAACAATGCCTTTATTAAGGATTACTTGTACTGCAGGATGAAATTTGTTTCAGGCAGTTTTTACAGAAGAATACATGTACAAATAAATATCTCTTAGTAAGGAACCTTTTCCCAAAAAAACTAAACTTTCATGGGTGCTACTAGCCTGTGCAGCTGCCTTGTTTCTTTTCTTGTTCTTTCTCTGAAAGCAGGATTTTTCCTTGTTTTTATATCTCTGAGAATAGCTGCATCTGCTATTTTTTTATTTTTTTATTTTTTCCCATTCTACATAGCTATGAAAGGCTTGAGACAGGCCCCCCAAGAATCATCCTTATCAAGAGGCAGGTGTGTGTGTGTGTCTGTGTGTGTCTGTGTGTGTCTGTGTGTGTTAGGTGTGTCATGAAAGAGCAGGAAACTAAATTTTTGTTGGGAAACCTGAGGGATAATACTGGATCTCTCTAGCAGAGTCACTGTAGAAATAATGCAGTTTGACACCACTTTAAATGATGTAGCTCCATTTTAAAGAATCCTGGGATTTTTACAAGGTCTTTAGCCTTCTCTGCCAAAGAGTGCTGATGCCTTATAAAACTACTAATCCCAGTATTGTGTAGGATGAAGCCATGACAGTTGAAGTGCTGTCAATCTGAATTATTTTTACAGTGTAAATGCACCCTGAATTGGCAAGAAAGAAACCGGACAACAACCGGTCCCACATCCACCCATCCACATATGTTCTAGCAGAGAAAAGATACAAGATTAATAAACAAGAACTCAGCAAACATATAAACTAGCAGTAAATATAGGCACTTCCGGGACTCACAGCTTTTCAAATAAGTGTCTTGATAAAGGTTTGATAAAGATGTCAGCTGTCATTTCAGAAAATGGACATTGGATCATCTTCTTTTCCAGTCAGCTTACACACTTTGTTGTATCTCACTCCAATGTTCCTGGTGCATACCATAATCTTCTCTGTGTATTAAATTCTGACTGTCTACCATAACCTGAATTGGTTTCTGTTTGACTTCTTCTAAAGGTGATGGTTCACTGGGTAAAACCAGCCTTGTGAGGAGGGACAAGCATAGAGGTGCTGCACCTTTGCTGAATCACATTGAGCATCCAATGATCTCTTCTGGAAGCTGGTCTATCTTTGCACCATCTTCTAATTTGGCCATCAGATCATTCTCAACTTCATCTTCTTCTCTTTCTGCACTGCTTCCTGTCTTTGGCTGGCTTTCCACATCATGCACCTCATTCCTTTGTTCCGGGAGGTTGATGATTTCTCTTTTGCTTACATGGCATCTAACATAGTCTCATATTCCTATAAGAAATCTAAAATAACTCTTGTTCCTCTGGGAAATCTAGCAAAGTTCCTTTCTTATCCACTCTTCTTCATTCATCAAAGGGAACGATATATCTAGCAGTAAACTTCACAAATCATTTAAGTTAATTTCTCTTTTATCTTTTGCTTCCAGGATCATAGCCAGTTAGAATATTCTGCTTTATTTTGCCATCTAGGTTTGGCATCTAAGGTCTCCATTATTTTGGTATTTATGTATTTCCTAAACTGCCCAAAGTCTTAATGTTTTTCATGTGTGGCACTCTGTCATGATCTTACTGAAATGGTATATGTGTGGTGCATTTGGTTGGCAATCTATTTTGGAGATATGTTGCAGTCCTGATGGCATAATTTCAGGGTCTGCTTGGAAAATGAGCATATATGAGCATGCACTTTGTCATCTCGAGGAGAGAGAACAAGTTTCCTTTCAGCAATCCCAATCACCTCAGGTGTGTAGCACACACATCTGCAAAATGCCATGCTCTTCCAGGATGCAAGAGATACTCATGACCACAATCAGTCTAGATTCGTTTTGATGCCCTTTTGAACTTGGTGCTGACCATAGCAATTTACTTCTACATAGGGTGCTGCAGTTTCTCTTGAACTTGACTTTTTTTCTTTCTGTAGATAGGTGATAGAATACTATGAAAATCTATGCAAAAATTACATTGTATCTATTTATGCCAAATGAAGACATGTTACATGGACCACATAGGGTACAGTGGTGCTTGTCCTTTGGTGAAATTGGAGCCTACCTGCTTTTTCTTCAGCAAAAGTTATGTCTAGCTAGTGTGCATGTGTATCAAATGGGGAGACTATTAAAAATATACAAAGGAAAATAAATTCCAAACAGTGCTTATGGTTAACTGCTCATGATTGTCCCCATGACATCTTGGGAAATGTGAGAAATAGTAAGGGATCTCTCTAGCAGAGTAATAAAATTGGCAAGACAGAAGCTGAATTATAACAAATCCCACACACCCCTCCCATACACAGGGATTAACTGGGGGGAGGGGGGGACAACTACCATTGTCTTTGTAATAGATAGAATTAGTTTTCCTTACAAAACCTGCCCATAATCAAATGCATGGTTGGTCTAATTGAGAAGAGATATGGAAAAAGAAAATAGCAACAGATTAGAGAGATGCAAGAAGAGAATGGTGTGGGAAAGCAAACAGGAAGCTTGTAAACATGAAAATGCACAGTGAGTGTGTATAGGCATGCAGAGGTGGCTAACTCTAAGAATTTTAGCATTAGGAATCAAGAGAGCTGCTTCTGGAATTTTTATTTTATTTTATTGCCTTTTCTAATACATAAAGGTTGACTCTCCCTTATCCAAAATGCTTGGGACCAGTAGAATTTTCCATTGTGGAGTTTTTAGGATTTTGGAATATTTGCATATACATAATGAGATACCTTGGAGATTGGACCCAAGTCTAAACACAAAAATCATTTATGTTTTGTATAAATCTTATACCTGAGCCAGTGTGGCATAGTTGTTTGAGCAAGGAAAGCAGGGTTTGATTCCTGCTTGGCCATGACACCCACTGGGTGATCTTGGGCAAGTCACATGCTCTCATCCTCAGTATGACAGATCTCCTCTGAACAAATCTTTCTGAGAAAAACCCATGACAAGTTTGGCTTAGGGATGCCATAAGTCAAAAATGACTTGAAGGCACACAACACACACGTATCTTATACACATAGCCTGAAGGTAATTTTATATACAATATTTTTAATAATTTTGTGTATGGAACAATTTATGTACACTGAAGCATCAGGAGGCAAAGTGTCACTGTGTCAGCCACCCTTGCAGATAATTTTTGATTTTGGAATATTTAGGATTTCAGAATTCCAGGTAAGGGAGACTCAATCTTAAAGGGGGGGTGAGCTGCTGGTGCCAATGTATTTTATTTTCTTATTTAAACAGCAATGAAAAGAAGGAAGAGAGATTTACTCCTATGTACATTGTTCTGGATTGCAGTGTTATATATATTTAGTCGAAGTCAGTCTCAACTGCATCCTATGCATTCAATATGGCATGCATTTTGGGCCTCAGAGTATGAATGGGAATTGTTATGCCCCTTAGATACTGCTGACTTGAAACTCTCAGCAGCCTCAACCAGCATAACCTATGGTGAAGGATAATGGGAACTGCAGTTCAGCAATATCTTGAGGGCCACACAATTCCCATTCTGGCTTTAGATGCTAAGATAATTTGTATGGTCTTTATTACAATGCACTCAACATGGGATAGTGTGGAGATTTCTTCTGTGCATTAGACAACAAAATGTCTTAAGGGAGCATTTGCTCTAGCATCTGGTCACTCTTACACAGCCATATAGAGCAAGGATGAGCTGCTACCAATATTTGGGGGGCATGTTTGTCCCTGAAGGACCGAAAAGACCACACACTCATGTACTTTGCCATGCTTCACCCCTCTTTTTAATTTGAAATGCTCTACATACACTGCTTAAGGTGTTTGGGTGGGATATCTGGGCATGGGAGCAATTTTGCTATATGGGGGGAGGTGTGCTCTGGACTGTTTTTACCCCCAGATTTCTGTCAGTGTGTGTGCCTTTAAGTTGCCTATTGACTTAGTAGCCCCATGAATGTCATAGGGTTTTCATAGGCAAGGTCATTGCTTTCCTTTCAAATATAGCCTACAGCACCAGACATTCTTTGATGGTCTTTCATCCAAGTACTGACCAGGGCTGACCCTGCTTATCTTCCAAGATCAAACGGGATATAGTGCCTTCTCTTGTGTCTAAACCAGACTGGATAGCCCAAATGTAGTAAAATTGACCCAGGACTCCTGTGTCTGTGTTGTTTTGGAGAGCATGACAAAAACACGATTCTGTGACTAGATCCTGGCTGCACATTGCCCATCTCTGATCTAGAATGTTCTAGAGTCTACTAGAATATTCTCTCAAAAGTTCAGGACCCAAAGTTCCTTTGATCCCTCTCTATATACCCTCTTTCAAACTCACTGTATACTATTTCCATCCTGTAGTAAAACTGTTCTTACATTTTACCACTTCAGACTGCAGGTATAAACACCTGTCAAATATCAACCCCTCACACACACAAAATAAAAGATCAAATATATGAATCTATCTTATAAAATATACTTGATGAGATACAAAATACACACACATCTTGCAGCCCAAGAAGATTTTTATTTGTGGGGTCTTTTCAATATTTATGCTCTAGGTTTGTAATGTGACACCTATCAAATCCTAGACAGCCACTGCCCTCATATATATATATATATATATATATATATATATATCCTCAACTGTCTCTGCCAAATAAAACACAGTAAGCTCATCATGGTTTAAAACTCTGCCTTTAAAAAAAAAAAAAGGAGAAAAATAAAGCTAAACCTACAGACCTGCAGGTGATTGAAAGGTGGTGGGGGAAATCTGTTTCTATTTTCAATGGAGAAAGGATGCCATCTGGTGGAGTCAGGCCATACCAGCCTCTCTTGAGACACAGGTGAAGCAGAGCTATGTTAGCATGCAAGTATCTGCTGTTTGGTTTCTTTTTCTTAGGGAGAAGCCAGCATGTCTTCCTCCTAGATAAATGTTGGATCAATGAGGCACAGCTGACCTTGTCTGCCTTAATAACTAAATACAGAGCTGTGGAATAAATGTTGGCACATCAGTAGATTTGAACCTTGACAGCACAGAAGCTTTATTTAATTTGATCAGCTCACGCAAGAGGTTTTTACATTGCCTTCAGCAAAGACGCTCTGCCATTCATTCTTCCTTCTCTTCTTCTTCTTTTTCTTTTAAAGGCTAATGTTATTTGGGGAGGAGAGGAAGATGTTAACTAGGTTTTATGAGTTTAAATGAAATGAAAGAATCTGTGGTGACTGGACAAAAAAAGAAAATGGGGCGTTTTGATCAGCTTATCCATGAATTAGCTTTTGCAAGGTTCTATTTGGGGTTATTTATTTTTTTAAACACACACCACATATACACACACGACACAAAACATGTCATTTTCTCATATAGTAACTTGAAGCCAAGGAAATGCTTCAACAAGGCACTTCTTTGCATGAAACCCTAAGGGCACATAATGTAGCACAATGGCTGTAGCATAAATCAGGGATCTCTGACTCATAACTATCTTCTGTGGCCAATAAACTTGCGAGGAGCTTTTTGGCAGCTACTCCATATTCTGCAACTCCCAGACAAGAAAGACTAGCTTGGCACCCTCTCTATTGTCTTTTTGCTGGCACACAAAGACATATTTATCCCCAGAGTCCTTCAGTGTATAAGCTGGTCTGCAGCTGAAGGAGTTCTATCCAGGTAGAAGATAGCTATGTCTGTTGTTGTTGTTGTTGTTGTTGTTGTGTGCCTTCAAATCATTTGAAGGCCAAATCCAGCATTTCAAGGACTGGCTGCAGTTGGTGCACTAGCTTTAAATGTGCAAAAGGACTCCTGGTCACTGCAGAAACCTGGGCCTCCATCTTCAGGGCTGAGTCCAGGAGTACTCCAAATTACAAACCTGTGTCTTCAGGGAGAGTGTAATCCCATCTAACACAGGCTGAATCTCTATTTCCAAATCAGCCTTTTGACTGACCAGGAATACCTCAGTCTTGTCTGGATCATGTTTCAGTTTGTTTGCCCTCATCCAGACCATTACTGATGACAGAGACTGATTTAGGACTAAAACAGCCTTTATGATTGGTGTGGAAAGGAGCAATAGAGTTGGATATCATCTACATATTGATGGAATCATACTCCAAAACTTTGGGCAACATCTCTCAATGGTTTTACATATATATTAAATAGCATGAGGATAAAACAGAACCCTGAGGGATTCCACAGGCCAATGGCCAAGGTCTCCCAGCACTACCTTCTGGGTTCATCTCACCAGGAAGGAACAGAGCCCCTATAAAACAATGCCTCCAAGTGCCACTCCAACAAGGCAGCACAAAAGGATATCATGGCCAATGGTATCAAAAGCTGCTGAACCAACAAGGAAAACATTCCCTCTGTTTAGTTCCTGGCGCAGGTCATCTACCAAGGTGACCCAAGCTGCTTCTGTTCTATAGCCAGCCTGAAATCAGATTTAAATTGGTCTAGATAATTCATTTCATCCAGAAACCCCTCAAGCTAGAAGTCTACCACATACTCCAATACTTTGCCCAAAACTGGCATGTTAGAACTGGCATATAATTATCCATTATAGAGGGATTCAGGGATGGCTTTTTCAACAAAGGCCTCACAACTGCCTCCTTTAGACAAGCTGGAACTGTGCCTTGTTAGAGGAGTGCACTGACTACCCTCATCACCCACTCAATCAGTCCCTCAAGGGCCTGTTTAATAAGTCAGGAAAGACAAGGGTCTAGTACACATGCGGTGACTCTCACCCCTCCAATGATTTCATCCACATTCTCAGGCTGCAAATATTGAAAAATATCCAATAACGGGGCAAGCAGGAGCCAAGGTTACATCCACTGAAACTGTATTAACTACAGCACCCAAGCTGGAGTGGATCTGCTGTGCAAATTCTTTACAATAGGCTGTTAAGTAGTCTACATTTTCTATTTGTGGACTAGTGTATAATATGCAACTGACCACTTCAAACAACTCCATTGGACAGTTCCTTGCAGATATAGTGGTGGCCAATATTGAAAGGCTCCAGAGTCCTCTTGACAGGATTCAGCTTGAGAAGTCTCTGTGTTTTATAACTATTCATATGAATGATCATTTACTATAAAAATCAGAGTAAGTCATGGAGTGCTGTCACTAAGGAGGCTCTGACTCTGTTTAAGGAAGTTCTTCCTTGGGTTTATGAGCAGGGAAAAGTCAACCAATACCTCTAGATCTTTCTGCCTCAAATAGCCATGTACTTTAAATTGAAATAATGGCTCTGAGAAGGGTTAAAACTTTGCCTCTTTGTTTCAGTGTTTAACAAAGATATCCTCATTAAAGGAAGGCAAAACCTCTGCTGGATTAACTGCTTCCTCATATATAATTACTCAATAAAACTGATTGTTTCTGAAAGTAATTGTTCCCCTTCAACTTTTATTTTCCACTTTCGCATGATTGTTGAGGGCAAATGACTTGTTTGTTAAAGAACATAGCTATTTGTTAAAGAACATAACTTATTTGCACTTTAGTCTCTGTCATTTCTGGGTTTGGAAGAAGCTCCTTCAAAACATGGTGATATTGCCTCCCAGCACCACTAGTGTGATCCACAAAGGCAACACTGGAGCTTTTTCAACAAATTCCAACCAGCCAGGACTAGGTTGGCAACTGTCAGCCAGAGGACTTTTTTTCCAGTTGTCCCTAGACTGTGGAATGACCTACCGAAAGAGAGCCAAAAGCTGCATATGCTGTCTGAATGTAAAAGAGCATTGAAGACTACTGTCAGGCTTATCCAGGTGAAAGGGACCAGGCAGGGAAAGGGATCGGGTGCTGGGAAAGTCTTCTGGAAGTGCTATACACCCATTACCAGTAGTCTTAGACAATACCAGGCTAGATAGAGGAGTTTTCCAATTTTGTTTAAAACAACTTTTTGTGACAGATGAACAACCCAGGAGTTCATTGCATAAATATTTTTATATAGTACCACCACAATGGATAGTCCTTTTCACACAATATATTCACAAACACATCTAAAATTTTTACAGGGGAATGGGTTCTGTGTAGAAGGGCTTTTCCCCCCTGTGGTGGCTCCATTTTTGTAGAACTCCCAGCCCATAATATGGCAAATTAAAAACCAGCACCCAAATTATGGAGGCTTTGGATTTTCAGCATTATGCCTAGATATGTGCAAGAGGAAGAGAAAGCAGGTTAGCAGTGCAATAGGAGAAAATGTTAGCAGTATGTGGAGAAGGCAAATAGATGAGATGTTGAAGCATTTGTTGTTGTGTGCCTTCAAGTCACTTCTGATTTATAGTGACCCTAAGGTGAACCTATCATGGGATTTTCTTGGCAAGATTGTTGGGGGGGGGCATTGCCTTCCTCTTAGGTTGAGAGAGTATGAGTTACCCAAAGTCACCCAGTGGTTTTCCTTTGTTAGCCTCCTTACACCCCTCCTCTTTTGATATCAGATCTGCAATGAAATGCAGGTTAATTCCCCTATGACCCTACTGTGGACATCATTACTGAGAATCCTTCATCACACATAAGCTAGGAGTTACCATGGCCCTGTTTTTCCACACATCTTTGAGGAGGTGAGAAAAGACTATAGTGATAGGACAATGGATGGCACCAAGGAGTCAGTGACTCTGGCATCTTTGCCCACTAATCCATCCTGCTTTGGAAATGCACCCCCAATCCCACATTCAAACCCCAATGTTACCACCTCCGGATACCAACTTCAAGTGATTCAAACCCATGTCAAAGGAAGCACCACCATTTGACTGTTTCTATATCCTGAATTTTGCCCTCGGGCTAAAATTCCCTATATATACTAGTGCTTTTTCATTGTTTCTTTGGCTTAGTTCTCTATCAGACATCCATGCTGCTCGTTTACTTGACTAACCCCTCTCTCTCTCTCTTGCCAACCTCCATTTGCCTAAAGAACAAGAGAGTTCCTTTTATCTCTGGACCTGTAACAAGCAGAACTATAATCTTGCTTATGGATATGTTAGTCCACGTTTTTGTATCTTATGTATGTTTTTAATCTTTAATAAAATTATTTTAAAAAATTAAAAACAAAAACAAAAACCTTCAGGTGAAGTATTCCCATTAGTGGGAATTCAGGTGAAGTATTCCCATTAGTTTCACCTTCTCTGTTTCAACGTAACACCTTTGATTTTCTTAGGGGTGAAACATACAACCCCAAAACATAGTATTGGGGCCACCACAGAACTGTGTGCTGCAGTCCCATGGCAACTGCATGGTGCAGCCCCAATCTGGCTATTTGCTAGTGCAAAAAGAAGCAGCAGAAAGCTGCTCCTTTTAGAGCCAGCAAAAAGCCAGCTTTGTCACTGCCACTGCGACTTTGTGGCACCCCTGCAGCCTCTAAATGCCACACTGCCAGAATGCCACAAAGCTGCCACTGTGTAAACAGCCAAGTGGCTTCATGGTGGCTTCCTGCCTGCTTGGAAGCATGTGTTGTCTAAGAATCTGGCTTTTTATGTCAGTCTGTTCTGGCTCTTAGTCCTTGTGAATGTGTGTGGCTGTATGTGTTTGGATGATTGTTGATTTCCCCTTGTAAAATAAACTAATTAGACACCCGCCTCTGGAATTCCTTGTGTCTCTGGACTTGGTATACTCAGGGACTCGATTCCATGGCTAAGTAACTCAAACACTATATTGAGCCAGTTCATAATTCTGCAAAAATACATCAGGAATTGAGTATCCCTTTTGGGCAGGTACATACCCAAGGTTACACTTTAGTCAGTGGGAATTCGAACCCTTCCATAGTCCTAATTTAACACTCAAACCATTATGCCATGCTGGCTCTGTTGTAAAACTGCTGACAGAGAAATGAAAGAAATTCTTTATGAGATCAAGAGGGAAGAAATGAAAAAAGTACCAGAGATAGAAGTAAAGTGAGAACAAGAGTTCTTGTTAATAGTAGTCACTTCTCTCCAATATTCAGGCCTGCCAAGAACCAGAGAGTTGTGGCATAAAAAGGGAAATGGGAGAGAAGAGGGAAGGAATATAGTAGCATATTTTAGATTAACTATGCTTAAATGCCTGTGGCTTTAACACTGGACTTTTATCAGAGCATATAAAAAAGTGGATTAATATCCATGAGGCCTCATGCTAAAATAAATAAGTCAACCTCAAAAGTGCTATTTTTGATTTCTTCACCCCATCCCCCCTTTCCCTTTTTATGCTGCAACAAGCTATAGCTATCTCTTTGAAAATGACTATCAGAGAGTTGTGGCATGTGTTACCCTGACTGAAGCTGAAAAACTGACTAAGGGATTGTATGTACTGAAGAGACACTTCTGGAAGTGGGAAGGGGAGTAGCAGAAAGGGACTGAAAAAGAAAATAGCAGTGACACAGCTGTTACTATTCAATGAAATGGTATCTATTTAAATGTTAGAAACAATTGTTTGTACTTCTGCCTCGGAGTTATATGAATTCTGTACTCACCCTTCCTTTATGTACCTTTTTTGCCAGGATAGTTTGACTCATAAAAAAAAAACAATAATGCTAGGAAAGGTAGAGGGTAGAAGAAAGAGAGGAACACCACACACCAGATTGATAGACTTAAGGCCTAAGCAGACTGCCAGAAATAGTGCACATTAAATTGAGGCACTGCCCTGGCTCAGTGCTAGGGAATCATGGGAACTGTATTTTTTTCTGGGACATTGAGCCTTCTCTGTCAGAGAGCTCTGGTGCCACAATAAATTACAGTTCCCATGATTCCCTAGCACTCAGACAGGGCAGTGCCTCAATTTAATGTGCACTATTTCTGGCAGTCTGCTTAGGCCCTCAGTCAGAGAGTTCATGGGCCTAAGTTTGCAAAACCTAAGCAGAAGTGGACAGAGGGACTTGGAGATGTCTCATTCACAGGGTCGCTATAAGTTAGAGTCAACTTGAGAACAGTTAACAATAACAAAAAGTTCTTAATATTTTCCTATTCAAATATAATTACATTTCAGAAAGGTTCCACTACAAAGAAAATGGCAGATAGGCTTAATTAAATGTGTAAGCCGCAGCTACCAAATTATGGCCCCATAACCTTCTAGAAACAGCAGCTAAGGAAGCCATCACCACAAGTAAGGAGGCTAAGCATCCTACCTAGTCCTTTCCTTGCCATGATTCAAGCATTGTGACAAGCCTTGCTCAAAAGGCTTATCCCTTTCTCTACATAGCAAATCCTGCACATCTGCACAATCATGATTTGAGCTGTCTTGAAAATGCAAGAGCCCTCATCCTTCTCCCTCAGGGAGAAAGAGGAATACACTGAAGAACAGCACTAAGTCATAAAGGAGACTTGTGTTCGTGATATTATGCAAATCTGAATGGAAGGAGGCAAATCATTATGATCAAAATCACGCTGGAGAACAAGCGCTTCAAGTTGTTCCAGTCTCTAAAATATTTAAGCAGGAATGAATTTACAAAGACCTAAAAGATTATAAGAGAATGTGAAATAAACATAAGTAATGGTGACAACTAACTAATCGTGTCATTTATGTTTAGAGACATTTTACTTCATTGTCAGATTTTCTGAAGATTCCTGACCTTATATGCATTTAGTCTCCCCTGCCATTTTAATCATCTTGTCTTTAGAATTTGATTGCTAGGGCTGGTATAATAATTACAAGACACTGGAAAACATAGGCCTACCTGAGAAATAAGAAAATTAAATTGAGTTTGGAGGTACAGCTTAATTTATGTAAGACATTTAAATCACATATTTCATGAAATTCCCATTGATTTTAAGTAAAGACTACATAAGAATAAAGGCTTGGGGAGGACTTGGGTGTACAATACCTTTTCGTTTTCACTGTTGCACCAATCTGTAACTTCTGTCTCACAACAGATGCATTTTTTTATAATTTCATTCTCAAAGGAAGCAATGATAAAGTCAGCAATTTTGTACCTGCATTGAGAAGGTCTTCAAAATCATAGTTTTTGAAAACTATTAGTAGTTCAGGACATATTCTGTTATTTTTGCACAGAAATAAAAAAAATTGAGTGCAGAGAATAATAGATTTCTGCAAAAATACTATTTTCTGAGCAGAAAATGCTGTTTCCCATGCAAATTTGCAAAAAAATGCAAATTTTGTACAGAATAAGTCCCAAATGCAAAGATTTTCATCCATCCAGGATTCTCTGCATTAGGGCTTCATGGCAATCAAGAAACATGTTTTTCCTCCCATTTTTAGAATATGTTCCAATATTCTTTCCATACAAACAAGTCCTTGAACAGATCAAGCTGAATGCTCCCTAGAAGCCAAGATGACCAAACTGAGGCTGCCATACTTTGGCCACATCATGAGAAGGCACAATTCATTAAAAAGGACAATAATGCTAGGAAAGGTAGAAAGTAGTAGAAGGAGAGAAAGACCTGCACTCCAGATGGCTAGATTTAATTAGGAAGGACATGGGCCTGAATCTACAAGCAGAGCAGTGGAGGATAGAAGTGCTTAGAGATGTCTCATCCACAGGGTCACCATGAGTTGAGGTTAACTTGAGGGCAGTTAACAACAATATTATTTCTACAAGGGATGCATATTTGTCTAATGTTTCAAATTAGCTTTTTTTAAAATTGACCTATTGGTCTCCATGGGAGCTTGCTTTCAGAGTAAGAAATATTCTCTTTTGCTTAAAAAAAATATGATGTGTCTGGAACAGACATGTATTATTATTATTATTATTATTATTATTATTACAGTTTATTTATATAGCACTGTAGATTTACACAGCGCTATACATACAGTCAATAAAATAGATAAAAATAGATTAAAAAGCCTACCAATGGTGTACATTCTACAAAATAATAAAATACATATTAATACAAAGAAGGCAACAAATTAAAAACATTAAATAATCATCATGCAATGCCTGAGAATGCTTCCCTGAACAGTATAGTCTTTAACTGAGCTTTAAAGCTGGTTAAGAAGTGATGCCCCATGCTTGTGGGAGAAGGAGGTTCCAGGAATGAGGGGCAGCAAGTGAAAAGTGAAAAGAATGGCTGTGACCTTGCATTGTGAATATAACAATGATGGCAAAATATATTATCACACAAACCTCAGTCTGGCCATAATTATGTTAGTAAAAGAAAATGGAAACATATGGGTCTTGGAGCATTAATTATCACACATCTTTGCAATAGTGCAACTGAAATGTTTTTGCCATAAATGATCCCTTGCGCTCTCTTCCACATTCAACCTTAATCCCGCCTTCCTGTTCTATGCCTACCCAGCAGGTTTTTGTTTTTCTTTTTAATTTTTTTAAAATAATTTTATTAAAGATTAAAAACATACATAAGATACAAAAACGTGGACTAACATATCCATAAGCAAGATTACGGGGGAAGGGGGAAAGAAGAAAAGGAAAAAAGGAAAAAAACAGAAGAAAAAGAAAGAAAACATCCACCTACAACATCACAAAGTACAACTTCCTAAGCAGATAACAGTAGGATTACAAATGTTACATCAGGATAGCCATTTGATATATATTTTCCAATATATCCCAGTCCTTATTTAAGCTGTTATCAGGCTTACTTTCTTATTATCTATATCACCATTATGGGTTCTATCTCCAGTCCTGGTGTTACATCCTAAATATACAATGCTATATAACACTATGCGTAACTGTATATTCTATACAATAAATCTGTAGCAAATGTCAAATCTTATGGTTATTACTTATGCTTATTCAAATAATTTATTTAATGCATGGTAAATACATGATATATCTATAAATATTATTACTTATAATTTGTTAACTTGTACCTTATGATATAGGATATATGGTATATAGAATTAAGGCAAAACCTAATCATGAAAAGCAATACAGCGAGACTTGGAGTCTGAGTCCATCTTTTCCATATACTGATACCAAAGGATCCAGTTTTTATGGAACTCAATCTGTGAATTATTTTGAATTAAATATGTTACCTTCTCCATCTCATATATCTCGTACACCTTCAATCTCCACTCTTCAACTGTAGGAATATCTTTTTTCCCCCCAATATTTTGTGTACAATATTCTTGCTGCAGTTATTAAGAAAAAAAGTAATTTTTCATGATTTTTATCTGTGTCATCATTAACAATATTTAAAAGATAGAGCTTTGGGTCACAATAGGTCTGTAAATCCAATATTTCCTTAATTTCTTTATGAATCCTGTTCCAAAATTCTTTAGCTAATTTACAATTCCACCACATATGAAGATAAGATCCTATTTGCGCTTCACATTTCCAGCATTTTGGGTTGTGCCCAGTGTACATTTTGGATAGCCTAAGTGGGGTCAGATACCAACGGAACATTGATTTATATAAGTTATCTCTTAGGTCCATATTTACAGTATATTTTAATGTCTTTTTTCAAATTTTTTCCCATCTTTCTAATTTGATCACTTGATTTAAGTCCTGTGCCCATTTAATCATAAAATCTTTATTGTGTTTTCTTCCAATTCCCAATCTCTAATTAAGTTATAATATTTGGATATCATTTTTTAAGTGTCACCACTTACAATTTTTTCAAATTTTTTCTCAGCAGGTCCAATTTGCTCCGAATGATAATCTAGTTTAAATTGTTCAATTGTCTGTACATAAACCAATTAATGTTATATCCTGCTTGTATCAATTCTTCCTGAGATTTGAATATCATTTTAGTTCCATCAAATTTAATCAGTTCTTTATATCTTATCCATGTGCCCTCATCATATAAACCTTTTATCAAAATGGCTTCTGCAGGGGAGGCCCAATAAGGAATTTGTTGCACCATTTTTTCTTATATTTTGTCCAAACTCTCAGGCATGGCTTACGTATATAATGTTTTTTAAATTTACTATCCTTCTTAGATTTTTCATAAAATAGATACGCATGAAATCCAAATTGCAAATCAACCCCTTCCAGGTCCAAGATCCTTTTATTATCTAACGTAACCCAATCATGTATCCATTCAAATGTACAAGCTTCATAATACCATAATATATCGGGTAAAGCAATTCCACCACATTCTGAGGTGTCTAAAAGGTTTATTAATTTAATCCTGGGTTTCTTATTGTTCCAGACGAATTTAGAAATATCTTTATTCCACAATTTGAAGGGTGCCATATCATCAATAATAGGAATGTTTTGGGAATAGTACATTAGTTTGGGGAGTACAGACATTTTTATAAGAGCAATCCTACCTAGCCAGGATAGATTCAAACTTTCCCATTTTCTAAAATCATCTTTAATCTCCTTCCAAATTTTTTGATAATTATTATATTATAATTTCTTTTAAATTTTTAATTCTGGAATTATGCTAATGCAACTTAGTAAGAAAGATAAAAGGCCTGCTTGGGAATAATGAGGGGAAGGGGGGTTAGGTGAATAAGAGAAGATACTGACACCATGTGACTGCCAATACCAAAACTGCTACAAAAGTGACATTTCACACTTGTGGAGTAATGGAAATGCAGTGCAGTCGGGAGCTTATTGATGGGTTCTCCCTGTCAGTGAAAGGAGACACTCTAATTATGTTTCAAAGGCACAGCTGTGACAAGACAGAGACAGCACTGCACAAGTATTGCCAAAGACACTATTTTCCAACTTTGATTGCAATTTAAAAGCCTCACATGATAATGTCTGAAGTTCCATCTCTGCAGTTATGTCAGACAAGCCCACCTCCCCCAAAAAAACATCCTTTTCAGCCTGGGAGTGCCCACTCAAAGCATTTCTGAGGCTCTGTAGACTGACACACCACCTTCAGGTCCTGCCAAAATTGCTTGTCCTAAAGAACCTAAGAGAATGCTGCAGACATCTTTTCCCAGCACACCAATCTCCAGTGCCTCAATGCTTTAGTTGGGGGGGGGGGGGTGTGCTAAACTGAAAAGGTAAATTTAGGGGGTCATGGTTGTTCACAACTGTAAATATGAATCTCAAGCATTTACAAGATCATAATTCCATTTTACAATCTCAGAATTACTGACCAGGATGTCAGCCAATATTCACAACTGTCTTCCTTGATAAGAAAAGGCATCTCAAAAAAAGTCAGCTGCCGCCAGATGTTTTAGCCCTGCATAAGAAGGAAAAGGCTAACATTTTCATGTCATCAGCAGCAATACCAAAAAAAATGCATTTTATGGAAAAAAAAGGTGTTTGGTGTGCAAAATCTCTTTTAACGTTGACCAGAGAGAAACATGGTTTAAAAATTTTCATCCTTTCCAGTAAGATGGAAACAAATAAACCAACCCTACATCTGAGAGGTGGTGAATCTCTAAATGTCAGACTCATCTGTTCTGAGGAAAATGCACTAGAAGTGTCATACCTGGTACATACCAGCAAAACTGACCCCCTTCCTCTGTGCATGCTGTCACAGAAATGTTTAGAAGGGATACTATAAATTATAGCTTCAAGGGGTAATTTTTACAGAAATTCCAGTAGGGTGAAATGGTTCCCTTCCCTGCTGCAGTTCTGATCTTGTTCAGTAGTATGGCCATATATCCATCCTCATAGAGGTTTTAAAGGCAGTTAACAAAACAGTCCTCAATGTAAAGACATCTTCTCTTTGCAGGGCTGCCAGGTCCAAGTCTCATTTAAATATTTTTTGAAAAAAATGCAAAGAGGGACAGCAAAGATCCTGAAATTGCCCATCCAAACCTATCAGATTGGGAGTTCCTACATGGCAGGGGGTTGGACTGGATGGCCCTTGTGGTCTCTTCCAACTCTATGATTCTATGATTCTATGATTCTATGATTCTATGGTAACAGTCTCAGAGCTCATCCACACTGGCAAATATTTTGGGGAATGGGGGCCAGAATCCTCTGTCACTGGCTACCTTACATTACTTTAGGTATACTTGACTACATAGTAGAGATGCGAAGAAAATATGTTAGTGAATTGCAAAGTGTAACAGAACACTGTTGGGGTGAACCAATGTACACTGGCACTCCCTAGCTGGTGCTCCATTGCACAACGCATCCAATGCATATCTGTCCCATTGTACATCAGTCCCAATGTGCATCACTCACTTTACTGACCTCCCTATGTAATGTAATACAAGTCCTTTGCTGGATACAGACACTACAGAACTACCTAATTCTAATTCCCTTAAATATAAATTCACAAAGATAAAATTCCACAACAGAATTCCAACCCAAGATTTTATTCCTGTAATTATCATTTTTGTTTCCAAGATCCAGACAACACATTGGTAATTCCAGGATGATTCAGACTTCTCCCCAACCCTTCCCCTACCAGCAGGGAGTTTTTCTAAAAAAAATCAAAATCAAATACTTTCTAGTCTTCTCCTTTCTATTCCATTTACCTCTCTCCTGCACAGTTTAAGTTGGATTTGCGGTGCTCTACATGTGCTGAGTTGGATTTGCAGTGCACATAAGCTGAATTGCACTATTCTTTTAAATTGTAAAGAGGATGTGGGAAGAGACATTCTCAAGCTCTCTACACTGTTTTGCAAAACAGTTCTGTGGAGGGTAAGGAGGAAAGAGGTAATGGAAAGAAGAAAAGGGGGTGTGAGAAACAGAGTGCCAGAATTCCCAGATCAGTTTAAGTGTCAGAAGAATCTCTTGGACAGGTGGTAATCTTATGTAACACAATAATTAATAAGAGTAGTTCATGCATTTTATTTATTTTGATTTGATTTTTTTAAAAAAACAGTATGGATGTGGAAATGGAAAGAAGCAACAAGCAGCCAGTTTGGATGAGACTTCAGAGGGCAAACAGGTCATCTGGTTGTAGTCTGCCCCACAATAGTAAAATGCATTTCATTTTTATTAAAATTATTACAATTACTTTCTAATTTGCCTCTCTACATTTAAATTTGTATATGTAAAATCTCCATTTTCTTATCTCCTCTTTTTGCATGATACATATTCTCTCTCCCACCACCACTCTCTGGCAGAACATGGGTGGTCTCCTTGCTGTTTAACTCTCTCCCTAGCAGCTGCTGTTTAACAACAGAAACTCTACAATTAGTCCATCATCTTTTATTTAGCCCTGAAACAGAAATGGGAAACCCTTGGCCCTCCAGATACGTTTGCTTGCATCTCTTATTGCCCATTACCACTGGCCATGCTGACAGAGGCAGCTGGGAGCCAGTGGTGACCCACACGAGGGTGTCACCCAGTGCAAGGGAGGGCTTTGGGAGTGGGGCCAAAAGAGCATGCCCTTACCTCCGGTCCCAGCCCAGTTTTACATGCATGTAAAGCCATGCCAGGTAGAGAGGAAGGGGTGCCCTGGGCATCTCTTTCCCTGCCTGGAATGGGTTTACACATGGCTTTACACATGTGTAAAGTCATGCCAGGCAAGGAGGAAGGGGGTGCCCTGGGACTCTCCCTCCCTGCCCTGCACCATGGCACATGGCAGGGGGATGGAGGGCACTCAGCCAGGTGTCACCCCTCTTCTGGTGCAGTCACCCAATGCAGTCTGCACCCCATAGTGATGCCACTGCTGGAAGCTGAAATCTAAAACATCTGGAGGGCCAATGCTTTTCCAAAGAAAAAAGAAGAAGAAAAATTAAGAAAAAAAATATATGTAGCCCATCTGTTATGCATGCATGTATCTGTCTGTCTCTTCAAGAGTACATGTATGTATTTGGCAGACCATATCTCCCTGTATGAGCCAGCCCAGGCTCTGAGATCATCAGGAGAGGCCCTTCTCTCAGTCCCACCACCATCACAAGCATGGCTGGTGGAGACGTGAGAAAGGTCATTCTCAGTAGCTGCCTCTAGATTCTGGAACTCCCCTCCCAAGGAGGCCAGAATAGCCCCCTCCTTGTCCTTCCATCAGCAGGCTAAGACATTTTTATTCAGACCAACTTTTAAAACAGAAGGTCTTTAAAGAATGGGCTGGGAGTGTTGTACTGTTTTATAGTGTACTGTTGTTAAGTGCTTTTATCTTTTTTAAAAACTATATTTTATTCTTTTAATGTGTGATCTGTTTTAATTGTAATTGTACAGTTCTATTTTAATGCTCATTTTTGTATGTTTTTAATTGCACTATTCTTTTAAATTGTAAGCCATTCTGAGTCCCAATTGGGGGGGGGGAGGTATAAATAAAGAAAAGAAAAGAAGAAGTAGAAAAAGAGGAGGACACTATTCAGTAATAGTTAGGCAGGGTTCATTCAAATAAGACAGTGGCCCTCCCATCCACAGCTGCATTAACATTTCCTGTTCATACAAATACAAACAACAATAAATAATCCCCAACAATGAGGCCTGCATAATTGAAGGTCATAAAAACTTTTTTTTAAAAATGTGTGCTGGTTTTATAGAAATTTGACATTCTGAATCCAGAAATGACCTCAGAATCGCTCCATTACGTACAGTTTTTCACAACTTTGACATTTCTATATTGTAATATGCTACAGGATAACATGATTCTGCAAAGAATTATTCTGTAAAGAGCAAGAAAGGTTTTGGATTTTCAAAACACTTTCATTTCCTGAGATGAAACACAAAAATCCATTCAAAAGCACTAAAAGAAATCACACTGGAACATCAATGTCTATACTTAATAAAAGCTGAGTAACAATTGAATAGACAAAAATATCAAATTTGTGAAAGAACCATGTGTGGTATGATCATTTTATTACTTTTTTTTCAAATTCAGCACCCCAAAATACGTTAAAAACAGCTACAATATTGGAAAAAGTTTTTTTCATCGCAGGTCTGTGTTATTTTCTTTATGTACTTCACTTTTAAAAAATTCCAAAAATTACAAGTTCTCCAACAATCCACTGGCTGTATTTAGCAATACAATAATTTATGTGTTAACATAAATATTAAAATTTAAAGAATAAAGGTCTAGAGATGGATATCACAGTTCTTAAGAGTTTTGGTCTCCCTGAACAGCTGTAATATTTAAAAAGAAATAATTTCAATTCCCTTCAATAACAACTCTTAAGTCCCTGGTGACAGGCCTTCAGGGGGGGAGGGTTGCATTCACATTGTAGAAATAATACAGTTTGACACCACTTTGAATGTTGTAGCTCCATCCTATGGAATCCTGGGATTTACAGTTTTACAATGTCTTTAGTTTTCTCTGTCAAAGAGTACTGGTGCCTCACAAAACTATTCTGAATTCTGCAGGATAGCCATAGCAGTTAAAGTGGTGTCAAACTGCATTATTTCTACCATGAAGTGAGAAGGGAAAGTTAATAAACTTTCTGTTGGGAGTACATAGGTAACAATTTTCTATTGTACTCCAATTACAACCAGCTCTTAATAAGAATGACTGAAATAGCAATGTGGCCTACATATGTATAAGGCTGACTATATGAGAAATGATCTATCTTCAGAGTTTGTCCCCAAAAATACCTTGAGAGTCCATCTCTAAGGTCTATCCACCACTCTGTTTTGTTTTTTAAAAGCTGCATTCTGCAAAGACTGACACTCTCAGCTCAAAGTCATTGGTGAAAGTTTTGAAACATGAGAGAAAGGAAGGAATTGAGTACACAAGAGGAATTGAGTCAAAACAAGTGTCTTGCTGGTGCTTCAGAAATGATTTCTTGGAAACTGAATCCCAGGCCAGGTGCTTTGGTGTTTTAAATGTTTGATCCTCAGATGTCCAGCCATTTATTAATGCTACCTGCTTTGCAAGATGAGGAAATTTCAGTTTTGAAGTGTGTGTGTGTGGTAAAGCTATGGGAGTCATGGAGGGAGTTGGGGGGGGGGGGAGAGTCAAAGGATGCCAGGGCTCTGATATGGAAAGCAGTACTTTACTACCACAGACTTATAGGATTACTGTTCCTCGAGGGCCTTCTCACTGAGCAGTGTTTGGCTGCAGAGATAACAGAATTAAGAGAGGGAAATGGCAGGGAGTAACTAGCATATCTTTGCAGAGCTATGTCTATACAGAGGCTGAATTTCCCTGTTCTGTAGGAGGATATCCAAGGGTGATTAATTATACCCCAAAATGTTTTGAAAACTGAATAAATGATTCGACTGGCAAAATGCAGTAAGGATTTTCAGGTGGAAATTCCATTGTGGGAGATTGATCCACTGAGCTGTTTTCACAATCTTTGGGAAAGGAAGTTAAGAGGCAGCTCCAGTATTGTGATGGCCAGTACGTTGGGTCCTTGGTAGCCACTGGAGTTGGTTTCCAGGATGTCTTGTGATACCAAAATCTATAGATCCTCAAGTCCCACCATATACAATCGCATAGTAAAATGGTGCCCCTTATATAAAATGGATTTCTTTTTGGAATTTATGTTTGTTTGTTTTAATGTTTTCAAGCCATGGATGGTTGAATTCATGGATAAAGGATCCGTGGATATGGAGGGCCAACTTTATGTGGAGAAATATAATGCCCTGGATTAGTCACTAGGTAGCTCTATCCTTTGCTGTTGCAGTTTGGGCACAGCTAGACTGATGCTCTTTGGTGCCTGGCAAGGAAGCCAAGGCATTTCAATTCATGCCTGGTTCAAATTCATACATAGAAAAAGAACTTTCTGGACCACCGCCCACAAAATCCCCCCCCCCCCTGCTCAGCCAGCATTGTTCTGACATTAATTGATTATATGTGTACTTAGGAATAAACCCCATGAAGTTCAATAGTGCCTATTCACAGGTAAAATACTGTAGCAAGGGAAGTGAACATCTGGGCTACATCTGGGCTACAGGCTTAAACTGGTACATTTCTGCACTACAGAAATAACGTACTGTAGTTTGAAACCACTTTCTGTCATGGCTCAATCTCATAGAATTCTGAAATTTATAGTTTTGTGAAGTATTTAGCCTTCCCTGTCAGAAGGCTCTGGTGCCACAACAAACTACAAATTCCAGAACCCCATTATATTGAGCCATGACCATTAAAGTGTTGTCAAATAAACAAGCAAACAAAACGAAAGGAAAGGAAAGGAAAGGAAAGGAAAGGAAAGGAAGAAAAAAGGATAGATTTTTGTCCTGGTATGTCTAGAATTTAAAAAAGAAACCCACCTGAGGGGAGGTATAAAATGTTGCAGCTAGTATCAATACCTGACGGGAAATAGTCTGGGATAAGAGAAATTTAATTTCTATATTTTTCAAAGCAAAGTAAGCCTGAGAAATATAACAAGTGCCACAACCTCCCAATGTATTTGTCATGTTTGGAGGAACCCTAATATACATTTTTCCCTCTCAATGTGAAATAAAATTCTGGGATTCATCTCTTGTGGAAAGACAATATTCATCATATATAGTTACCTTGTGCAATTTTGCATGATGACAATGTGTGATCTACCCCAGTACTGCTATTTTACAAAAGTCCATTCTGGTTGGGATGGGGGTAGTTTAACCGACTCACGTCTTTCCCTAAAGATTTCTGAGAAATCTAGTTTAATTGAAAATTCTGTTTAAAATCCCTAACCTCCAACATAGAACTTCAGTTTCCTGGTTTCCCATACAAAAAGTACTGAAGTCTATAGAGTAGATGTCTCAGAAGGTTGCCACAATTTCTTAACTGACACCTGAGCATCAGTCAGGGTATAATAGATGGCCCTCCAAATGTTGTAGGTGCTGAACTCCTTTTCATCAAACAGAGTTGTTTGGACTTTCAATTTGTTTCCAACATATAGCAAATCTATCATGGTTTTTTTGTGGGCATGAGAGTGTGTGACTTGTCCATGGTCATGATGTGAGTTTCCATGGACAAGTGTGGAATTGAACCCTGATCTCCAGGCTTGTAGTCTAATGCTCAAAACATTACACCATGCTGGCTTTCTCTCAAATAGGGTGGAAACCTCATATAGCAAAAGCATTTACATTTCTATTCTGCTTCATAGTGAACTCAGCCCTCTCTAAGTGGTTTACCATCTGTACACCAATTGCCCCCAACAAGCTGGATACTCATTTTACAGACCTATGAAAGGATAGCAGGCTGAGTCAACCTGGAACCCTCTGAGATCAAACCCAGAATGTTGTGGCTGCAGTACTGGCATTTAACTACTACACCGCCAGGGCTCTTATATACTACTTTTAAGCTATTTTAAAACTATCTTGGTAATATTATTCTAACTGGAAAGTACAATTTCCTCTTGTGCTTCTTGTCTCTTCTCATCTTTGTGGCAAAATGCCATTCTCTAGTAACTTGATCGATTATAAGAAACCTTAGAAGGTTGCATATATTGATGGTGGTGTAGTAATAGCAATGGAAGCAAAAATAGCCAGTAATCATGTTTAGGAAGAAGCATCCTGTATATGTGGCTATATGACTTTCAGTCTTAATTGCAGTTCCTCCTTCCTTTCTCCGTTGTGTATGCAATCCTAAATAAAACATAAAACTACTTTGCCCCCTACTTGCAATGGAATATGCCTCTGGCATTCACGCTAAACCCATTATCCTTCTGCATTTGCTGCCTGAGCCCTAAATAGCTGCCAGAGACAGATAAATAGTGTGCACATATTATTCTGTTGTGCTGTTATGGAGGATGGAGAACTGTGAAATATTTGAATGCAGTGTATTTGTGTGCAGTGTAAGTCAAATTAAGACTCCCAGAACTATTTCAGCACTTCCTGGGGTTTTGTGTTCAAATGTACAGTTTTAGCAGTATCTCAAGGAGGGTGTTAATGTCCTTGTTATGCTGGGTGAGTGTTTAGGATACAACCTCCTATGTGTATAGTGCTATCAAGTTCTACATGAAGCCAGACTTCTTGGCTAGGGCACAAATGCCAGCAAAAACCCTAAATCTAGTCAGACCTTTCAATGTTTTGCAGACTGAATCTGTAAATATTGGCAGCTTTATTTGGAGCAAAGCATAGAAGCCTGGTGGGGTAGCAGAGGAACATAGTCATGTAGCATGGAAAACAACTTATGTGGGCTATTGGTGTTCCACATTTCAAAAAGGCAGTTTAATGCAGAGAAGCCCTGGCAATGATTTAGTGCATAACTTCACTAAATGTAGCCCATAGTGGTACAAAATGGAGTGATGAGAGGGAGAGATGGGAGGGAGAAGGGAAGGGGAAGTCAAGATTAAAATGTAATAGGTAGGGGAACTTTACTGAAAAGATGCAGCTCATTTTATATAATCATGGGCCATTGCAGATTGCTAGAAATAGTGCAAATTGAGTTCACTTTAACTGCCCTGGCTCAGTGCTAGGGAATCATGGGAATTATTGAGCCTTCTCTGTCAGAGAGTTCTGGTGCCACAATAAACTACAGTTCCCATGATTTCCTAGCACTGAGTCAGGGCAGTTAAAGTGGACTCAATTTGCACTATTTCTAGAAGTCTGCAAAGACCCCATGTTTCCCTGAAAATAAGACATACCCATAAAATAAGCCATAGCAGGATTCGTAGGCATTTGCACAATATAAGCCATACCCTGAAAATAAGACATAGGGCTGATGCAGACAGGGTGACTTTTCTGGGCCGCCCCTGGGAGCAGCGGATTGGGGCTCAAAGGGCCACAGCCCCAATTCTCCTCTTTGCGCCCCCCTAAAGAGCAGCTCAAAGGGCTGCTCCTTTTGAGGGTGGCAAAGAGATGGGCTTTAAGCTACAGCCACAGCTTTTTTCTGGGCTGCCCCTGGGAGCGGCGGATCAGGGCTCAAAGGATCACAGCCACAATCATCATCTTTTCCACCCCCGAAAGGAGTGGCCTTTTAAGCCGCTCTTTTGGGGATGGCAAAGAGATGATCTTTGAGCCGCAGCCTCGGCTCTTTTCTGGGCTGCCCCTGGGAGCGGTGGATCCACCACTCCCAGGAGCAGCCCAGAAAAGAGGCACCACCATAGCTCAAAGGGCTGCAGCCCCGATCCTGCTTTTTTCTGCCCTGAAAGAGCAGCTCAAAGGGCTGCTCCTTTTGGGGGCAGCAAAAAGCCAGCCTTTGAGCCGCAGTCTCGGCTCTTTTCTGAACTGCCCCTGGGAGCAGTGGATCCACCGCTCTCAGGGGCAGCCCAGGAAAGAGCCGTGGCTGCAGCTCAAAGAGTCACAGCCATGATCCTCATCTTTGCCACTCTCAAAAGGAGTGGCCCTTTGAGCTGCTCTTTCAGGGGCGTCAAAGAGCCGGCCTTTGAGCCGCAACCTCGGCTCTTTTCTGGGTTGCCCCAGGAGTGGTGGATGTGCCGCTCCCTGGAGCAGCCCAGAAAAGAGCCTCCACCATGGCTGAAAGGGTCACGGCCACAATCCTGCTTTTTGCCACCCCCAATAGAGTGGCTGAAAGGGCTGCTCCTTTTGGTGACAGCAAAAAGCCGGCCTTTGAGCCACAGCCGCAGCTCTTTTCTGGGCTGCCCGTGGGAGTTCTGGGCTGCCATGGTGGAGGCCCAGAAAAAAGCCACAGCTGCGGCTCAAAGGTCACGGCCATGATCCTTGTCTTTGCTGCCCCGTGGAGCCGCTCTTTCAGGGGTGGCAAAGAGCCAACCTTTAAGCCACTAAGGCGGCTCAAAGGATCGCGGCCAAGATCCTGCTTTTCGCCACCTCTGAAAGAGCAGCTCAAAGGGCCAGCAAAAAGCCAGCCTTTGAGTCACCACTGTGGCTGTTTTGCACCCTTTTGGCACAGCGTGTATGCATGCTGCACCAAGGGGGCACCCTGATGCTCACACCCTAGGGATGGGAGCACTGCGTCAGGGTGGAATCAGGACAAATAAGACATCCCCTGAAAATAAGCAAACTGTGTCTTCCTGAGGAAAAATAAATATAAGACAGTGTCTTATTTTCAGGGAAACACGGTAACTCTCATATATATATATATATATATATATATATATATAGACTACTAATCTGGGTTTCTCACTTCATGCTTCCATGCATGCAACACCTGGAAGAATATTTGTTTTGTTTTCATGGCCATTGTGCAAAACCCCAATCAGATAGGTTTGAGATTTAATTGCAAAGAGAAAGAGAAGAAAATGAGAATGAAAAAGTGATAATGAAGATGATGATGGCAATGGCAGTGTAAATGACTAAAAAGACTAGAATGTTTTTTAAAAAACACATGTCCTGTTTGTTTTTATAACTGTCCTTCATAACAATAGAAAGTTGCCTTGTCAGCATAGTAGGGCTGTACTTTTATGCATACAATACATCCTTATGGAAAACTGTGTGATAAGATGTTACAGTCCACACATACACACATATCAGAGAGCAAGACAGAGAGAATCTGAATGGAAGACTGAGATAATCGCAATATGGGCATGTCACATTTCCATAACATTATAAGATAGAGGAGAGAAAAGTCAATGTGGGCATGCTATTTTGGTGGTAATTCCATGTTTCTCACCTTTCTGGCTAATATGCAAGCCTGAAAGCCAAATCAATTGCCACTGAAAGCTTGGCAGCCAAGGAATATACTGCATTGGTCAGGGGTAGAAACTCTTGAGATGATTTTGGACTGCAGCTGCCACTAGTGCTAGTCAACAAAGCAAATGGTGAAAAAGGCTGGGAGTTGAAATCCCAACAACATCTGGAGGGCTTGGCTAGAGCATCAAATAATTGCTTTCTTACCAGAGAGGTTGGCAGCGTATGTTCCTCCAGATGTGGTTAGATGTCAGCTCTCACCAGTCCAAATCAACATATCCAGCAGTGGGGGATGCTGGGAACTAAAATCCAACAACAGCTAAAAGACCACATGTTCTGCATCCTTTTTTAAATTTTATTTTATTTATTTATTTTTGCACAAGGTTGCTCAATGTATTAGAGTCATGTGTCACCATCAGGGTTTTTGCTTTAGGGTGGGGAAGAATTTTTCTTTAGTTCACATTTCAAGGATTCCCATGCTACTGACCAATAACATACTTCCAAACCTGTTTCTTATCCCCAGTTATGGACACCTGTTTGCTGAGAGAAGCTACCACTATTTTACTCTTCATTGGCATGCCCTCTAGCTTTCTGTACTGCCAGCCTACCTGGTTTTAGTTGCTGCACTGCCATCTGCTAGCTTCCTTTCTGTGTGACTTTTGCATATGACAGAGTCTTGAGATCCTTCTACACTCCTTTGTTCTATTCCTGGGGTAGGCAACCTTTCCCCTTTAAGGGCCGAGGGACTTCAGCTCCCAGAAGCCTCAGCCATGTTGGCCAATAGTCCCATGTTGGCCAATAGCTCCTGGGATTCTGGGAGCTGAAGTCCCTCGGCCCTTAAAGGGGAAAGGTTGCCTAGCCCTGTTCTAATCAAATCTAGCCCTCTCGTGGTGTGTTTGTTCAAGCTCCCTATCAGCTTATGGTGACCCCATGAATTTCATAGGATTTTCTTAGGCAAGGAGTGCACAGAGATGGATTTGCCAGCTCCTTCCTCTGAAATACAACCTACACCACCTGGCATGCATTGGGGGTTTCCCATCCAGCTACAAATCAGTGCTGAGCACACTTAGCTTCCAAGATCAGACTTCACGGTATTTAGGTCTAGCCCTATCATTAGACAGAGAGAAAGCTTAGAAAGCTTATCCAAAATAAGTTCAGAACCTTGGATAGCTCCTTCAAACATCGATGTCATGCCCTGCCTGGGGGTAGACTCAGAGGATGAGGAGTACAAGGCAGAACCTCCTTTGGGTTCTGAGCCTGCAGTGGTGGAACCCCAGCCTGGCCCCAGCAGCTCTGCTTTGCCAGCTCTGAAAGAGCCTCCAGCAGAGCCTGTGGCCTCCCAAGAGACTCAGCAGCCAAGCGCTCCAGCAGCAGAACCTTCAGACATGGAGGAGGATCAAGGGACTGTGCCTGCTTTCAGCCAGCATTGAGTAGAAAGTGTGGGCCTCCAGCACTCGAGGAGGTTTTATGAAAAATGTCATGCTAATCAGCCCCAGCTGAGCTCCTGCAGCTTGGGGATTTAAGCAGGTGTGGGAGCGCTACCTCCGTGCCAGAGGTTATCTGAGCTTCCTGGCGAAAGCCTCGGTCTCCGGCTCTCCTTGTTCCTTGGCCTGAACCCGTGACCCTCAAACCGCTGATTCATCTTGGGCTACTGGAACCCTAGACCTTTGGGCTGCTTGACCCTTTCGCTGGTTGACCTCTCGGATTGGTAACTCAGACCTTGCTTTGGGTTTCCCTTTGCCTCTGCTATCAGCCCTCCTGTCAGCTTCCCAAGACAATCAAATTTTAAAGTTCAAGCAGAATAAAGCAGAGAGCCACCAGCATCAAAGGAACTGAGTAATGTGAAAAGGTTGCTTCTGACAGCTGACTGGTGATATTAAAGAAAGGGAACCAAACCAAGTTGAGCATTGGACCATAACTCTGAAGACCAGGGTTTGAATCCACATTCAGCCATGGAAACCCATGGGCAAATCACATTCTCTCAGCCTCAGAGGAAGGCAAAAGTAAACTCCCTCTGAACAGATCCTATCAAGAAAACCCTTTGAGAAGGTCGCCTTAGCATCACCATGAGTCAAAAATGATTTGAAGAAACATAACAACAATATTTGTCATGTCAGGGAAAAGAAGAGGTATATGTGGGATTTTCTGCCTCAAACAGCAAAGTAACTTGGCTGGGATTGAGTAATCTCTACTTTTACTCATAGTGGAGAGGGGAGGATTTGCTGTTCTGCCTCAGTCAGCAAAAGGTCTTGGAAACACCCTGATCCAAATCCCTTGACTGGATGTAACAATTTTGTCCTGCAACATGGCCCTTTCAATAGAATGTCTTACTAAATTAAACACAGTAATAGAAATAAAGGAGTACTGTGGAGAGCAGGCAGAATTATGTCAAGCTAGCAACAGCTAATCAGGAGTAAGCTGGTGACACCCAACAGAATCTTGGGCTGTTGGTGATAAAAAATTCCATTGCTGACAGTTGGAGTCAGACCGGGTCTGGATGTGTAACAGTCCAGAAGACAGGGACTTGTGGGGGGAAGGTAAAGTAGTGAGGGACATAGTTGAATATAGCACTCCAAGTGAGGGAGTTGCTGATATTTGATATCCTGCTGGATATAGTTAGACTATTACAGTAATAAGGTTAAAAGGACGGGGTGAAATTCCCAAAGAATAGTAACTGGTGTTCTCTAGAGTTAAAGAGTGTGTAACAAAGTATAACAAGAACAAGAGAATACAACATTGTAACAAGTGAAACATGCTAATTTACATGCTATTTCCCTGCAGACAATGGACCATTAAGTAAATAGACACTAATCCTCCTTGCCTATCCTCCCACCCTGTGATCTTGCCTCAACAGAACAATACACTGATTTACATGCTAATCCTCTCAACCAAGGATCACACAGTATATATACCCTGCACACCTCCATGCCAGCAATCTCTGAAGATGCCAGCCACAGATGCAGGCAAAATGTAAGGAATACACTCTTCTAGAACATGGCCTCACAGCCTGAAAAACCTATGGATGCCAGCCATGAAAAATCTATGGATGCCAGCCTTCGACTTCACAAGTGAAACATTGTTAACCATCATTCAAATAAAGTTTTATTGTTATTTAATTACAAGCTTGTCTGAACCTGGAACCACTATCCACACTACTAAGAAATAAAGAAACCAAGTTCAGGGAGTAAACCCATAGATATACATAAAAGTGGTCTGATACATTACATATTGGGGCAGCGGTGGGATAACATTACCCATTGGACTGCCATCTGAGGTAAAAAAAAAGTTAGGTGAAGGAGTAGCTCTTCACAAGCACATTCTGTTTTAAAAAGTCTTGTTACTTTTGACTTTGCAGGCCTGTGGCCCTGTCTTTCAAGGGCTCTTTGGTTTTGGTTGGTTGTTTTCTATTTCCACCATGGTTTATTTAGGAATATCACAAAATGTCTGATGCTCTGCAGCCAGTAAAGGAACAAAAGAGATTATTTCACACATTTACTGTTAGGTAAGGTCAGCCTAAGAAAACCAAAAAAGATCTCTTGTGATGCCACTTCCCAAATAAAAATGCCTCATTTGTATTCGTCTTTGCATCAGAAGAAAATGTGAATAGCCTTGCAATAAATTTATAAAGGACGGTTTTAGAGGCATCAGTAATCGTGTTTGCAAAATAAAGCTGGGGGAAATACGATGGAGAAAATGCAAAGCCATCCTTCCTGCTTGAGATAAACCTTAAGACTGTCCAAAGCTCAGTTAATTATAGAGGAGACGCACTGCTAATATTGTTTGTTGGACTTTGCTTCTTGCAGAAATGGGGGGGGGGACCCTTGATTAGCAGCACTTCTCCCTTCAAAAACCAACACTCCGAAGGTCATTAGAATAAAATTAATGGATCAAGAATAATGCTTAGACTTCAGAGACCAGGGTTCAAATTCTCGTTTCCTCCTGGACTGACTGGGTGGCCTTGTTTAAATCATTCTCTCAACTTTAATTCCCAAATCTGTATGACAGGAATGTTAATAACCTCCCCTCATAGGATTGCTTTGAGGATGAGTGAAATGAAGGTTGGTAAGCATGGCGCATACCAAAAAGCAAAGTAACAGTAACAGCAGCCCAGCTCAAATGATTTTTTTTCCTTCAGTCACATATTCTGAAGTAGCCTTAATACCCTTCGAACAAAATAGTCCTCTGTGTGTGTGTGTGCATGCATTTAATTATAGTTATTACCCCTCCATCAATCAGTATCCATGGGAGATAAAAACATCTACAGCCCTCTATCAATTCTTTTGTAGATATACATGCACAAACAAATATGCAAATAGCAAAGTCTTAACTAAATGATTTGTCTGTTGTTTGTTGTTCTTATGTGCATTTGAACTGTTTCCAATCATGGGGTTTTCTTAGCAAGATTTGTTTAGAGGAGGTGAGGCTGAGGACATGTGACTTGCCCAAGGTCACCCAGTGGGTTTTATGACCAAGCCGGGAATCAAGCCCTGGTCTCCAGAGTCATGGTCCAATACTCACACCATTAAAAAATAAAATAAAACAAGAGTATAATTTTAATGGAGTAGTTTAAGATTCTTCTCTTAATGTCTGAGTGCGTGGCAAAAATGTATTTGTCTGATTCCTGGGCCCTGCTTACAATTCCAGAAAGGATCAAATTGTTCACACTCCTTCTAAGGAAACACCAAGTTAAAAAAAAAATCAGCTGACTAAGGCAAGTGTGGGCAGCTTGTGGTCCTCCAGATGTTGGATTGCACTTTTCCTCATCCCTCACTATTAACTATGTAGCTAGGGTTGATAGGTGTTGCAGTCACAAATTGCCCATCCTAATCAAATGCATGCAGGGTTTTCTCTTGTCTTATACCCACAAATAATTGAGGGGATCATGGAGAGCAGCATATCCCTGGTCACCATCTGAATAAGAGGGGAACCTAAATAGGAAATTGTTTGACACACATAGCTCCCACCATGAAAAAGACCCCTTTTCCTGAAGGGTTTTGCATCAAAGAAGGGGTAAAATGGCCACATATTTAAAACAGGTTTTTCTATTCAGGTCTTATCTCCCAAAGCCAGCTCTTCCATAAGGCAGAGTTGGGCACCTTGTGCTAGATGGGTGCAAAAATGGCAGGCCCCTGGCTTTTCCTTGCTGCTGGCATTGTGTGTTTTAAGCAGACCTCCTTGCTACCCTCAGGTATGGGAGAGTTCCATCACCACCACTGAAGTATCAGTCACCTGTATGGTTTGTTTCTGTAGGAGGATGTGAGGGCATTATGCTTTCCTTTACCCCAGGAAAAAAAATGTATCATGGGTCAGTCCTGCTTTCCAACAAATGTGAATGGCGAGGCTGGGCAGGGACATATGAGAGGATAGCATTCATGCTCTGTGTTGGCTGTGGAATTCTGGGAGTTCTTCACCTCTGGGAATTTCCATCTGTTGTCTACCTTCCATGTTTACTGCTGACATTCTCATAGAATCATAGAGTAGGAAGAGACCACAAAGGACATCCGTCCAACTTCCTGCCAGACAGGAAAATAGTCAAAACACTCCTGACAGATAGATACTCAACCTCTGTTTTAAAACCTCCAAAGAAGAAGACTCCACCATGCTGAGGCAGTGTTATTATTATTATTATTATTATTATTATTATTATTATTATTATCCCACCCCTCTGTAGATGCAATAATGTTGAGGTAGAACCTCTTTTTTCTTTTTTCTTTTTGCAGTTTGAATCCATTATTCCACATTCTAGTCTCTGGAGTAGCAGAAAACAAGTTTGCTCCATCTTTAATATGGCATCCCTTTGAATATTTAAACATGGCTGTCATGTCACCACTTAACTTTCTCTTCCCCAGGATAAACACACCCAGCTCCCTAAGCCTACGGGCATGGTTTCCAGACCCTCTGAAGTCTCATTTCGTTCTCATTCTGTTCTAGTTCTCCAACAGGTTGCAAGGCTTTCTTTCTTTTTCCTTCTTGCACAAGTATTTTTGTACACCTTTTGTGTTTCATTGTCTAAGGCACACATTTGTGTATGCATTTCCTATGTTGACTAGAAACAGAGGATCATAGTCTTGAAAGCGACCCCATAGGTCATTGAGTGCCACCTTCCCCCTCATGCACACATTCACATTCACTGCAAGAACTCCAGCTGAAGCATACCCACAGGGTAGCTGTCCAGACTGTTTTTGGAGATGCCTAAAGAAAGAGACTTCACATCTCTCTGTGCAATATGTTTAATTGTACAAAAAATGTACAAAAGGTGTACAAAAAAAGTCACTCTTACTGTCAAGAAATTCATTCTACACGGCTTGGATCTGGACTATTTGAGAGACTGTATCTCCCCATATGAACCTGTGAGAGCCCTAAGATCTGCAGGAGAAGGTTTTCTCTTAGTCTCACCAAGATGACAGGCGCATCTGGTGAGGACACAAGAGAGCCTTTTCGGTGGCTGCTCCCACCCTGTGGAATACCCTTCCTCGGGCAGCTAGGCTGGCTCCCTCCCTGCTGGCCTTTTGCCAGCAAGTAAGAACATTTTCATGCCAGCAGCCTTTCTGTATATAACGCATAGCAGGGTGGTTTTGCGGAGGAAGTGGGTTTTTAGTCTGTTTTTAACTTGTATATATTTTATGTGATTCTATATTATATTTTATATTGTGTATATCATATGTGATTTTATATGTGATTTTATATATAGAATTTTATTGAAATTTTAAAGGCTTTATCTGTGAGCTGCCTTGGATTCCTCTGAGGAGAAAGGCAGGATGTAAATAAATAAATAAATGTTCAATCGAAATTTAGCATCCTGTCACTTAGATATGCATACCTTTTTTTTTTCATTCTTTCAAATTAAAATTTGATTACTATTTATCCATTGATTACTATTTATCCATGCTTTTGTGTGCTTTTTAGCCTTCTCAGTATTTGGTTTGCAAACCTCAGAAATGTAAATAAAGCTTGAAAAAAATATCAAAATGATATAGATATGATTCCCAATGTCCTTTAAAATAATCAGGAAGTCAGCATTCCTGGTTATGTGGAAGTGTTCATCTGCACACAGCAAAATGTACATAGAACACTTTTCCCATCCAATCAGCATTAGACGATGACGTGGCAAGGTTTATGATCCTTTCCCTTCTAGAGAATGAGAGATGTTTACTGAAGGTGTGAAGTTGGAATATCTTTTTTCATTCCTTTTTAGGGGGCAAGGTGGCCTAGCCTCTCTTCCTTGCTAAACTACAGCTGTATCTCAGAATCAAACTAGACAATATATTTATCATATTTTTTGTAGGGTTTTGTGTGGGTTTTTTTTAGAATTTCTCCTCCAAATGGTAAAACATATCATCATAATGTGATTTTCCTCACTTATGTAACTTGCCCTTAGCTTGCTTTGTTTTTCAAGTAATTCCCCCTGCTGAGCTAATTGAGTACATATTGGATTCACTTATTGATATTTAGTTTGTACTTTTGCACTTTGAACTCACTCCACCAATGGGGGCAAAATGAGGACAAAGAGGGAAAGTCAGAGAAAGAAAGAGGGAGGAAGAGAGAGAAAGTGGAAGGAAAAGCAGAGAAACTGGGATATTTCAAATGTAGCTGAAGAAGTGGGATGAAAGAGAATTAATGTGGACTGTTCCTACCAAAGAGGGAGATTTGGGAGAGTATGTAATTTGACATCTGAACACACCTTACCTTTCTACCATGTTCATCCATAGTCTGGACTTCCACTTTCTTTTCTAGAGACTTTATTGAGAAAGCAAAATTATAAAGAAACTTCTGCAAAAAGATTTGACATTTCCCTTTTCCTCAATAGCTCCCACCACCACCATTTTTCTTCCAAAATAGACATACTGCATTCAGTTATTGGTACCTAATTGCATCAAACATCCGGTAATCTTAGCATATCTGCCTGACCATGCTAGGTTTTAATGGAATCTTGTCTATGTAAACACAAATTGGACAGGGTCCAGAACATTAAATTCACATTGCAAATCTACTTACACTAACATGCTCTGAGGTCCTGTCACTCCTCCAGCTGAAATAACAGTGTTCTGCTAATAGCTCTCATTTGCTTACCTAGTTTAGGAGATATGATTTGTTCACATTGTGGTCAACCTCGTTCTTTTAATGGAGTCCTTTGTCAATATCATTATAATTCCCTCTGGTTTTCATTGGAGTAAATAACAGTCTGGACTAAGATAATCAAAATCTTTCTGGAAAGTTGCCAGAGTTAATCCTTTTGGCATCATCCAAGGTCATCAGTCCTTCTCAAATTCAAAGCTAAGAAACTTTTACCTGAAGTCCAGAATTCAAACTCCAATTAGAACTTGGCTATCTTATGTTTTTGGAGTACAAGTCCCGAAGCCCCAAACCAGTATTTTAAGATACAACATGTCATTTTCCCAAGTCTGGACCCAAATTAGTGTGCTTTTTTTGGCCATCCTACCTTCTAATTCTCTTTCCCTTCTTTACCTGGGGATATTATAGCAGTTAGTTTCCAAAATTTAGGTAGACACATTTCCATATTACCCAAATTAATTGCTCTTTATGCAGATTGGGTGGTAGGTCATAAAACAGTTGACCTGCATACACACTAAGAATTTCTGAACTGGTGGACCTCCTGGTCTGGCCCCAGCCTAAGGTCCTTCTATAGAAAACAGACAGTTGAACTATGTGACAGCAATTTCATTTATCTGGTATAGTAGGTCATATCAAGAACTACATGTCCCAGAGTTCTTTGTGCATAGGCAGAAAGAGGGGTGTCTGATGGGAAGGACAAAGTAAACTAAAGCACCATAAGAGTTGGAACAAGTGTTGCTCCTGTTTTTTTGCTTATGGTACTTGCAGACCCCCAAGTAAATGTCTAATTTAATCACAGTTCTGATGCAACTTTAAACATTTTCAGTTATGTCCTATAGCACAGGTTCAAAAAAGGTGATAAGATTTGTTTTACATTCCATCCAGGCCTAAAATGTTATATATAACCTTTGGAACTGAAAGATTCCCCTAAATACCTACTTCATAAGTATCTCACAAATCTTTCTTAAGACTTCTCTTTGTGAAAAGTGGCATCTCTTGGGGGAAAATATGAGTGATTTCAGCATGTATTAATATGATATACAAGAAACAACCACAAATAAATTTTCAGTGAAGTGTACAGATTTTTAAATATATTATTATTATTATTATTATTATTATTATTATTATTATTATTTTAAATGCACACTACCAGTGACAAAAGCGTGGTTTCAACAAACTAGTACACATCAAAAATGCAAGAATTTAACAGTGGAAAAGGAATAGTTAAATTGCATAAACATCTTGTCTACTGTGTATGAACTTTAGCAGACTTGCAGAAGATGTTATTATTAAATAAATCCAGCAAAGGCAAGCATTTTTCAGAAACACTGAATACATTTCAGTGATTTCTGCCCTTTTTTATGCTTCATGACTATATGGATTAGTGAGAGATGAAAGTATCGGTGTGGGAAGGAGGGGGCTGTATCACAGGATTCTACTGAGCCTTCCAAAAGTGATGCTTCGGCCCTGCATATTAGAATTGGAAATGCTACTTTTTGAGGCTATACCTTCCACAATTCCCTAGCCAGCATGGTAACTAGATGTGACAACTTGGAATTTCTGGGAATACAATCCAAAAAATTTCAAGCATGCTTTCTTTTTCTTTCTTTTTTCTAATTAATTTTTATTGAGTTTTTACACTAAAAACATAATGTCTGTAAAACAATGACAACAACAACAATTGACTATAAGGGCCAAGGTATGTATCTGATAAGTAGTTATTCTGCAGCAGAATCAAAAAAAATTGTTCTCAGCAAGGTGTAGAGTGTCTGTCCAAAGATCTGTCTGTGAAGTTGGAGGTTGGATCCAGTGGGAGTGATGATTAATATAATCAATAAAAATTATCCAGTCTTGTTGAAATGTGTCCGTCCTTTTGTGGCAAATGCAAAATCTTGTCATAGTAGACAGTTTCTTCATCAACCACATACTCCAAATTCTAGATCACCAGTTATTCACTGTCTCACTCCCTCAGTTAATATCACTCCCTCATTTGACATGGAGTCAAGAAAAGCCAAGGTTCACATGGCAGCTGGGTTGCACAGTAGTCAATGGAGAAGCCAGATTATGAGAGGCACAGGATGTATTTACACTGCAGAAATAATCCAGTTTGACACCACTTTAACTGCCGTGGCTCAATGCTATGGAATCTTGAGAATTGTAGCTTATTATGGCACCAGAGCTCTCTGATAGAGAAGGCTAAATGTCTCACAAAACTACAATTCAGGGGGGAGGAGCTACGAGCAATGGTGTGAACAGCTAAGATCATTTTCTCCTGAAAGCTAAAGCAAATAAGTCAAAGAATCTCTTCTAAACGGAACAAAGATTGTGAGTAATTATAAATAAATACATTGGAATGGGAGGAGAATAGAATGGAACAGTTTAAATAAAGCTTTAAAGAGCAGAAAGAAAAATAAACAGCACTTTCTCAATTGTCACTGCCAGCTGGATGGTTGTTACACTAAGTGGATGTTAAGACTTACAAAATAAAAGCAAATTAAAACAGCCTAAATATATGGGACAGTGATTTTGAAGAAATGAAATACAGAAATATTAACTAAAATATAAATAAAGAGAGAAAATACAAAATTGTGTGTTGTAATGGAGACACAATACTGATTAGAAGTTGCAGTGTCCAAGAGCCAAAAAAAGGGTCTCAAGCAGACAGTCTTAAACTGGAAAAGGGAATCTAAACAACACCCTTCAGACAAAGCATATACTTGTTTTCAAAAAGCAAACTCACAAGAGAATTTTGAAACTCATAATATAGAAATGGGGGGAAAAACAAAATCTGTGGAGACAATGCAGAAAATCAGAACAGGAGCTAAACCCAAAGAACCCAAAGAACAAAAAGATTCAGCAGTTCTGGGGAAAAAGCCAGATCCTAATGAAGGAATGAAAACATGGCTCACCCAGCTGCTAGCTGAACAGTAACAAAAAAGCAATGAAATTTTAAAAGACACCATCACAAAAAAATAATGCCACATTATCAGAAACTATATCTAAGAAAATTATGGGTGAAATGAATAAATCTTTTGAGATTATCAAAAATGAAATCCAGCAAATAGATAAAAAAGTACAATCAATACAAATTGAACAGAAAGCTCAGCAAAAGATAACCTTGGAACATTCAACAAGATTGGGCCAACTTGAAAGAAAAATCATTGACTTGCAGTATCATAATGGAAGGAATAATCTTCCTGTTTGGGGCTTTCCTGAGATGTCAAATGAAACACCAAAAACCCTGAAGTCAGAGATTTTTAAATGGTTACAAAGTATTGTTCCTCAAATTACCTGGGATGAGAAGGAAGTGGAACGTTTACACCAGGGGCAGGCAACCTTTCCCCTTTAAAGGCCGAGGGACTTCAGCTCCCAGAATCCCAGGAGCTATTGGCCAACATGGGACTATTGGCCAACATGGCTGAGGCTTCTGGGAGCTGAAGTCCCTTGGCCCTTAAAGGGGAAAGGTTGCCTATCCCTGGTTTACACAAAGCATCAAATTTTAAGAGAGGACTGGTTCCCAGAGATGTAATCATGACAGTAACAAGCTTTTACAAGAAAGATCTTCTAATGAAAGAAAATAGGAAACTCTCAGGATCACTGAAATATGGAGACAACACAATCAAAATCTACAATGATTTTTGTCCAGAGACTATCAGTTGGAGAAGAGGAATTAAGCCCTGCATTGCAGTTTTGCAAAGAATGGAATAAGATACAGCTGTTACCCCATTTTTTCTGAAATTTCAATGGAAAGAGAGGGGGGAGGGCCAGGGAGGGGGGAGGGGGGAGGGGGGGAGGTAAGGTGGGTGTTGAGGTAGCACACTGAAGAGCCTAGTTAGAAGACTTAGGGCCTTTACAGACTGGCAGAAATAGTGTAAATTGAGGCCACTTTAACTGTCCTGGCTCAGTGCTGGGAATCATGGGAATTGTATTTTTTTTCTGGGACATTGAGCCTTTTCTGCCAGAGAGCTCTGGTGACACAATAAACTACAGTTCCCATGATTACATAGCACTGAGCCAGGACAGTTAAAGTGGCCTCAATTTGCACTATTTCTGGCAATCTGTAAAGGCCCTTAGAAAAGTAACACGGTTAATAAAATAAGGATAGCAACATTAAATGTGAAAGGATTGGAGTCTGTAATTAAAAGGAAAAGGATAGAATTATTGTTGAAGAAAGAGAAAGCAGATTTTTTTTTCCTTCAGGGAATGAATCAAGCAAAACCAGGAACAAATGAACTTAAGATGAATTGGGTTGCCACTTACGAAAAAGAATATGGTACTTCAAAAGCAAGAGGGGTAGCAACCATAATATCAAAGAAATGTGGTTTTGATGCGTTAAAAGTGAAGATAGATAAAAAGGAAGATTTGTTGTTATGCAAGGAATTATGGGGGGAGAAAAGTATTTGTTGGTTAACGTGTATGCTCCAAATGAAAATCAAAAAGAATTTTATGAAAAAGTATTTAAGGAAATGGAAGACATGCAGGGAGACTATATAATTATGGCAGGAGACTTCAATATGGTTATGGATAAATGCAATGATAAAACAGATCCAACAATAAAGGATAGATTAAGTAATATTACACCCCTGAACAAGATAATGAATGGAAAAGAATTAAAAGACGTATGGAGATTGATTAAAGGGGATCACAAAAAATATAGTTACTACTCAGCAGTTCATAAAAACTATTCTAGAATAGACTTTATTTTTGTATCTAAAAATATGGTTTCAAAGATATTACGTACAGAAATAAAAGGGATAAGAGTTACAGACCAAGCAATAGTAAATATGGATTTTATAATTTAAAAGGATTATAGAGAAGCAAAGAGATGGAAGTTAGACACCAGAATACTTAATAATAAAGATATAGCGAGTAAAATTGAAAAAGAGTGGCAAAATATTTAGGATATTAATAATAGAGAGGTTTCTCAAGCTCTATTATGGGATACTATGAAAGCAGTTACTTTTTTTAAAATTTTATTAATTAAAAATACAAAGACACAGCTACAAAGAAAAGCAAAAAACATATAACATACCTCAAATAACATATATAACATAGACATAAACTTACAATAAATACTAGTACATTCATCATTCGAATACTTACTTACTACAATCATTGTTACTTGTTACAAATAAATTTATAGCCATAAGTATCTATTTCATTCACTCTACCATACATGTACACATCATTTCTAATCCATCGTTCTGTTATTGTACAATTTTCCATATCTATTTCTAATCGTTCTGTATCATGAATATTCTATCATCCTGGCTACTATGAAAGCAATTACAAGAGGAATTTGCATTAGGGAAAATAAAAATAGAGGAAGAGGACAAAGAAATAATGGAGCAACCAGTTTCAAATAAAGAAATAAAAGAAGTGATAGATAAATTAAAAGGAGGGAAATCCCCAGGAATGAATGGATTGGAACAAGAATATTATAAAACTTTTAAAAAGATACTAATATCTAAATTGTAGGTATTATATAATGAAATTTTAAATGGAGAAAGGATCCCACCATCATGGGATCATTCATTAATAATACCGATTCTGAAACCAGATAAAGATTTAACATAGCCAGGATCATACAGACCTATATCCCTGATAAATCATGATGCTAAAATATTAACAGCAATAATGGCAAAAATAATGAATAAGTTTATATGTAAATATCTTCAAAATGACCAATGTGGATTTGTGCAAGGAAGACAAATGTCAAATTTAATAGGAAGAGTATTGAATAAAATAAATATAATAGGGAAGAGTAAACAAAAAGCAGGAATAATGGCACTAGATATCTATATAAAGCTTTTGATTGTGTGGTATGGCCAGCATTAAAAACATTAAAGAAATTAGGTATGGGGGAAAAGTTTAGAGGATTAATAAATCAGTTATATTCAAACAACACAGCAGTAGTAACAGTAAATTATGGACTAACAGACCTAATTCCAATTTCTAGAGGTACAAGGCAAGGTTGCCCTCTTTCCCCGATTTTATTTGCAATAATTATTGAATTTTTAGCAAATGCTGTTAGGGAAGATGAAAATTTGGAAGGAATTGAGATTTGAAAATTAAATAAAATAAGCTTATTTGCAGATGATACCCTATTAACAATTAAAAAATGAACAAAGTAAGACAACACTTAAAGGAATTTAAGAAATGTCAGGCCTACAAGTAAACTGGAATAAATCAGAGTTAAGGCTGTTGAATTATACAAAAACAGAAGAACAAGATTTCCTAAAGGATAAAATGATAAACATTAAATTAAAAGATACAATTAAATATTTAGGAATAAATATTACAAAAAATTACATAAATTAGAGGAACAAAATTATAATAAATTAAGGATAGAAATTAAAAGAAAATCAGAAGAATATAAAAATATCAAATTATCATGGTTTGGAAGAATGGCATCAGTAAAAATGAAAATTTTACCTAAGATAATTTTTTGTTTAGGATGTTACCAATAAAAACATCAGATGTGAAAATAAAAAACTTGCAAATATTAGTAAGTAATTTTTGTAATGGGAATAAAAAAGTGAGGATTAATAAAATATATTGCTATAAACCCCAAAAAGATGGAGGCTCGGGTCTCCCAAAATGAAAATGGTATTATAACACAAATCAATTAAGATATATTATAGATGAATTACAGAGAAAGGGGAGTTAGATTGGCTAAAGATGGGACAAAAAGAAATAGAAAACAAAATTGTAAACATATTTTTAAGGACTTGAAAAAAATGAAAGAAAAAAATGAAAGAAATAGGAAACCCCTTTCTAAAGAATATACTAGGCTGGGGGGAGGAATTCAGAAATATCTGGTGTTTGCCACCTACTGGTGGGCTCCATATGGTTACAAAGAGTTTTACAATTAATTCATTTACAATTAATTTACAATTAATTTAAAACAAAAATTTAAAATAAAATAAACCTGAGAAATGTACCCTCTGTGTCTTTATGGTATACATGCCAAGTTTGAGATGTCATGGTGCACATCTAACAGACAGGAAAATCAAGTTTACCTTCCAGTTACACCAATCTGCAGCAACCAAGGGCTTTACTACATACTCTGAGGTTAATTTGGGAGAACTATCTGCACACATATCTCTCTTTTGAACTCACCATGGCCACTCTGAGTTTTCTTTTCCCTATCCCCCATGCATGTGGATGTACATATTTCTGAAGTCCTCCCCACAGCCTCACATCAACATCACTATGGAGTGCAGTCCACACACATGTGCAAATAGTCAGAGTTTCCACTCAAAACTTGGCTAAATCCCCACTTTTCTTTCTCCAGATTAAAGCTCAGGGTGACAAAAGGTCCAGATTCAGCCCCAATCAGATGATCATACATCATTTGGATAGCTCATTGTGAAAACTAGGTGAGACTATTTTATTTGACCCATGTAGACATTTCTTGGATTTCACAGTCTTAGAGTGATGATGGAGACAGACAAATACACACATGCTCACTTATTTTAATAGATATTGGCCAAGATCCCCCAACTTCAGACCATAGTTATAAAGATGGAACTCCATCATTGTACCTACTTCTGATGATGCCCTTCCCCTAAAATCCTACCTCTAACCAAACAGTTTCTAAGGCACTGCAGATTGGAGAGCTGGGGGATGACAACTGGGAAATGTAATGGGGTGCATTAAGACAGGCAGTTGGAGAGACCTGTCATCTCCTGTCACAAATGCTTTTCTTAATGCACCTCATGACTTGGAGAGTGTTGCAATTGTTATTTCCCAGTGGAGCACCCTGGAAATGGTATGTTTGGAGTGCTACCTGGCTTAAAAGGTAGGTTTTGGGGAGCACATTGATGACCATAAATGTGAATCTCAAAAGTTACAAGATTGTGAGTCTGGATTATGATGTGATCTATCAATTCATATGTAGCCAAGAGTCCTTAGGGGAATTTTATTAGCTCAACTATTGCAAGAGGGGGGCTGACTACAAGAGCCCAAGAGATCGCCCTCCTGATGTTTATACCAAGAGACCAGGGGGTTCCAAGGAATGAAGGTGAGACTGATGTTGGTAGCTAGCTAGTTTATTGAAATAGGGGGAAAGAGATCATACACTCACACACACACTCAAGGCTCAGGAAAATCAGGGTTGGAGTTTGGAACAGAATGCAGGCGTTACTAAGGGTGATGCTTACCGAAATGTAGCCTCCTCCGGGAAGCAAAATGGGATGCGGGGTGATGGGAGACAAGTCTAGCTCCGCAGCCTGGGTTTGAGCTGACTGGCCGGTAACTAGCTTCGGAGGTCAGAGTGACGTGGAGTCGTTTAGACCAAGAAGATAGCACACTGACTGGCTAAAGTCTAGGGTTTATATAGGGCCAAACAAGCCCTGGGGTGAAAGGCGATAATTGCGATGATGGCACCCTGCTGTATAGGGTTACATTGTGTTTGGTGGTCTTAATCCGAGGGGTCCATTTCCTGGGGGAATGTGTGACTAGGTGACACAATGCACCTCCCGATGGGTGGGGGCGTGTGAGATTGGGTGGCACAATACAAACATTACACCTTTGATGGCTGAGGGTACTTGTGGCTGGGTGACACAATACACCTTTCCAATGGGTTTGGATGATCTCATCAGGGAAATCCCATCTGCAACTCTCCTGGACTATCTGGGGGTTATGTATGCCTTAAGAATTAAGGGTGGTCTGCCCAGGCCATGGGCGCAGAGGACCTTCCACTGCCAGAGTTCATCTGGAGGTCATGATGGAATTTCACATTTTTGGTAGCAGGGGAACTATGGGTAGCATAGTTGGGGTTTTTCATATTTTGGAAATCAAGGGCACTATGGGTAACACATATCTATATTGCCAATGTGGAAAAATTGAATAATGCTGCTTTATGCTAACCTTCCTTGACCTGGCAATCTCCAGATACGTTGGGTAACAACTCCAATCATCCTCAAGCCAGGATTGCAATGCCTATCCTGGCTGATGCCAATGGGACTTCAAGTATAACAGATCTAGAGGACACCAGGTTAGGGAAGCTTGTCTTAAGCTTTTAGTTTAACATGGTTTGAGGGGCATTTAAAAGGGAAAGGTGTGCTGTGGTGATATTTGACATTTCTAAAGGGAAGACAAACTGGATTGTTAAATGCAAACACACACAAGCCCTCTTGCTCTTCCCTCTTCTCCTTGCTCTCCTCATCTGCTGGCTTCCTGACCTCCAACTCTGAGTAAAGAGCTGATTAAGCTGCACTTTTGATGGGGTTTTAGCCACATGGAAGAGAAAGCCGGCAAGCAAGTATCGATCCTTGACAGCCTCTCTGACCCAGATGCAGGCAGGCTGAGCAGAATATAATTGTGCCATCAACTAATATTGGGCTGATTTATGCTCTTGGAAAGCCTATTCATTTGAGTCATCTTTTAAAGATTTGTCTTAAAAGGTACTTAAGGAGCCAACAGAAATATTTCCCCACCAACATCCTGGAAAATGCATTCAGCGGTAATTTTCCAATTTCATCCTGTTCAAACAATTACAAGCTAAAAATACCCAAAATAGAATTCATAGTCTTACCATTGTCGGGGTGGGGGACTTGAACACTAAGCATTTTGAGATAACAAACCAGTCTTCCATTAGCAGGTGTTTTGGGAATAAGGTGGGGGCTGACTTCAGCTGCAGATCTTAGTACAGTGGTCCCTCTATTTCCACAGATTCAGCATCCACATATTCCATCATCCACAGCTTGTAAATATTTCAAAGAAAATAAATTCAAAAAGGAAACCTTGATTTTGCCATTTTTTTAAAAAAAAAATAAGGGATTCAATTTTACTATGCCATTGTATACAATGGGACTTGAGCATCCACAAATTTTGGTATGGGGAGCATTCCTGGAAGAAGAAGAAAAGTGGATACCAAGGGCCCATTGTACATATGTATAATTTGACTGGTCCAGCAGGGGCTACTGGCCTCGGACAGGAAGTAGAAAAGCTCCAACATGCCCATGCTGTCACCTCTTCTCAGTCAGTGAATGAGAACCAGAGGCACTCTTGCTGTCATGGTCTTGTTCTCCTCTGTTATTTTTTCCATGGCAGAACCTGGGCTGGGCTGGGCTGGGGAGGGTTGTGCCAGTACCCTGACTGACTGGTGGCCCAGGAGCCATGCTGTGTCCCATGACCAACTTAGCAATGCACCTGTCTTCCAGGCACTGGAGAATCTAAAATTGTCATAGACTGCATCTGATCATTGGTCTACAGTCCAGCCCTTCTGCTTCTGGTTAGTAGTGGCTTTCCAGAGTCTCAGAGAAGTATGGACATTTTATTTGTTTATTGATTAATTGATTGATTTTGCACTTCATCTCCCAGATGCTCCCAACCACCAGCCATGCTGGTTTGGGAATTCTAGACGTTGTGGTCCAAAATAGCTCTGATCTTTCCCAGCTCTTTAATATTAAAGGTGTCATATGCTAAGCATAGGCTCTTCTCCATGCCAGGCATCATATCTCCAGTTGGTCCTATCCGTAAGAAGGATTTTTCCAGAATCAGGGGTGGACAACTTATGACCCTCCAGCAGTTGTCAGATTTCAACACCAATCCTCCATCTTCTTTGGCTCTGCTGGCTATGGATGATGGAAGTTGTAGGTCAAAATGAGCTTGGGGTCATCTTTGCCCAACATTGCCCTGGGATTACAACCTAGAACAAACCTCCACAAGCCGGTGCTCTCCAGACATATTGGGGTACAATTCCTATCATATGGAACCAATCTATTCAGCAGGTTTTGTGGAAGAATTTTGCTCCATAAACAAAATGCTTAAAACACTATGATTATGTGTTATTTAAGGACAATCCACATTGCATTACTTTACATGTATGGAGCTACATAGCAGAGGCACTATGGAGGCCTCCTAGTGAATTATGAAGATGTATATCAGACAAGAGTGGCCCAGTGGGCATTGAGCATTACTGATGCACACTGGCACTCCATGGCCAGTGCCCTCATGCACATCAGGTTCTACTGGTGCACAACAGCTGTCTGGGGGAGCATCAGAAATGCCCAACATGCATTGGTGCCTATTGCACATTGGTTCCTATTGCACATCACTCCCAATACACAATGAGCATCTTGCTGGCTCCTATCAGTATTAATATCACAGCAGCCTCTTACTGAGTACAGATGATGAGAAACTACTCACTTCTATTTCTTGCAGATGTATGTCCAGTTACATAGACATAAGTCCCATACTGAATTCCATTCCTTGTTATTTAATTCAGGGAGATTGAAGATGAGGCCCTCCAGATGTTAGATTGTAACTCCTAGTGTGTGTTCCCCCTGCCTATGTCAGCTAGGGCTAATGACAGTTACAATGCAATAGCATCTGGAGGATCGGCATAAGTAATTCATTTATTAGGCTAACATAAAAGAAAAGGGATGTGCCTAAATTGCCTTCGGAGACTGGTTGGATTAAAAATATATAAATAATCTTTTATAAATGTTAATAAGAGATGTTTATCATTGCTGTCAATTGGCTTCGCAACACAGCAATGCCTTTTGTTTAATATCCCTGTTCACTGGCATCCCAGACATAGTAATATACACAGCAATTTTCATTTCTGTGTTCAGATTGCCCAGTACTTGTAGGCACCCACTACATTAGAAAAAGCAAAGTAATATTCATGGTGATTCATGTGGCCCTCCAGATATTGTTTGACAGCAACTCCCAGCATTCCTGGCCATTGGTGTATTGCTTGAGTGTTGGACAAGGACACTGGGAAACCAGGGTCTGAATCCCTGCTCAGCAATGGAAACCCACTAGGTGAATTTGGGTAATTCACACTTTCTCAACTTCAGAGGAAGGCAAGGGCAAACCCCCTCTGAAAAAAAACTGCCAGGAAACCCACATGATAGGTTCACCCTAGGGTTAGCATACATCAGAAGCAACTTCAAGGCACATAACCACAACAACAATTAAATACATTAATTTAAAAGAGTTTTAAAAGCAGATAGATGATGATGATGATGATGATGATGATGATGATGATGAAAATACAGCACACTCTAATTAATGGCCAGTTAACAATTAAAGGCCTGGGTAAACAAAAAATGTTTCCTTGACAGCAGAAAGAGAATACAGAGGGGCCTACCTGGGAGCAGCCATGAAGAGCCACTAAGTAGGTCTCTCCAGTGTTCTCAAATGCAAACACACCTGTGAAACTAAGGAGATTATCACACCACAAAATAAAGTGACTGATCCCCAACAGGATACAGATGCGTTTCAGATTGCTACCAGATATTATCATACTCAAATCGCCACTGCTGCCACTGGGAGACTGCAATCTAGCTTCAGCCTGGGTCCCAGCCACGCTTAGCCTGCCAATTTTCCAAAACGGCAAGCTCCCATTTTGGAAAATCGGCTGGCTAAGCATGGCTGGGATCCAGGCTGCAGCCGGATTGCAGTCATCTGGCAGCAACAGTGCCATTTTAAGTATGGACGTTATCACACGTGGCCCACAAAGCGATAATAAAGTGAAATAAGAATAAATCCAGTAATAAACCGGACGAAACCCCACAATACGCAAATGGCTATCACACGCAATTACCTTCATCGCGCTTTTAAGGAAAGCGCTCCCAGGAACCGTATTTGCCGTTCACACACAAGTGAGAAAATCCCGCACATGTGCTAGAAATGCTCTTCTAGCACATGCGCAATACAGCCATGGCTGTCACTTGCCGCGGCTGTCACCCCTTCCCAAGCCGGCTCTCTGAGGAGGTCCTCCTTGGAGCGAGGCCCCGCACAGGGTCGGTGCTCCGAGGAGGACCTCCTCAGAGAGCCGGCCCTCTGAGGACGTCCTCCTTGGAGCGAGGCCCCACGCAGGGTCCGCACTCCGAGGAGGTCCTCCTCGAAAAGCCGGCTCTCTGAGGAGGTCCTCCTTGGAGCGAGGCCCCGCGCGGGGTCAGTGCTCCGAGGAGGTCCTCCTTGGAGCGTGGCCCCGCACAGGGTCGGCTCTCCGAGGAGGTCCTCCTCGGAGAGCTGGCTCTCTGAGGACGTCCTCCTTGGAGCGAGGCCCCGCGCAGGGTACGCGTTCCGAGGAGGTCCTCCCCGGAGACCCAGCTCTCTGAGGAGGTCCTCCTTGGAGCGCAGGCCCCACGCAGGGTCCATGCTCCGAGGAGGTCCTCCCCGGAGAGCCGGCTCTCTGAGGAGGTCCTCCTTGGAGCGCAGGCCCCGCACAGGGTCCGCGCTCCGAGGAGGTCCTCCTTGGAAAGCCAGCTCTCTAAGGAGGTCCTCCTTGGAGCGCAGGTGGGGAAATGCTCCCCAATACGTATTGGGTTTTCATACCTATGGTAAAAGTGAAATGATTCCCGTCATGCAATTGCAATTCCTAAAGAAACCGAAATTCAAAAGATCTCGGTTCTTTCCGCATTCTGTCAGGGTTCTGTCGGGGTTCTGTGCGACGTCGTGTGGATACATGAAAAAACAATACGTATTAGGTGAGGATTTCATTTGGATTCTGTCTGCATTGAGCCCCATGTGATAAGGTCCTATGATAATATCTAGTAGCAATCCGAAATGCAACTGTATCCTGTCGGGATCAGTCACTTTGTTTTGTGGTGTGATAAACTCCCAAGAGGAAGCCCTCCCTCAAGGATCTTAAAACTAGGGTAGTCTCATTTCAGGAAATATGTGGGTGCATCCTATTCTTTGTGTGATTTACAAATTAAATAAATAAATAAATAAATCTATAAGTAGTAATAACATCATTCCCATGAGTTCCTCCTCTGGGTTTAACTCTCAGTTAAACACTCCCACATCAAGAAGATAATACAAGAGAATGTCTTGTGTTTTGCTGCAAGTTCTGTCCCTGGAATGATAACTCAAATCATTCCTGAGAAAAGCTCAGTAACCAGAGAGAAGGATTTGGTTCCGTGTCAATAGCTTCACTTGGAAAACAAGTCTCTTGAGTTGCTCTTGTCGTTTAGGTCACATGAAAAGGTGACTCATCCAAGGCAATGTTTCTTGACCTTAGTATGCCAGGTTGTCAAATCCAAACATCGACAGACAGCTGTTGAGGCTCTGGCTTATTTTTTCCCCATCAAACAATGTCACACCTGAACTTGGCCTGCCTGAGCCACTAAAGCCAAAATTCTTTATATTTAGCCTGATGGCTTGGTTGCTCTGGATTCCCCAAAAGAAATATTCAGTAGAGCAGGGCTAGGGATCATACAACCCTGATAAACTTCAGCTGCCATCAGCCTTAGCCAATAGAACCAATATGGATGAATGCTGGGAGATGCTGTCCATGATATTCTGGAAAGCTATATGAATACTGTACTATCCCATTCCTGCAGTAACGGCTTTTAGCATTTGAATTAAAGTGTTGTTTTTTCATACTGCACAAATACAGCACTATGATTTGCATTTGTTTATGTTATTTGATTTGATTTGCATCTTGCTTTTCTCACAAATGGAACTCAGAGAACCTCACAGTACAAGTAAAAATAAAATAGATAAAGCTTTAAAGAGCTTTTTAAGAGTATTAAATTGTCAGTGCAAATAAAACACTTCTTTTACTATATTTGCTTAAAACACAGTTTAAATATGAAATACATATTACACATTTTTTAAAAAAAAAAACAGTATTTTATTTAAAGTGATTCCATTTTAATTGCCGTGGTTCCATCCTATAGAATCAAGGTACCTGCAGTTTAGGAAGGGGTGTTTAGGATTTAAAACTCAGCTCCAGTGTTTCACCAAACTACAAGACCAAGGTTCCATAAGATGCTGCCATGGCAGGAGAAATGGCATCCCACTGCCATATTTGTGTAGTGAGAAAGGTCCCAAAGTAATGTGCAGAGGCAAGAAGGTAGTGATGGTGGGCAAATTCCATATCTGCCGATCCAAAAGTGAAGAATACTGTGGTTGACCTAGCCTGCCCTTTCTAGAACTGGTGTTATCACTGAAATGAAAGAAAGAGATTTCAAGCAGCTTTGGGGAAATTCAATCAGCCAAAGGTGCCAATAACCTGAGCAGAAAAGACTGCAATGCTGTGAAAGTCTTCTATTTTGTGCTAGACCCCTACCCATGTGGCTTCATCCTGGATTTAGGAGGAGGCTTAACTTCCCATTAGAGAAGTGATCATACTGTAGCTCTGATGAGGAAAAGTAAAAGGTGTCTGCATCTATCTCATGGGGAGGGCAAGTCTAGCATGGTCTTGTAACTTTGCTAGTTATCTCCATGCATAATAGTCTCAGATGCAGGCAAGGATTAGTTGTGGAAAGAATTTTGAAAGCTCTTCTGATAAAACTCATTTCTAATATAAGAAAGATGTATTTCCTCTTGGACTACAACTCCCAGGAAATCCCCAGCTAAAATGGCCACTGTTTGTGGAGTCTGTGAGCTATAATCCAAAAATAAATGCTTCCAAAGCCTGTCTCTGGATTCTGTTAGCCCCTTTAACATCTCTTTGGGGAAGGTTGGTTTATTTGTTTCAATAAATATTAGTCTTGGAAGATGACAGTCAGGAAGGAGAGGGGAAATTGTTTCTTTTCCCTTTTTATCAGTCTTCTAAACTACCTCATGCTGTTTTCTAGTTTTTAAAAGAAAATTTTATTATGTTTTTTTCCCCAAAAGCAAACAAAAACAAAACAAAACAAATGAACTGGTACCCATATCCATGTGAAACCAATTCTACTGTCTGTTCAAACTGTGGGACAAAGAATTAGAGCCCCACCTCAGCATAATGAGCACGAAGGGCTCCTACAGCAACAGTGCCAACTTCTTACATTTTCAAGAGCAAAGCAGGTGTAGCAATAATGTAGTCCTCCAGATATATGATGGTGAACTACAATTCCTATCACTCCTCACCACTGTCTAGGGGTACTAGAAGTTGCAATCAAACAAACCCAGAGGGCTATGTGATTCCCACCTCAAAGTAAAGAATTATGCCTTGTCACATAAGGCCTGTAAAACCATTTGGTCTAAAACCACCCAATTGCATCACTGTATAATACCCACACTGGTACTCACTTTCCCATCAAAGTATGTGTGCCTCACTGAGGGTTTTCTCAGAAATCACAATGAGTTCAGTGCCATTTGGTTCAGTTTTTCTGAAAGCCAGAGCTGACACAAGCCATTTTCCCCCGGCTGAGGCAAAGTGCAAGATGGCAGCCCCTCCTTTTCAATTACAGAAAGAGATTAGACTCCAGTTTGAAAATTATTTTAGCAAAAACATTAGAAGACAGTCCTCTGCTGCAACTGAGAATAGCACAATACTTTGGGCATGCAGAGCAGGCTGTGTGGCATATACAACTCTGTTTTCCAAGAAAAAGAAAAAGAAAAAGCTTGGGACAATCTCATTAGAAATTGCAGCAATAGTGCAGAAGGCAGTAGAAAAGAATATATTAAAGCCAGTGTGGTACAATGGTTTGAGCATTGGTTTTTGCCTGTGGAGGCCAGGATTCAAATCCCTGCTCAGTCATGGAAACCCCCTGGGTCATCGGGCACATCACACACTCTTAGCCTCAGAGAAAAGCAAAGGCAAACCTCTCTGAACAAATCCTGCCAAGAAAACCCCATGGTAGATTCACCTTTGGGTTGTCATAAATCAGAAAAATCTTGAAAGCACAACAAAAGCAACAGCAAATGGATAGATTCAATCAAGGAAGCCACAGCCATGAGTTTGCAAGACCCAACAGGGTGATTTGAAGGTGCCTCATTCACAGGGTCACCATTATTTAAAGACGACATGACAACAATTAACAATAACAGTGAGACCAACATTGCTGTCATCCTTCTGGGGCAGTTGCATTGCTCTACACTGAGAAGATCATCCTAACTCAAAGTTGTCAAAATGCAGGCATGCTATCATCTACTCAGATCATAACTGGAGTCACCATTCATGTTTACTCCTGGAAAAAACAATGCTCTTGAATGTGTAAGAGTCAGAATAGATTGCTCTGAAAACAGCTTGACACTACTGTTTCTAGAGTAAGTGATTGTTCTGGGCATGAACCTTGATATGAACGAGGCCAAGCCAGTGCAGTAAATGATATGGAGTTATACTAGGGACCACCACTCTGGGTTGGCACCAACTTCAAGACCTTCTGGTGTTCAAGGGTGTACAAATAAAGCATCCAATGCAGAAGTGGAGATATTATTAGACTACAACTCCTAACAGTCCAAGCCAGCCTTATCAATAGTGATGGATGATGGGAGATGCAATTTAGCAATATCTATAGGGCTGTCCTTTGCACATCCAGGCCAGATAAATGAAAATGGTGGCAAATTTGCACCCCAAGCATCTGTTCCAAATGGTTATTCAAGGGCAGTTTGTATTTTGTACTGCCAGTTATGCCCATTTGCTCTTGGAAGGAGCCAGTGTGTAACTGATCTTTATCTCAAGCCTTCGTATTACTCAGTACTTGTAGAATACCTCTATTGAGCAGCATATAAAATAGAAAAAGCTAATGGAAGACATCAGCTAACATGGATATAAAAAGGGTACCTGAAGAAAAGACATCCTATTCAAGTGCATGCTTAGAGATCTTGCACAAACACAAAAGGGGCAGGGCTTTTTAAGAGCAGTTACTATTTCATCCCTCTGCTGACTATAGTACAGTGTTATCAGTGCACATCAGTTTCTTTTCAAATAAAATGATTAAGGTACCTTTCCCCATGCCTACCTAGCCCAATGCAATTATTTATCATACATAGAGTCAGCCCTCTGCATCCACAGATTCTTTGTCCATGGATTCAAGCATCCGCAGCTTGAAAATATTCCAAAAAAAGTATAAATTCCAAATAGCAAATCTTGATTTTGCTATTTTACCATTATATTTAATGGGACTTGAGCATCTATGGATTTTGGTATCCTGGGGGACCTGGAACCAAACCCCAGCAGATAATAAGGGGCCACTGTATTCATAACAAACTTGGCTTTATATTTCTGAGCTGCACAGTTGCATCAGTTTCATTGTTATTGCTAATTGTCATCAAGTCAGCTTTGATTCATGGTAACCCTATGAATCCCACCAATGCCACTACCTTTCACAGTAGTGGGATTGTGTGATCCTGTGAAACAAAAGGCTATGCTGATGGCAGCAGTCATTTTGGCAGTCCATGATATCCAGAGAACTCTCCTCCAGCACCACATTTGAAATGAGCTGATTTAATTCCTATCAGCTTTCTTCACCATCCAGCTTTTACATGCATAGAGAAAGGAAATACAATGGTGTGGATGAACCTGACTTTCTCCCCACTGCAGAATTCCCCAGGCCAGCAGATGACTATGCCAGCACATTCTGGACCTTTTAAACTTCCTTATGGGAGGGGAGAAGATGTGGAACTGTATGGCCAGAGTGTTAAGCTCCATGTTATCATGTAAGGCCTCCCCCACAGTGTAACTAAGCAAGGAGAAATTTGGGGAAGGGATAAAATTGCAGACAAGGTCTTGACATTAAGAGAGCAAGCTGAGCTTTTGCAAACAGATTCCATGTCACTCAGGCTTTTACCTTTCACTTAAAGTGTCTGCCCTTAGTTCACTGTACTCTGAACAAACTTCCCTCCTGTTGACAATCACATAACATCCTTCAGCAGCTACACCGATAATTGACATCCAAAAGGCATGTTAGGAAATTAGCCAGCCCATTTAAAGACTATTCTTTTAATGGAATTGTTCCATGTGTAGCTCATTTATCCCATTATGAGCCCTCTGATGAATGCTTGCTATTCACCTCGGAGTTCACAGCTCATTGCTCTATTGATGTCTCCTGTGTTTTAATACATGCGAGCAGCTGAGCATGCAAGCACTTTTGTGTGGGCATTGAGATGAACCTCCCTATGTTTTTCATTCCTTCTGCAGATCCATGGCTGCATTCTTCCCCTCCTGTGCTTTGACTCTTCCTCTGGAGGCACAGAATAGTTAGAGTAAAGAGTAAATAATTGGGCTCATAGTTCTAGTCAACACAGTGAAGACAGGACACAGAAAGCAACCAGACAATAAACATCATTGACACACACTAATCCTGTAGGAGGGGCTGGGAGCTTGTGCAGCAGCAAGATCCAGGAAATCAAAGGAAAATTCAAACCAAGGACTGGGGCAATCTATGACAATAAAAATAACACAATTCAAGACCAGGAAGGAATAAAAAGACATTGGATGCAAAACTCTGGATGTTATTCAACAATTTAAAGGATCACTCCATGGTTTTGATTCCTTACACATAACATATGTTCAACACCAGACTCTAAAGTCTGGAATAAAAGCCAGAGCACATTCATCACATTCTTGACTTATGGCCAGAGCAGACGGCCATAATAGACCAAGAATAATAGACCGAGAACCAGAGAAATTATGGTCTGAAGCTAGGGACATAATAAAAGAAGAATGCAGACAGACACTTTCAATAAACAAAAAGGAAGAGAAAAACCATGGATGACAGAAAAATCACTACAAGCAATAAAGAAAAAAAGAGAAGAAAAACAAAAGAGAGATAGGAACAAACTAAGAATTATTAATGCAACAGTACAACAGCTTGTGCGGAAAGATAAAGAAAATTACTACAGCGACCAATGCAGAGAAATAGAAAACAACAAAAAGGAAAGAACAAGAAATCTATTTCACAAGATCCAGGAAATCAAAGGAAAATTCAAACCAGGGACTGGGACAATCTATGACAATAAAAATAACATAATTCAAGACCAGGAAGGAATAAAAAGACATTGGATGCGATACACAGAAAAACTATACAAAAGAGATGAGAAAATGAAGGACACATGGAATGAAAAGCCATATGAAGATGAACCCCAAATTCTAAAAAGTGAGGTGGAAACTGCAATAAGAGAAATAGCAAAAAAAAACCCAAATCATCAGGAACAGATGATATTCAAATGGAACTGCTGCAATCCACAGTGACAGAGTCAACTCTAGTGCTAACCCATATATGTCAACAGATATGGAAAACAAAACAATGGTCAACAGATTGGAAGCAATCAATATACATCCCCATCCAGAAAAAGGGAGACATAAGAAACTGCTGCAACTATAGAACCATAGCACTGGTCTCCCACGCAAGCAGAATCATGCTCAAAATTCTGCAACATAGACGGCAACCATATATGGAGAGAGAGATCCCAGAGGTCCAAGTGGGGTTCAGGAAAGGAAGAGGCATGAGGGACCACATTGCAAACATACAATGGTTAATGGAGTGCACCAGGGAATCCCAAAAGCAAATCAACATGTGCTTTATAGACTGTAGCAAAGCCTTTGACTGCATAGATCATGAAAGGCTATGGAATGCCCTTAAAGACATGGGAGCACCAACACATCTGATAGTCCTGATGAGGAATCTTTACTCAGGACAAGAGGCTACTGTCAGAACAGAACAGAACACGGAGAAACAGAATGCATCTTTTCACCCTATCTGTTCATCTTGTACGCAGAACATATAAGAAAAGCAGGCTTGGACACAAAAGAAGGAAGAGTGAAAATAGGAGGAAGGAATATCAACAATCTAAGATATGCAGATGACACCATAGTACTAGCAGAAAACCTCACAGACCTGGAACAGCTACCAAGGAAGATCAAAGAAGAAAGTGTGGAGGCAGGCTTAATGTTGAACATAAAGAAAACAAAAATAATGACCACTGAGGACCTTCACAAGTTCAACCTAGAAGAAATAGAAATAGTGAAAGAATCCCCATACCTGAGATCAAACATTGATAGAAATTGGGACTGCAGTCAGGAAATCAGAAGAAGACTAAGAATGGGAGGGTGGATATGAAAGAACTAGAAAAGATTCTAAAATGCAAAGATATACAACTCAGCACAAAAGTTAGAATCATAAAAGCCATTGTATTCCCTATTACCATGTATGGATGTAAAAGCTGGACAGTTAAGAAAGATGATAGGGAAAAAATCAATTCATTTGAGATGTGGTACTGGAGAAGAGTACTCAGGATCCCATGGACAGCCAAAAGGACAAATAAGTGGGTCCTAGAGCAGATCAAACAGGAAACCTCCCTGGAAGCCAAGATGATCAATCTGAGACTGTCATACTTTGGATACATCATGAGAAGAGAGGACTCTTTAGAAAAGACAATAATGCAGGGGAAGGTGGAGGGAAGTAGGAAGAGGGGAAGGCCACATGCTAGATGGATAGACTCTATTAAGGAGGTCATTGTGGAACATTTGGATCTTTCCTCACCAATGGTCCTGTGTTGGCCAACACAGAAGGGGTAAGTAAAAGGAAAACATGTTAATAGTATTACCTTACTATTGACTTCATTTATACCTCACCTCTTCCCCAAAACTGGGACTCAAGAGTAAAGGCGGAGCACTGGGAAGGCGAAGATATGGTCTGGGCACTGGGAAGATTGTTCACATACAGTAGGCTTCCTAGTAGACTCTTGATAATATTGTGCTCTGGACCATCCTTGTGTGCATGATGGCCATTGTTACAAACTGGCCTGAGACTAAAATCAAATCTCTAAAAAAAGAATCACAAAATCTCATAGCATATCCCCATGAGGATCTAGGCAGTGGGGTAATTGAACTGTATCTCAAAATGATGCTGAAGCTTTATGCCCTTGCATGGGTGTACATTATTTATTATTAGAATTTTATGATTCCTTACCTCTGAATACATCTCTCTTTTATAGAGTATAAAAATTGCAAGCTTGCCAGTTCAGTGGGAATAAAATTGAGCCCATAAACCACAAGAATCACTCATTTGGCTTCCTCTGTGGAAAAAGAGTTGTCCTCAAATGCCACCCAAAGAAGTAGCTTTACTTTTGCTTCATCCAGAAAGTCCCACTGAGTTCCACTGGGTTTTCTCCAGAGTAAAAGGATTTGTACACTGAATAAATAATAGTACTGCTGCGTCTGTTTCAATTGAAACATAATCTCCCCATTTGAACAATTGTTAGTGTTTTCAAACATTATTGAATTCATTTTATGCTTTCCTTTTTGAAACCGGAAGGAAAGTATCCTAAGCCATTAGCCTCAATGAAACAAAATATATCCTCTGTTGTCACTGAAGCCTCCTAGTTCTCATTTTCACAGCATCATGTGGGTAGTTAGGTGCATGTGTGTCTGTTTCAGTGAATGTGTTGCTATAAAAAAAAATAAAGACAATCATTTGCACAGGTAAGGGAACAGGGTGGCAAGAATTTTGTTTTTCCTTCCCCTTGGATTTATGGATGAGGGTGTACATTATATAGAATATTACCTGTATTTCCTAGCTCTGTAATTAGGAGCATTTTCTAAATAAGGCTTATTTATAAGCCATCACTTTGGACAGTGATGCTGTTGCAGAAATAGGCCTAATGTACATTACTAATGCTACTCAAGAGCTTTATGGAGCAATTACCCATTAGCAGAGCTGAGCAAATAATTCAGAAAGGGCTCATTTATTCAAGAAATGTAGCCTCTTTTTCTGCAGCAGGTCATCATTTCTGCAAAGTCATTCATTTTCTGCTAGAATTCTCTGAAGAATTCTTGATCTTTCCCAATGGCCCCAGTTCCCTCCTTGGCTTGGTAGGTCACAAGATCTCTGCTGTCTGTCTGAGGAGGATGCTAACACATACACATACAGGCAGTCATAACTATTTTTTAAAAAATTGTACCCATAGTATTCCATGATTCTGCAGTGCAATGACAATACAAAGCCATGAACTGAAGCCATGATGCTCTCAAAGCATGGCAGTGAAGACAAAACATTTGACAGCTCCCTTCCATGGGATGATTTTGCCATCTCATTCCGTTCCTGCTTTAGAACACAATTGCCTCTCTTTCTAGGATGGGAGAGTAAATTGAAAGAATATTTTCTGTCCTTCCATCCCCATTTTTTTCTCATATTGGACATTCTTATGATGGCCAGAACCACTGAGCAATAGCATTTTAACAATAAACTCAGCATTCTCTAAGTGGTTTACAATCTGTAAGTCAATTCCCCCCAACAAGCTGGGTACTCATTTTACCAACCTACAAAAGGATGGAAGGCTGAATCAACCTTGGAGCCCTGGGATTGAACTCACAACGTTGTGGTTGCAGTACTAACATTTAACCACTGCATTCCCTGAGATCAACTGCAGGAAACATCCAGCCCAAGTGAATGGCAAATGATCCTGTCAAAGCCCTGGCTGATCCCTGGAATATGGAAATGGCTAGAGTGGTAGAGAGAATTGCCCTAAAGCATCCCTTTCCATGAAGTGGAACCTGGTTCACTAGAGAGCTGGCAATTATGAAATGAGTGCAACAAAGACTGGAGAACTGATTGCAGAAGATTCCATCCAATCAAACATGTGCTAGTGGCCATTGGAAAGCCTGTCGTGGAGATTATGCCTTTGCATCTGCACAGTGTCATCCAATGTTGCTTTCTCGAGTGGTCAGGGGCCTTCTACACTCTGGCCCACAAGAAGAAAGTAAAGACCATTCAACAGCCCACTGTGAAAAATTTTCAAAATACTTTGCAGACGAAATTGCTTGGATTCACCCTAATTTGGATGCTGTAGTTGAGACAGGTCCAGTGAATGTAATCTTGGCCCCTGTTTGTCCTGCATTGTTGGATCTGTTTCCATTTATGCAGCCTGCAGATGTGGACAGGATCCAGGGAAGCGTGACAGCCACTTACCGTGATCTAAATCTGTTTTAATTTACTGTGTGAATGCACCCTGGGTTGTGTTTGGTGTTGCTTGTTGAGTCACTTGCTCAGTTTAACTATGAAGTAAACATACAGTAAGGCCACAATTCAATGCTAAGCCTTGCATGTTTCATTCCATTAATTTCATTGGACTTAAATATGTCTGACTATCTAATCATGGCCCACTTCTACCATTGAGGAGATGGCAAATTATGAATTATCATTTATAGGGAAGGAAATGTTCAGTGATTTACATTATTATTATGGTTTCCCCCATGAGTCTCTCACATCTGTTTTAATGGGGGGGGTGTATTTTGGATCTACCACTACTAGACGAATGCCTGGTGGGAATGAGAGATACAGGGCCTTTGCAGACTGCCAGAAATAGTGCAAATTGAGTCCACTTTAAGGGTTAGGGTTAGTGCTAGGGAATCATGAGAATTGTTTTTTTTTCCTCTGAGATATTGAGCCTTCTCTGTCAGAGAGGTCTGGTGACACAATAAAATACAGTTCCCATGATTCCCTAACCCTAACCCTTAAAGTAGACTCAATTTGCACTATTTCTAGCAGTCTGCAAAGGCCCAAACTCTTTTTGAGGTTGCTTCCAGACACGGAAATTACCTACTAAGGGAGGTTCACTTGGCTTTTTTCTCCTGTTTTTTGTTGTTATAGTTTTGATTGAATTTTAATGTCACATTAAATGAAATTAAGATGTTATTCTTCATCTGTGTTTTATTTTTGTTAGCTGCCCCAGTGCCTTTTTTGGTAGAGGGTAGACTATGAATCAGTAAATAAACAACTTCCATGCTGCTTTAATTTTTTTACCTCATTGTCTTCAGTCTTCTCTGTGTCAGATGTTGATTAGTTTATACCAGGAGTATATCCAAAGATGTAGTTGGACTGTAATTTCTATCACCTCTCACCAATGATTATTTTGATAAGGGCTGAAGAGAGTAGCAGTCCCACAATATCTAGAGGGCCTCAAGTCACCCACCCCTAGTTTACACTTTTAAATGGATATTTTGTAATCTTGGATATCCAACTGGAGAGAAAAGGGTGGGTATAATATGAGTAGTGTTATTAATCCACTCTGGGTTTAACTCCAAACTTTAAAGGAGTTAGCTAAGGTATTGAATCTGTTTTGAGGATAGGTTTTATCACCTTGGATAACTCCTTTAAAGTTCAGCTTAAATCCTGGAGTGGATTTATAGCCCTACTGAAATAGGACCCATTGGCTTCTATTGCAATCTAGCACACAGGATAGCCCAATGAATTTGAAGGTGGCTTTGGAGCATAAGACTCTGAAAGCTGTAAACTTCAATCTGTTATTAGCAGAAATATATAGAGGGGCTCTACTTTGATCTCAAAATAGATGGATTCCTCCACAACTGTAGCTGTGTAATTATATATCTGTCTCAGGATTTACCTTATATGAAGGTTTGCAACAGCTGGACCCTCAGCCAAATCCAGCATGACTCACTGAGAAATCAAGGTCATAATCTATGGACTTTATCACACAGGAAAAATCAAGGGGGAAATTGGGGGTTTAAAGAGCCATTATCCCACCATTATTCCAGATTAAAGATTTTCACACACATTGGAATTAAAGAACCATTATCCTAGCAATAAACAGCAACAAATCATTCACATCACCAGATGACCGCTGATATTTATTTGTTTGGGTTTTTGGATCCTGCTGTATTTCGGCATTATATGAATGCACTCCTCCTTCTGTGTCAGAGAAAAGACACATGATCTGTGCTTGCTTCTAGGGATTTCTCCTGGGTTTTTTTAGAGTTGTCTTTTCTTGCATCTAAAGCCACATTTTCTAGCTAGGGATTGGATATTTGGATCATTTTTAAAAAAAATCACAGTATTCCAAATTTCAATTGTTTATAATAATCTCAATAGACAGAACTTGAGGTGTGTTTTTTTTTTAAGTTAAAAAAAATAGGGCTAAAGAAAGACTGACAGATTCACCCATCCAGGTAGAGGTCTTTAAGGATTTGGCTGTTCAAAGTCTGGCAAAGGAAGATGATGAGGAGGAGGAGATCCTTAACTTTTAACAGCTGCATGGCTGGCAGAAACAACATGGTTCTCTCTCTGGAATAATTGTAACTATTGAATTTGACCAATGCACATGGGGGAGAATTTTGATTCTTTTTAATAAGAAATTTATAAATATCTCCATGCTTTGGGTGAAAGGAACCTTGGTGTTTTAAAAATAAACAATGGAGGAGAAAATAAAACTGATAGATTTTCCGAGTTCCAGCTGTCAGATGGAAGCCATTTTGAATTGCTCCATGTCAAGTGGAAACTATTTTGAATTGTTCCACATCAAGTGGAAGCATTTTGGACCTAGAGCCACCAGAAGAAAATCTGGTGGGGATTAGTGTAGAGAGGAGGGCAAAAATCATTCAGCCCCTTCCCTACAACGCCATTTTCCCTCTCTTTGGCTTGGCACACTGCCACTGTCCGTTCAAAGTCTGGCAAAGGAAGATGATGATGAGGAGGAGATCCTTAACTTTTAACAGTTAGATGGTCTCCATGAATACAAAGAGTTGGGGCCATTTCCCTGTAAAATGCTGTCTCAACCTCTCCTGAGAGAGAGATTATGGGGGGTTGCAGACTGTCAGAAATAGTGTGAATTCATTCCACTTTTAGGGTTAGGGTTAAGGTTAGGGAATCATGGGGACTGTATTTTATTGTGGCACTAGAGTTCTCTGACAAAGAAGGTTCAATGTCTCAGAAAAATAACAATTCCCATGACTCCCTAGCACTAACCCTAACCCTAAAAGTGGACTGAATTCACACTATTTTTGACAGTCTGCAACCCCCCTATATCTCAGGAACCAAGCACAGCTGTAACATTATCCAGAATGTGTTTCTCTTTAGTAATAACATTGCAGCCTCACAACTGGATATAGATCAGACCTCTTTCTCATTTTTTTTAAAAGGAAGTATTATTAGCAAAAGAAGAATGGGTACATTTTTATGGTGGCTGTTGAGTGTTACAAACAATCCCAATTGATTTCCTTGGGCATATTTTGGTCCACAGAATAATACTTCTAAAAATCACACAAGTCCAAACAGAAAGCAGCCTATAAAGTGATGGCATCTAACACTTTTCTACTCATATCTTTGTAGATTCTGTTTTCACATGTCCTGATTCCATGGTCACTTGGAAGATGAATTTCTTGCTCCTTGACTGTCAGCAGTGGTGTATTCAAGTCTTTTACTCCAAGTCTCAAGTTAAGTCTAAAGTCTTTGCAAGATACTATCAAGTCAAGTCTCAAGTTGAGTCTCACGTTTGGGAGCCAACTTTAACAGGAAAAAAAAAAAAGGTGAGGTCGTTTCTTGGAGGGCAACAGCAAATGCATTAGGCAATGAGCTTGGGGTGAGGCTTGTCCCTGCTGCACATTGGATGAGCCTTGTAAAGCTTTTCAAAAGCTTTACAAGGATCCTTCCACCTCAAACCTGTTGCCTAATACATATGCTCTTTCCCTCCAAAAAATGCACCCACAATCTTACCTGCTGCTCAAAGTGAATGAAGCAGCAATTTGGTCACTATAAATATACAAGTTGCAAGTCAAGTTGAGTCAGTACATCATTTATTGCTGAGTCAAGACCAAGTCAAATCGACTACAGTCTACAGCACTCCCTGTCAGAGAACAAAAAAGACAGAAACCATGGGGACCTCCCAAGCTTTTCAAGTTCTGGTGGGAATTCTGACTCATCATATGTTCCTCTCTGACCCTAACCTCATGCAGGCACAGAGCCAAGCCAGCCCAGCCAGCTTAATTCATAGCTAGCTAAAATATATTCTTGTTATTTGCCATCTTGTTAACTTTGACCTGCAGCTATGGTATCAGGACCGCCTTTCAACAAGTCTTATAAATTCAGGGCTATTACTTTCTTGCTTGAATCCATCCAACTGTAATGCCTCATTTCCTACTGCTTTCAACTTAACCAAGCATTATCATCTTTCTGATTAATCATGTCATCTCACAGTATCTTCACAGTATGATAACCTCAGTTTAGTCATTTTGGCTTCTAGTGAGAGTTCAGGGCAGCTTTGATTTGCTTTAGGCCCCATTTATTTTTCTTTTTGGCATTCATGATATTTGTTCAACTCTCTTCCAGTACTACATCACAAAGATGTTATCCTATATTTTATCATTGCATTCTATGTGTCAGCAATCTCAATGTACATTTGTCAGGTGTAGATTAGGAAATTTTGTCCAGATCAGTGAAGCAGACCTATCCCTCTTGTCTGTGCCTATGTCTGGGGAGTGAGTGATGATTGTTGTTGTTTTCTATTTGTACTTTGTTGTTGTTATTATTGTGTCTGATTTGAGTTGTGTCTGATTTATGGCAACTGTAAGATGAACCTATCACAGGTTGTTGGGGTTGGGGTCAATATTTTTTCAAAGTGGTTTGTTTTTGCCTTCTTCTGAGACTGAGATAGTGTAAATTGCCCAATGTCACCCCATCAGTTTTTATGTTTGAATGGAGATTCTAACCCTGGTCTCCAGTCATAGTCCAATGTTCAAACCACACTGGCTCTCTCTGTGCTAGCCCAGAGAAAACCAAGTGCTCCATAAAGGTGACCCATGTGGTTTGCCATATACCACTCTGCACAAAGCAGCAGTCAGAGAAGTTGAATGAGATTTGGAGGAAACATCATTTGTGGTCCACTTCTATATTCTGTCAAATGATTGAGAACACTACTTGTATGCTCAAATGTTTCACAACACAAAGAGTTATGCATCAAACATCACTATTTCAACCAGGCAGGACAAACTAACAAACTGTGAAATGTGTCCATGAGAACAAAAGGAATGGCTGTTGTTTTCCATCTGAACAACTAGTTTTTAAATTTTTTATCAGCCCTTTACTCTTGAATGTCTTCTTGTTATTTTCACCATTCCACAGTTTTGACTTCACATCTCAGGCATTATTATCTGGTTTGGAAGCCTATGAAAATGTGTCATGTATACTGGAGTATTCTCATTTTGCATACAGATGTCTGGTATATCCACATCTGAAGGCATGGGGTATGAATCTATTTGGCCATGGGGTGAAGCATTTCCCAAAGAGTATGAGTAGGTCACTTCAGACTGTAACTGTGGGTTTCTGTATACTATGTTGCCAGAGGGAGACATGGTGTCATAATCAGTAATAGGTCATAGGATGGGTTGTAGCAACAAAGTGTTTTTGGTGCTGCTACAAGCATGCTCAGTTTCACCAAGTTAGTGGATGCTTTAGTGGATACAAAAACAAACAGTCACCCCAGTTCATTTCACACTACACATTTATAGCAGTATGATTCCACTTTAACTGCCATGCCAATGTCCTATGGAATGGTAGGATTTGTAGTTTAGAAACAGATGTTGAGAATTCTTAGTGCCTTACCAAACTACAAACCCCAGGATTGCATAGAACTATGGTGGCAAACCTATGGCACACATGCCAGAGATGGCACATGAAGCCATATTTTGTGGCACATGAAGGGTGAGGAAGAGGAGGAAAAGGTATGCATTCATTCTTCCTCCTCCTTTCCAGCTGTCCCAGGCCTTCATCTGCCTACAGAGAGGCAACTGGAGGCCCAGGAGAGAGTGGAGGGAGAAGGGGGAAAAGGTGCACACCTGTTCCTCCTCCTTCGCAGCCATACTGGTTCTTCAGCTGTCTCTGGAGAGGCAGCCAAAGGCCCGGGAGGGTGGAGGGAAGAAATCCCCCCACAGAAAGCAAAGCAAAGGAGCTTCTTTTATATACTGCTTCATACCACACTATGGAGTGTCTAAGCAGTTTACAACTGCTCCATTCTCCTCCAGAAGTCCCGCCCCTTTCAGTTTGGGCACTTGGTCCCTAAAAGATTTGCCATCAATGGCATAGGATGTTGCTAGGACAGTTAAAGTGGAATCATAGTCCTATAATTGTGTAGTGTGAAAGGTCCCAAGAAGCAACTAAAGAGCTTCCACAAATGATCTGTTGTGAAGTCTGAATGCTGGGCAATATTTATCCAGGAGGAAACAAGACAACTAGATCCTCCTGACAGTTCCACTCTGTAGTTAAAAGGCTTCCAGGTTCTGCCTTGTTCTACCATTGCCAATTTTGATAGTCAGGAAAGAGGAACAGAAGTTTATCTGATTAATTATTATGGCACTTGCTCTACCTCAGAGAAGAAGTTTGGAAGTTTTCTGATCAGATGCCAAAATAACCTGACTGGCTTTGGATAATAATTATTATAGACCTTGTGTTTGTTTTTATGGAAGAAGGTGGAGGGGGAATGCTGTTGGCCGATCCATCTCAGGCAGTAAAATGTCTGATTCTAGGACCAGACGTTTCTGTCTATTGGCTTAAGATATCTACAGTCCCACACTCTGACAAGCTATTCTAGCAATGAAGTGCCCAAGAGCTGATGCCAGGTTCCCAATTTGATACCCATGATTCCTGACACAAATTGAATCAAAATGAACACATTGACCCTGGGGAGGTTAACCCTGAAACCAGCCTTCCCCTCTCCTGCCTTCTCTGCATTAGTCCTCTTGGTATCTCAGAAGAATACGTGTGCAGCAAATAATTTACAAAACCTCCTAGAGCAACTGACAAGAGTGTGATTTCTAACATGCTAACCTGCATGTAACCTGCTGGGTTATGGTTTGTAAAAGGAATGATGAAATATTCATGGAGACCTAACAGCAGCAAATAGGCATGGCAAAGAGGGAATACAAGGAGGGAACTGATCAAATTATTCTACAAGCCAATAAAAGAGTTGCAGCCTCTGGGAAACTTCTGGATGGCACAGCGGCCTGAAGTTACACTTTCCAACTTAAATTGGCTCTAACTTCCTTTCTTTGCACTACATCAAATTGCATGGCTTGCCTCAGTTCATTCCTCAATGAAGGTGCCACTCTCATTAAAAGATACACTACTGTCAGTGCAGAAGATGAACAATTATCTGCTCAGGTAAGTCTGCATGCTTGAAGACTGTCGGTGAATGTATTCACCTGAGGGGAGAAATTGTACATTTTTGATGGGGTGGGGGTGGGAAGCTGGTTATAAGGAGACAATGATATTGTCACAGAGAAATTGGACCAATTGCCACTTCTAGGATTTCCTTAAATGCAGGCACACAATACAGTATTGTTGTTGTTGTTTTTAATTTGATTGTATTTTAATTCAAATTATATCTTTTTTATATAAATGTATGGACTTATTGTACATACTGGGTATGAAGGTGAATCTATCACATTTTTATATGTCAAAATTCCAAATAGATCATGGAAGATAAGCATCAAGTTCACTGCCCTACGTTGGCCGTGTCCTTCTTAAGTGGAGCAAGTACACCCAGCTCATCCCACACAGACAACGTAGGAGTTGAAACTTATTTTAATGTTCCGGGTGGGATAGTGATCTTTGCCAGACCTAAAGTGGCAGACTAGTTTAGTGGACCCAAAAAGGTTGTGCATAGGGTTGCCAAAGTAAAAACTGGAGAAGGATACTGTCCCTTTAATGGTTGTGTAAAAGAGGATATTTCAGCAGATACTGCTTGTTACTGATTGTATGACAAGCAACATTTGCTGCCATTTTTCCTTCTATGCAACCATTAGATGTATAGGAGCATCCAGATTTCTCTAATAGAAGAGAATAGCTATGGGCATGAGAAAGAAGACCCAGGAGAATGGCACTGTCCTCCTCCAAGCATTTGTTGTTTGAGCCACTCACTTCTGTTTTTCTGTTGTTGTTGTTGTTTTGTTGTTGTGTCCCTTCATGTCATTTCTGACTTGTGGCAACCCTAAGGTGATGCTATCACAGCTTTTTTTCGGCAAGATTTATTGAGAGGAGGTTTGCCTTTGCTTTCCTTTGAGGCTAACAGAGTATGACTTGTTCAAGGTCATCCAGTAGGTGTCCATGGCTGAATGGGGATTTGAGCCCTGCTCTCTGGAGTCGTAGTCCAACACTAAAGGCAATTCCTTCCTGCAAATCAGAGCTGGGAAATCTATAGTCTGACACTTCTTATTGGACTGCCTGATTCCTCAGCATTGCTTGGTTACACTAAGACTAAAGGAAATTTAAATCTGGCAACATTCAGAAGAAGAAGAAGAAGAAGAAGAAGAAGAAGAAGAAGAAGAAGAAGCACTGCCACCACCAGAACCAGTTTGGCTGCTAGCAAAAATAATTATGGTAATATTTGGGGTTGGGGAAGAAATAGCCTGCTAATCTTAGCCCACAAAAGTCTTCCCCCTGTTCCCATCACTACATTACACTATCCAGAAACCATCAGATGTTTTAATTTTAATTATATCTCTGGAGCTGCATATTATCTTCGGCAGGAGCTTGGCTCTTAGGTGCAAACATGAAGTTAGAGCAAATGCACGTACACCGCCAAAAACAGCAGCTGCACAAATAATTTATCCTCTTCTCCCTGAAATCTATAAGTAGAGAACGTCTGGCTCAAAATCTACATGTCAAACTTAAAGTGTGAGAGAGGCATTTTTTCCAAATAGCTGTGCTTGAACTAAAGTAACAGCAAACTTCTCAGATGCCATGAAGCCAAAATGTTCAGTTTTGCATTGCCTACATTGAGGTGGGCAATTTGTGCCCCTCGAGTTGTTGGACTACAGTTTCCAGTAGATGTATACAGCATAGGCAATGGTGTGGTTTGATGGCTATCGCTGTCCAAAAGTATTTGGAGGGCTTCACATACCTGTCCCATGTAAATGCTAACTGGGTTGAATTCACAGCACAAATTTAGAGAAGCAGGACCTATAGCAGGGATGGGAGCCACATAGCACCCAAGATAATGTTGGACTGCAGCTCCCAGCATTCCTCATCATTGACTCTACTTGTTAGAGCTGCTAGGATTTGCAGTCCAACATCTGGAGAACCACATCCTTGAGATATGGAAAGCAAGTTTCTCCAGCTATGAACATTATAGCACGTGGCTTTTAAAGCACAATCAAAGTTGGAAATTAGGCCCTCTGACAATTCTTATCACACAATGTTGCCTCCAACCCATCACTGCTGTGCCTCTGAAGCATGGTTAAAGCACCTTTTCATTAATAGGGAAAACCATCAATAAGCTCCCAATCATGCTGCTGTGCCATCAGTCATCAGCTGTGGTAAGTTCCTCCCATGGCAGTTCCGGCATTGGGCAGTCATGTGGTGTCAGTCTCCTCTCCACCACTCCTCCTCCCCCCTTGCTATTTCCAAACAAGTTGGTTTTCTTTTCTTTTTTTACTTTGTTTTCTTTCATTAAATTGCATTGCCATAACTCCAGAACTGTTTTATGGGAAAATAAAATAAAAAAATATAAAAGGCATGCTGGGTAGGGCATAAGGCAGTGATGGCAAACCTTTTAGGGATTGAGTGTGCAAAATAAAAAGCCTTCTGGCACTGGGTGTTACCTGGTGCTGGGGGGTGGACTTCCAGGGGGATGGGACTTCTGGGGTGAGACTTCTGCCTTCTTCTACCCCACCCTTTGTTTGCCAAGAAAAATAGCTTTGCATGCCACCTCTGGCATGCATGCCAGGTTCGCAATCACGAACATAGGGCATAGAGCAGGGAGGCAGGATAAAGGGGGAGTACAAAAGAGAACATGAGGGACTGTCAATGGTAGAAACAGTCCCTGTTGTGCTAGAGAAGGTACTGCAATAAGAAAAGCTTCCAAACTGGTTAATATATATTTCCTTTTACTAACATGATAGTGGTGAGAATGAGGTTTGTGTAGTAAAGTCCCATGATTGCTTAAAATGAAAAATGACTGTCCATTTCTAGAAGTGATAAGTTCTTGTAAAGCTTCCACACTTGTTGTGTGTTGTTAACTGCCCTCAGGCTGACCTTGACTCTTATCAACTCAGTAAATGAGACATCTCCAAGACCCCCTATCTTCCACTGCTCTGCTTAAGCCTTGCAGATTCATTCTTGTGATCTCCCTAATTGAGTCTATCCATCTGACATGTGGTCTTCCTCTCTTTCTACTACCTTCTACCTTGCCTAAGATTATTGTCTTTTCCAATGACTTGTGCCTTCTCATGATGTGGCCAGAGCACAACAGCCTCAATTTGATCATCTTGGCTTCCAGGAAGATTTCAGTCTTGATCTGTTCAAGGACTCATTTGTTTGTCCTTTTGACTGTCCATGGTATCCTCAGCACTCTTCTCCAGCACCACATCTCAAATTAGTTTATTTTCTTTTTATCCACATTTTTCACTGTCCAGCTCTCACATCTGTACCTAGTGATGGGGAATACCATGGCTTGGATGATTCTAGTAAATTAATCAATCAGTCAATCTATCAATCAATATTTATGGTCAATAGCCCCATCAAAGCATACAATAACTTAGATCACATAAATGGAAAAGTTGCATAGCATATAAACCAATATAAAATAGAGAGATTATGTTAAAATACATTACAAAAAGTTAAGAATAAAATTAAGTGGTCAGATTAGATTACAACATTGGAGATTGTTTTGATTATGAGATTATAGATCTAGGATATAGATCCATTAGTCAGACCCCTTTTTAATAATTTGTTCTCTCTAATTTTAACAGCCAGTGACAAAAATTTTGCAACCGACAGGGTAATACTCATACATTTTTCTAGCAACAAGAATTTAATATAAAATAATTCAGAATGGCCTGGCTTGCCTCTCAATAAGGGGGCAATTAGCTGGTTATGGCACTGGTTATAAAAGACACAAGAGAACAAAGTATGTGATAGAGTTTCAACTACTTGCTGTCCATAAAGGCAAAGTTGAGCAGAGGAAGGTAGCTGGATGATTCTAGTGCTCAATTGTATATCTTTGCTCTTTAAGATGTTGTCTAGTTCTTTCATCACTGCCCTTACCATTCCTACTCTTCTTCTTATGTTTTGATGGCAGTCTCCATTTTGATCAGTGTTTGATCCAAGGCACAAGAACTGTTAAACTACGGTATTTCAATTTCCTCTTTGGCTAGGTTGATGTAGATCCTCCGTAGTCATTATTTTTGCTTTCTTTATGTTCAGTAGCAAGTCTGCCTTTGCACTTTTTTCCTTGACTGTCCTTCATAATTGTTCCAAGTTAGTGATGCTTTATGCTAGTAATATGGTGTCATTCACACATCACAGATTATTGATGTTCTTTCCTCCTATCTTCATTCCTCCTTCTTCTAAGTCTAATCCTGCTCTTCGCATGATGTTTTCTGCATACAATTTGAACAAGTGTGATAAAATGCAGTCTTGCTTGCCCCCCTTGCAAATTGGGAGCCATTTTGTTTCTCCATATTCTGTTCTAACAGTGGCCTCTTGTCCTGAGTACACTCATAAGAACTATCAAATGTTCCACACTAGAGGACAGCAATTGAAATGGGAGCAAGGAAGGGGGAGTTATCATGAGAAACTAGTCTGAAAGCATACAGTGTATGCATTTTTTTGCACTCAAAACATAGCAACTATTGTGCTCCTTTCTATGTTCTGCCAAGACCTTGAAGGGCAAAGTCTCCTCTACCATTATAACCTTCAGAGATTGTTGAGTAGCAGTAAAGGGAAGAGGCATAAAACCTAGTAACATTTCCTGCAACCCAAAAACTTGGCTTATAGTAAATACTCATCGCACACCCCTGAATCATCTAGCAATTACCATTAAAGCATCCCTTCACACTACAGTGAGAAGGATTTTTCAAAAAAAGAAAAGAAAAAAATCCTTTCTCTTTTATAGAGACATTATTTCTCAAGACGTACAGCTTATCTAATCAGAATCGTCTCTGCCACATCCATCTTTCTTCTTTAATTTGACTTCAGTGCATACTGTAGTTTTATCACATGCCTTCTTTCATTCACTTGAGATCCCCAGAGATATTTTACTAGAAGATTGCCACACTTAAGCTTGATGTTCCTACGAAAACGCATCAACCTAACATTTTTGAAAGGCCAAGTTATTTCCTATTGTCCCTAAGGAGCCAATATAAGTTCGTCCTATCGTTATTTAAATGTATCCACCACCTTCTGGCATTGTGTCTGAGCTGAGCTGTCAAGATTGTAAATTCAGGTTATAACCTCTGGAATACTCACAGTCTTAGCTTATCCCAAGTTGCCTAACATCAGAAGAAATATTGAGGACACAACCAACTTCATGAATCTCTAAAATGTGGAGTTTCAGAGGACCTGACAGTGATAGAGAGGGAGGGAAAGAGAGGGAGGAGGGAAAAGAAGGGAAAAGAACAGCTCTTTGAAAGGTTCAATAAACCACAGTTTTTACCATCAGGGTTTTGTTTTGTTTTGTTTTGTTTTGTTTTTTGCCATCAGTTATCACAAACCAATATGTCTGTGGTTTTGCTGGGTGTGAGAGTGAGAAAATAAAGTCACTTTGAAGGTCACTTTTATAAGCAATAGGTTGCACCTTTCACCTTAACTGGGTAAGTAGGTAATGCTTCAAAAATTTGATTTCTGCCATTTTTGCATTTAAACTCTCAGCTCTGTCCCTGTGTTGAAACTATCAGTTCTCCCCTTTGATGGGAGTTTGAGAGTTCCCTCAAACACAGTTTACTTTGACTGTGGTCCCATATATAATCACGCTAAAATATGTCTTGTTCAGTTTAGGGGGGCTTATTCTGATGGCAGGAATTGTAGTAAGCCTCATGTTATAATTTTCTTGCCTCCTGGGTATACCAGTTCTTTGAATGTAGTGGGATGTATTTTTTTAATCTCTTAAAATTATAAAAACAATTGCTGAAAAATGCAAAAATGTAGGTTGTTTCTGCATTAGCATACATATACAAGTATGCGTGTTTAAATGCAAGATGGTATCTACTAAAACAAAGTGTTTGATTCTCAACTCAGCTATCCAAATGTATTTTGGCATGTCTTTTGAATATATTTCTAAGCAAATTTGTTCTTGAAAGATATATATGTCAGAATGCTAGAAAATGTAAAACATGCATGTATAAATGCATTTTGGCAATATCATTCTTAATGCTTCAGCAGAGATTTTCATCACAAAATTTAGAGAAGTATGAAATCCAAAGGAAAATTCTATTTATGTCTGCTTATTTATTTATTTGCTTGATAGCCCACTTATCTCCTGGTATGGGAGATAATCCAATATACATTAAATCACAATATAGATTAAAGCAAAATGAATTTAAAACCTACCATAACAGTGCAAACAGTTTAAACACCATTAAACACCATTTAAACACTATTAAAAACAGCCCTTATTTTTATAAAAAAATAAATAAAAATGTAAATATGAAAATGTGGATAAAAATACAGCACCATCCATTAGAAGAACCATCTGCAGCAACCAGTTAAAGCCAGTCTAAATAAAAAGGTATTTGTGGGCCAATGGAAGGAGAACAGACAGAACATCAGGCCAGCCTCTCACAGGAGGGAATTCCACAGCCTGGGAGCAGCCACCAAGAAGACCCCCTCATGTGTCCTCCCCAGTTGTGCTTGTGTCAGTGAGCAATTTTAGATGAATTCTTTATGGATGTTATGGATATACATAGATACATTAAAACCTAAGACCAAAAAAAATAAAAAATAAAACCCTTTATCTAATGTACGGTATGTTTGCAATATGATCCCCAGGGCCTCTTCCTTTTCGGAACCCAGCTCGGATATCCGGTATATGTGGTGGTGGTGGTGGTGGTGATGATGATGATGATAAATTATTTATTTATAGCCCATTGAATCTCAAGGAATCCAGGCAGGTTACAGCAATAAAAGTGCATGGAATACAATAAAATTCAAAATTAGTCCCTTCCCAACCCCCAACCCATACTAAAATTACAAGAAACAATCACAATTTAAGAGCAAAAATACAAAAATATTTTTTAAAAAGGGGGGAGATAATTGGTGGATAGAGTGACGTAGATTACCTTGTGTGAGGAGAGGAGTTAAGTTGGGAAGGCCTGCTGGAAGAGATCCATCTTAAAAGCCTTTTTAAAGGCTGTAAGAGTAGAGAAGTGAGGGATCTCCTCCAGTAGGTCATTCCACAACTTTGGCGCAGTGGTGGAGAAGGCCCTCTGGCTAAGCAAAGTTAGCCTAGATTTTCTCAGCTGCAGTAGGTTTATCTCCAAGGACCTTAGTGTGCGGGACAGACAATACGGAAGAAGGCGATCCTTTAAGTATTCTGGTCTCAAGCCATGTAGGGCTTTAAAGATAATAACCAACACCTAGTACCTTGCCTGGAAATTAATTGGCAGCTAGTGAAGGGACTTCAGGACTGGTGTTATATGGTCATGATGAGAAGTACCTGTAATCAACCTGGCTGCCATCTTGCTCCATAAATGTTGGAGCAGTTTGCTGTAAAATTCTGAGCACTACTTTGCTTTCATGGAAGATTAATCCAATAGTCCAATGATGAATGCAATCCTTGGTGTCTTGTTTCCTGGAGATTAGACTATATCTTGAACATAAGCCATCTGTGTGTGAGAATGTCAACTCAAATTCAAAACCTTGTGGGTATGGAGATGAAGTGACAAGTTTAGTCTTAAAAATGGTCATTGGGAGACAAAAGCAGGAGGAAGGCTGTTGTATAAAGCCAATGATGCAGATTGGGAGGATCTCCTGCCCAGTTTGCATTCGGATATCAGCTTCCTTTTTCTGGCACCTCAGTGAAGGAGCAGGGAGAAAGGAGCCAAAACTGCACCCCTTTATTTTGCTTGGGGCAGAGCACACTCCCTGCACCCACCTCCCATTAAGACACACTGAACAAGAGTCATAGAATTATAGAGAGTTGGATGGGATCACACAAGGACCATCAAGTCCAGGCCCCTGACATGCACAAACATGAAAAATGCCCACCCAATCTCTCTTTAAAGACTTTCAAAGAATGAGAGTCCATCACCCACCCACTCCCCAAGGCAGTCTATTCCACTGTCTCAGGCCTACAGTCCCCAACAAGAGCTTCTGTCACATTGCACAATCAATGCAGTCTGACACCACACCAGAGCTCTCTGACAGAGAAGGCTAAATATCTCACAAAAAAACAAATTCCAGAATTCCATAGCATTGAGCCAGGGCAGTTAAAGCAATGTCAAAGTGCATTAATTCTGCAGTGTAGATGCAGCCAGAGATTCTTGTGAACTGCTTAACATGTAAAAGAAACCATAATCTTTGCTCAAGAGAGAAAAGGAGCCTGTCCTTACTAACACAAAGGCTAGTACTGGGAACCTTCAGATCCCTATACGATGTCAGAATAGCAGCTTTTATTATTTTCTTAGTAGAGAGGTTCCCTCAGACCCTGGGATGGTCCTCCATACAGTTCAACCACTGGTCCTTCATGGACTAGAAAGATGATCAGGCCAGGATCAATAATTTAGCAATACGTTCTCACTGGCTGTGATACAAGCTGATTTGAATTATGCAAAGCATTTTTACACAAGTCAGCACTTTCATTGTTGCATTGTTCTTCCACTACATTTCAGATTTAAGACCATGTTTTACAGTTATAACTTATCTAAGTACAGACCAATGTTTGAAGTGTTGGAAATGGAATAGAGCGACCCTGGAGATTATCACATTAGCTTTGCTGCCAGGATAGACCTGGGACGTAATTTTCTTAAGGTGGATTTTATCACATTCACCCATTGCCGGGCAGTATGCAGAAATCTGGGCAGAATGGGATTTTCCCATTCTTGAAAAGATGTGGGACAAGCCCAGAAAAGCCCAAGTTGCATACGGGCTGCATACTGTCTGGCAATGGGTGAATACGATAAGATCCACCATGATAATCTTCCCAGATTTCTGTTTGGGATTTACTCTGTGAGTTTGGGCCATCCCTATCTATCAGCAAACCTGCCTTAACATTCCCTTGCTTCTTGTATTCTGTCCTGAGCACCAATCACTTTCTATTGTTTACACTATACCAGTAGCGTCCCTGGACCAGGTGTCACCAGGTGTGGGGGTTGGGGCTTCCAGAGCAGGGCTTCTGGGGAAAACATATGCTGCCTTCCCCCATAGTGCCCCATCCTTTTTCTAGTGAGGGAAGGACAAGACAGGGTGAGCACATGCAGGGTGGCGCATCAGGGGAAACGTGGGGGGGGGGACATGGGGGGAGGGACCAACTGGATGTCACCTCCCCTTCTGGGGTGTCACATGCTGTGAGCCATACCACCACACTCATCCCACAGGGGTGCCACTGCATTATACCACACTACACCCTATGTCAGGGGTAGGCAACCTTTCCCTTTAAGGGCCGAGGGACTTCAGCTCCCAGAAGCCTCAGCCATGTTGGCCAATAGTCCCATGTTGGCCAATAGCTCCTGGGATTCTGGGAGCTGAAGTCCCTCGGCCCTTAAAGGGGAAAGGTTGCTTACCCCTGCCCTATGTTTTATATTTACAGAATATTGTACATGCAGAATGTACCTTCATCACACAGAATGCATTTCTTTGCATCCAGGCAGAAGTTATCTCAAAATCAGGCAAACCCCAACATTAAGAACCACCTAATCATGAATTTTAAAGGAAAAGAACTGGAAATGTGCAGGTGGGGTGGATGGATAAAGGGAAGAGACCATCGCCTTCCAATGGACCTGCATTTAAGCCAGGGGTAGGCAACCTTTCCTCTTTAAGGGCCGAGGGACTTCAGCTCCCAGAATTGATTTAAGCCAGGGGTAGGCAACCTTTCCCCTTTAAGGGCCGAGGGACTTCAGCTCCCAGAAGCCTCAGCCATGTTGGCCAATAGTCCCATGTTGGCCAATAGCTCCTGGGATTCTGGGAGCTGAAGTCCCTCGGCCCTTAAAGGGGAAAGGTTGCCTACCCCTGATTTAAGCAAACAGCTTCTTTGACTAAACAATGTGGAAAGGTCAGCTTTAAAGGGAGGGGGAGATAGTTACCTCCCTATGGTTTGAGAAGGTGTTGTCCACATCACTCCTGCAAGCTACTAGCTGCCCCCTTCCTCCTCCTGGAGGTGAGGTGGGGATCTGCCATCCAGACAGTCCTCCTTGGATGCTGAACCCCAAGCTGGCAGGAAGGATGGAAGAGCAGCTATGCCAAGGGGAGCTCTGGAAAACAGCATGCTGCTCAGCTGGGAGCACAAACTAACCCATGTTATCCATGCCTTCATGCCCTTTCCAGAGTGCAGGCTGGCCTCTGGATGAACTCCTGGGGTCTATATGGGAAACAGCATGACTGAAGTCATCTGCCTGGAGATGAAGGGAAGAGCAGCAACCCTGTCACCCACATTTTTATACTATCCTACTCTCTGTTTCTTTCATACTACATTAATCTCTCTGCCACTTCACCTTACACCCTCACAGTGGACCCCTGGGTAGCATGTCTAGAACACAGGAAAATCCTGGATGAACTGGTGAGCCAGAATGCTAGACGACACTGGGAGATACAGATCAAAATCACTTTCCCATGTTCTGCAGATGGCTGTGAGTCAGCACTGGCAAGCAGTCTGGAAAAGAATTGTTTGGGGGAAAAGTCTGGTACAGGAGTGTTATGCTAGTTGCAATGCTCTTTATCACTACACATTTAAGAAGCAGGTAAGCTTTCCCATATTTGTCACACAGTACATACCCAAATTTCCCTGGAACTAAATACCTTAAAGGCACTTTAAGATCTCATCTGATCTGGGAAGCTAAGCAGGTTCAGCCCTGGTTAGTACTTGGATGGGAGAATGCCAGTGAATACCAAGTGCTGTAGGCACTTATTTCAGAGGAAGGAGCAGGGGGGGGATACCTCTGAGTATTCCTTCCTGAAGAAAATCCTGTGAAATTCATGAGGTTGACATAAGTTGACAGGCAACGTGAAGGCACATACACACGCACATGCATCCTGAAATCATCTTTCACTCATGATGACTGGAAATGAAAATACAAGCATTACATGCCTGAAGCGATACTTCTTAAAATGTAGGGTGATACCTAAGAAAGAAACAAAATTCAGTATCCAAGATGAATAAAATGCTCCAAAATTGTAAAGGATGGAGGATGAAGAAATGCTAACATTATGCTAGAGCATTCACTCCATCTTGAGGCTTACATAAGAACTGCAAGCAATGAACACTTTCTTCCTTCCACTAGGCCTTGATGTACTGGTATCATCAAACTTGTTACCTTGCCATTCATCAAACTGTAAAACTCCTTCTGAAAGGAGGCTATGCTGTTGTGCATCCATGAGCAGGCAAAAACCTTTTTATTCACATGCTGGCCTTCAGTAAACTGACTCAGAATGGCTTTTTAATTCATGAATGTCTCAGCATTATAATTCTATCATGTTTTAACATCACTTTTTTGTGTTTTCATCTACACCTGTGTTAAAACTTCCTGTGATTCTTCTTGATTCCCCGTTCTGAGAGATAGGGATGCTGTCAAAGAGAGAGAGAAAGAAAGAAAGAAGGAAAGAAAGAAAGAAAGAAAGAAAGAAAGAAAGAAAGAAGTGTGTGAAAAAGAAGATTTAGCATGTAGCAAACAATCAGGTCCCAACCCCGGAATGCAGAATGGCAGGATATCCATGTTTCTGAGGATGTTGTCTGGTCTCAATTCTCTTCCTGAACCTACTTTTTGCTGTTACCTGCCTCCACGTCAACACCAACTTATGGAGACCCTATAAGAGGGTTTTCTTTGCAAAATTTATTCTGAGGAGATTTACCATTGCCTTCCTCTAAGACTGAGAGAGTGTGAGACTAGCCCAGAACCATCTGATGGGTTTCCATGGTGAAGTGTGGATTTGAAGCCTGGTCTACCAGAATTATTCAAATATTCAAACCATTACACCATGCTGGCTCTGGTCTTAGTATTTCTGTATCTTCTACCCTGTCATTAGAGAGAATGGAGTAACTGCTTTGGGTAGCAGAGACTGAGGAGCACAACCGTGGCATTTCTTCTGGATCCCTTGGCCATCCCCCTCTGTTGGAAGACAAAGCTGTGTGTGCCACCCAGCCTGTCCTGCTCCCCATAAAAAAGCTTGCTTCCCACAGAAGGGTGCTGATCCATCACCAGTGCTGGTGTCCATTAAAATTAAAGGGACAACATCTTGCCCTTTGGTTCAGAAAGTAAATATATTGGGGAGGCCCTACTTTGAGCCCACATTCTGTCATGATCTTTCTGGTGAACTGAGGCAGAATGTGTCAGATATTTCATAGGAAAAATAGTGGGGAACACTGACTTTTCCATAAACCTGAGGGGATGGATAAGGTAATTTTTTGGTGGCTATCCTTGCCCTCTCCTTTGGCACAGCTTATGGCACAGGTATCTTCCTTCTTTTTAGTTTGTTCAGGCACAAGGGCTCCTTGAGTGAGACTTCTACATAGTCCTCCCTAAACATGGGTAACATGGTAAAAGGGAATACAATGGCTTATATGATTCTAACTATTGTGCTGAGTTGTATACCTTTGCATTTTAGAATCTTTTCTAGTTCTTTCATAGCCACCCTCCCATTCTTATTCTTATTCTAATTTCCTGACTACAATTCCCATTTCTATCAATGCTTGATCCCAGGTATGGGAGTTCTTTCACTATTTCTATTTCTTCATTGTCTAGTGTGTAAGTTCTCTGTGGTCATTGTTTTTGTTTTCTTTATATTCTACATTAAGCCTGCCTTTGCACTTTCTTCTTTGATCTTCCTTTGGAGGTGTTCCAAATCTGTAAGGTTTTCTGCGATTATTATACTGTCATCTGCGTATCTTAGGACATTATCACACGTGGGCCATGAAGCAATAATAAAGTGGAAATGAGAAATCCTGAAAATAAACCGAAAATAACCCTTGATTCCGCAAATGGCTTTCACACGTAATTACCTTAAATGTGAAATTATAGTAAGCACATTTAACGTTCACACACAAGTGAGAAAAGCCCTCGCAGCAGCTGGCGGATGTTGTTTTCGTCACTTCCTTTTCCCCATTTCATCATTGCTTTGGCTGCGTGTTTTGGCCCCAATTGTGTTCCTTCACAAACCCCACATCAACCACGGCCCGATATCTCTAGTAAAAGACAGATATATTTAGAAAGACAAAGCAAAGAGGCTCATGTCTGGCTGGCAGGTTTGTTGCCCAAGCAAACCCGGAAGTAAACGTAATAAGGAGACGCTGCCTCGATGACCCATGGGAAACCCCATGGAACCATGGGAAAATGTGGGGAAATGCTTCCAAATGCGCATTTGCTTTTCACATTACGGTAAATGCGAAATTGCCTTAATTTCGCATTTGCATTTCCTCAAAACTACCGAATTTCAAAAGATCTCGGATAACACCAGTTTCTGTCCACTTTCTGTCCAGTTTCTGTGCGACATCGTGTGAAAACGTGAGGCACAAATCCAGTTTTTGTTTGGGATTTATGTGGATTAACCAGCAGATTTGCCCCGTGTGATAACGTCCTTAGATTGTTAATATTCCTTCCTCCTATTTTCACTCTTCCTTCTTTTGTGTCCAAGCCTGCTTTTCTTATATGTTCTGCATACAAGATGAACAGATAGGGTGAAAGAATGCATTCTGCTTCTCCGTGTTCTGTTCTGACAGTAGCTTCCTGAGTACAGATTCCTCATCAGGACTATCAGATGTGTTGGCGCTGCTATGTTTTTAAGGGCATTCCATAGCCTTTCATGAACTATGCAGTCAAAGGCTTTGCTATAGTCTATAAAGCACTTGTTGATTTTTTTGAAATTCCCTTGTGCACTCCATTAACCATCGTATGTTTGCAATGTGGTGCCTCTTCCTTTGCTGAACCCCACTTGAACCTCTGGGATTTCTCTCTCCATGTATGGTTGGAGTCTATGTTGCAGAATATTGAGCATGATTTTGCTTCAGTGGGAGATCAGTGCTATGGTCCTATAGTTGCTGCAGTCTCTTGTGTCTCCCTTTTTGTGGATGAGGATGTATATTGATCACTTCCAATCTGTTGGCCATTGTTTTGTTTTCCATATCTGTTGACATATGTTGGTTAACACTAGAGTTGACTCTGTCACTGTGGATTGCAGCAGTTCCATTTGAATATCATCTGTTCCTGGTGATTTGTTTTTTGGTATTTCTCTTATTGCAGTTTCCAGTCACTTTTTAGAATTTGGGGTTCATCTTCATAAGGTTCTTCATTCCATGTGTCCTTCATTTTGTCATCTCTTTTGTATAATTCTTCTGTGTTTTGCATCCAATGTCTTTTTATTCCTTCCTGGTCTTGAATTATGTTATTTTTATTGTCAGAGATCATCCCAGTCCCTGGTTTGAATTTTCCTTTGATTTCCCGGATCATGTGAAATAGATCTCTTGTTCTTCCCTTTTTGTTGTTGTCTTATATTTCTCTGCATTGGTCATTGTAGTAATTTTCTTCATCTTTCCGCACAAGTCATTGTATTGTTGCATTCATACTTCTTAGTTTGTTCCTATCTCCCTTTTGTTTTTCTTCTCTTCTTTTTATTGCTTGTGGTGTTTCTTTCTGTTATCCATGTTTTTTTCTCTTTCTTTTTGTTTTTCTCTGGCATAGTATGACATATTTCACATTGGAGGATAGGCATGTGAAAGTCCCTTGAATACTGTGAGTGGACTCATTAGGTCTGTGATGGCATTTCTTGAATAGATATGTAGGCAGAGTTGGCATCTTGGTTTGTGGCAAGGCTTTGTATCAGTGTCTACATCTGTGTTATGTGTCCTCCTGTAAATAAGTAACTGTTTGAGGTTTGGCAGCTGTCTATAGGTGACTAAAGGTCCCCAGCAAGAGTCCTTGAGAGGGCAGCATTATTGTCCAGAATGAACTGTAGTTCATTGATGATACATCTAAGTGGTCTCAATTCAGAGCTGCATGTGACCACTAGTGCAGTCCTGTCACTTTTTCTCTTCAGTCTGTTCTGGAATAGATTAGTCCCAGACATAAGTCTTGCCTTATTTATTTGTTTTTGTTTTTGTTTGTTAGCTTGTTTGCTTGTTTACTTCATATGGTTGGTACCGTAGCTTGATGAATGCTTAAATCCATGAGTTTGGTGTCCCTGACTTGTTGGTCTAAGCAGATGTGATTGTATCAGAGGGCTTGGCTGTAAACTGTGGATCTGGTAGTGTGTTCAGAGTGGAAACTGGAGGCATGTAAATATGTGTAGCAGTCAGCTTATGATATAAATGAGGATGTTTTTTACAAGCATACAAAACATGCACCTTTAAAATAGAATCAAACTGCTGTGTGGAATTTTTGGGCAGGGGTTGATAAGACATACTGACAGAAAATGGTAAACCAGTGTAAAATGCTAATATGAAAATATCATGCCCCTTGCTATAGTTCTTTAGGAGATCGCCAGTGACTCTGCAAATGTCAGCCTGACAGAGATGCAGAGAATGGAATGCAACAAATGGGTGATGGGGCAAAACTACAAGACCTAATGCAAAAAAGATAGACAAGTGGTGCCTGACACTACTCAACAGCTCCACAAGGTCTAATAGAGTTCCTGAACTCTGGGTGCCTTATTGACGTCACAAGCCCTAAAACACACCTCCCTGTTAGAAAGTACCCTCCTCTATTTTGGGGTCACCTGGCAATAAAGGATCATTATGGGGTAGTAATACATGACCTTTTAGTACGCATGGTCTAGAAATGTGATCTGCTAATTAGTGACACTATACCTACATAGAGATAGGATACATGGTGATTTTCATATGAAAACATATATGTGATGTCCAGCCTGGACTGTTTAAATCAGGGGTAGGCAACCTTTCCCCTTTAAGGGCCGAGGGACTTCAGCTCCCAGAAGCCTCAGCCATGTTGGCCAATAGTCCCATGTTGGCCAATAGCTCCTGGGATTCTGGGAGCTGAAGTCCCTCGGCCCTTAAAGGGGAAAGGTTGCTTACCCCTGGTTTAAATTCTCCCCTGCATTTTCCCTCATTTTTAGTTCAGTCCTTAGATTGTTTGAGCATAGAAATGTTCCACTGTATTAGTTTGTGGGAGGAGCTGTAGGAATCCCCTGCATTTTCCTAGTTTTTGGTTTGCCCCTTCCCAGCAACCTCTGCTTTAGCTTGGGATTTTTAGTTTTTCTTAGGCAGGCTTGGCTTCATCTGTTTGGTGGCAAAAACAGGCTCAGACAGAGGGAAAGGGCATTTCTTACACCTGCAGCCAAACTATTTACCACATTAGCCAATTTAGTTACCTGTAGCATTTAATTCTAGTAAACATCAACATCAAAGAAGTCAAGAGCACCAGAAGCTGAAAGACCCTGCACCAGCTTCATTCAGAAGGAGTTTAAACCAAGATCAAACCCAGAGAGATGACAACACTGAAGACTGCTGAAACCTAAACTGTAAAGTACCTTTTTATTTTAAGCCTGTTAGAGCTTGGGAGGAGAAATCTTTTTCTTTTGTTCTTTAAAATAAATTTCCCCCTTTTGGACTTTACATTCAGCATTGGAGCCTTTTTGGGTAAAAGAGTTTGATCTCACCAGGGTACTGGCGTTGCACACCCATATTTGCCACCACCTTTAGTTGGGTGTGTCTTCACAATATATATGCATGGATGTCTGTCCCTTTCCTTTGTGTCAGTCTTTATGTCATTAGATCACTGGTATCTATTTGCTGCAGCAAATAAAACTTTAGATTCTCCTCCCCCCTATCTGGATTCTGTCTTTATTCGTACCAGGGCAACAAACTTCTAATTTTGTGGATAACAGGGGCATTATATATGAGCTATTGTTTGTGTGTAGTTGCTGCAAATTGCAGATGATGTGTACATGCATGATTAGAGGGATACCAGAATTTGGGCTCAGCTTAAAATCCTTGTTATAGAGATATTCAGAGGTCTTCCTAAAACATAATTAATGTGTAAGAGACTTACATCAGACCCCAGAAATACGGAGTCTAACATGCACCAGTATAGGATGCCGTTGTTCACAAGAATATTTTCTTTCCCATTGTGGGCTACAGTTAACCCAGCTGGGGAGGCAGGAGTGTCTGATTACCTTCAAGTTACTAAGTCAGTGAATTCACTCTGAGTTTTGGTCCAAACTATAAAGTAAAGGATACTGAACCTTAACCCCAAAGTAGGCTCTGCACATTGCACAGCTCTTTTGAAATTCAGACTAAAATACAAACTGATTCACCAGCTCACTGATATGAAAGCCAGCAGCCACTATTGTGGAAGAGGTCTCTATTGGCAAGTCCCCAGTGGCATCACTAGGGTTGGTGTCACCTCATGCAGGGCAGTGGCAACAGCAGTGGACAGCTCCAGCCTCCAGCCTCCTTGCCTTGTCCACCTGCCCAGACCCAGAAAGCCCCAAGTGGCTGGATGATGGGTGGGTAGGTGAAGCAGTGGACAGAGGGAAGGGAGGGCAGGGCAATGGTCTGCAATGAGGGCATCCTTCCCTCTTTTGCAGAGGCACCCTGACTGGTGGTGGGAAGATTGAGACAGTTGACAAGCAACCAGCCAACTAGGTGTTCACCCCTCCCCCTGCCTGAAAGCTTTCACCTTCTATGGTCTGCACTCCCACATCTCCCAATGTCACCCCTACAAGTCCCTGTGATATCAAAGACCCATGTGACTCAGTCTGCAAATCGGGGGGAAATCACTACTGATAGCCAATGGTAAGGAAGTTTTTTCCCCCAATATTTTAATACATTTTGCAGATGTGCATTGCTGGAATTTTTGCTTAATTTCTTTTCACTTTGAGGTGTTTGTCCATCCTGAACCCTTGAGGACAGGACCAATAACACACCTTAGAAACCATTCAAATAAATTCAAATCCAAATTCTTGCTCTCCTCCCTCCAGATGTATCTCATGCTATTTCACAAAGGTAAAGTCTGCCCTTGGAGTCAAACTAAGGATTGTAAAATTGCCATCATTTTGTTTCCACTATCTTTTCTGCAAAGGTATTCCTGACACAGTTTTTTTTGGAGAAACTGTCTTTCAGGCTCAGAAGCACATCTTTTCAAAAGATATCTTTTTTAAAAAATGGCCACTGAGAATTCCCTTAAGGATTGTCACAAGAAATCTCATTACTAGTCACATAAAAGGAGAATTTGGAAATAACCTTGAACATCTTACAGGAGACTGTAGCATGAATAAGAAGAGCAGAGGAGATGGGGGAAAAATAGGTGCCTCTCTGGGGTGGGGAAAAAAATTCTCTCTATTCACAAATGGAATAAATCAGTTTCCCCTTTCATCTGTGAGTTGCTCTCTCTTCCTGTGCAATAACCAGGAAAAAAAGTTCTGCAGGACTGCAGCTCATTCATCTGTGTTTTAGCAGTCCATTCATAGCTTAGTGTTCACTATCCAGTCAGCACTGAATCATTACTGTAAAATGAACCAGCATTTCATAAGATTTCATTTATATTTGTAAGCCACTCTATACTTCTGAAGCCTAGAGTTGGTACAACATTGTTTGATCTCATCCCTCGGGTCCTGCCTTGTCATGAGACAAAGTGAGGCAGCCACCTCAGGCAGCAAGTTCTGGAAGCCATTAAAGGTTGGCAAATGTCACTGATTATTATTATAGTCTATAGCCAAAGTTCAGTGTGTATTTCTGTCTCTTATATCAAAATCGACAGGACTTAAAACTGCCTAACAGTACTTACAAATGTAAGGCTGTGAGAGTGGCACTAGCAAGTTCACTGCTTTATTAAGACAGATATCAATGGCAACTATTTTTCAAAATATTTTTTTAATATAGCGGTGGACAGTACCTACCGGATGGTTCCTGTAACCTCACAAACCCAGAGTATGACTATAATGACACACTGAAACTATCCATAACTCAGCAAGAATAAGGATGATGCTGTGAAACTTGGAGCATTTTACCACTACACCCATGATTGGTGGCTTCAGCATGGGATTGTTCTTCTTAAACCGGAGAACAGTTATTCTTCTCATAAGTAATTTGATGGTTCTTTTTTGAGCCATGATAGGATTTAAAATAATTTAAAACAATAAATACTTACAAAATAATATTAATTATGAAACAGCTTTTTGATTTAAAAACAGTTTAATACCAATTAAAACCATCTTGAATAACATAACCATAAAACATGTGCAACATGGATAAAATCAGTTTGGCCCGAAGGCCTTAATAAAAAGCCAAGTTTTAATTAGGCATAAAAATAATTCTAATATTGGCACAAATCAGGCCGCCAGAGAGAGGGAATTTCACAACATGGGTGCCACTGCAGGAAGGTCCTCTCCCATGTCCTCCCACCAAGTAATTTCCCCTACAGATGGGACACAGAGATGGGCCCCTCCAATAGGTCTCAGTTCTTGAGCAGCTGTGCATATATATATATGGGAGAGAAAGAGAGGTGATCCCTCAAGTATCAAGGTCCCAAGCTGTTTAGGGCTTTAAATATTATTGCCAGCACCTTGAATTCAAAACAGAAGCGTATTGGCAGCTTATGCATCATACCTTCAGAACAGGTATTATATGACACCTGAATAGAATCCCAGTGAGCAAGTTAGCCACTGCATTTTGCACTAGCTGCAGTTTCCAAGTTGTCTTCAAGGGCATGTTAGCAGATGTCCTCCATTTTTATTATATATTTTAGCCATGTGGAGTTCCCTATGACCCCAGCCTGACCCTTGGGAGATGGCAGTCATAATCCCCTAGATGTGAGGTCAGGTAAGCAAGCTAAAAATTGCTTAAGACCACTAAAGATTTCCTGGACAGGCAGGTTTTGGGAGTTGCCCTTGGGAATATCCCATTATGTTGGAAAAAATACCTAATAGCGTTTGTTTGTCTCAGTCTCACACTTGATGAGACAGTGATTAGACTGATAGCACATCCTTTCTCTAGCTTCCTTTCCTTGATAGTTTTGAAACCACATGCATTGTTTAGACTATGCCCAGACTTAAGTAAACAATGAAAAGCCCATCACGCCTTTGTCTAGCTATTGTCCAGCCCATGGCTGGAAGGCAGAAATCGCCCTTAAAAACCCCTGGATTTTAGCAGACATCGTGCTACCTTGGAAGTGCATGCTGAAACTCTGTCGGTCTGTACCCTGAGATAGTTCCCACGACCCCCCTCTTGCCGGTCGTGCCCCTTCCACGGAGCTCATCTTCATTCGCCACCAAAGCCCAGAGGAGTCACTTGGGTGCAAGTATATCCTCTGTCCTGGTCTTTCTCTCTTTGCCTTCCCCGCTCTCGCTCTTCCCCCGCTTACTCTTCTAGTGTGTGTGTGTGTGTGTGTGTGTGCCGCATTTGGATGTTTGCTTATTTTGTTAATAAAAGATTTCACACTTTAATTGGAGCTTGGTCCATTTCAGTGTCTTCCCAGCCAAAAACTCTTATACCTCCCGTAGACAATTGGCGCTTCCCTCTCTCATTTGAGCTAATTATAAATTCCCCAAAATTAGGTCTTGGCTTTCCCAAAAGGCAGCCCCATGTAGAGTGCCTTGCAGTAGCTTAATCAGGAAGTTATCAGTGTATGGATTACTGTGGCTAAGTTAACACTGTCCAGGAAAGGCTGTTGGAAGAGTCAAAGATGGCCCCAAGCACTCTAAGCCATCAAGTCTATCTGGCCTTCTAGTAACAAGGATGGATCTAGGACTACTCCCAGATGGTGCACCTACTCCTTCAAAAGAGGATTTCAACCCCATCCAGGGCAGGCAGTCTACCCAATTCCCAGACTCAAGAACCACCAATTCATAGATCTTCCATCTTATTGAGATTCAGATTCATTATATTCTCACCCTACCCATTACAACATTCAAGCACTGTTCCAGCACCTCCACAGCCCCAGCCAACTCTGATGACAATGAGAAGTAGATCTGAGTGTTAATCAGCATACTGATGGCACCCATCCCCAAAACTTCTAATGGCCTTTCCCAGAAGCCTCACATAGATATTAAATAGCATGGGGGACAAGACTTAACCCTGTGTCACCCCACAGCACAATGGCCATGGGGCTGAGCAGAAATCCCCCAATGTCACTCTCTAGATTGGAGTGGAACCACTGTCAAACAGTGCCTCCTACTCACATTTGCCAGAGCCAGTCCACTAAGGGGGGTTGCAGACTGCCAGAAATAGTGTGAATTCAGTCCACTTTTAGGGTTAGGGTTAGTGCTAGGGAATCATGGGAACTGTTATTTTTCTGAGACATTGAGCCTTCTCTGTCAGACAACTCTGATGCCACAATAAAATACAGTTCCCATGGTTCCCTAACTCTAACCCTAACCCTAAAAGTGGACTGAATTCACACTATTTCTGGCAGTCTGCAACCCCCCAATGATACCATGATAAATGGCATCAAAAGCTGCTGAGAGATATAGGAGGATCAAGCATATTGGCAGCCTATGCATTATACTTTCCACTGGGATAGATTGTCCATCGGAGGAACCAAGATTGTCTCGGTACTATGTCCTGGCCTGAAACAGCTCTAGATTTTCTCAGTACCATGCTGAGACTGAAATAGGTCTAGATAAACTGTTTCTTCGAAAAATATCTGAAGCTGCTCAGCCATTTCTGTTTTGAAGGGTGGGGTTTATTGATGTTGTAACTTGTGGGGAAAATCCTATACATGTTGTATTAGTTGTCAGTCTTACATTACACATAGTGTCACATTATCTGTCACTAGCATCGTGTGCAGTTATGTTCTAAATACAGGGGTAGGCAACCTTTCCCCTTTAAGGGCCGAGGGACTTCAGCTCCCAGAAGCCTCAGCCATGTTGGCCAATAGTCCCATGTTGGCCAATAGCTCCTGGGATTCTGGGAGCTGAAGTCCCTCGGCCCTTAAAGGGGAAAGGTTGCCTACCCCTGTCTAAATATATAACCTACCAATTAACAGGACGGTGAGTCTCATTGCAGACTACTGTCCAAGACACATTGCAGAAATAATCCAATTTGAGATCACTTTAACTGCCCTGGCTCAATGGTAGAGAATTCTGGGAACTGTAGTTTTGTGAGACATTTAGCCTTCCCTGTCAGAGAGCTCTGGTGGCACAATAAACTACGGTTCCCAGACACTGAGCCAGGGCAGTTAAAGTAGTCTCAAAGTGGATAATTTCTGCATTCTGTTTTGGACCTTTGTCTTTCTTTTGTTTCAACCTATAGAACAAATGCTCATTTTGGCTTTTAAAATGGTGCAGGAAATGCTGTTACAGAAAATGAAGACAACGAGGCAGTGGAGTCCCTGAGCTTGGTGTCACCCAGTGTGCGCATGGGGGAAGGGGGGGCAAACAGCCTTGTCCTCCCCACTACCCTTCTACCCAGACCACTGCAGCCCCCCACCCCCTGGAAAGGCCTTCAGGATTTGGCACAGACTCTGAAGCAGGGGTAGGCAACCTTTCCCCTTTAAGGGCTGAGGGACTTCAGCTCCCAGAAGCCTCAGCCATGTTGGCCAATAGTCCCATGTTGGTCAATAGCTCCTGGGATTCTGGGAGTTGAAGTCCTTCGGCCCTTAAAGGGGAAAGGTTGCCTACCCCTGCTCTGAAGGCACCGCCTGGCCAAAAGCCACTGCTACTAAGGAGGGCAACACTACAGCCTCCAGAGGTCCCATTTAGAGTCCTGTGCAGCTGTTGGGTGAACAAGAAAGCATTTTTCTCGCTTCCCCAGTAGTCATGCCAGTGCCTCTGGGGTGTCACCTGGTGCAGTCCACACACTACGCACCCCCTGAATGATGGCACTGGCACCAGGGGATCCAAAGCAATGCAAAACTTTCTCCATGTCATGATATCCAGACAGTTATTATTTGTCCACCTTCTTCCAGCAACCATCAATGATGTGAAACCAATGTAGGGAAAATTAATGTGTCATGAGAACAAGAGGTGGGTAATATGAGTATTATCATGACGAAGATGAAGGATTCAACAAATGGCTGTTATTTATGAAAATCTGTTCAACCTATACTTATGTTTCAAGCCTAAACATGAGTTTTGGGAGTGCTTGGATTTAGGATAGGGTTGTTTTTCTCTCTCCTAATTTCTCTTTTTTATGGTGATCAATTCAATATATATATTTTACTATGAATGTGAGCAGCTTACAGACAGATTCTTTGATCTTGATAGGGATTTTGGAGCTGCTGCGCTTCAACTAAATAATGAATGGCTTTGAAATCAACAACTCCTTTAACAATAACCAGGTTACTACGACAATATGAGGGTTTTTGTTTTCCACTGTTTCTTGTATACACAATGATATCCTTTAACATACACAGCAGGATGTGAACTCCAGAAAGAAACAATACAGTGAGATGTGTGAATCTCATTTTAAAAACTGCCTAAGGGCCATCGCTAGGCTTGTCTTATGTTTGCTGGCTTTGACAAAAGGGGGCAAAATCCAGATATTATTTTATTGTTTTCTTTTCGCTGCATCCGTTAACACAGTCATGCAGAAAATAGGTCTGATGCTTGTCTTCGGCAGCCCAGAGTCAATTCTAAATGTGTGCATGTATGTATTAGGCATAGCAAGTAATAAAAAATAAAACTTAAAATTCAATAACATTAATTGAGTGATGTAAAGACATGGAAATAGTGATTGAGTGATGTAAAGACATGGTTCCACCCTGAACAAGCTTTATTTAAAAAATTAAGTGTGCCCTTGGTATCCACTGGGCTTTGGTTCCAGCTCTCCCATGGGTACCAAAATCCACAGATGCTCAAGTCCCATTATATACAGTGGTAAAGTAAAATGGTGTCCCTAATATAAAATGGTGAAATCATTTGTTCAGAGGTAGTATATCTATACATACTAGGTAGATACCCCAAGGTAGAACTATAGTATTTATGCCCAGCTTGTCATTTTATGCTGCAGCAGCTGCCTACCCTTTGTTGGAAACAACATAGTGGATTAGATGATCTTCTGGAGCAAACTCTTCATTCTCATTAGCAGTGGTCAGGATCCCAAGGATCTGTACATGCAATCCATCTTTTACCTTTTTTTGAACTGGTGATGTTGGCTGGCATTCTTAAAGCTGTAGGTCCAAACCTAGCAATTTGTTTGAAGACTACACACATACACACATTCTTCAGTGAATTTCTTACACGTCAGTCTTCATAGCTAAAGTGATCCCACCCACCCATGCAGCTGCATGTCTATGAAGCTCAGAAACAATAGCATTTTCAATGGGAGCAACAGAGCTTTAATTTTGGAGTATCTGTTGGATGCCTATTCCCATCTAAAGCACAACAATAAAAAACACAGAACAGAAAGGCAAGGCAAGGCACTGTCAGATTACAATTTGCTCATACCTATATGCTCCCCTTATTTTCCAATTTATCAGCCAGATTCAAAAGTTAATTTCTATCTCATCTATTGAAGTCACTTTTTTTTTCACTTCTGCATTTCTTGAAAGTACATGATTGGACAGATGCCATCATTTGTTGCTTCTTTATGAACATATGTTTTACTATGCATACAAACACACATGCATGCAAGATCATCTAACATGCTGGAACAATTAAATTCCCAAGGCAAATTGAGCAGAAGGCCAATTCCCCTTAGTATTCCAGCAACCATCCCTCTGTCCACATGTATGCAATCAAGTTGAGCTTTAAAATGCAAAGAGCCCTTTTTATTCCAAGGGCAAAGGTGATCATCAGCTAAGAGGAACCACTCAGACACACACTTGAAAGGAAAGTGAGGAGTACATCTCTGTAGGGTTGGGCACAATCAAGATTATTTAGGTTCAGGAGATCTGAGAACATCAGTGGAATAACCCGCAGTATATACAGGATCTATTTTTGTGTCCCATTAAACACAATGAATAAAACATGACAGAAACAACACAAATATTGAAACCTGGTGATTTTTGTTTTTAGCAGCACTCCATCCGATCCCACTCAGCTCTGGGGTAGCAGGCCCTCATTGCTAGTCAGCCATTACTCTGATGAATCACTGCAGATAGCTGTCAGTATCCTTGTCAGTATGATAAATGAGGCCACTAGCTACAACATTCTAAGCAATGTATTCAGCTCATCTCGTGTCGAAGCGTGTAGCGCAACTCTCCTGAGGCCTTCCTCTGGCTCACAACAGCTTCTTTCTTTACTTTACTATCACTCGTTGGGAATTTCTCTGTGCCCTCCACCCAATAAAAATGTCAGGATTTGCCTCCTAGAGTTCAGAGGCATATTCAACAGCTGATCTGTACACTGCAAAAAAGAAAGTGGTACAGCCCTTTGGGGCATTATACCACTTTAGAATGTAAGTGTGGGTGGGTATATTTTGTGTTCTTCAGCTTGTGTTTCATAGCAACTGATATTCAAATACTGCCTGTAACTAGTGACTATGGATAGTATCATCACCCATAAATTTGTCTTACTTCATTTTAAAGCCATATGAGTCAGTGGCCATCACCATATCTTGTGGTAATGAATGCCGCAGATTAAGCATAAACTATGTGAAAATTCAAGACTCTTTCTTGAGTCTCCCTGAGTTCTAGTATAATAAAGGAGGGAGAAAAAAATTGTCTACTTTCTCTACACTATGCATAATTATTCCTCTGTCACAACCATCACTACACCTGAGGACATAACCTCGCCAACTTACTTATGTTTTAGAGAGAGAGAGAGAGAGAGAGAGAGATTGGAACTTACCAATGCAAACAACAATAATACATCTTTGTTTTAATTTTCTAGAAAACACAACACAATCTAGTTATATCATTTCATATTAATCCATCTTCTTATATTTTGGTTTCCCCTAACACAGGGGTAGGCAACCTTTCCCCTTTAAGGGGCAAGGGACTTCAGCCCCCAGAATCCCAGGAGCTATTGGCCAACATGGGACTATTGGCCAACATGGCTGAGGCTTCTGGGAGCTGAAGTCCCTCGGCCCTTAAAGGGGAAAGGTTGCCTATCCCTGCCCTAACATATAATGTAATTCTAGAAATTCATGCCCGGTTTTGGACTTGAAATAAAGTCTGCTATACTATTGATAAATTCAATAAAAGTGAACCATGCTGGGTAAAATTTTGCTTTTGGGTCTTCATTATTCATATTCCCTGATAGAATTTTCCATAAGGAAAATCTTCTAAACTCTTTTCATTCAAGCTTCCATAGTAATTTTAGGTGGTTCACAGATGTGTCTTCATTTGATGACTGCAGCATCAAGTGTTGACTTGTTTGTGGGGAGAAACTCACCACAGATTAAATACCTAAGACTAAAAACCATAGACTTAACTTCTGTGTCAATTCAACAGGGGAAGTGACAAACAAATATAATTCTTCAATGGGATAAGCAAACAAAGTGTCAATCAAAAGACAAGAAATTATGCAGTGTACATTATATGCAAACTACCCTAAGGTGACATTGAATTTTACCAAAGCCTATGACTCAAATATGTCTTTACATTTTGTCTTCATGTTGTTTTGATGTTACTTTTTTGGACATGCATATTCATATATATCTTAAGGCAGTTTTCATAAAACCTTGACAAAGTCACTTTAGATCATCCAGCTAGCTACATGTCATCTTTATATCAATATCACTTTTGAGAAATGGGGGAATTCATCTGAGGAGACTACAAAATGTAAAACTGACACATGTCTAACAGCAATGAAGTGACATTGTAAAATTATCAAGTTAAACCAAGTGGTCCTCTTGCAGAAGAAACAGACCATGTAGGCATGTGCAAGGCCATCAGATAAATTAAACTGATACATGGTAGAATTGAACGCAAACTATCCAGCTTGTGGGAAGATGTTTTGAGCAGTGTCAAAATGCACCCTATATGTCTCCTCCTGTAGATGTTATGAAAATGTTGCTTGCTCATTCACATAATCCTCACCTGCCATCACTATCAATTGCCTTCACTCTTATCATTTTGATGGTTACTGTTATGACTGATGGCTGGATGCTTTTGTGATGTCATCTTTTCACTGAAACCTGATTAAATGGGATCATCCATGTGACTGTTCTGCAGGAGCAGCAAATAAGAAGAAAGAATTGTGACAAACAATAATATCATATAGAATCTGAAAAGTGTTACATAATTCCAAGATCAGACTATTTGGCAGGAGGAATGATAGTGCTATAATTCTGTAATGGACAGGATATCTCCCAGTATGGGAGGGAACACACATTCGATGTAGGGACATTATCACACAATCACTTGCTGCAATCGTGTTACCAAAAGTAAATGGATACATACAGGTTTGGGAGCTTTCCTTAATGCATGTCCCACCAAAGCATGACTGAGGCTGTTTCTGGCATCAAAAGTCCTTTCCATTCTCTTCTTCACTCTTGCTTAACCCCACTCCCTGTCCTATGCTCTATCCAGGCTATGTTGGGATATCCCAGCTTCTTTTTGCTCTGATTTTTAGTCCCAGAATGTGGCTTCAATCTGGTTTCCACCTGCTTTGAAGGTGTGCATCGTCTAATGCCCCACCTTCACAGTGGGTATAAACCACTTTATTTGGCCCATCTGTTCCTCCCTTTCTCTCCCATTCATACACAAAGACAATTCCCAAGCCAGCAAGATATATTTTTGTTGTCTTTAAGCAAGACTGCTCTATACAAATCAGATGGCCAGCTCTCTGTTAAAAGCCTCTGAGTGTGCATTCTTGATTTGAACATTTAAACTATATTGCTAGACCATGAAGATTCTAGTTTCATTTTTTAAAAAAACAATCTAAATGAATGAGGATTTAAATCAGACCTCTTCTGTTTTACACAGAGCTCAATAAGTTACTTTTTTTAAAAAAAAGAACTATTCATTCCCATTACTCATGGCAGTGTTTGAAAAATGACCTATTGCTGTCACTCATAACAGTGTTGGAAAAACAACATGTTGCATTCTTTTTGCATGGCACTTTGGGTTTCTATTACTTTCCATTCATATTTTGGAAGAAAGAAACCCTTAAAACTGAAAAGAGAATGGTATGAAATAAGAAAAATTATTGTCAACATGCCCATAAAAATGCCCTATTAAAGTAATATTGGAAGAACAATATTGGAAGAACAATGAAGTGGATGAGGTGAAAGGAAACTGACATTAAAGGTTAAAGGAGAAAAAGAAAGAGGGAGTAAGAGAGACCAGCAACAACTAATCCTGGATATTCTGCTGTCCCTGTTAAAGCTGACACCAAGGCTGATAGCTGCTGAGACATAGATGAATTGGTTCATTAATTCTTACCCTGCCCTCAGTAACTGGTAGAAAAGATAGGAGGTCCACTTCTCAGCTAATGTTGGACTTAGCAGAGCAATACAAACTAATAACTGTTGGGAAGTGGGTGATAAATGGAGAGCTTCTTATTTTCCTCAACTTCCTTTTCACCTCTTTGATACTGTACCCTCCAATGTCTTCAAGTGAAAAATTGAGTAAGTTGTGAGCTCACATCCTGTTTGAAAGGATTATTGCACAGTAAAATAAGCCAGTTGCTCCCCAATGGGATAGAGCCGAGTAGCGGATGCAAGCAGGTATTACCGCATGCAAGTCATCGCTGAATCCGCCAGGCCAGTGCAACCCAGCTGCATCCCAGGTCCCAAGTGCACATCAGAGGCCACTTTTCACAGCCAGCAAGCTCCCAGCTGTGAAAAGCAGCCTCTGAAGCATGCCTGGGACCTGGGATGCAGCTAGGTTGCACTCATCCAGCAGAATCGTTGGCAAGTTGCGTGTGGTAACATAACCCCCACCTGCATCCTGCAACCTGGCTGTATCCCGTTGGGGAGCAGCCAGGGTTTTTTTTTGTTTTGTTTTGTTTTGTTTTGGGGTTTTTTTTTGGTGTGATAAACCCCAGCATGTCTCCAAACTCCCATGGACACCCAGTTATATATATATATATAGAGAGAGAGAGAGAGAGAGAGAGAGTTTCTTTTCCATCTAACTTCTGAAACACAGCTGTTAGTAATGGTAATAATGGTTAACTTCTGTTTCACTGAAAGAAGTTTAGACTTTGAATAATTTAATCTTGCAGCAGTTTTCTTTCTAAGGGTGTACAAAACAGATGAGGGAATGAATGACATCAGGAATGATGAACCATATGAAGACGAACCCTAGATTCTAAGAAGTGAAGTTGAATCTGCAATAAAGAAAATGGATAAATATAAATCACCGGGAAGAGATGATATCCCAATTGAACTGCTACAATGCTCACAGACACATGCAACTTTGTTGCTAACTGAAATATGCCAACAAATATGGAAAACAAAGTGGTGGCCAACAGACTGGAAACACTCAATATACATACCAATCCAGAAGAAAGGAGATACAAAAGACTGCAGCAACTATAGGACAGTAGCACTAATCTCACAGGCAAGCAAAATAATGCTCAAAATTCTGCAGCTAGACTCCAACCAAACATGGAGAGAGAAGTTCCAGAAGTGCAAGCAGGATTCAGAAAAGGGGCACTAGGGACCACATTGCAAACATATGATGGCTAATGGAATGCACAAAATAATTCCAAAAGAGAATCAGCGTATGTTTCAAGGACTACAGCAAAGCATTTGATTGTATAGATCATGAAAAGCTATCAAACGCACTCAAAGACATGGGGATGCCCCTACATCTGATAGTCCTGATGAGGAATTTGTACCAAGGACAAGAGCCACCATCAGAACAGAATTCGGGGAAGGAGAGTGGTTCCCAATAGGCAAAGGGGTCAGGCAAGGCTGCATCCTATCATCCTACTTGTTTAACTTATATACTGAGAACATCATAAGAAAAGCAGGATTAGAATCAGAAAAAGGAGGAGTTAGGATAAGAGGAAGCAGTATTAACAATCTAAGATATGTGGACGACACCATAATATTAGCAGAAGATGTTCAGGAATTGGAACAGTTAATAAGGAAGATCAAAGATGAAAGTGCAAAGGCAAGTCTGAAATGCGGATGACACCATAATATTAGCAGAAGACGTTCAGGAATTGGAACAGTTAATAAGGAAGGTCAAAGATGAAAATGCAAAGGCAAGTGTGATGCTGATCATAAACAAAAATAATGACCACAAATGAAATACACAAATTCAATCTAGACAATGAGGAAATTGAAATAGTTAAAGAATTCCCATATCTAGGATCAAACATTGACCAGAATGGAGACTGCAGTAAAGAAATAAGAAGACTAGGAATAGGAAAGGCAGTTATGAAAGAACTGGAAAAGATACTGAAGAGCAAAGATATACAACTGAGCGCTAAAGTCAGAATCGTCTAGGCCATTGTATTCCCAATTACCATGTACAGATGCAAGAGTTGGACAGTGAAGGAAGCAGACAGAAAGAAAATCAACTCATTTGAGATGTGGTGCTTGAGAAGAGTGCTTAGGATACCATGGACATCCAAGAAGACAAACAAATGGGTTCTTCAACAGATAATAATAATAATAATAATAATAATAATAATAATAATTTTTGATTTATAGCCTGTCCCTCTGCACAGCAATTGGGGCGGGTTACAGCATCTTAAAATATACAAATTAAAAACATTCCTTATCCCATATCCAACCCTCCCACCCCTTAAAACAGGATTAAACTATTGAAAATTAAAACATAATACAATATAATAAAACACAACAAAACAATAACAAACAATGAAGCGAGCCACAGGAAAGGACAGGTAGAACCATCTCCCCTCAAGCCGGAGGGTTATTCCGGGAAGGCCTGCCGGAAGAGATCCGTCTTTACTGCTTTTTTAAAAGCAGCAAGAGTAGTAATAAGATGGATCTCGTCCAGCAGGCCATTCCACAGTCTGAGAGCAGTCACAGAGAAGGCCTTCTGGGAGGTCTGAGACAGCCTAGTTTTCATTGGCTGTAACAGATTCCTCCCAGAGGACCGGAGGGCATGGGGGGGGATCATACGGGGAGAGGCGGTCCCTAAGATAAGATGGACCCAAGCCATGTAGGGCTTTAAAGGTTAACACCAACACCTTGTACTGTGCCCGTAAACTAATTGGCAGCCAGTGGAGGGATTTAAGCACCGGTGTTAATTAAGCTCTATTATGGAAGAGCAACTGTCCCCGAGCCTCACCCTCTGGGATCTGCCCAAGAGGAAGGAACGGAACCACTGCAAAGCAGTACCTTCAATTCCTAACTCTCTTAGGCGATTCAAGAGGATGGCATGATCTATTGTGTTGAAGGCCACTGAGAGATCCAAGAGCACCAACAGGGTCACACTACCCCTGTCGATGCCCAAGCGGAGGTCATTGGTCAAAGCGACCATGGCCGTCTCCTCTCCATATCCTGTCCTGAAGCCGGTTTGAAATGGATCGAGATAATTAGTTTCATCCAAGACTGCTTGGAGTTAGGAAGCAACTGCCCTCTCGATCACCTTGCTTAAAAAAGGTAGCAAGGAGACTGGTCTATAGTTATTTCTGTCCAGAGGGTCAAGGAAGGTTTTTTCAGGAGCGGCCTAACTGCCGCCTCCTTCAAACAAGATGGTACCAAACCTTCCCTGAAAGACACATTGATTGTATCCCAAAGGAACACTTTCAATGCCTCCCCCCCCCCCCCCGGACAACCAGCCATGATGGACATGGATCGAGGGGGCAAGTCGTCTTCCTTATCCTTCCAAGTAGCTTGTCCACGTCATCGGTACTCACAGATTGTAGTTGATCCAGTAAATTACCTTCAACGGAGTTGCTGGATACCTCATCTACGGATTCTGCCAGAACACTGGCGTCCAAGTCGGCTCTTATCCGAGAGATTTTATCTGCAAAGTGAATATTAAATGCCTCACAGCAGGCTGTCGTTGGGTTAAGTAGGGGATTTTGGCGCAGGTGGAACCTTCGTCAGCTCCCCCCCCCCCACCCTAAACAGCTCTGCCGGGTGAGACTCTGCAGATGCAATACGTGCAGAACAGAAGGATTTCTGCGCTGCATGTAAAGCCTCCCTATAGGAATCAAGATGCTTCCTAAGGTGAGTTCTGTCAGATGAGAGACAAGTTTTCGCCATTTGCACTCTAGTCGTTGTCCGACCCGTTTCATCCTCCTAAGCTCCTCTGTGTACCAGGGCCTACGATTTGAAATGGGCTGGAAAGGACGCTCTGGAGCGATTGTATCGATAACCCTGGTGAGATCGTTGTTCCAGGTGTTCACCAAGGCTTCAATAGAATCACTGGCGTTACCAACCATTAAACCCTCTAAGGCTTTCTGGAAACCAATTGGTTCCATAAGCCTTCAAGGGTGGACAATTCTAATGGGTCCGCCACCCCTGGGAGGGCGGACAGTAGCTCTTAGTTCCGCCTTGATCAGGAAATGATCCGTCCGTGACAAAACGGAGGTCTTTTTGACCTCCGCCCACGGATATTCCTGCTCCGTACTAAAGACCGCATCAAGGGTATGACCAGCACAATGTGTGGGCCCGTCAACCAGTTGGGATAGGCCCATGTTAGTCATGGTATCCATGAACTCCCAAGCTGCGCCAGTTAGATCTTGTAAGCTGTTTTCGAGTGGGATGTTGAAATCGCCCAGAACCAAAAGTCTGGGCGACTCCAACAGCAACTCCAAAACCAGGGCAGTCAGCTCGGTTAGGGGGTCTGTTAAGCAACAGAGTGGCCGGTATACCAACAGAATCCCCAAACTATCCCTGGTTTTCAGGCTAAGGTACATACACTCGATGTAGGTCGTTTTCCGGATAGGCTTCCTGATCAAGATTAGGGTGTTTCTATGGACCAAGGCTACACCACCACCACCCGCCCACTTTCCCTTATCTGCTCACTGACTGAGTACCCAGCTGGGAGGATTTGCACCCATGTCACAGCACTAGCGTCCCCCAGCCAGGTCTCAGTGAAACATGCCAGGTCGGCCATCTCATCCACCAAGAGATCGTGGATAAGATGGGTCTTATTTTTGACTGACCTGGCATTGCAAAGGAGCAGATTAGGGGTCTGTGGAATGGTTGGTGCACGCTCCATGTTATCCTGGGAAACAGAGTGAACTGAAGGATGGATAGGTACCAAACATCTATCCCTTCTTCTTTTGTAACATTTGTTAACTCTGTTGCTGCCATACCTTACCTGCCCCCGCACCACTTCAATGGCCGCTCCCAGACTGTATCCAGCTACATTATGTAAAGGGGGAGGAGAATAATCCAGCTAATCTCTGTCCCTGATGAGTGGCAGCGTCTATCAAAGGTGGATAACAAGAAAAAGGAGGGGCTGCAAGGATCTCCTGACTATAACTTCTTCCCAGAACAAATAGTTTCCCCCTTAATAGCATTCTAGGGGTTTAAGATGTTAGCAGCAAACAATTCTCGTGATGATGGAACTGGTCCCACCCAGTCTTTTGTAGCTTTCCGCCGCCACCCATCGCGTAGTTGCTGGGGGAGAAATGGTATTTGGACAGGATTTTATCCCTGTCAAAGCTCCTCCCAGCTTCCTCGCAAAGTATGGTGGCTCAGGCCATTTCAGATAGCTCACTGAGGACTGGGGGCCAAGGTCAGAGAGACAATCCTTTACAGCCCAAGTACCATTGTTGACAACTCAGGCTGCCCAGGTGATGGTGATTAGGGCTTGGCCCAGTCCCTCTGCGGCCCCAGATGCTGCCCCGCGTGGCTTGGGTGGAGAGATGGTCCCTCGGTAGGGGTTTTTATATCCCCACCCGGCGCTCCACCGACTCCTCTGCCGCTGACAGCACAGGCCGCCCAGGTGGAGATGGTTAAGGGGCTCAGCCCAGTCCCTCTGTGGCCCCAGATGCTGCCGCCATGTGGCTCGAACCAGAGCTGTCCTTGGAAGCTAAAATGATCAAGTTGAGACTAGCGTAGTTTGGCCACATAATGAGAAGGCACGGATCACTAGAAAAAACAATACTGATAGGAAAGAGAGGAAGACCACAAACCAGATGAATAGACTTGATCAGAGGGGTTATGGGCAAGGGCTTGCAGGATCTGGGCAAGGCAATGGAAGATAGGGATTCTTGGAGATGTCTCATCCACAGGATCGCCATGAGTTGGAACTAACTTAAGGGTAGCGAACAACAACAACTCATGATGCCTTCCATGTCTTAAAAACATGGAGGGGGGCAGAGGGCTGGATGGGCTAGAAGTGTTCAGAAATGTACAATATAGTAGAAAATCTCAACTGTAGCATAATCAATTAGCAAGGCAGAAGCTGAACAACAACCAGTCCCATGCCTGATCTCACCAAAAAAATTAATAAGATTAGTCTCTTTTGCAAAACAATTAAAAGTAATTTTATTTTTATTTACAGACTACTTGTTTATAATCAAATACAATGGCCTAATGATGGACAGAGAGGAAAGAAAAATTGCTGCAGGTTATAATGATGTAGAAAGAGTGTGCTTATAGTAAAAGCCAACAAAGATGTCAGCTAGTAATCCAAACTAGTAGTTAGTGAATATAAATCAGACATCACCTGGAATACTATTCCTAGTTTTGGGCACCACAATTCAAGAAGCATGTTAACAAGCCCTAGTGAAAGGTGAAAGGACTGGAAACCATGCCCTATGAGGAGCGACTTAAGGAGCTGGGTATGTTTAGTCTGTGGCAGAGAAGGTTAAGAAGTGACATGGCAGCCATGTTTAAATATTTGAAAGCATGTCACATTGAGGAAGGAGCAAACTTGTTTTCTGCTGCTTCAGAGATCAGGACACAGAGCAATGGATTCAAGTGACAGGAAAACAGATTCCATTAGGAATAACTTCCTGATGGTAAGAGCTGTTGTTGGCTTGGGGCTCATTCCCACTATGATTTACATTGATTTGCCGATCGCTTTATATGTGCCTCAACCCCATTGGAAATGGTTTCAAATGCAACTGCAATCGTTTGGACTCACTTTGAAGCAAGACAAATGTAAAAAAAAAAATGCTCTTTTCAGCCGGTGATCTGAGCCCTCCATGGTCCTCTGCTGTGACTCTTCACCCAAGAAGTACCCCCATCAGGGAGGCCTGGGGTCCAGGACCAAACCCTCCTTCTTGCAGCCAACCCTCCATCCCCTTGGAGCCTGGCAAACCTGCCCCCCCCCCCGACCTGCGGCGCAAAGGCACTCATTCCCACTAATGGGAACTACATGGATTAAGGACATAATTTGCTTCCATAGTGGGAACTACACATCAGCCTTGATCAATTCCGCAACCTGGTGTCAATACGATTCGCAAACCGGTGTAAATGTAAGTGGGAATGAGCCCTTGGAGTATGGTGGAGCCTTCTGCTTTGGATGTTTTTAAACAAAGGCTGGATGGCCATCTGTCAGGATGCTTTGAATGTGTATTCCTGCATCAGAAAGGGTTGGACAAGATTTTTCCAACTCTATGATTCTGTGATTCTAAGTTTGCAAAGGTTGCTGACTTTAACATGTCCACCATCAAGGCTGCACACCACTGACACATCCCCACAATAAATAACTGTGGATTGCCCAGGCATCCTCCTTGTGTGCAGAAGCTTTCAACATGCATTGTCATCAGGTATTTGACAAATGTCAAACCTCCTTTAGTCACATGGTTCACCAGATTCATTCTCCACAGCTGGACAGGCCCCAGTTCCATGCCTTCAGGGGCCTTCAGAGACAGGCTTTGTCCGTAGAGTGCACTAAATTAAAATAAATTAAAAATAAATAAAATTTAAAATAAAATAAAATAAAATAAAAAACAAACAAAATAAAAAGTAAATTAATAATTAAAAATGAAATTAAAATTAATGTTAAAAATAAAAATACATAAAAAATAAAAATAAATGGCATTAAAATTAAAATTAAAATAAATGTTAATATTAAATAAAATACAAATATAATAAAATATAATATAGAATAAAAATAAGAAATAAAAATTAATATAAAATTAAATCAAAAACAAAATTAAAAAATTAAATAAAACAAAAAGTAAAGAAAAAATAAAATAAAATAAAACAAATAAGAAATAAAATGAAATAAATATCTTCCTACCCTGAGGCCTTGCCATTCAACAACAGAACAAAACACATATTAACATGCAAATCACATCCTCTCAACCAAGGGGGACACAGTATATATACCCCACTCACTTCCATGCCATCAGTCTCTGAAGATGCCAGTCACAGATGCTGGTGAAACGTCAGGAATAAACTCTCCTAGAACACAGCCACATAGCCTGAAAAACCCACAAAAAACTATGAAATAAATAAAAATTATCTAAATAGAAATTAAATTTAAATTAAGATAAAATTAAAATGAAATGATAATAAAATTTAATAAAAAATAAAATAGAGTAAAAAATGAAAATCAAATGAAAAATATGAAGTAAACAAAATAAAAATAAAAATAAAAATAAAAATAAAATGAATAAAACAACATAAAAAGTAAAAATTAAGAAATAAAATTAAATTAAAAAATTAAAATTGAATAAAATAGAATTAAACAAAAATAAATATAAAATATAAAATTAAATTTAAAAATAAAATGATAATAAAATGATAAAAATAATAAATAAATGAATGAAATACAAAAATAAATGAAACAAAATAAAATAAATAATATAAATATTAAAAGTTATATAAAAATTAATAAAAGTACAATAAAAATAAATAGATAAAATAAAAATGAAATGCAACAGAAAATTAAGTAATATGAAAATAGAATAAATTAAAAATAATTAAAATAGAAAAACTGGAAATATAGAAAATATAAAGTACAAATAAAATAAAATAAATAATAAAAACAAATAAAATAAAATAAAATAAAATAAAATATAAAATAAAAATATAAAATAATATGTGAAATATGAAATAAAAGAAAAAAGAAAAAAATACTTTCTTTTTCTCCAGTTTTAACTCCAGAGTGTAGCTTCATTTCAGTTTCCACCCAATGTCACCTCGTGCTTCATCTAAACACTCCGCCTTCAATGCAGTTAGAAGTTGCTTTATTTGTCAGCGTGGACTCCCCTATGGCATTGGTGTGGAACCTTTCCTCTGGAAGATATGATGCAGCCACCACAGAGTCGAGAACAGCTCTAATGAATAATAGATGAGACACTACTTTTCCATGTTGACAATGAGCCCTAGGGAGTGAAGCAGATGTAAAGTATACTTGATATGTCATATCAGTTGAACTTCTGACTATAACTGCATATAATTACAAAAATGCAAACCTAAAAAAACAGTACAAACCTATATATGCTTTCTTCAAAGTATGAGCCACAGAGTTCATTCCCAGAGACTGTGAGTTCATGTAGAAATAAGGCAGTTTGACACTACTTTAACTGCCATACCTACAGAATCCTGGGATTTGTAGTTTTGTGTGGCAGAGAAAGCCAAAAACCTGGTAAAATTACAAATCCTAGGGTTCCATAAGAAGGAGCTACAGTGATGCCAAACTGTATTATTTCATTACAGAAAGCTGTGCAGAGAACATACATGTATTATGAAGTTTTCCACTGAAGTCAATGGATCTTATCCTTTATCTGTCAGAACTTCGTTACTGGAGGCATTAAAAAACCCTGTGGAGTATTTGTGACAGGTGAGGAAAGGAGAGAACAAGTAAGAATACAGACTGCAAGATTGCCCTAAATACTTATTTCCACTCAGTGAGTTTTGGCTCACATTTGCTTACTTCCTAATGCATCACTAGGGCTGTCTGCTTGTTTTGCAAAATCTTTCACTCTGACATCTCATGGAGCATCAAGCATCACTGCAAATTACTGTTTGTAAATGCAAATAGGAGTAATGTGTAGAGAAAGATTACACTATATCTTAAGGTATCATCAGGAGTCATATCTGCTTAGATTAGTGACAATGAATGAGAGATTCTCACTGCTACTGATACATCCCCACCTTCTGTTGGAAAAATTAAGCTGTGCATCATCTGTGTTGAAAATCATTGCCAACAACAATGAGCCAAGAATATGAATGGATGAGTTTATTGACAATTTAAGAAGCACAGTAATTCTACCTTTGCATTAAATCACAGCCCTTTTTAAAAGTTAATTGCATGTTTTGTTGCTTAGCTAGTTTTATCAGTGGATACAGCTTCCAAAGTGTTTACATTTTTAAGGGACTGAAGAAACCATTTCTGCATCATAAAAAATTTGACCCTACTAGGCTATTTTTCTGGTTAAATTGTGGATCTCTTGGGGGTGGAACAGATGGGCAAAATAATGCAGTGTCTGCTGACTTTCAAGGTGGGGTATTTAGATGACACACATCTCCAAAGCGGGCAGAAACCAGATTGAAGATGTGCACCTTTGACCCTGCATATAAACACCCTGATGCAGTTCTGAAGGAACGATACATCGTAACCCTAACACTGCATATGAATGCCCAGATGCAAGTGTGGGGCAGCGGTAAAGCAAAGAAATGAAAGTACAATAACTCCAAAGGATGGCGTGGCAGCCTGAGAGGGAGGAGGAAGGGCTGAGAGAGAGAGAGGCAAGTGGTGGCGGAGGCTTCAAAACCTCCCTGCTCACCACCACCATCCGCGGCAGCCTGAGAGGGAGGAGGAAGGGCCAAGAGCGAAAGAGAGGCAAGTGCCAGTGGAGGCTTCAAAACCTCCCCATTCCCCACCACCACCCACAGCAGCCCAGGAAGGGGGAGGAAGGGCCGAGAGAGAGAGAGAGAGAGAGAAGTGGTGATGGAGGCTTCAAAACCTCCCCGCTCACCACCACCATCCGTGGCAGCCTGAGAGGGAGGAGGAAGGGCCAAGAGCGAAAGAGCGAGAGAGAGAGAGAGGCAAGTGCCAGTGGAGGCTTCAAAACCTCCCCATTCCCCACCACCACCCGCAGCAGCCCAGGAAGGAGGAGGAAGGGCCGAGAGAAAGAGAGAGAGAGAAGTGGTGGTGGAGGCTTCAAAACCTCCCCGCTCACCACCACCACCCGGGGCAGCCCAAGAGTGTGTGTGTGAGAGAGGCAAGTGGTGGTGGTGGCTTCAAAACCTCCCCACTCACCACCACCACCCGGGGCAGCCTGAGAGGGAGGAGGAAGGGCCGAGAGAGAGAGAGAGAGAGAGGCAAGTGGTGGCGGAGGCTTCAAAACCTCACTGCTCACTATCACCACCTGTGGCAGCCCAAGAGGGAGGAGGAAGGGCCGAGAGAGAGACAGAGAGAAAGAGAGAGAAGTGGTGGTGGAGGCTTCAAAACCTCCCCGCTCACCACTACCACCTGGGGCAGCCCAAGAGTGTGTGTGAGAGAGAGTCAAGTGGCGGTGGAGGCTTCAAAACCTCCCCACTCACCACCACCACCACCCGGGGCAGCCTGAAAGGGAGGAGGAAGGGCCGAGAGAGGGAGAGAGAGAGGCAAGTGGTGGCAGAGGCTTCAAAACCTCACTGCTCACCATCACCACCTGTGGCAGCCCAAGAGGGAGGAGGAAGGGCCGAGCGCGAGAGAGAGGGAAGTGGTGGTGGAGGCTTCAAAACCTCCATGCTCAACACCACCACCCACAGCAGCATGAGAGGGAGGAGAAAAGAGGGACCACTCAACATTAGCAACAGTAATAACAGTGAAAGCAAGTAGAGGAAAAATGTAGAGTATTAAGAATAAAACGTAATTCACTTAATCTGGAATATCTAGACAACAATAGAGGTAGTTTGATTCAACAAGGTTAAAAAGAAGTAACATAAGCATGGCTAAGGGTAATAACTAGAAACTATATAATATATAGTATATCTTATATTTAATATAAGACTAGAAATATTTTTAGTAAACATGGCAAATAACGTAAAAACACCGAATCAAGAGGAAAGAAATATTATCCCACAAACAGAAACTTTAATAGACAAAGAACAACAAAAATAAATATGTTCCAGTTCTTTCCTTTTAGAAGAAATCAGGAAAATAGGAATGGGTTTAAAAACAGAGATAGCAGCAAATATTAAGGAGGAGATAAAAGGTCTTAGAGAAGAAATTAAAATAGATATCCAAAAGGAATTAAACCTATTCAAAGATACTCTAACAAAGATTACAGGAGAAGTGAAAATATTGAATAAAAAAGTGACAAAAATCCAAGAAACAACAGATGCATTAGGGAAAACAACATCAAGACGAGTATTATAAAGCAAAAAAATAAAAAAGTGTTTCCAAAGGAAAGCTCTGAAATTAAGAAGTGTGGGAGAACAATTAAATGAAAATTTAAATACAAGAATCATCCCTGCTCTAGGCCACTTCATCGAATGGTCAGGAGAGCAACCGGACCTCGAAATAGATGACATGTACAGAATAGACTCCTGGATTGCTAAAAATCATAACTTACCAAGAGATATAATGATCTATTTCGTAAGGGAGAGAGTTAGAGATATGATTCTCGAGATGAACTTTAACAAAAAATTAGAGATAGAGGGAAAAGAGGTAAAAATATATAAAGCAATCCCTTTACAAATACTAAGGAAAAGAAGAGATTACACAACATTAACAGAATTTCTAAGACAAAATAATATAAAATATAAATGAGAAAAAACAGAAGGAGTCTCCTTTACATATAGAAAAGAAAGATTAACAATAAATTCAGAAGAGAAAATGAACACCTTCTTAACCAAAAATAAAATGGACCAAGAAGCAGGGAAAACAAAGGAAAATAAAGAAACAACAAAGAAAAATGAAAATTTAACAATAAGAATGGAAACCAGGTTGGAAAAAGAACTCAGAATGGTAAGTTTAGAGGAAAGGAAAGTAAGCAACAAAAAGAAAAGACAATTATAGATAAATTAAGGGGGAAAGAACAAAATTTCAAAAAAGAAAGAAAGAAAGAAAGAAACCTGAAAGATAAGAATTACAAATATTAAAGAACCAACTAAACCAAAAAATTACACAACAGATAGCAAATAAAATAAAATATTTAAAACAAAAACATTTCAAAAATGCTAATAAAATGGCTAAATGGCTGGCATATAAAATTAAAAAACAAAATGAAAGAAGAATTATAGGGAAATTAAAAGAGAAAGGGAAAGAATATACACAACAGGAAAAAATCAAACAAATAGCTACAGAATAATTCAAAAATCTATTTAAAGCAGATAACTTAACCGAAAACAAAAAAATGAGGATTCAAGAATTTATTAAAAATGAACAAATCCCTCAATTCTCAGAAAAACAGAAAACATATCTAAATAGGCCAATAACAAAGAAGAAATATAATGAACAATAAAGAAACTAAAAGACAATAAAGCCCCAGGACCAGATGGCTTAACAGCTAAATTCTATAAAACTTTTAGAGATGAGTTAATACATCCATTATACAACACTATAAGAGAGATCAAAGAGGGCTTCTACCCCCAAACATGGGGGGAGGCGACAATAATATTAATCCCAAAAGAATATAGAGACACAAGCCTAATTGAAAACTATAGACCTATATCCCTGCTGAATCTTGACTACAAGATATATGCTTCATTTATAGCGGATAGTTTGAAAAAAGAATTATCGCAGTGGATACAAGCCTTCGACAATGCTGAATGGTTCTTCATGAAAGAAGTGTTAAAACAAAGTGACATTGGGGAAAAAATTCCAAAAATGGATCAACACTATTTATACACAGCAAACTGCCCAAATAGATATAAACGGGGAGAAATCAGATAAGTGGAGAATCAATAAAGGGACATGTCAAGGCTGTCCACTCTCACCTCTTCTCTCTCATAATGATGATGGAAATTCTAATCAGAAAAATAAGAAACGACAAACAAATTAAAGGATTACAAATAGGAAACCAACAATACAAAACAAAAGCATTTGCGGATGATTTAACAATTATACTGGAAGACACCCCCCCCCCAAAAAAAAAAGCATAACAAAACTATGGGCAACAGTAGCAGAAGTATGGCAGGCTTCAAAATCAATAAACAAAAAAACGGGATTCTAGTAAAAAAAAAATCAAAATTAGATGAGGAGGAGCTAGCTAAGAAAAGAGACATGAGGATAATGGAAACCAAGCCCTATGAGGAATGACTTAGGGAGCTGGGGATGTTTAGCCTGGAGAAGAGAATATGATAGCTGTGTTTAAATATTTGAAGGGATGTCATATTGAGGAGGGAACAAGCTTGTTTTCTGCTGCTCCAGAAAACAGGACCCGAAACAATGGATGTAAGCTCCAGGAAAAGAAATTCCACCTCAAAATTAGGGGGAACTTCCTGACAGTAAGGGTGGTTCGACAGTGGAACACACTCCCTTGGAGTGTGGTGGAGTCTCCTTCCTTGGAAGTCTTTAAGCAGAGGCTGGATGGCCATCTATTGGGGATGCTTTGATAAGGAGTTCCTACATGGCAGGGGATTGGACTGGATGGCCCTTGTGGTCTCTTCCAACTCTATGATTCTATGATTCTATAATAACAAAAACAAAATACCTGGGCATAACCATAACAAACCAAAATCAGGATCTCCTATCAAACAACTACACTGTGACATGGAATAAAATCAGAGAGGATCTAAAGAGGTGGAAAGCATGGCAATTGTCTCTACTTGGTAGAGTAGCACTAATACAATCATATGTACTCCCAAAAATGCTATATCTATTTCAAACTATCCCTGTGATTACATCTAACACTATCTTTAATACATGGACAAGAGACATTAGAGAATTTATTTAGCCAGGGAAGAAACCAAGAATAAAAATTGCAGTGGTACAAGATGAGAAAAAGAAGGGAAGTCTAGGTCTACCCAACCTTTGAGTTTACTATAATACAGGGGTAGGCAACCTTTCCCCTTTAAGGGCCGAGGGACTTCAACTCCCAGAAGCTTCAGCCATGTTGGCCAATAGTCCCATGTTGGCCAATAGCTCCTGGGATTCTGGGAGCTGAAGTCCCTCGGCCCTTAAAGGGGAAAGGTTGCCTACCCCTGCTATAATACATCAGCTTTTACATGGATAAAAGACCAGATAAAGTTAAAGAATAAGAGGTTATTAACATTGGAAGGTGATAATTTAAAGGAAGGATGGCACATGTACTTACATCATGAGAATGCAACAACAGGTAATAACTTCAATAATCATATGATCAGAAAAGCTCTAATGAAAGTTTGGACAAAGTATAAGAATTTTATATACACCAAAACCCCAAGATGGGTCTCACCACAAGAAGCGTTCCATAAGGAAGAAAAACTCTATAAAGGGAAGTGGCTTACATACGAAGATGTCCTAACCAGAACAGTAAAAGGAGAAAATCTCAAATCACTAAAAGATATTCAAAAAGGAGTAGGAATACAATGGTTAGGATATCTCCAAATAAAAGAAAGATTCAAAAGAGATAAGCACATAATAGGAATAAAACCAGAAAGAAAAGAGTTAGAAAAAATCTTGGACAAAGGGGAAAAAATATGATATCCCGGTTATACAAGATGCTGCTTGATACTGAATTAAAAGAAGAGTCCATAAAGGAGTGTATGATAAAATGGATGCAGGACATCGGAGAAATATTTTACTAGATACCTGGAAAGAAGTATGGACAACAAATTTAAAATTCACCAAAAGTGCATATTTAATAGAAAACTACTATAAAATGCTTTACAGATGTCATATGTCCCCTCAAAAACTGGCCAAGCTAAAAAACGAAGATGAAAGCAACTGTTGGAAATGTGATCAAAACAACACCAACCTATTCCATATGTAGTGGGAGTGTAAATCAGCAGCGGAATTCTGGAAAATGATTCACAAAAGAATACAAGGAACATTTCAAATTTATTTCAAGATGAACCCTAAACTGTACTTATTGAATATAACAGAAGATATAAAAAGTAAAATAAGTAAGGAAGAAATTGGTGTTGTTTTGTATATGATTACAGCAGCTTGAACAGTATTTGCTAAATACTGGAAAGAGATAAAGGAGAATCTAGAGGAGGAATGGTTTGCAAAGATACACGATTTGATGAGTATGGATAAATTAACAATGATGATCAAAGATAAATAAGACCAACAGTTCTGTGCGAAATGGGAAAAAATAAAGGAACTATGGAACTAGATACTGATAAACATTAAGGGACTATCTGATCTTTAATATTATTAGAAAAAACTAATGTTATATCAGTGCACTTTACCTCAATTACGTTAATACTAGGTCATAATTATGATTATATAAAATAATTCAACTACTTTATTGCTGTAACCCCCTCAGGAAACAAGAGAATGTACGAAGCTTTACTTTAACACAATTAAATTTAATTTAAAAAAAATAACTCCAAAGGATGTAATTACAATATACACAAACCAGACAGTCCAACAGGGGGGCATGAGGTGAAGGGGGTGAAGGAGGGATGTATGGGGGGCCTCTATGATTCTGCTTTGCCAGTGTATCGCTTGCACATCGATACTCTAATGCCTTGTATGGGTGGAGCATCGCACATGCACCTATGTAGCCATTCATAGGTGCAGCCATCCAATGGGATGGCACCTGGGCAAATGTGGGAAGTATTTGGGGGTTTGATGGCGGTGTGATGGTGTCCGTGCATGGTGGGAGGCAACAAAAAAAATTACCCAATGGCAGTCACGCTGGGCGCATTTGGCCCACTTTGGTAGTGGGCCGTGTGCAATGGGGTATTGACTCATTTGGGGAAAAGTAGAATTGAGATACTTTTTCCTGTCCATCTGTTCTGGGCCTTGGAAGAAGAGACATTTGGCTTGGTGCCTATAATTTACAGATTAGATGTGAAATTTAAGAAGTTGCTTTGTAAGAATGTATAAGTGAGAATCATGGTTTCAAGGCCGTAAAAGTAGCTTGTTGCTATTATTTTTTTGTTATTATTTTGTTAAAAAGTCATTAACTTACAAAATAATTCTAATAGTGTACTTTGGTGAATGGGACTATAGATGGCAACTTTGGGCCTCTGCGGACGGGCGGCTATGGGCTGCCCTGAGAAGCCGTGGATTGGGACCGAGGCTGCCCCATGCCTTGGCCCCAATCCACTCCTTTTCTGGGCCTGGAAGGAGTGCTAAAATAGCGCTCCTTCCACAAGGCGTGGAAAGGGTGCTGGAAGAGGTGGCACACGCCTCTTCGGCGTTTCTTCCAGCTCAGCGTGTCTGGACGCTGAACCGGAAGGACATCATCAGAGCACCCGCCGTGTGGAATGGTGGGTGCTCCAATGACGTTCTCAGGAAGGGGTTGGGGTGCCCGGCGTGAGGCTGCCCCTCCCCTTCCTTGCCTTGAAGATGGCGCATTGCACTATCTGCAAAGGACCTTAGTGTAAAAGGTAAAGGTAAAGGTATTCCCCATTGACAAGGTTGTCAAGTCCTGTCCGACCATACGGTGTGGTGCTCATTTCTGTTTCTAAGCGGAAGAGCCAGTGTTGTCAGAGACTAATCTGTGATCATGTGGCTAGTATGATGGCACAGAATGCTGTCTAGCTTCCCAACGAAGTGGTATCTATTTATCTATTTGCATTTGCATGCTCTCGAACTGCTAGGTTGGCAGAAGCTGGGACTAATGACAGGAGCTCACCCCATCATGCAACACCCGGGCCTCGAACTATCAACCTGCCAATCTTGCAATCAACAGACTCAGTGTCTTAACCACCACACCTGAGCCAACGGTGTCATTTAAGTGGCCCAGGAGTATACGTAGCTGTCCTTCACCTGAGGGGAGCTTAGGAGGATGTCACAGCTACCTCTAGGTAGGCCCTATAGGCATTACTGTCCTCTGTGGTTGTGTCTGCACTAGCACAGGATAGCTTGGAATATCATGGCCCCAGAGCTGCCCTGACCCTTCCCTGTTGCAAAGGCCCTCGATTCCAATGCAGGGCAGCTGATTGCTTGCATATCCCGGTGAGCCTCCCAGTGCATCTACTGAAGCCACATGTCACTTCACTCTTAGATCAGGTGTCCAGCATCAATCCCTGCAGTACATACATTTGTCATGTGTGGCACATTAATGCCTAGAAAAGGGGGGGAGCAACAGGAAGAATCATGGGAATTGTAGTTTATTGTGGCACCAGAGCTCTCTGAGAGAGAAGGCTCAGTGTCTCAGGAAAAAAAAACAATTCCCATGATTCCCAAGCATTGAGCCAGGACAGTTAAAGTGGTCTCAAGCTGCATTATTTCTGGCTGTCTGTAAAGGCCCAAAGGTGTGTAATATGATGAACTGTATGTGTTGCTGTGTTATCATGAATGTGAACTTTAGGGGCGAAACAAACCACTCCTGAAAAAGCCAGATTGGGGCCATGGCAACCGCACACCACTGCCCCAATCCACGTTTTGTACCGGCAAAAAGCCAGTTTTTCCCAGCCCACCATGGCTTGACAGTGCTCTTGTGGCATGTGGGAAAAAATGTAAATGCCACACCACCGGAGCACCTGGAAGCCGCCCCATGTGTGGGTAGCCGGGTTGTGTGAAGCCAGCTTCCGGTCATCTTGGGGGCATGCGTCATGCATACACCACACCCCCAAGCCACCAGGAAATTGGCTTTTTATGTCAAGTTTGTTTTGCCCCTAAGTCTCTGGAATGTTCTTGTATATACTTTTGTACAGCCTTGCCTAATTGAGAAAGGCCAGGTGGCTGTAATGTAGGTAATAGAACAGTCTGTAATTTTTTTCCCCTTCCCCATCTCTCTCTTTGTGCCTGGGATTAGCTGTTGTGTTATGTTCTTACTGCTATGTTTATTATTTGCTTCCTCCAAGTAAACCTTGAAAAGTCAGATCTGGCTATGGTGACACATGCCTTGATTACATCCCATTTGGGGGGGAAGCAGACGGGAGGCACGGAGCCGCCCCGGGAAGCTGCGGATCGGGGCCGAGGTATCCACACTCCTCGGCCCCGAGGCGCAGCGTCTCAGGCCCAGGAAGGAGCACTAAAATAGCACTCCTTCCGCAAGACGCCGAAGGTGCACCGCAAAAGGCCTCCGGCGCACCTTCGGCGCCTCTTCCACTGCAACGTGTGTGGACGCTGCAGCGGAAGTGCGTCGTCGGAGCACCGGCCATGCAGAGGGGTTGGGGCGCCCAGCGTGAGGCTGCCCCTCCCCTTCCTGGCCTCGAAAACAGCACTTTGCGCCATCTGCTGAGGCCCTTGATCTACTGTAATGCACTCTCCTCCTATGGTTTTATTGTGGTTTTAATGTTTGTAATCGTATATTGTTTTTAGCTGATGTTTTGAATTGTTTTATTGTAATATGTTTGTTAGAATTTTTATTTCTGGGGGAAGTCAAATTAATAAATAAATAAAATAGCTAGAGCTCTATGCCTCTGTGTGCCATTTTTTACCCAACAAGTCCTTCCCACCCTTATTCATTGAAGCCACCCCAGTGTGTATGCAGGCAGGTGAAAAGGCAACTAAAATTTTTGTAGAGTGGTAAATCTTTTCTCTTTGACTACAAGCATGGATGCATACATGTAGCACATACACAGAGAATGAGACAAGATAATGGAATGGTGTGCATATTCCCTCCTCCTTTCATAACCTTTCACTGTTAAAGGACTTTAACTACCTAGTTTCCTTTTCCCCTATTATTTTTATTAGCTGGAGCCATTTCACCCTTTCCTATTGCATTGCTCTTGATCTTGCAGGCAACCTTGGCTGTATTTAATGCAACAAGAGTCCCATCTATGGACCAAAGTGGAGATTGCACATTGGTTTCTCTCAACGCTTTTAATTTTTACCGGCCTTTTTTGAGCAGGTCTTTTTGACAAGATTTTGTTTTGCACAATTAAGCAAGCCAACTGTGTGGAAACGGTGTTTTACTGGATGCCCATGGGAGCCAGCAGCAGACTCTCAGGGCTGCCATCCTTTGCGTGAGAATAATCCTCCTGCCACTCATTTACATATGTTTTTTTAAATGACATGGTGTTTTAACATTTTACATTGCCTGACTTTAACCCTCTCCTAAAATATAAGTGGGAACATGTGGAGTAAAATATTCGCAGGGGAGTCCAGAACGGATCCCCGCGAATTGGGAGGGGCAACTATATAGGCCACCTAATAGAATCCATAGGTAAAAGAGATACATCTCCAGGTGCTCAAAGGATAGCTGCTTTATTTTGGGAAAAGCCCGATGCATTTTGGTGTATATGACTATTTTAAAGGCCTTCTTCAAAGGCGATATGAAATCTAACTGCAGAAATTTCTAAAGCTGAGAATCTCATCCATTTTGCTGGACAATATCTCTGAAGCTGAGAATTTGCTGGACAGAATTTCTGAGACTGAGAAAATGGAATTAGATTCTTAGCTTCAGAAACTTCTGGATTATTCCTGCAGTGTGGTTGCAGCCTTCATCTGCAGGATGCAGTTAACGTGAAGGTAGGACCAAAAGGAAAGCTGTCTCTAAGGACTCAGTCCTTTATATATTTACTTTCATTCATAAGGCTAAAGTCTTGTGTTTTCAATTAGTATGCAAAGGGATCTTGTAGCACCTTTGAAACAAAGGAGATTATTGCACGCACCTTAACCAGTCTTTTCTCGAATGGGATACACTTGTGTTTAACTGTCAATAATGGATCTTACCACATTCTCCCATGGCCAGCCGTATACAGCCCATATTCCTCATGTACGCATCTCAGGTTTATCCTACAGCTTTTCAAGAACTGACCATGTGGTACATTTCTCTGATGTTACTCTCTCTGATGTTACATTAAGGGTCCTAATGAGAAACTTCTGTAAAGTGATCTAATAGCACTGCTATTTGGAGTAGCCAGACTAGAGGTCTCTAGAATATGGAAAGACTTAAAAGACCCAAACATTTGAGGATGGATGGACCATCTATGAAATCTCACATTGTGGCTTTAAAAATGATGTGGACACATAAAACCAGAGTAGTCTGAAAAAACCTGATGGTCTTTTGTTCTTTTCACATGTAAGGACACATTTGTTCATTGCCCATTGAACTCACAGCCTTGATTCACAATTACTAAACAATCTCTGATTTTAAGAGTTCTTTTGTGCTCTGAGTGACTATTGTCATTTCATTTTCTTTCCACGTTACTTCCTTGCTTGCATTAGGTGCTTCCATGTTGACATGTTTACAAAACTGTAAACTCAACATATATTTTTGAACGTTGCATAGCCAGTAACTTCAATGTTAGTAAGGCAGTAAATTCATTCTGGATTTTAGTTTTTTATTGGAGCTAGCTAAGGCCTAAGCAGACAGGCGGCCATGGGCCGCCCCGAGAAGCTGCGGATTGGGGCCGAGGTAGCCGCACTCCTCGGCCCCAATCCTCCCCTTTTTGGGCCCTGGAAGGAGCGCTAAAATAGCACTCCTTCCGCAAGGCACCGAAGGTGCGCCGCAAGAGGCGTTGGGCGCACCTTTGGTGTCTCTTCCACCACAGCGTGTGCGGACGCTGCAGCGGAAGTACGTCATCGGAGCGCCTGTTGTGTGGAGTAACGGGCGCTCCGATATCATGTTTGGGAAGTGGTTGGGGTGCCCAGCGTGAAGCTGCCCCTCCCCTTCCTTGCCTCCAAGACAGCGCAAAGCGCCATCTGCTTCCCCCTTAAGACACTCAACCCTATCCCCAAAATAGGTTCAGCATCTTCAGTATTTGCTAGGAACATATGGCTCCAGATAACGGTGGCATCTCCCAGCCCAAGGAGCTGGGAGAGGAGGAAATTGGGAGGCCCATTCACCAGCAGGAGGTGGCAGACACGGAGGACTCACCTTTGAAAATCACCAAAGAGATAGAGCCCCAATCCTCCCTTTTGCCTTTTTGCAGCTCTTTTGCACCCTTTTGGCACAGAAGGAGGGCGTCCCGACACCGCATGCTGTGAGGAGGGGTGCGCGGCATCAGGACATCGTTGAGGTGGAGTCGGGGCGACCGACGTGCGGCTGCCCCACCCCAGCTTCACCCGTAGGTCAGCCCTTTGTGCCAGTCTGCATCGGACCAAAGATCCCAGATCCTGCTAAATAGGAAAGGCTGATTCATTAAGCACTTGGTGTCCTGAGACAGCTACCTATAAATCTTCCAACAACTTCCTGGTGTCTATGGACCAGAGCATATGAGCAGGAAAAAGCAGTTCAATCTTCTTTTTTCCAAGAGTGGTCGAAACCTGCTGTCCGCACAGCCTGATCCCAAGGCAGCTGGATATCCATGGGCAGACTGAATGATGTGGCGTCAAGTCATATCACTGGGTAATTCTTTTTTGTTGTTGTTGTTGCCTGTTTTTTTATTATTGTGTGTTGTCACACAAACACATCAGCTGTGACTGCCAATTACTCCCATGTCCACCCAGACACCATCTCATTGCATGGCACCCCTTTGATCATCCACACAGTTGCATGTGCAATGCTCCACCGGTATGGTACATCAGTGTGCGAGTGATACATTGGCAAAGCACAATCATGGAGTCCCACACACACATCCCCTTCACCCCACGCCCTGTTGGACTGTCTGGTTCGTGTATGTTGTAACTACATCCATTGGCATTATTGCACTTTCATTTTTTTGCTTTGCCACAGCCGCACACTGGTGCTGCCCTGTTTATATGCAGGTGCGAAGATGCACATTTTCTCAGCTAAACCAGAGTATCCTGGCTTCTTTTTGCTCCAGTCTTTAGCCCCAGAGCGTGGCTTTGTTTTGGTTCCCACCCCCACTGGAATCCACTTTATTTTGCTTGTCAGTTTCACTCCTTTGTTGCTTGCAGGTATTCTGCTATGGTGGCTGGCAGTATTCTTGGAGTTGGATTCCTCATGATATTGCACTGGCTTTAATTGACAAACTCTGTGTTTTACTCCTTGATGGATTCATTTATCTAGATTATTTCCTTACTGTAATAACTTCTGAATCACTTCCCTCTTGCTTCTCCTTCCATCTTGCTGGATAACCTGTGACTGCTCTGGACTGGATTAACTATTCAACAGCTCTTGCCTTACAGACACCTGAATCTTGGATTGCTTGCTGACTGGAGTATAGGACAAGTATCCTCTTTAATGACAAACCAGGGAAGGTTTCTGTTTTGTTGTTGTTGCTACATAACCCAGAAAATCCTACAAGGACTTCTCGTCATCCCTGGCAAGCCAAATACAAACGTGATGAAGAAATTACATTAGAATTTGCTATCTGTTGCTGTTTGACATGTCCCCCTTCACTCTGTTGAACAGGGAGGCCCTGATCCTTAAGGTATCTTATAATGGAGCCTTTTATGCTGGTAGTGATATACAAACTTTATAACTAGTAATCTTATATTGTGGTCTCTTATGGTAGAGGTAAACTACACCCATCATAAGTCAGAAACAACCTGAAAGCACGCAACAACAACAATAACAACAACTCTTGAGAACTCTTTGACTGTTTCAATCATCTTGTTGTCTAGGGTGAATTCCTGTAATCTTCCATGGTCCTTATTTTATGTTTTTATGTTCAGCATGAATCCAATATTGGCAAGAATAGGATCCTATCCATATTCTTTCTGTGTTCTTTCTGCCACTGGTGCCAATGTTTCCATCAAAGAAGCAGTGTTGTAGGAGATAAGCCTTTCCAGATTAATGTCCCGGCCTCGGGTAATTCCCCCAATGTTGCTCACGTGGCCCCATCTAATGATGGATGAGCTCCATTGTGTAGGCCATAGATGGTCTGTAGTTGTTAGCAGTTGGTTTTTTGGTTTTAACTATTGAACTCGTTTAATTTTTATTGTAATTTTAATTCATCTAGATTTAATACTGTTTTAAGGGGGGAGGGAATAATTTTTGGATTTTATGTATTGTATACTGTTTTACTGTTGTAAGCCGCCCTGATTGGGTTTTCCCAAAGGGCAGGATAGAAATAAATTTTATTATTATTATATTATTATAAGATAATGGGGAGATGCACACGGGCTAAAAGGGTTGTTTTGGGGTTGACCTGAAGGCATGGTCTTTAGATGACGCATGGCGAAAAAGCACCCCCTACCTGCCTCTTCCTGTGAAAGTACACTTCAAAAAGGAGCCCCATTTTTTCTCCTTCCAAAAACATGCACACCTTCAACCTCAGGGCACGCAGTGTGGTTGCTGCAGTTTGGAGAAAAGGCAAATTCAGGTCACCTTTTCCTCCCCGTCTGCATAGCCCCAGTGTTAGAAAAACTACAAAGCTCATGGCTAATTCGGGGCTGGATTGGATGACCCTTGGGGTCTCATTTTCTATGTTTAAAACTGTGCATTTGCAGACCAGTTTGTAAAAGGCTTTTTAATTCTGCTTCATTGGAAGAGATAGGAATGTTGTTTTTTGCCCTTGAAGGCAGACTGTTTCACAGCCAAAGAGATAACATTGATGGTAAAAGGAAGAAAGCCAAATTTGTTCACGCATGACGAGTAGAAGTGTAACATAATCAGGAAAGGGTGGGGGGTTGAAGTTATAGCTTGTAACCAATGAAAATGTTAAATTATGCATGCGTTAATATAATTAATATAATTTATATAATTATAAACTAGCTGTGTAAGATGGTATATAAGGATGTTGAATAGCAGGGGGAAGGGCTCTCTCTAGTCACAGGACAGACCTGTCTTGAATGGCCCGTCGACGTTTAAAGAATAAGGGGCCTTTACAGACTGCAGAAATAGTGCAAATTGAGTCCACTTTAAGGGTTAGGGTTAGTGCTAGGGAATCATGGGAACTGTATTTTTTTTTCCTGGGACATTGAGCCTTCTCTGTCAGAGAGCTCTGGTGCCACAATAAACTACAGTTCCCATGATTCCTTAGCCCTGAGCCAGGACAGTTAAAGTGGCTGCAAGTTGCACTATTTCTGGCAGTCTGTAAAGGCCCAAACTCTACTTTCCTGACTTCCGAGGTCTCTGTTCCTGTTTATCCGCAACAGTGTCAGGAAATGCATTTCAGTCATCCCTCCATATTCACGGATTCTTTATTCACACATTCAGCCGTACACAAGCAAACCTTGATTTTGCCATTTTATATAAGGGACCCCATTTTACTATGCCATTGTATTTAATGGGAATTGAGCATTCACAGATTTTGTTACCCATAGAGGTCTTGGATACCAAGAGCCCACTGCACTGTACTTTTTAAACAGGGGTTGTATATACCTGTACAGCTCACTGGAAGCCTGGCCCTCTTTCTGTCCGCACTGCAGAAATAATCTTGTTTGACACTTTTACTGCCATGGCTCAATGTTATGGAATTCTGGGAATTGTAGTTTGTTGTGGCACCAGATTTTGCTTTGCTCTGAATATATATTTGAAATAAATAAATAAATATCAAAATCAAGTTTTTCGAACCTAGTTGTCAGAGGAGACTCCCATTACAGTTTTGTGAGGGTAGTATTTTTTATTTTTTAGTATGGTAAGTTTTATTATGCTCTGCCTAGTATCAAAGAGGTTAATAGGCCCCTTCCTAGCAATATTTAATGGAAAGTTATAGGCACTGCAGAAACAATCTGGTTTAACACCACTTTTTAACTGCCACAGCTCAATGGCTATGGATTTCTGGGAACTGTAGTGCTCTGGTGCCTTAACAAACTATGAATCCCAGAATTCCCTAGTGTTGAGCCGTGGCAGTTCAAAAGTAGTGTGAAAACGGATTATTTCTGCAGTGTGCGTGGGTGCATCTTATGATCTGAAACACTGCAGAAATAATCCAGTTTGACAATACTTTTAACTGCCACAGCTCAATGCTAGGGAATTCTGGGAAGTGTAGTGTTTCTGAGACATTGAGCCTTCTCTGTCAAAAGAGAAAGAAAGAGCTCTGGTGCCACAGGAAAACCACAATTCCCAGGATTCCCTAGTACTGAGCCAAGACAGCTAAAAGTGGTCTCAAACTGGGTTATTTCTGTAGTGTGTGTTTTGGACCTTAGTAGGCACTGCAGCAATAATCTGGTTTGACACCGTTTTTTTTTAACTGCCACGGCTCAACACTAGGGAATTTGGGGAACTGTAGTGTTTGTGAGACATCCAGTCTTCCCTGTCAGAGAGAGAGAGAGAGAGAGAGAGAGAGAGAGAGAAAGCTGTGGTACCACAATAAAACTACAGTTCCCAGTATTTCCCTAGCACGGAGCCAGGGCAGTTAAAGCGGTCTCAAACCGGGTTATTTCTGCAGTGTGTTTTGCTGAAGAGGAAGGCGAGGAGGACGAGGACGCGGACGCTAGGCCCAAGCCAGGAGCCGCTCACTGTGGCGAGGCCTTCGCCTCAGGCCAAAGGAGGGCGCCAGAGGGAGGCGGACGGACTTTCCTCAGGCCTCAGGAAGGGAAGGGAAAGGAAAGGAAGGCTTTAGGGCCTCCGCTTCCCTTCTCCTTGACCCTTCGGGTGGAGCCTGAGAGCGGCGAGGCCACTGTGGGGCCAGAGGCGGAGCAAGGCAGGCTGGAGGCGGCTGCAGTGCCTGAGTGCTCTGCCGCTTCTTCTCCTCCTTCTCCTTGCCGGGTAAGTGTCTGCGGCGGGGAGGCCTCTTCTCTCTTTGGGCCTGAACAGACTGTCAGAAATAATGCAGCTTGAGTCCACTTTACCTGCCCTGGCTCCGTGCTAAGGAATCATGGGAACTGTAGTTTATTGTGGCACCAGAGCTCTCTGACAGAGAAGGCTCAGTGTCTCAGAAAAAACTACAATTCCCATGATTCCCTAGTACTGAGCCAGGACAGTTAAAGTGGTCTCAAACTGGACTGTTTCCGCAGTGTGTTTTGGACCCAAGTGCCAGGAACTTGCTCAAAAGTAGTCCTATTGATTTCAGTGGAGCCACTAGGGATGCTCCTCTAAACCCTTGAAATGGCGGCCTTAAATTATTAGGCACTGTGGCAGGGGAGCTTAACCATGGAGTCCTCAGAAGGCCTTCACAAAGAATATTTGAAATGAGTGATGTATATCAATATCTATAATTGTGTGTGTGTGTGTGTGTGTGTTGTGTAGCTTCAAGTCGTTTCAGGTGACCCTAAGGCGAAGCTATCATGGGTTTTTCTTGGCATGATTTGTTCAGAGGTTTGCCATTGCCTTCCCCTGATATTACCTACTGATAGGAAGGAAATAATATACAGTATATGTGTATATATATATATATATATATATACACACACACACCCCTCTGTGTGTATAAACATATATAACACATGTATAATATATAATACATATAGTCATGTTATATTATTGTATTATATTTATTATATAATATATAATACATGTATGTTGTCGTTGTTGTTGTGTGCCTCCAAGTCATTTTTGACTTGCCATTGTGGGAGAAAGGTGTGATATAAATATTTGAAATAAATAAAATAAATAAATCCTCTGAGGCTGAGACATTATAACTTCCCCAAGGTCACCCACTGGGGTTTTTATGCTCGAGCCATGAATCGAACCCAGATTGTGCACACACACAAACAAATATTAACATATATAATCTTTTTATTTCATTCCTGTTAAATTTCAGTAGGTAAATTTTTATATGATGTCATTGCATTTCCCCTCCCATTAGACCAGGGGTAGGCAACCTAAGGCCGCTGCCCGCCATGATGATATTGATTATTGTTTTTATTACTTGTTCTTGGGGTTTTCTTGGCAAAATTTCCACAGGGGTTTTGCCATGGCTTTTCTGGGGCTGAGAGAGTGTGCATGCATATTTTTTTAATTTTTTAATTTTTTTAATTTTTAATTTTATTTATTTACTTATTTATTTATTTATTTATGGTGCTTCGGCCCCCCAATTGACAGCAACCCGGCCCCCGGCTCAAAAAGGTTGCCTACCCCTGCATTAAACAGACTGCACTGTGAAGCCAGTTTGTATGAAGGAAAATCATTTGATAAATGATTTTGTATGCAACATTTTGTGGCTCGTGTTTTCCTAGGAAAGGAAGTCAGTTGCTTTCAATCAGATTTTTAAAGGGATCCATGGCCCAAGAAAAGGCCTTTGCAGACTGCCAGAAATAGTGGAAATTGAGTCCACTTTAAGTGTTAGGGTTAGTGCTAGGGAATCGTGGGAATTGTTTTTTTCCTGAGACATTGAGCTTTCGTGTTTCACTGAGACCTGGCTGGGGGAGGCTAGCTCGGTAATATGGGCGCAGGCTCTCCCGGCTGGGTATTCAGTTTGTGAGCAGGTGAGAGAAAGTGGGCGGGGGGGGCGGCATAGCCGTGGTCCATAAGAACACCTTGACCTTGATCAGAAAGCCTATCCGGAAAACGGCCCACATCGAGTGTATGTACCTCAGCCTGAAGACCAGGGATAGTTTGGGGATTCTGTTGGTATACCGGCCACCCCGTTGCTTAACAGACTCCCTGACCGAGCTGACACAGCTGGTCTCTGAGTTGCTGTTGGAGTCGCCCAGACTTTTGATCTTGGGCGACCTCAACATTCCACTCGAAACCAGTTTACAGGATTTAACTGGCGCAGCTCGGGAGTTCATGGATTCCATGACAAACATGGGCCTATCCCAGTTGGTCAACGGGCCCACGCATTGTGCAGGTCATACCCTCGATGCGGTCTTTAGTACGGAGCAGGAACATCCATGGGCGGAGGTCACTAAAACCTCCGCATTGTCATGGACGGATCACTTTCTGATCAAGGTGGAACTGAAGGCTATTGTTCGCCCTCCTGGGGGTGGTGGACCTATTAGAATGGTCCGCCCTCGAAGGCTAATGGAACCAGTTGGTTTCCAGAAAGCCTTAGAGGGTTTAATGGTGAGTAATGCCGGTGATTCTGTCGAAGCTTTGGTTAATACATGGAACACCGATCTTACCAAGGCTATCGACACAATCGCTCCCAAGCGTCCTTTCCAACCCGCTTCGAATCGCAAACCTTGGTATACAGAAGACCTTAGAAGGATGAAGCGGGTTGGACAACGACTAGAGTGCGAATGGCGAAAGACTCGTCTCTTATCCGACAGAACTCGCCTTAGGAAGCATCTTGACTCCTATAGGGAGGCTTTACGTGCAGCGCAGAAATCCTTCTGTTCTGCACGTATTGCGTCTGCAGAGTCCCGCCCGGCAGAGCTGTTTAGGGTGGTGGGGGATTTGACGCGGATATCTTCTGCGCCAAGTCCTCTACTTAACCCGACGACAGCCTGCTGTGAGGCATTTAATATCTACTTTGCAGATAAAATCTCTCGGATAAGAGCCGACTTGGACACCAACCTTTTGGCAGGAACTGTGGACGAGGCATCCGGCAACTCCGCTGATGGCATTTTACTGGATCAATTTCAATCTGTGAGTACCGAGGACGTGGACAAGTTGCTTGGAAGGATGAGGAGGACAACTTGCCCTCTCGATCCTTGTCCATCATGGCTGGTCGTCCAGGGTGGGGATGCATTGAGGGTGTTTCTTCGAGACACAATCAATGCGTCCCTCAGGGAAGGCAGTATACCATCTTGTTTAAAAGAGGCGGCAGTTAGGCCACTCTTAAAAAAGCCTTCCCTGGATCCCCTGGACAGAAACAACTATAGACCAGTCTCCTTGCTCCCTTTTTTGAGCAAGGTGATCGAGAGGGCGGTTGCCCTCCAGCTCCAAGCTATCTTGGATGAAACCGATTATCTCGATCCATTTCAAACCGGCTTCAGGACAGGATTTGGGGTTGAGACTGCCTTGGTTGCTCTGACCGATGACCTCCGCTTGAGCATCGACAGGGGAAGTGTGACCCTGCTGGTGCTCTTGGACCTCTCAGCAGCCTTTGATACTATAGATCATGCCATTCTCTTGGATCGGCTGAGAGAGCTAGGAATTGGAGGCACTGCTTTTCAGTGGTTCCGTTCCTTCCTCTCTGGCAGATCCCAGAGGGTGAGGCTCGGGGACAGTTGCTCCTCTAAAATAGAGCTTAATTGTGGCGTCCCTCAGGGCGCCATCCTGTCCCCGATGTTATTTAACATTTATATGAAGCCGCTGGGAGAGATCATTCGGAGGCATGGAGGGCGGTGTCTTCAGTACGCTGACGACACCCAGATTTATTTCTCCATGACCAAATCATCGTCTCAGACTTCTGATGGCATCTCTTCTCTCAATGACTGCCTGGGAGCGGTAATGGATTGGATGAGGAAAAATAGATTGAAGTTGAATCCAGACAAAACGGAGGTGCTCACGGTTACCGGTCCGAAGCCAGGCCCGGGATTACAGCCCCCTGTCCTGGATGGGGTCACACTCTCCTCCAAGGACTGTGTGCGCAGTCTGGGGGTACTCCTTGACTCGTCGCTTCACATGGCCAACCAAGTGAATGCGACAGTCAGGAGTGCCTGTTATCAGCTTCGGCTGATACGCCAGCTGCGCCCATTCCTGGATAAGAAAGACCTGGAAACCGTTGTGCACGCGCTGGTAACCTCACGTCTAGATTACTGCAATGCACTCTACATGGGGCTACCCTTGTGCCTAACTCGGAAACTTCAGTTGGTGCAAAACATGGCAGCCAGACTAATTACCGGAACATCTAGAAGGGAGCATATTACACCTGTGCTTAAATCCCTCCACTGGCTGCCGATTAGTTTCCGGGCGCAGTACAAGGTGTTGGTTTTGACCTTTAAAGCCCTACATGGCCTGGGTCCAACTTATCTTAGGGACCGCCTCTCCCCATATGAGCCCCCTCGTGCTCTTCGGTCAGCGGGAAAGAACCTACTGCAACTGCCAAAGTCGAAGTCTACACAGACTTCGCAGAGGGCATTTTCTGCCATCGCCCCTAAATTATGGAATGGCCTGCCGGATGAGATCCGTCTTCTTACAACACTTACTGCCTTTAAGAAAGCAGTTAAGACGGATCTCTTCCGGCAGGCCTTCCCGGAATAACCTTCCCCAGAAGAACAATTCCTCTGAGGATGAATACTGAACCCTCCTCCGCAAGTCTTTCTTGTTCTGTTGTAATTTATTTCACTGTATTTTTATACAGCTATAGCGCTATTGTTTTAATACATTCCTATGTTCAATTCTGTTTTAAGGGGTGTGGGAGGGAAGTGATTGGAGGGATTGGGATGTGGGACTGTTTTAACTATTGTATTTTAACTGTTGTAAGCCGCCCCGATTGCGCTGCAGAGGGGCGGGTTAGAAATAAAACTTATTATTATTATTATTATTATTATTATTCTCTGTCAGAGAGCTCTGGTGCCACAATAAAATACAGTTCCCACGATTCCCTAACCCTAACCCTAAAAGTGGACTCAATTTGCACTATTTCTGGCAGTCTGCAAAGGCCCAAAGGTTAAGCCCCACTGTGCTGATCATACCATTGAAATTTACATTTTTTATCTATTTCATATGCTTTTCTTAGAGAATAATTATTTCTTTTGCCAACTTCAGATCTTTTGTACCAAATATTGAACAAATGCTATATTTATTACTTTACTTATTTGTACCTTGTGCTGCAGCCAAAAAGGCTCCAGAGTAGCTTACAAATCATTGATTTGACAATATATTTGACATAAATAAATAAATAAATAAATAAATATCAAAGTTAAATATTTTTGAACCTTGTGTTCAGAGGTGAGGGTTGTGCTTATGTTTTTTTTAGTATGGTAAGTTTTATTATGCCCTGCTTAGTATCAAAAAGGGTTAATAGGCCCTTTCCTAGCAATATTTAAGTCATGTTTTTTTAAAAACCAAATTTTCTTTTGGGTTTAGTAAGCTTGCCTCAAATTGTTCAATCTTTGACCCCTAGCTTAGGGTGGTTAGTTTTCCCCCAAATTCCTCACTTTTTAAAAATTTTATTGACTTATAAGAAACCACACCGTGAAGGGTTGATTCATCTTGAAAAGAAAGTTTTCAGATTTCTCAAGTTGTCTTTTGCTGAGCAGTATTGCCTCTTGCTTAATCTCTTCGCATTTCTTTAAAAAAATAGATTTCCTCCTTTTCATCTTCCTCCTCCTTTCTGCTATTTCTCAGCAGGAGCAAAGTACATTGTCCTTCTCTGAAGGCTCTGAATTTTTCTCCTCCCCTGAAAGATGCCAGTTCGACTTGGAGGTCCTCTTGAGTCTTGAGTGGGTCTCTCTCTTGTTATATCAAAACAAACTAAACACAATGCAAGTTTTATCTTGCTGAGCATTAAGTTGAGGATTATGATTTTAGAATTTTTAGGATTTTCTCCTTACTGCTGAGAGCATGTTAACAGGTCTCTGTGTTGTGAATACCGGGGAGGAACATAAGGTAGGCAGAGCCTTGGAAAGTTATATTTTTGACTCCAACTGGGGCTAAATACGAACTGCAGAAATGATCTGGTTTGACACCATTTTAACTGCCATGACTCAATGCTATGGAATTGTAGGAATTATAGTTTGTGGCACCAGAGCTCTGTAGATGCAGCCTGCCAGGATCCCTGGAGGCTCTAGCAATCCAAAAAAGTAACTTTGCTTGGCTCTCAAGGTAGAAGAGGGCATTCACATGAGCAATGGCACCCGGATGTCTCTGGAAGCTGTTTTCAAAAAATCTGGAGTCAGACTGATCACTAATGCATTTAGAAATCTAATTCAAGAACAGGGAAAGCATTGTCAACCCATTGATTTTGCACTGTAACTTCCTTAAGCCTTGGCCAGTCTTTTCTTCTCCCTTCCACCCCAAACTTGAAGTCCTCAGACACAAATGTTGAATTGCAAGGATGCTGTCCTGATTCGTTTCTCTGTCTCATGGACAGAGTAGTTAGTGTTCATTAGCATTTGAAGGGTGCATGCCTAATGATGTTTTCTATACATGTTATTTGTCTTCAAGTCGTTTCCGACTTATGGTGACCTTAAGGCCACGGGGTTTTCTTGGCAAGAATTGTTCAGAGGAGGTTTGCCATTGCTTTCCCCTGAGGCTGAGAGCATGTGACTTGCCCGAGGTCACCCAATTTGTTTCATGGCCAAGCTGGGAATCAAACCCTGGTCTCCAGAGTCATAGTCCAACGCTCAAACCACTATGCCACACTGGCTTTCAAGGCTGTAGGATATTTTATCCTGTGTTTAAAATAACACAGGATAACACAGGTGGGTTTCTCTCCCAAACACCTCATTATTTTCACAACAACCCTGTGTAGTAGCTTAGCTCAAGGGTCCACAAGAGCCAGTCAAAACTAGCCTTGGGGACTGCATGTGAGCAAGAGGCACAATCCTAACAGCTGTGACAGTGATGACACTGATAAAAGATGAAGAATGTGCCCCATCTTGTACATGGGTCTTAATCTGGTTCAGGTGTTACAGTATCAAGGTGAGAATTGTGAACCCTCCAGGTATGGTTGGATTACAACTCTTCTCCTTACAATTGCCCCAAGTGGAGAGAGGGACACCCAAGCCTGTGGTTTGCTGCTCTGCATTCCCATTATGGTGGTGCTGGGGAACAAAACATGGTTTATGTTGATATCTGGTGAACTGGCCCTGTGCAAGGTACATGGTGCTGCTCAGCAGTTCCCAAATCTATGTGGCCATGCAAAGAAAGGATGCTGAGGCTTTCACACATGAGAAGGACAGGGGGAAAATATAGCATGTGTGGACTGACCCCAAGGATAGCACTGTCTCTATGGCATAAAGATGCCAATTATTACCTGCATAGAATATCACAAGTCTAAAATTTTGTTTCTCTAAGGGGTTGTCCACACTGGCAAAAAAAAGCAGTTTCAACCTGTTTCAAGCCTCAGCTGTTTATATAATGCACAAGGCTGAAATGGGGTGGAACCTGGATGAAACTGCACTTCACGGTGAAAAACTGGAGCAAAATAAAGCCCTTTTGCGCTGCTCTAATGTGGAAAGAGCACATTATTGCACCAGTGTCTAAACAGCATGATGCAAGTGCGGGAAGGCCCAGAAGTGGTTTGGAGCATGTGCCTTGGGCCTGGTGAAATGCAGCCGCCGTTGCTCGCCATATGGTATTTTTCTTTAGTTCAGTGTACAGTCACTCGAATGACCAGATGTATCATTGACCCATCCTACCTGCAAAATTGTATCAAACATGTCAGGTCCCCAATAATGCAACGGATGTAATAAAAACATGCACAAACTGGCCAGTCCAACAGGGCACCATGAACAGGGTATGTATAAAAAGCTGCCATGATTGTGTTTTGCCAGTGTGTCACTGGGCACACCGATGCCTTGTACAGGTGGTGTATCACTCATGCAACTGTGTGGCTGGTCACCCAGTGTGTCCTATGGGATGGCAGCTGGGTGGGACAAGGGAGGTAATTGCAAGTGATAGGTAGTGTGCTCATTTGATGGTGTGCCTGCATGAGGACAGTGATGAAAAAAATAGAGCGGTGTGGCTTGATGCCGCATGGTGCGGACTATCCATGGGTGTTCAACCCGCCTTGGCAGAGGGCAGTGTGGACAACAGGGGGTCCAGTAGAATCAGGAAAACCTGGAAACCTCCTGGTTTTTCCTTCCCATCTGCCCAGCCCCTTAATCACTGGTAAACTTACTAGATTTCTCCTTTGCAACGTGAAACCAGTGACATGCCTGCCACTGTGATCAAGAGGGCAGCAATCTATTTATCCAATCTCTTTATTAATTCTCCTTTTGTCCTACTCTATCTGCAGAGAGCTCAAGGTGGAGTATATGACTCACTGACTCCCCATCTTACCCTCTCAAAAGCTACCATCCTGTGAAGTAAGGCAGGCTGTGACTAGCCTGATGTCACTCTGGTGATTTTAACAGCTGAGTAGGAACTAGAACCAGCCTCTCCAAACTCCCGGTCCTGCTCTGACTGCTATGCCATCTTGGCACCCTCACTGATCAATTCCTGTTAGTTCACATCAGATGTGAATGGAGGGCAAATTCCATTCCTGGCATGGTGGTATTTCAAAGAGGAGTATTTTCAAGTTTCTGAGTGAGGAACATGTGAAATCTGGGGTAGGATTTTCACATATACTATTTGAGAGTAAAGTGGTGGTGTTTAATTTTGCAGTGATCTCTTGATCTGCTGTGCTGATATATGTGTATATGTGCCATTTTCTTAGGCAAGGAATACCCAGACGTGATATTGCCAGTTCTATTCTCTGCCTACAGCAACTGGTATTTGTTGGTGGTCTCTCATCCAAGTACTAAATAGGGCTTACCCATTTTAGCTTTCAAGATCATATGAGATCTGTTGCTTTTAGCTTATTTAGGTTTATATACTGATGGCAGAAGAGTGACAAGCAATGAGATCATCCAGTGGATGTTGCGATTCAGGTGCTGGACTGAGACTAGGTAAAATCCATGTGCAAGTCCTTATTGAATCATGAAACTCACTAGCTAATCATGGGCCAGTCACTCTCCTTCAGCCCAATCTACCTCACAGGGTTGTTTTGAAGGTAGAGTATGGAAAAGGAGAACCAAGTATGCTGTCCTGAACTCAATGGAACAATAATGCAGTATAATTTGTCAGTAAATATGCCCCATCCCACTGCTAGAAATGTACTCTAAAATCATGTGTGTGTGTGTGTGTGTATGAAACAAATAGTCTCGGGGAGCACTTGATATCTCTGGCAAAGGGAATTCTGTCATTTCCTAGAGACACTAGGCCCAGCACCATCGGGCCTGGAATAATAATAAGAGCCCTTCCTCCATTGCCATCCGATGTCATTTGGGGGAGAGACACTAGGCCCAGCACCATCGGGCCTAAAATAAGAAGAAGAGCCCTCCCTCCATTACCATCCGATGTTATCTGGGGGAGAGATACTAAGCCCAGCACCACCCGGCCTAGAATAAGAAGAACCCTTACTTCTAAAAGGACGGGTGGCATTTGGGATTTTTATGTTGTTTAAATTGTATTAATATATATGTATGGAAATTTTAATATTGTAAGCCGCCCCGATTGCTCTGCAGAGGGGCGGGATAGAAATTATTATTATTATTATTATTATTATTATTATTATTATTATTATTAGAGTGCCAATCAACTCATTCCTGTTGAAGTCAGAGATCTATCTGTGGGTGCAGGTTATGCCAGACTTTGACTGACTATATAGGACAGATGTATCCTCCCAAATGACAATCCCTTCTCCCACCAAATTAATGTATTTACACATGAATAAGTCTAGAAAATTTAATAAAAATCAATTGACCCAAAAAACCTGGGTTGACTTATCCATGGGTAAGTACCGTACCTTAACTCTTATTTAAAAAGGAACCATTCCTTTCTCTCAGTAGAGTGAAAAGCAAGAGTTTAGTAACTTTAGTCCATCCCAGGAGAACCTGAAAGAAGCACTGAGCCCTTCTGCTCTCTCAAAAAGGCAGCACTCCTTGCCTTTTGGATTGTCATGAAATATTGGTGTGAAAAATATTGGCATGAAAAATACTGGCGTGAAAATGGTGGCGGTGGTAGCTCTTCAGCACTTCCCCTCAAAGGAATGGTGAGAGAGTAGAGGGAGGTCAGTGTTAATGATGTAACTTAATTCTTGCTTTTATTTCCTTTTGGACATGTTGCCTCCCTAACATATTGCAAGCCACCATTACTGTACTTCCCTCCTCATCCATCCAGCCTTTAGGGTGAGCACAAACAGTTATGCCTGCCAGAATTTTGTATGTTCTTTTGCATCATTTTCTTTGCTTCATGCTTTAGATCCTTGTTAGATGCCCCTAAGTTTTACCCATGACTTAATAATAATAATAATAAATTTTATTTTTATCCCGCCCCTCTGCTTAGCAATCGGGGCGGCTTACAACAATTAAAAATACAATAGTTAAAAGCATTCCGGTATCCCAATCCCTCCACCCATCCCTCCCACACCCCTTAAGACAAAATTAAACTTAAGAAATTTAAAAGCAAACATTAATAAGACGTATCTATGGGCCATATCAAAATCCATAATTTTGGCCCCCAAACCTGCCCTCAACTTATACATGAAGTCAACTTATACATGATTATAAATGGTATACTATATAGATGCCACTTCATCTTTTGGTAGACATGGTAACACTCCCATAATACCTAAGTAAATACTTGTATGATTTTAACATTTGATATGTTTCTGTGTTAATAGAGAGTTATGTGGGCAGAGACACAATAATTATCTAAGAGAAGGGAAGTTCCCTGGAAAAATACATAAGATCAACATACTCCCTCTTTTTATACAGTGGGCCCTTGGTATCCTCTGAGGTTTGATTCCAGGACCCTCCATGGATACCAAAAGCGATGGATATTCAAATCCCATTATATACAGTGACATAGTAAAATGGTGTCCCTTATATAAAACGGCAAAATTAAGGCTTACTTTTAGTAATTTATACATTTTTAAAATATTTTAAAACTGTGGATGGTTGAATCTGTGGAGAAAAAGATCGGTGGATACGGAGGACTGACTATATTTACTGAAGCAATTCTTATATTTCTTATATTATATTTCTTCTTATATTTATATTTATTGAAGAAATTTACAAACAGGATTGAAAAATATAACAAGCATCCTTCTTTTTTATTGTTGTAAATTGTGGGATTATGGGTGTTCCCAGACTGAAACCTCCTAGCATTGCCAGTAAAATAAAATAAAAAAGTTTGCTTTTTAAAAAAAGAAAAATGCAGGTTTTCTGTTTTTGCCTCTTTAACAAAATTTCTGTGGTGAGATTTTTTAAAAATCAAAAGAGAGAAGGGACAGGGAATTGTAGGAGGAATGTCAGTGAAATTCTATGAAATTCTGAACGAGGCTGGATGATGATGAAATTAAAGCCTCATCTGAAAGTATCTACTTTGTTATTTAACGAAATACTAAGATATTTAAATTCACGGGAAGTTAGGCATGGGAAGAGAATCATAGAATCATAGAATCATAGAATCATAGAGTTGGAAGAGACCACAAGGGCCATCCAGTCCAACCCCCTGCCATGCAGGAACTCCCAATCAAAGCATCCCCGACAGATGGCCATCCAGCCTCTGCTTAAAGACCTCCAAGGAAGGAGACTCCACTACTCTCCGAGGGAGTGTGTTCCACTGTCGAACCGCCCTTACTGTCAGGAAGTTCCTCCTAATGTTGAGGTGGAATCTCTTTTCTTGCAGCTTGCATCCATTGTTTCGGGTCCTAGTCTCTGGAGCAGCAGAAAACAAGCTTGTTCCCTCCTCAATATGACATCCCTTCAAATATTTAAACACGGCTATCATATCACCTCTCAGCCTTCTCTTCTCCAGGCTAAACATCCCCAGCTCCCTAAGTCGTTCCTCATAGGGCTTGCTTTCCAGACCCTTCACCATTTTAGTTGCCCTCCTTTGGACACGCTCCAGTTTCTCCACATCCTTTTTGAATTGTAGTGCCCAGAACTGGACACAGTATTCCAGGTGAGGCTGGACCAAAGCAGAATAGAGTGGCACTATTACTTCTCTTGATCTAGACACTATACTTCTACTGATGCAGCCTAAAATTGCATTGGCCTTTTTAGCTGCTGCATCGCACTGTTGACTCATGTTCAACTTGTGGTCCACCTGGATTCCTAGATCCCTTTCACAGGTAGTCTCATTCAGCCAAGTGTCCCCCATCGTATATCTGTACTTTTCGTTTTTCCGCCCTAAGTGCAGTACCTTACATTTCTCTGTGTTGAATTTCATTTTGTTAGCTTTGGCCCAACTTTCTAGTCTGCTCAAGTCATTTTGAATTTTGATCCTGTCCTCTGGGGTATTAGCTACTCCTCCTAATTTGGTGTCATCTGCAAATTTGATAACTATGCCCCCAATACCGTCATCCAAGTCATTAATAAAGATATTGAATAGCACTGGGCCCAGGACAGAGCCCTGTGGCACCCCACTGGTCACTTCTTTCCAGGTTGAAAAGGAGCCATTGTTGAGCACCCTTTGTGTTCGACCAGATAACCAATTACAAATCCATGTAACAGTTACTTTGTCTAGCCCACATTTTACCAACTTGCTTGCAAGAATGTCATGGGGAACTTTGTCAAAGGCCTTACTGAAATCAAGATATACTATATCCACAGCATTCCCTTCATCTACCAAGCTGGTAATTTTATCAAAAAAAGAGATCAGATTTGTCTGGCATGACCTGTTTCTCTGAAACCCATGTTGACTTTTTGTGATTATGAAATTATCTTCCAGATGTTCACAGACTCTCTGTTTAATGATCTGCTCCAGAATCTTTCCGGGTATTGATGTCAGACTAACTGGACGATAATTGTTGGGATCCTCTTTTTTCCCCTTTTTGAAGATGGGGACAACATTTGCCCTCCTCCAGTCCGCTGGGACCTCTCCTGTTTTCCAGGAATTCTCAAAGATTATTGCCAATGGTTCTGATATTACATTTGCCAGTTCTTTTAATACCCTTGGATGTAATTCATCTGGTCCTGGAGACTTATATTCATCTAGATTAACCAGATGTTTCTGTACTATCTCTTTACTTATTCTGTGATGAAATTCTCCTATTCTGTCCTCTGCTCCATTATCTTCAAGTTGAGCACCCTTTGCCTTTTCTGAGAAGACTGAAGCAAAGAAGGTGTTGAGTAATTCTGCCTTTTCTCTGTCCCCTGTTAACTTTTTGCCATCTTCTCCACACAGTGGCCCTACCATTTCCTTCTTTTTCCTTTTGCTACTGACATACCCCCAAAAGCCCTTTTTATTGTTCTTAACCGCTCCAGCAAGCCTGATTTCATTCTGCGCTTTAGCTTTTCTGACTTTAACCCTACACGTGCTAGCTATTTGTTTGAATTCCTCTTTGGTGATTTCCCCATTTTTCCATTTCTTATACATGTTCCGTTTAAAACATAGTTCAGTTGCAAGTTCCTTAGTCATCCATCCTGGTTTCTTGAGACACCTCCCATTCTTCCTCCTCATTGGCACGGTTTGAAATTGTGCCTTCAGTATCTCCCTTTTGAGAAACTCCCATCTGTCTTGAACTCCCTTCTCTTTTAGTATTCCTGTCCATGGGATCACCCTCAGTATTTCTCTAAGTTTAGTAAAATCAGCTTTCCTAAAGTCTAGAATGCGTGTCTGACTATGCCTGGCTTCTCCTTTCCACTGTATAATAAACTCCAGGAGGGCATGATCACTCCCGCCTAAGGATCCAACCACTTGCACCCCATTAACTAGGTCTTCCCTGTTAGTTAGGATCAGATCCAAAATAGCTGACTCCCTCGTTGCCTCTTCCACCTTTTGAACAATGAAATTGTCTTCGAGGCAAGTGAGGAATTTGCTAGACCTCAAGGATTTTGCCGAGTTTGACTTCCAGCAAATATCCGGATAGTTGAAGTCACCCATCACTACTATATTTCTCCTTTCTGAGTGTGTGGTCATCTGTTCTAGAAAGGCATCATCCAGTTCTTCTGCCTGAGTCGGGGGTCTGTAGTAGACTCCCACAATAACATCCCTGTTGTTTCTTTCCCCTTTAATTTTTATCCAAATGCTCTCCACCTGGCTTCCAGGATTGTTGTCCTGGATTTCTTCACTGGTGTAAATATCCCTGACATATAATGCTATTCCTCCTCCTCTCCTGTTTGGCCTGTTTCTCTTGAAGAGGTTATACCCCTGTATTTTTACATTCCAATCATGAGACTCATCCCACCAGGTTTCAGTGATGCCTATTATATCATATTTGCTTTGTTGCGCTAGGAGTTCAAGTTCATCTTGCTTATTTCCCATGCTCTGTGCATTAGTGTAGAGACATCTAAGACCATATGTCTCCTTTACTTGCTGCCTTAGCACGTTTTTTTGCCTCCCACTGTTGGGTCCCTCTACTGTTTGCTTTGTTTCCTCTATGACAGTTTGACTATTTTTTCCAGTCCTTTTGTCTTCCAGGGTGCTGTCTCCCTTCCCCACATAACTCAGTTTAAAGCCCTCCTGATCAAATTCTTCAGACTGTTGGCAAAAACGTTTCTTCCAACTGGTGTGAGATGCAGCCCATCCCTTGCCAGGAGTCCACCCTCATGGAACCGCAGCCCATGATCCAAGAATCCAAATCGTTCTCGACGACACCATCTGCGGAGCCAATTGTTGACATCTGCTATCTTCCTCTCTCTTCCTGGACCGTGCCCTTCAACTGGCAGTAGAGACGAGATGACAATCTGTGCCTCCATTTCTTTCAGCTTCTTTCCTAGAGCCTCGTAATCCCTTTTGATGTTTTGAAGGCTGTGTCTTGCTGTGTCGTTCGTTCCCACGTGAACCAAAAGGAAGGGGTATTGGTCGGTAGGCCTGACCAGTCTTCTCAGCCTCTCTGTCACATCTCGGATCTTTGCCCCAGGGAGACAACACACCTCCCGAGACATCTTGTCAGGCCCACAAATCACTGCTTCTGTCCCTCTCAGCAAGGAGTCCCCCACCACGACCACACGTCTCCTACGAGGCTTAGCAGCGACTGTTCCCTGTGGTGGTACTCCCAGATCTTTCCCTGAAGTCTGTTCATGCTGCTCTTCCTCGTCCTCCTTGGTAAGGGAAAGAGCTTGAAAACGATTCTGTAGCTGCAAGCTCCCAGAACGATCTCTGGTCTCCCTACTTCTACGTGTGACATTCCTCCAGCTGTCTACCTCCTGTGTATGTGGTGTGACGTTCTCTTCCCCAGCAACTTCCACTGTGTGGTCCCTGTCCAAGACCGTTCGTTCCGTTCTGTCTAGGAAAGCCTCTTGCTCCCTAATATTCTGAAGTGTAGCTACCCGCGCCTCCAGCTGCTGTACTTTCTCCTCCAAGAGAGCTACCAACTTGCACTTGGAGCATGTGTAGTTCCCGACCTCTGTAGGTAGGAAGACAAACATACCACAGGTATTGCAGAAGTAGAGTGTAGGTGTGCAATGTTGTGGAAAAGAGGAAAAAATGCTATACCAAGGGGAGACTCTTCCTTTACTGCAGTCTGACCTCACCCATGCATTCAATCCACCAGGCTTCTCACACATTCCTACTACAATTTGGAAGACACTACGTACCGTATATATGAAGACCTTTTTGTTGCAGCAGGCTTTTGATGGCTGATCAGTCAGGGGGAAAGGAGCCCTTCAGAATCTGCTGTACTGTCTGTTTTCTTTTTATTGGTATTGCTTTAAACTGTTTTTAATTTTACTGCTTTAATTTTAAATGGCAATTCATTTTAAAGCTGTACAGTGGACCTTTGGAATCCACTGGGTTTTGGTTCCAAGACCTGTGGATAACCAAAATCCATGGAGGCTGAAGGTCAGTGGCATACAAATACAGTGATATAGTAAAATGGTGTCCCTTATATACAATGGCAAAATCAAGGTTTGCTATTTGAATTTTATATATATATATTGAATATTTTCAAGCCATGGATGCTTGAATCCATGGATAAAGAATCTGTGGAACAGACCTTATATGTTTTAACCATTGTAAAATTGCCTTGAGTCCAAGACTGGGAAAAAGATGGGACATAAATAATGGGGAATAAAAGGCAGAACATGAATAGGTATAATAATAATAATAAATATAATGATGATTATAAGAATAACAACTGTCACCACTGTTGAATTCTTTTTGGCATTGGTATTGAAAAGTGGTATTGAAAAATAAAAGTGCACTTACATCATTGCACAATGGCTTATCTCTACAGTGGATCCACCCTTAGAGTTGATTAAGAATAAATATTATTGATGTGTTTCTGAAGCACTGGTGAAGGACGCATGCTTGATAACATTTATCTTAGTAATCTCCAGATGGTTTGCTAGGACTTGCTGGTATGCCCAGATAAATAAGTGAATGACTCCCACAAACTCAGTACACTCATCCCTCCACATTCGCTAGGGTTAGGGGCACAGGACTTCCGTGAATGTGGAAAAAACGCAAATAACAAAAACATTATGTTTTTACCTGAGAGAACGCCTCTCTTGGAATCTCTTGGTCCTCCAGTACAACTCTATGGTCAACATCTACCAGATGTTGCACTGGAGGAGCTACAAATGCCTAGTGGAGTGTTCTCTCTAGGAATCTCAAGGTCCTTCAGTGCAACTTTTGACCATAGAGTTGTGCTGGAGGACCTAGATATTCCTAGAGAGAACATATTAATACAATCCATGAATAATCAGATCCTCAAAAGTCAAAGCTGCAAATGTGGAGGGACGAGTGTAGTATCATCTACAGAAGAGGCTGCCTGTTGTTTCTCTCTCTGATTCACTGCTCTGGCCATGTCCCCTTCTAAAGACTTTTCAGTTTCAGTTTGGCTTTGGACTAGGTTTATTAGGTTCATCCAGTTGGTTATGTTGCAGTAGAATTAGCCTATGTTAAAAAAATTCTCCTGAGTGTTACTGTGAGACTCGCTGGTTGTAAGATTTCACCTTTTCAAGTTAGTGACTTTTCCAGTGATCGGGAGATTAAATTAGCAGCGGGTGCATGATGCTTATCCTTTAGGGATCTCCAACAGGAGAGAGAAATCTATCATCTTCTAGAAGATATTAGAAGTCCCTGCCAAGATGTCCGATGGCCAAGGATTATGGGAACCTTAGTCCAACAACATCTGGAAGACTGTACCCATCCGCCCTTTTTCAAATGTAAAAATTAAATATACCTGCTGTTTTAATTCAGAGCAAGAATGTGTCTCACCTCTCAGAAGTTTACTTTGGCAAATCAAGCTACAGTTTTGAAATCTGTGTTTAAATCAAAGTTGTTTTCATGTAGTCGAGTCCAGGTTTTCAACAACCTGCTGACTTGTTTTCAAAAATTGCCCCTTTTTTCCGTGAACTAGCTGTAACTATATGTGGTTATCTACAGGGAAATCATCTCTTACCCCATTAAATAAAGGCCTAAGCAGACTGGCAGAAATAGTGCACATTAAATTGAGGCACTGCCCTGGCTGAGTGCTAGGGAATCATGGGAACTGTATTTTTTTCTGGGACATTGAGCCTTCTCTGTCAGAGAGCTCTGGTGCCACAATAAATTACAGTTCCCATGATTCCCTAGCACTGAGCCAGGGCAGTGCCTCAATTTAATGTGCACTATTTCTGGCAGTCTGCTTAGGCCCTAAGTGTGTCTGTGTCTGTCTGTCTTCCAGTCACTTGTCAATTTATGATGATCCCATGAATTTCAAATGGATTCTTTGGTAAGATCTACACAGTTGGTGTGTCATTGCCCCCCTCTGAGATATAGCCTACAGCACCTGGTATTTATTGGTGGTCCCTCATCCAATTATTATCCAGGCCTGACCCTCCTTTACTTCCAGGATCAGGCAGTTAGGCACTGAATAGCAATCTGCAAAATGTCTGCTCCTTAAGTATTCTCAGAATGTAGGAGTGGTAGGCACCTCTTTATAGACAATGTGACTTTAAACTCTTTGTAAACATTAACTCTTGATCTTTTTCAATTCTTGCTTGATTCTTGCTTGATGCTATCACTAAAGAGAAAGGTCAGTGCAAAATGTTGTTCATCCCATTGTTTTGCACATGCTGTGCTTTAAATATACCTCCTCTGTTTCAGTTGGCAAGACCAAAGTCCTACCACTATTGTGCTTTGCTGTACCCTAACTCAAGATTTTGCTTCTGGTTAAGCTTAGTATAAAGTGAAGGTGTGTGGGAGTGACTTCTTGTTTCTTAGTTCATACTTGTGCAAGGCATATTTTGTGCAATCCATGAGAAAGCCACTTCTCTTCTGAAAAAGAGACGGCGTGTGTGATCTTTCAGGAGCCAAGCCTTTCTAGATGTTCTCTTGATTAAACTCTGATTACAGAAGAGGATCCACCATGCAGTACAGTAGATCCAGTTCATGTGCTTCTGCCCAGGGAATTTTGGGAAATGGTGGTTCTGAATTTGTAGACAGTGGACATTCTAGTACATTCCCCACTTTGTCTGCTTGTCTGTAAGGATATTCAAGTAGAGTGTGTGTGTGGAGTGTCTCACTTTTAAAAGTTGCATTTTACGACAGTGACATGGGATACTTTATGAAAAGGAGTGATCCAAATTGGAAGGCAAAAGGTTAAAGCCTCTTTGGTCACCTGTTCAGTATACACTTCACATAATTGTTTATTACATGAATGGTAATATGAGCCCCTTGACAGGAGAAAGGTGGGGTATAAATGGAATGAATGAATGAATGAATAGTTGGCATCAGGATGTCAAAGAGTTTTTGAAAATTGGGCCTCTTTTGTCTTTTTAATCTCTGCATCTGACTCACTAAGCACAATTTGTCAATGTGTTTGTTGAAATACTTGTATTTGTGGAGGTGGGCATCTCAACTTACTTTACTTGCAAGCATGCAACTCTGAGCACATTCATGAACAGTCTTATGAAAGTTTGCAGAGATCTAGCACTCAGGATCCCTCTGAGGCATAGAATCATAGAGTTGGAAGATACTTCAAGGGCCAGCCACTCCAACCCTCTGCCATGCAGGAATACAAAAAGCACTCCTGACAGATGGCCATCCAGCCTCTGTTTAAAGACCTCCAAATGAGACTCCACCACACTCCGAGACAGCGTTTGTATCCCCAAAGAGTTCTGATCTGCAGTCAGAGAAAACACACGATCTGCAGTGCTGCAAACAACAACAATCCCTGGGAAATTTGTACAGTTACTACCAGGTGCAGAGATTAAGGTGTGGCAATGTGTTAAAAAAGTGTTGAAATACAAAAAGAAATTAAGGCTACAATCCTATATGCCAGTGACCCACAGCTGCTTGTAACCTCTCAAGGCTTTTATTGAGGTCACTAAAGAAGCCTGAGCTTCCCATCCAAAATTGACAGGACTTTTTTTTACCCCACCCCACCCCCCAAAGGCCCACTGTATACGATCTTAAGTGTAGAGGGAATTTTTTCTATGTCCACCCAGCTATTTAGGTATAGGGGAGGCCTTTTTTCAAATGGGAATGAAAACAGAACATGACCTCCAGTTTACTTCTTGTTTGAAAAACCACAATTCCTGGGCTCCCTCTGGATAAGGGTTCGATTTCCCCCCCCCCCAAAAAAATCAGGGCATAATTATTCCCCATGGGCTTTAGGGGCTTAGGCTCTTGGGTAAAAAAAATAATTACGGTAAGTAATCCCCTCCCCCTTCCCTATAGTTTCCTAGTTCATTATACATGCCTACCTAAGAATAGGTGCCATTGAATTCAGTTGCACTTAATCCTGGGTAGATATGCATAGCATTGCAAAGTAACACTTTACACAGACATACGCACACCTGGCCCTCACTTTAATACACAAATATCCTTTTTGGTAATATGCTTTCTCAAGATAAAAAAAACACCAAAATACCAATATGTGTGTGTGTGTGTTTTTGTTTTGTTTTTTTTAATTTGCAAGCCATCACACAGATGTTTGTATGTGTTCATTTAAAAAGGCTGATTTCAGGGCAATGTTTTGAGTGTCTGCGGTGTGGATTAAGTGACTTAATTGCTGCCAATTTCTAATCTTCTTATTACTGTTTTCTCTGAAAACCCAGAGAGTGAGCATTACTTGCTTAACATATATTTTTTTTTGTGAAATTGCATAGTGGATGTTTAAATACATAAAAAGATGCCTCCCTGCCTTGCTGTTGTTGTCATCTGCTGTCAAGTCAACTTTGACTTATGGTGACCCCATGAATGAGAAAGTCCTCCAAGTCAGGCTGTTACAACAGCCCTGGTCAGGTCTTCTGGAGTGTAAATCTCAATAGCCCTAGCCAGCATAGCCAGTGTCCAGCAATGCTGGAGTCCAACACCATATGGAGGGATGCATGATATTAGGTGAAACATCAAATGACAGGTCAGTCGTGTGGAATGTTACTACTGTATATCCTTTCCACCATATTTCTTTGTATTGCAATAGAACTTATTTTTGATACGTTGGACCAGTAGCAACTTGTTGCAGTATGAAGTACTCTTTTTCATGGTGTCAGACAGCAACATTTTCCGGGGTACTCCATTCAGTTGTCCCTTCCATGTGGTTTTCTGTTTCTCCTTAGTCTTCCTCAGGTTGGTTTCCTGCAGCTTCCCTCCCATCCCAATCTTTGTACTTCTGCAGACCTTAGGATTCCCCTGAATTTTGAGCTTGGTGCTTCTTCAGTCCCTGTAAATTCCCTTCAACAAATTCCACAACTCCAGAATCTGAAACCTCATTGCCTTTCTGCAAACTATATGATTCCCCTGCATCTGTTGATACCTCTTTGTGTGCAGGTGGTACATTTTGGCTGCATATGCACAGAAAACAGAGAGGGGAAGTAAGTAGCTGTTCTTTAGTGTCACAAGATGTTAGAGTTTGTTCTTCCATATTTGCAGTTTCCATAGGTGGAAATTAGCTACTACACTGGAGATATCTGCCTGTCATCTAATTTAAAGGTTCTAGTTCAGAAAGGGCTTCTTTTTTTGCTTTTGGATCACAGCTCCCAGAATCACCCACCAGCGTGACTGGGTGCTTGTGGGCATTGTACTCTGAAAAGTAACTTTTCTGAGCTCTGATTCAGTTGTTTAGTGGTACAGTTCTCATAGGTGGAGAAGGAAACAAAACTGTTCTCATTGCGCTGCAAAAAGAACTGGGTTGGGGGAGTAAGAAGAAAACAGACACAAAGTAGTAGAGATTATTGTATGAATTTTGTTTTCTGAAGATCCCATTTTGAAATGCTGGGTTCCCATTAACATTAATCCAACCCAGGTTCCCCCCCCCCAAAAAAACCCCCAAAACAAAACATGCAATTAAGCCAGTTAGGGTTAGTGTCTCTAAATGTAGCATGAGCCCATCCATGAATTACTTCAGCTCCTATGGCTACTGAAATTTCTTGAATTGTGGCCTTGCAAAATCTCATGCAAGCTAACTAAAACCAGATTTTTTTTTTCATTATCAAAGAATAATCAAAGCAATGGACACAGTCTCTGGAAAGCTTTGGGAAGCGTGTCATTGACAGAGAGCAAACAGATCTGGCGTTCAGTGACGTTAGAGTGATGCCGCAATGCTGACAAGGGCAGGGAGTAAAATCAGTGATAATCTGTACAGTTGGCTGGTGCATATCATCTGTGTTGTGCTGAAATGGGAGATTATAATACAAGGAGAGAAATTGTATGAATTTAAGCCCGAATATTAAGATGAACTTAAGCATGAATATTCTGAGTATTCATCCCTTAGAACTAGATTCCCCTAGCCTCAGACATGCAGTCTTTTTTAAATTGGTATTTTGTTTTGTTTTGTTTTGTTTTTGGTTTGTATTCAGAGGGCCAATGTCGTGAAGTGGATCAGATGTCAGACTGAGTTGGGAGATCTAGGTCCTAGCCCTCACTGAGCCATGAAACTCAATGATTCGTGCCATTACTTTTGCTTGGCCTTGCCTATCTCATAAGTTGTTGTGAGGGGGAGTGCAGGGTAGAGAGTGACAAACCACCTTGAGCTTACTGGACAAAAAGTAGGCTATAAATGTAACAAATAATTGAATACAATTTGAGATTTTCATGAAAATGGTACAGATAAGATGAGCGCAATATAGCCACTTACCTCCCCATTTTTATTTATTTATTTACCCAGCAAAAATGTCTAATAATTTCCCCAGATAGCCCCGGACACTTCCTTCTCTTTCCTCATTAGATCATAAGACATGCTTAACTTAGCTCTTATTTCTTTCACTATTGATTTGGCTTTAGAATAAGCCTCTGAGCTGAATGACATGCATTTACTACAGAGGGGCAGTTTATGTAGCAGGATGTCTCTGCAGTATAAATGAAATGGCCTGTTTGTTTAGTACAGAGTGTAGGACTGGAAGAATGAATGACCAAAGGCACCCTTCTGTTCAGGCTGTGATGGGACTGTCACTCATCTATACATGAAAATTGGGAAACCTATAGAATTAGTTTCTACACACTGTGCTTAATAAAAGTCAATAAGACTAAGTAGAATACCCACTCCTCTGGATGCTGATGAACAAATTCCAGTTGATTTTTGTAGAGCTGGTTTGCAGTCCTTGTAAAACACAAAGCAGTGTATTGTGAAATACTATTGCAGGCAGTGCCCTTTACTCCAGATAGCCTTATCTTTGGTGCCCTGGTGTTTACCCGTTGTGGAATATAACTGTCTCTTTTTGTGCAAACACCCTGAGGCAAAGCATAATTAAGTTGTTTTTTATACCCATTAATTCACATTAGGTTATTTCAGAAAATTGCTATTAAATTATCAATACAGTTTCTTAAAGTAACTAATTTTTGCTTGGTTTTAGCAGCGAATTGCATTAACAGTTATAAAGATCTTTTAAGATTTCACCAGCATAAATAGGAAGTATATGAAAATTGCAGCCACAACCAACTTTTCTTTTGTATATTATATGCTTAAAATAAACTGTTCCTTTTGAAAGAAAAAACAGTTTTCTAGAAGCAAGACATTGAAATCTGTTTCAGTTTTCTTTCTGTCTTTCTTTTTCCCCCCGGAGTTGGTGGATGTTTCCTTGGACAACTTTCATGAAGTTTGAAATTGGTTAAGCAACCTCAGTGACTCTTTTAAAAAAATTGAATACATACATTTGAATACATAAAGTAAAGAAATGAACACACGCAATAACACAAACCCGCAACATACAATACAGATGTACACACAAAATAATGAACACATAAATGACTCCCCCCAACTAAAACCTTCAATTAAAAGTATATAAAACTTCATAAATACCATAGCCAAATTACGCTTTTACTATAAACATCAGTGATTCTTGAAAGTCCACTTTATGTGTAGAACACAATGTACAAAAGTTTTCCTAGGTAAGTTGACTGAAATAATAAAAATGTATAAAATGCATTAGTATAAATTTAATAGGACTTGTGCAAAAACATTTGTAGGTAACCTGTGTTCTTTGACTTCTAATCCAATCTATCATTGTGTCTGAGTAGGTAAATAATGGCACCTAGTGCCAATAGCCTAAATCCATTTGCCAGTTGCAACTAGAGTAGATGCTCTGAATCAATGGGAACTTGGTAAGTCAACCGTTATAAGTTCCATTGATTCTGTGGCTGTTCTCTAGGTGGGACTAATTGGACATTCCTGCTCTCATCTAAAACCAGTTCATCAAATAGAAGATACAGATTCACTCACTAGCCTCTGAAAGGTGAGAAGGGAACTTCAATGCCTATTAGAAATAATGGTTGTCTGCCAAATCAAGCCTGTATTTATGGGCTGCCTGGTTTATATTTAGCGAAACCTTTCAATTGATTCCACTAACTAGCAGTTGATGGCACCCATACTTCCTTCATTTATAGAAGGGACCAAGAGCCAGTGGACACCCCTGGAGAAAAGGGGTACCAGTTTTCCAAACCCCCTTTCACTTATTCCAACCATTAATGGGAATTATGATCTAACTCAAAAGATCTCTACATTTATTATTTATTATGATAAATAGTAATTATTTTGGAATGCAGTTTGTGGTCCCAAGTAGAATAGAAACATTTGAATCAGTAGGATTCACTTAAGTGTTGACTTGATGTTCAGCAGTTGGCTCAGTGGGTCTATTGGGAGCAGACTGGGACTAACAGCTGGATTTAGGCATGCGTGTTTCTGATTCACTTTTCAAACAATAAAAGGGTTCATAGTTTTATGCAACATTAACCAATGAATTTGCTTTTCTTCCCCCATCCTAAAAACCTTCTCCTTCACATTGCTGACAATGCCAGCAGACAGCAGTCTTGTGTTCATTTTGTTCCTTCCTAGTCCTTCGCCTAATAAGTGAGTCATCTGGAACATTTCTGTAGTTAAAAGGGGGAAAGGATCTCCTTGGCATGTGGCTTGGCTCAAACCATGTGCGCCGCCATTTCTGTACTATCTCTTCTTTGACTAACAGCCAGCAAGGTAAGGAGCAAGAAAGGTACCATGGGCTCATCTACACTTCACAATTATAGCACTGTTATTCCACTTGAACTGGCATGGCTTCATTCTATAAGATCCTGAGGCTTGTACTTTGGTGAGGTACTAGAACTCTGGTTGAGAATTATGAATGCTTCTCCTTAAACAGCCAGTCTCATGATTCCATTGGATGGAACCATGGCAGTTAAAATGGAATAATAGTGCTATAATTATGTAGTGTGGATGGGCTGTAGGAGGCATGATGAAATGTAGGCAGACATGGTGAACTTCATAGTAAGGCTGCTTAATGAATACTTTTACGTCTTCTTTGAAGCGGCATCTCAGGGAAGACTGGGAAATGTAAAGATATGACCAGATACAGATTGCTGTTGGATCTTATGAGTCCTCTTTTGTTAAAACAGGGTTGCAAAGTGTAGTGGTCAGTAAGGATTTGGAATGTGGCTGGTTCCAAAAATTTGGCAGCAAGTAGTGGCTCCCACTTATCCAAGGCAAGGTGTGTAGCACCTAAAGCGAAGGAGTTCCTGAAATTCCCTAACAGTAAAAACAACAAATAATTTGCTATCATTTCATGAAACCCCAGATCCAAGGTAGTCACTTCACCTTGCCTAATAGCATAGCCAGCCCTAATAGGAAGATCCATTCCATGGGTGAGCTGACACTTGTAGTTTGCTCCCACTTGTAGCTCAGGATTGGTGGAGAATAGGGATGGAAAGGATGTGTACAAATATTCAAAAACTGGTGGGAAAATGTGTTTCTTGGGTGTCAGGAAACCCTGATGAGGAGAATCCTGGACTGATGAGAATCTTTGTGGTTCAGGATACAAAATGAATGCGTGGGGGTGTTTTTGTACATGAACAGCAGTTCCAATACAGGAAATAGTATCTGTGCAGGAAATAATATTTCTGTGCTGAAATATTACTTGCTATGCAGGAAATGCTATTTCCTGCACACACAAAACTATGTGTGAATTTTATGCAGAGTAAGTCCCAAACTTCAAATGTGTGTTTGAAGACTTATTTGTAGTGGGAAGAAAATCACTAAATTAGCTCATTCCTTCCTTTGAGAATGAAATTAGTGAAGGATTGCAACCTTACCAGGGAATGTATGACCTCCTAGAAGACATTGGACTGTGGCTGTCATGGCTTGTAAAATGGGGTCATGTTCATATGAAGCCACCAGTTGGTACAGATGGCCCTTATGTATGATGCACAGTATTCACACCAAATGCAGTTTGCTTAGCAATGGTTAAAAATGAAGTATGAATCGCAAAAAAAAATGCAGCAGTAACTTATTAACTTCCAGAGCTCCCAAGTTACTGTTCTCCCTGCAGATTGAAATTTGCCCTCTCTAATCAGATAAACTTTCAGGGACTGGCCCAAAGTTTGGTTTCTTTCCTTCTTGGTGGGTGGATTGATTTCCAAGCATTTGCATTTGGTTAATCACCAGTATGACTGACAGTTTTACAACAGAAGCCATTAAGTGAAGTGAGCATTTGGCAAACTATAGGCAGTGAAATGATACTATAAATAAAGCCAGTGTGTCTTAGCAGCTTGAGCATTGGACTAGGACTCCAGAAACCAGGGTTTAAATTGCTGTTAAGTTCAGGATACCCACCTTGAGCAAGTCGTACACTTTCAGCCTCAGAAAACCCTTTAGGGCCACCATAAGTTGGAAATGATTTGAAAGTACACAAGAGCAGCAGTAATAGCACTTGAGCATCTTGTGACAGATTTAAAGGTTTGCTGCTTTTCTTTGGAGGTACTGTAAGAACAAAAGAACTGGTGTAATGTAATGACAGAAAAGGAATGTCATATGTTGCTTTTACCATTAACTCACAACATGGTTTTAGCTGCAGTCCTCTTATTTGTACAATGGAATAGCATGCTGACTTAATCTTGCAGTGTTATTGTAATACAGGGGTAGACAACCTTTCCCCTTTAAGGGGCGAGGGACTTCAGCTCCCAGAAGCCTCAGCCATGTTGGCCAATAGTCCCATGTTTGGCAATAGCTCCTGGGATTCTGGGAGCTGAAGTCCCTCGGCCCTTAAAGGGGAAAGGTTGCCTACCCCTGTGTAATAAATAAAACTATAGTGGGCCCTTGGTAAGCGCTGAGGTTTGGCTCCAAGACCCTAGTCAGGGGTTGGCAACCTACAGACCACGGGTCGGGTGTGGCCCACGGAGGCTTTGGGACCGGCCCGTGGCTGATTCCGCCGCCGCCACTGCTGCTGCCCTGTGCGCGAGCGCCATTTTGGCTTCCAAAATGGCGCGTGTATGTGCACAGTGGCGGGTGCCTTTTTGGAAGGCCCCACGGTGGCTGCGCAGCCGCTGTTGGGCCTTGGGAAGGCTGCACCGCAGCTGCACCAGGCGAATTCGCCCACCGCGGGCCCGGGGGGAGCTTTCCAAGGCCCAGAGAAGCTGCCCCGCAGCTGCGCCAGGTGAATTTACCCGCCGCGGGTGCGGGCGAGCCTTTCCAAGGCCCAGGGAAGGCCCCCCCGCGGCTGCGCCGGGCAAATTCGCCCACCATGGGTGCGGGGGGGGCTTTCCAAGGCCCAGGAAGGCCCCCCACACACACCTGCACCAGGTGAATTCGCCCGCCATGGGTGGGGGGGGGCTTTCAAAGGCCCAGGGAAGCCACCCCCCCGTGACTGAGTCAGGCGATTTTGCCCGCCGTGGGTGCGGTGGGGCCTTTCCAAGGCCCAGGGAAGCCCCCCCCCGTGGCTGAGTCAGGCGATTTTGCCCGCCGTGGGTGCGGTGGGGCCTTTCCAAGGCCCAGGGAAGCCCCCCCATGCTTGTGTCGGGTGAATTCCTCTGCTGCGGGCGCGGGGGGGCCTTTCCAAGGCCCAGGGAAGCCCCCCCATGCCTTCACCAGGTGAATTCGCCCGCCGCAGGTGCGGGGGGCTTCCAAAATGGCGCCCGCGTCATGTGCGCATGTGCACGACAGCATCGTGCGCATGCACGCACGTGAGAGGCAAGCGCATGCAAGCGCATGGGCACCCACCTGGCCCCCCGTGCCACTTCCCCCCCTCCTGGCCCCCTGGCAAAAAAAGTTGCCGGCCCCTGCCCTATGTGGATACCAAAATCCATGGATGCTGAAGTCCCATTGTATACATGGATGCTCGGGGACTGTAGCTCTAGTAAGAGGGAGCTCACTTGTGGGGTCCCTCAGGGGGCTATTTTGTCCCCGATGTTATTTAACATCTGTATGAAGCCGCTGGGTGAGATTATACGGAGTATGCTAATGACACCCAAATCTATTTCTCCGTGTCTCGTTCGTCGGCCTCGAATTCCAATGGCATCTCCTCTCTCAATGAATGTCTTCAGGCGGTAATGGGCTGGATGAGGAAAAACAGATTGAAACTGAATCCAGACAAGACGGAGGTGCTCACGGTAGCGGCCCCGAAACCAAGAATTGGGTTGCAACCTCCAGTCCTGGATGGGGTCACACTCTCCTCCAGTGACTGTGTTCGCAGTCTGGGGGTGCTTCTTGACTCGTCGCTCCTGATGACAAATCAGGTTAATGCGACGGTCAAGAGCACCTGTTATCAGCTTCGGCTGATACGCCAGCTGCGCCCTTTTCTGGAAGTAAGGGATCTCGAGACTGTTGTGCACGCGCTGGTAACCTCCCGCCTCGACTTCTGTAATGCGCTCTACATGGGGCTACCCCTGTGCTTGGTTCGGAAGCTTCCGCTGGTTCAGAATATGGCAGCCAGGCTTATTTCTGGTTCATCTAGGAGGGACCACATTACTCCGGTTTTGAGGTCCCTCCACTGGCTGCCTATCAGCTTCCGGGCCCAGTACAAGGTGTTGGTTATTACCTTTAAAGCCCTAAATGGCTTGGGTCCAGGATATCTCAGGGACCGCCTCCTTCCATACAATCCTTCCCGCGCTCTCCGTTCCTCTGGGAGGAACCTGCTGCAGCCTCAAAAATCTAGGCTCGTGGCGACCTCCCAGAGAGCCTTTTCTGTTGTCGCCCCTAAACTCTGGAATGACCTGCCGGACGAGATCCGTCAATTGACATCTTTAGACAGCTTTAAGAAAGCTGTCAAGACGGATCTCTTCCGGCAGGCTTTTCCAGAGTAATTTGTCCTGGCCTCGGGCCTTCTGACTCTGCGTTCCTTCCGTGGCCCCACCACTTGTTGGTGGATGAGGAGCGCTTTTGAGTCTGACCTGGGGCATTGTAATTTATTTTAGTTATGGTGTTTGTATTTTTTAGGTTGTAGGTTTTAAAATTTGTTAATGGATATTTTAATTATATGCCATTTAATAGTGTTTTATTGGGAGATGGGAAGTTTGGGAATTTGATGTATGTATTTTCTTTTATTGTAAGCCGCTTGGATTGATTTCATTAAGCGGGATATAAATAAATTTTATTATTATTATTATTATTACAATGACATAATAAAATTTTGTCCCTTATATAAAATTGCAAAGTCAAGGTTTGCTTTTTGGAATTTATGTGTTTGGAGAATATTTTCAAATCGGGTAGTTGCATCCATGGATGAAAAATCTGTGGATATGTAGGGCTGACTGTATATCGAAGATGAGAATTTTGCAGCCCTCCAGATGTTAGATTGCAACTTTCAGCATTCGTACCATTGGCTATACTAGCTGAGGCTGATGGGAGTTGTGCTCCAGCAAAATGTGGAGGACCACACAGTTTCCTCCCTGAAGTAGGTAAGGCTGGGGTAGATTATGTCTTAGTACAGGTTCCTCTCAGAAAGAACCTAGTTGTTGTTGTTTTTTTTGGGGGGGGGTTGTTTTTTGTTTTGCCAATCCTGAGATAGGTATTATTTTATGCAGTGGGCCCTGGGTATCTGCTGGGGTTTGGTTCCATGAGCATCCATGGATTTTGGTCCATGGATGCTCAAATCCCATTAAATACGATGACATAGGAAAATAATGCCCCTTGTATAAAATGTCAGTATCAAGGTTCGCTTTTTGGAATTTATATATTTTTAAATATTTTCAAGCCACGGATAGCTGAATCTGTAAATAAAGAATCCGTGGATGGGAAGGGTGGACTGTATGTCTAATGGGTCATCTAGAGTACTGATGAAAAGCTTTAGGATGCCCTCTTTTTTTTTTTTTAAGTCTGAACAATTTACCTCCTATCCTGGTGTATTCCCCATAAATTCCCAACATCAGCCATGACTTTTGGGAACCCAACCCAGACATGGGTCAATGCTCACATCTGGCTCCATAATCTCCATTCCCTGTCTGTTTAGTGGCTCTGATGGCTTAACTTTATGAATGGAAGTGTGAACTGTGTCATGGACAGGTGTGACCTGTTTCCCTTTGACCTTCCTTCCCTCAATTCATGTGTCGGAGGGGGAGGAAACCCTGTTCACAGCACATTTCATGGAGGAAAACACAAGAAGGACAAAGCCTCAGCATATCTAGATGCAGGGGCAGGACCAACCATGCCAAAGCGTGATACCCCAGGCAAGAGTAACCACTGAATCTTGGTGCTTTTGCCAGTCCAGAAGAGTTGTATATCTCATCAAACATTACTCTTGAATAAATACTCGAATCTAGCAAAATACTGGCATGCAATAAATTATTATTATTTTTAAAAGGAGAGGGGTCTTAATACCATCCTGGTTATAGTTTAAGACTGTAAAAGCCAGAGGTTTGATCACAGCATAACAAGACTATTAAAAGATACACTTATAAGAATATGCTTTTGTGCTCATACTGAAGGCCCTCTTACCAGATATAATAACGCATAGAGACATCCAAGTAGGAAAATGGAATGTTGAAAAAACAATAGTATTTAGATCCCTTTTGATCCTCATCTGGTATTTAAGTCCCATGGGAGTTTTGATTTATGGAGGGTAAGGGTTAGTGGAAGGGTCATCATTGCCTGTCTTCTGTTTCCTGATTTCACTGAGGATCATAGAATCATAGAGTTGGAAGAGACCCGAAAGGGCCATCTAGCCCAACCCCATTCTACCATGCAGGATACACAGTCAAAGCACTCCTGACATGACCATCCAGCCTCTACCCATCCAACCCTCAAAAGAAAGAGACTCCATTACCTCCAAGGCAACATGTTCCACTGTTGAGCAGCCCTTACTGTCAGGAAGTTCTTCCTAACATTGAGGTAGAATTTCTTTCCCTGTAGCGTTAATACATTGCTTCATGTCCTGGTCTCTGGAGCAGCAGAAGACAAACTTGCTCCATCTTCAATATGACATCCTTCAAATATTTAAACATGGCTATCCTATCATCCCTTAACATTCTCTTTTCCAGGCTAAACATACCCAGCTCCCTCAGCCACTCCTCATGCGGCATAATTTCCAGACCTTTCACCATTTTGGTCACCTTTCTCTGGACATGCTCCAGCTTGTCCACATCCTTCTCGAATTCCAGATATCTTCCCCAAATTAGGTCAGCTTGCTGACAACCAGAATATTCTACTTCTGCTTCCCAAGATTATGATTCATCACAAAGCCACTTTTTGTCCCAATACATTGCACTGACTAGGAGAAAAAGCACTGCAGTGTTAAAAATAGGTTGTTGGGACAAGTTTTGTCTCAGCTTTCTTTTGTCTGTAAAAAAACAACATAACACATACGTAAACTTGGAAACATTTGCTGCAGTTCTTCAGGTGACATGTTGTATAATACCTAGTTTGCGAGTTTGTGTTTTGCAACAAAACATAGTTCTAGGGGACAAAAATCTCCCATTTGAGAGGATGAGGATTAATTCCATTATAGTTGGCCCTCTGTAACTACAGATTCTGCAGCCACGGATTCAACCTGACATTAATACATTATATCCAAAGAGGTATTTGGGTGGAAATTCCAACAGATAAGAAATTTGTTCCAATTTACCATATTTTCCGGTGTATAAGATGACTTTTAAACCAGGAAAATCTGCGGTAAAAGTTGGGGGTCGTCTTATATGCCGGGTATAAGGAGAAGGGGGAGGAGGAAGATAGAGGTGCGAGGCGGAAAGAAGCTGGGGAAGGAAGGAAGAAGACAAGAAGGAAGAGGAGGTCCTCCTTCTTCTCCCCATTGCTTTTCCCCCCTCCTCCCCCCTTTCCTCCTCATCCTCCTTTTCCTCCTGGTCCAGGAGGACACGTGTGAGGTGGGGGGAAAAGCAGGGGAGAGAAGGAGGGTTTCTTTGGCAAGGTTTGTTCAGAAAGGGTTTGCCATGAGGCTGAGAGAGTGTGACTTCCAAGACTGTTGTTGCTATTGTTGTGTACCTTCAAGTTGTTTCTAACTTTTGGCAGCTCAAAGATGAACCTATCCTGGGTTTTCCTTGGCAAGGTTTGTTCAGAAAGGGTTTGCCATTGCTTTCCCCTGAGGCTGAGAGAGTATGACTTCCAAAACTGTTGTTGTTGCTGTGCGCCTTCAAGTCATTTCCAACTGATGATGACACTAAGGCAAACCTATCATGAACCTACCATTTCTTGCCTATGTGTTTTTTTCAGACAGGTTTGCCTTTGCCACCCTCTGAGGCTGAGAAAGCATGACTTCTAAGATTGTTGTTGTATGCTTTTGAGTCGTTTCCAATTTACAGCAACCATAAGGCTGCCCTATCATGGTGTTTGCTTGGCAAGGTTTCTTCAGAGGGGAGTTTGCCATTGCCTTCCCCTGAGGCTGAGAGAGTGTGACTTGCCCAAGGTCACCCAGGGGGATTCCATGGCTGAGCCAGGATTTGAACCTTGGTTTCCAGAGTCATACTCTGATACTCAGTCAGGGTGACCAGATGTCTTCAATGCAATGTCTTCAGTTCCCTCTGTTTTCCAGAATGGCTTGGAGAGCAGACCAACCATTCCACAGAACTTCACTTTGCTCCTCTGCAATGCCAGGTCGGTTAAAAACAAGACTCACATCATCCAGGATCTCCTCCTGGATGAGGATGCCGACTCGGCTTGCTTCACAGAGATCTGGCTGGGGGAGGACAGCGCTCCTATATGGGAGCAGACCCTCCCAGCTGGGTACTCTGTCAGTGAGCAGGTGAGGGGAAGTGGGCGGGGGTGGCTCTGGTTCATAAGAACACCTTGACCTTGACCAGGATACCTGTCCGGAACACAGCCCATTTCGAGTGTATGTACCTTAACCTGAAGACCAGGGATAGTTTGGGGATTCTGCTAGTCTACCGGCCACCCTGTTGTCTAGCAGACTCCCTGACTGAGCTGACACAGCTGGTCTCGGAGCTGTTGTTGGAGACCCCCAGACTTTTAGTTCTGGGGGGACTTCAACATTCCGCTCGAGACCAGCTTAACAGGCGTGGCTCGGGAGTTCATGGAGCCCATGACAAACATGGGCCTATCCCAATTGGTCAACAGGCCCACACATTGTGCAGGTCATACACTCGATGCTATCTTCAGTACGGAACAGGAATATCCGTGGGCGGAGGTAGTAAGTACCTCTGCATTGTCATGGACGGATCATTTCCTGGTTAAGACGGAACTTATAGCCAATGTCTGCCCCTCTGGGGGTGGTGGACCCATTCGAATGGTCCACCCTCGAAGGCTGATGGAGCCTCTTGGATTCCAGAAAGCCTTGGAGGGTTTAATGGTTGGGAATGCCGGTGATCCTGTCGAAGCGCTGGTTAATACTTGGAACACCGATCTTACCAGGGCTATCGACATGATCGATCCCAAGCGCCCTTGCCAACCCGCTTCTAATCGGAGGCCTTGGTATACGCCAGAGCTTAGGAAGATGAAGCGGGTTGGACAATGTCTAGAGCACAGGTGGCGGAAGACTCGACTCTCATCTGACAGAACTCGCCATCATCAATGCATCCTTTAAGGAAGGACATGTTCCATCTTCTCTGAAGGAAGCGGCTGTTAGGCCGCTTCTGAAAAAACCTTGCCTAGACCCCCTGGATATGAGAAACTATAGGCCTGTGTCACTGCTGCCATCACTGCTCTTAGACCTCTCCTTGACTCGTCGCTCCTGATGACAAATCAGGTAAATGCGACGGTCAGGAGCGCCTGTTATCAGCTTCGGCTGATACGCCAGCTGCGCCCTTTTCTGGAAGTAAGGGATCTCAAAACTGTTGTGCACGCATTAACCTCATGCCTTGACTTCTGTAATGTGTTCTACATGGGGCTACCCCTGTGCTTAGTTCTGAAGCTTCAGCTGGTCCAAAACATGGCAGCCAGGCTCATTTCTGGAACATCTAGGAGGGGACCACATTACTCCTGTTTTGAGGTCCCTCCACTGGCTGCCTATTAGCTTCCGGGCCCAGTACAAGGTGTTGGTTATTACCTTTAAAGCCCTAAATGGCTTGGGTCCAAGCTATCTCAGGGACCGCCTCCTCCCATACAATCCTCCCCGCGCTCTCCGGTCCTCTGGGAGGAACTTGCTGCAGCCTCAAAAATTAAGGCTTGCGACGACCTCCCAGAGGACTTTCTCTTCTGTCGCCCCCAAACTCTGGAACGACCTGCCGGACGAGATCCATCAGCTGACATCTTTAGACAGCTTTAAAAAAGCTGTCAAGACGGATCTCTTCCGACAGGCCTTTCCAGATTAACTACCTCAGCCTTGGGCTCCCCGGCCCCCTCCTTCCTCTCGTGGCCCCATCATTTTGATGGATGAGGAACGTCTTAGAGGTTGGCTGGGTTTTGCTGTTTTATAAATGTTTTTATTTGTTATTGTTTATATTAATTGTTTTTATGTCTATTGTTATTTTAATTATGAAATGTTTCATACTGTTTTAAGGGGGGGTGGGTTGGTCTTTGGTGTTATATTGTATGGGGTTTTATGTAAGCCGCTTGGATTGTTTTTTCAATAAGCGGGATACAAATAAATTTTATTATTATTATTATTATTAGATGAGTCACTACAAAAAATGTAGGACATAAAAGAAAAAAATGTAGAGAAAGCTAAAAACACTAATACAAATGTAAATCCATGCTTCTTAGCCATGCTCAAAATGGAGGACGTTTTCATTTGATTTAATACTGTTTTAAGGGGGGAGAGGGATTGTGTTTTGGGATATATTGTATGGTTTTATTGTTGTAAGCCGCCCTGATTGGGTTTCCAAAGGGCGGGATATAAATAAATTTTATTATTATTATTGGTCAAAATGGTGACTTTTAACCTTATCATGGGGTTTTCTTGGCATGTTTCTTCAAATGGGGGCTGCCATTACCATCCTCTAAGGCTGAGAGTGTGTGACATGCCCAGGGTCACTTACTTGGCCGCAAATTGTACATACCCCAGAATGCATCACCTACTATATTGGCAGTCCTTCCCCCCAACACTTTGTCATTTCCCCCAACCATCTCACAGCTTAGAGATGGAAATAATTTTTAAAGCAGCGTTTAAATCTGGACTATTTTTTTAAAAGTAAGGCCCAAAACACACTGCAGAAATAAATGCTAGGGAATATGGGAGCTGTAGTTTGTTGTGTTTATTACTGACAGTTTTCCTACTAAGTACCTGCCTGTCATAAGCATTTGAATTAAAATTACCAGATTGAAATAAAATCTGATTATTGAAAAAAAAATATTTGGTGTGTGTTGGAAGAGGGGCCGTCTTATACAGCGAGTATATCCCAAACACTATATTTTAACTGGAAAAATTGGGGGGTCATCTTATATGCCCAGTCGTCTTATACGCCGGAAAATACAGTATATTTTAAAAAAGTAACTGTGAATCGTAGACTCACGTAATAATAATAGTTGTTGTTATTATTATTATTATTTCTAGCCAGCCTGTTTCCAAAGGGAATCAAAGTGGGTTACAAGCATAAAAACAAAAGAATACAATAAGAAACAATAATATAGAAGTTGCAAAAAAAAAAAAAATACACGGGGAGAAGGCTATTCTGGGAAGGCTTGTTGGAAGAGATCCGTCTTAAGTGCCATTTTAAAGGCTGTTAAGGTGGCGATGTGACGGATCTCCTCCTAGGGGCGGCAGTCGAGAAGGTCCTCTGGGTTACTGCAGCCAATGTAGATTTTTTAGGCTGCAGAAGATTTTTCCCAGAGGACCTTAGTGTGCAGGTTAGATTGTGTGGAAGAAGGTGCTCCTGCAGGTAGTCAGGACCCAAGCCATGTAGGGCTTTAAAGGTTATGACCAACACCTTGTACTGTGCCCGGAAACTAATTGGAAGCCAATGTAAAGATTTTAAAACAGGTGTTATGTGGTCCCTGCGACCAGTCTGGCTGCCATATTCTGTACCAATTGAAGTTTCCGAACTTGGCACGAGGGTAGTCCCATGTAGAGCGCATTGCAGAAGTCAAGTCAAGAGGTTACCAAAGCATGTACCACTGTTTCTAGGTTGCCCAGATCCAGGGAGGGTCACAGCTGGCGAATCAGCCGAAGCTGATGACAGGTGCTCCTGACCATCACATCCACCTGAGTGGTCAGATGAAGCGGCGACTAGGAGCACCCCCAGACTGCAGACAGAGTCCTTCAGGGGAAGTGTGACCCCATCTAGAACTGGCTGTCAAATCTCCATTCCTGGGTTGGGGGTCCCTATAGCATGTACCTCCATCATTATGATGCTTTTATACATTGTCTGAAAACTTAGAACTTTATCCCATGATTGAGTAACCCTGTTTTGGATTTGCAGCCAGAACAAGACGTCTTAGCCATGAGCAACCCATTTTCGCATCTTGAGGAGCCACTGTACCCTGGCCAGTCAACAAAGAAGTTCTTCAGTTTGAAACGTTTGGGAGACTCAAGATATGGTAAGTTGGCTACATTCACAAAGAGTTGTTCCATGTAGAGAGTGGTTTGGTAACTGTGGGCCTTTGCAGACTGCCAGAAATAGTGCAAATTGAGTCCACTTTGAGGGTTAGGGTTAGTGCTAGGGAATCATGGGAATTGGTTTTTTTCCTGAGACATTGAGCCTTCTCTGTCAGAGAGCTCTGGGGCCACAATAAAATACAGTTCCCATGATTCCCTAACACTAACACTAACCCTTAAAGTGGACTCAATTTGCACTATTTCTGGCAGTCTGCAAAGGCCCTGTGTCTTTACAGCTTCATTTTCATGTGTATGTGCACTACTCCATTACAGAGCACTTGATGAGTTTCAGAGTGGCTTCATACTCTGAAGGAGCCATTGCTTATAGGTTCCAGTAATGAAGTGCAGAATTTACTGACAGTATAAGAAACAGATTTGCATTACTAAGCAAAATAGACTGAGAACCAGAAGAACTATGGCCTGAAGCCATGGACATAATAAAAGAAGAATTCAGACAGACAATTTCAGTAAACAAAAAGAAAGAGAAAAAACCATGGATGACAGAAAAAACACTATAAGCAATAAAGAAAAGAAAAGAAGAACAAATGGGATATAGGAGCAAACTAAGAAGTATGAATGCAATAGTACAACGGGCTTGTGTGGAAAGATAATTACTGCAACAACCAATGCAGAGAAATAGAAGACAACAACAAAAAGGGAAGAACAAGAGATCTATTTCACATGATCTGGGAAATCAAAGGAAAATTCAAACCAAGGACTGGGACAATCTATGACAATAAAAATAACAGAATCAAGACCAGGAAGGAATAAAAAGACGGATTCAGTACACAGAAGAATTATACAAGAGATAATAAATAATAATAAATTTTTATTTATACCCCGCCCCTCTGAGCACAATCAAGGCGGCTAACAACAATTAAAATTTGTACAATATAAATACAAAAAGACCCGAGACAAACCTACCCCTTTAAAAAGGCAGTTAACAACAAAAATTAAGTGTATAGTTTATTGACATCAATGAACCAGAAGAAAATCAACCAACCACTTTTTGGAAATATGGAAATTGTTATTAAAAATTGTTATTACAGTGCACCCCCCAGGTCTTTGACCTGCACCAACCACTTGTATTTTCACTCCCATCACAACTGATAGAAATCTTGGCACCTCTAGTGCTATTGCTGGGTTTCTGTCTGATACAAAAAAAATAGAGTAGTGCTGGGTAATTTGTCCAGGTAAGTTAGACAATAAAAAGCAATAAAACATGCCAGAAAACAAAAGAAAATGTTACACTGATTTTACTTCCTGGTTATTATGAATGAAGAATTTGCAGAAGTAAAGGCCAACCAGTGTTTAATTATATCCAAGCCACTCAAGAAGAGGACTGACTGAAAATGAATTCTGCAAGAGATTCCTAAGGAAAATCATTATCACCATCAACAACATTGCAAGATCTGTGCTCAGGCAATTTCGCATAACACACTGCTGGAATCACATAACTCCATCCAAAACCAGGATATCAGGAACCCAAGATTCCTGTAATATCACAATGTTAAAGAAAGGACATATATTCCATAAACGATCTGTCCCTCCTTTAGCCATGCCAACCCAAAATATTCCAGGATATTATGATATCTCCAGGGGCTACCTCAGGCTGAAACCCGTATTCTGTGCTTTTAAAGCTAGAGTCCTTTAGAACATACTTCCCTTAGCAGCAGTCATGCTTCTTGCCTACTCATCATACATTAGTCCAAATAGGATGTGACTAAGGCATGTGCCACTGTGGCCAGATTCAATGTCTGAGGGAATCCACACAGTTGGTGCACAAATTGTTAGGTAGTTCACTATCTTTTCTAAAAAAAAAAACCCACCCCAATTCTAAAAGATGTTTATGCCTTTCCTGAAGCTTAGCTGAGCTAGGCAGCAAGAGCTTTAAACTATGATTTCCTGGAGTCTCACCTTTTCCCATTGAACTAGAATGTGTCCTCATACTTCTCTGAAACTGAATTTTGCCACCAGGTTGAACATTTCTCTGTCATTTAATTAGGGCCTTTACAGGCTGCCAGAAATAATGCAACTTGAGGCCACTTTAACTGTCCTGGCTCAGTGCTAGGGAATCATGGGAATTGTATTTTTTTTCTGAGACATTGAGACTTCTCTGTAAGAGACCTCTGGTGCCACAGTAAACTACAGTTCCCATGATTCCCTAACCCTTAAAGTGGACTCAATTTGCACTATTTCTGGCAGTCTGTAAAGGCCCTTAGTTAAAGGAAAGTCCGGGCTTGGAGACTCACAGCTTTTCAGAACAGACCTTGACTGTCTGGATTAAAATATAAGGTGGTGGCATCCAGTTACATACATGTAGCTACAGTTGCATTGATGTTTTTGAGGCAAACTTGTGTAATGCAGAGAGGAGAAATGTCATCTCCAAAAATGCACCAGGGATCTGTGGATACTTGCATCTCCCAGCAGCATATGCACATTACCTGCCCGCCTATGTTTAGTGAAACTCCTTTCATTCTTTATCTGTTTGTAGCAACAGGTAATAAGTCTAAATTATTGGGATAATACACTCCCCCCCCCCCCATTTCATTACATTATAGGGAGCATATAATACCTCTGTAAGTTACAAGGAGCCAGCTTGGTGGTGTAGTTGCAGTGTTGGCCTGGGACTCAGAGTTCAAATTACTGCTCAGCTATGGAAACCCAGTGGGTGATTGTGAACAAGTCACACACTCTCAGCTTAAAAGGAAGAAAATGCCAGACCTCCACTGAATAAACCTTGTCAAGAAAACCCCAGAATAGGGTCTCTGTAAGTAAAAGTGAACTTGAAAGGCACATAACAACAACAAGCATTAAAAGGGGTTGGCCTCTGTGTTACTGATAGAGATGCTCCCTATTTGAAGCAATATAAATGTCTGATAGCCTTGTATTTTCTTTGGTGACATGGGGGAAGGATTTTTTTGGCCTGTTCTGTTATCTTTTGCCTCCTCCCTTCCAGAACATCTACCATTTTCAATCAGAGTCTTGCTGGAGGCTGCAGTTCGCAACTGTGATGAGTTCCTGGTGAAGAAGCATGATGTTGAAAATATCCTCAACTGGAAGGAGATGCAGCACAAGAACATTGAAGTGCCATTTAAGCCTGCTCGGGTTATTCTGCAAGATTTTACGTAAGTTATATAATTTTATGTAAATTTATGAAGTTGGCTGCTTCTCGATTGGAATAGGTATAAACACCCAACCAGAACTGGGAGGCCTTTGCACCCCCATGTCCTCCTAAAAGAAATCTTTGAAAATATTTGCCACTAGATGCTGTGGAGAAGGGAGTAAATACATTTTCCACATTTTGAGGGACTGGTTTAGGCCCAAGAGAGTCCTTTTTCTCATCCAGGAAAGATCAAAAGACCTATTTGGACCCCTGAGGAAGGCACAAAATCCTTCCTCCCCCATGGCCTCTAGAGTGCATGGAAGGATTTTCAGCTCATTTAATATTACAGAAACACTATGCTAACCCCTGTTTTTGATGGTGGAAGGCTCCTAGCACTGCAAATCAAAGGGCATGCTATTTTTCCTTCTTCTGCAGATGTTGTGTAGTTAGAAAAGGAATAAAAGGCCGAAAGAGTGGTGAGGGGAGGAAAATTGGAGTGTTAAATGGCATCATGTAGATCTGAAAAATTCAGTGAAGCACCCAAAGCCATAGATGAAACCACAATTCTCTGGAGGGACAAGGTTCCTTGGTATATTAGCTGTATATATTATTTTCATTATGAATTGTTACTACATTCTGTAGATGTTATGTTTATATATTTGTGTATTTATTATGGTCTTTTGGTTTGATAACAGAGGGCTATTCTACATATAAGTGTATTATGCAGATTGCTGTGGATTTTTGGACATTGGCATTGTTGCTTAAATTGTCTTCACTTTCCTGTGCAAATTCACATCTTTTTGCCTACCCTTTGCCAGAAATATCTATCCATGTGAAGCAGTCAGATGGCCACATGTTCCTTCAGTAATGTGCAACTTTGCAGATACTCCAGTAAAACTAGTGATTCTTTTATCTGCACAGTTTATGGAGTTTCCCCCCCCCCCCCACACACACACACATAAAACCCAAATTCCTCTGGATCACATGTGGCTGGGTCATAGTCTATTCAAATAGAATGAGGAGTATTTTAACAGTATACACAACCACAAAGACATGCTTGTTGGCAGAACCACCTTGCTTGTTACAATGAATTGTTCTACCTTTGATGTACATACATCTGAAGAGTTATAACCACAGTCATAAGAGATTATTCTGTATTCTAATTTATCATTAATACACATATGCTGCAAAAATGTTAAAATTCAGATTTCTTAGTAGTAGTGGTAGAGAAAAAAATACTTTTTTTTTTTGCTGTAGAAAAACTATTTGAAGATTAGCTATATTCTGTTTTCCCCTTATAAATAGGATCAGAAATGTACAATTTTTGATCCAACTTTTAGTTGTATTTAGCGTTGTACTTGCATCATAGTGTTTCCTTTGGAGAGTTTCAGGTTTTGTTCTTTAAGGGGGAAAAGACACAATAAAACAGTCATTTTTAAATTTGCTCATTCAACTGGGAAAGTTAGCAATAACTGAGTGTGGCATTCCAGTAAAAAGTAATGTTGACTTACTAAGACACAGATGTGAAGTTAACAAATCTTTTCCTTTTCATTGCCCCTTTGGCCTTGAAAATGAGGCTTGCAACAGCCTATACTGAGCTGGTTAAATAGGACTTCAGGTAAAAAAGTAACTACAGTAGTTCTACTTCATTGTATGTCATTGGAATCAGAAGTTTGCTTTTCTTTGAACGTCTATCCTATAGGCTGGCAGGAATTTGTCCCCAGAGCCAGTATATTTGTAGTGTGCATCTTGTTTTCAATCTGTATTTTTCAAGTGGTGCATAATTCAGGCTCGAAGTCTTACTGGCTCTTTTTTCTTTTTCTTTTTATATTTGTAGTCCACATATTAAACTCACAGTGGTTATATTGTGTATTTTGAAGTGCATTATAGGAAAAATATTTTTGTTCTTCATATATTTATTGCTGGTGATGCTGGCTGAAGCATCTCTGGATTCCTTTATCTATTCATAATGAATGAATGTATTCAGTCCCTGGAGAAGTCTTGTATGAACATACTTCAATAAAACTATTGCCTATTCTGCTTGTATATTTTTGTCATTCTAACACAAAAATTGAAATGATCCTCATAGAAGTACTGTATATTTTATTGTGGAAGAATGTTGAAGTGTCCTAGCTGAGTCCACATATAATCTGAGCAGAGCAATGTGAGCTTTTCCCCTCAGACTTGATACTTACCTTGTGGGTTGGGGCAGTGGGGGCTATTGGTTTCCATGTCACTGAGGCAGTGAATTTACTCTGAGTTTTGGTCTGAACTTTAAAGGAGCTATTTATAGTGCTGAATACTCCCTCAAAACAGGTTCAGCACCTTCAGTAACTCCTAGTTCAATGGCAGCTGGTGGTTTCTGTGTCAGCAGAGCGGTGAATCCACAATGGGTCTTCGTCTGAATTTTAGATTGGATTCAGTGCCCCACTGACATGGAAACCACCAGCTGCCACTCGATTGGATCACTGTCTGCATTTGGAGTTGCACTGTTTAAAACAGAATCAGTTGTTTTGCAGCTTTCAAAGAAGTACCTGTGTTAGTCTTTTGGAACATAAAAAGAAAATAAGGGGAAGGAGAAAAATTTGGCAGCACCATTAAGACAACCTGTTTTTTATTTTAGAATGAGTTTTGTGAATATAAATCCACTATTGCATGTGAAGAAGTGGGCATATATCCATGAAAGCTCATACTAAAATAAAAATCAGTTAATCTTAAAGGTGCTGCCACATTTCTTTTTTTTTGTTGTATAAAGAATGGGCCGTGAAAGCGCTAGTAGGCCCAGAGAAACTATCTTTTGATCTCATAACTTTGAATTTGAAATGTTAGTTGGTCTTCTCTGAGATGTTCCAGAGGCATGTAGGAAATTTTAAGCTACTTTCCTCATGTATAGGTCCTCTGCTGTTCTTAGAAGATGATATGCATTTCTTACCAGAAAGGGCATATTGAATATTCCTGTACTTTTCCCCAGTAGCTAGCCTTCTGTTTTAGGAAGCTTTCATAACTCTCCCTGTAGAGATGAACCAGCTTCCAGTACTTACCAGATGTGTCTATTCCATCATGGAAAAGCACGTGGTACATGTACCAATTGTGTTTCCTGTTCCCAATACTTATTATCCTTTCCAAAATATCTCTAGCCTTGCTCAGGCATTCTAAATCCCCCATACAAGGAGCAATTCGCACACTAGGTCTCACATTGCTATCTCCCCAGCCTGCTCCACCCATTGCCTTCCATACATTATTATAGAGTGATTGCAATAGAGAGCCTTCTCTAGTCATGTAGACTCCCATAAGATTTAGAAGCCTGATTTTCCAGGGCTCTGAATTGTCTGGGAATTATATTTTAAAAAAGCAGAGCAGTCTTCCTGTTTCAGACAGCTGTCTTCCAGCTCATGGAGAATAGTGAGTACAGACTGAGTCTATATGGAAATCAGAAATCCAGAATATTCCACAATCCAAAATTGTCCATATGAGTGGCTGAGATAGTGACACCTTTGCTTTCTAATGGTTCATTGTACACAAGCTTTAGTTTCATGCATAAAATTATAAAAATATTGTGCATAAAATTACCTCCAGACTATGTGTATAAGGTGTACATGATACATCGATGAATTTCATGTTAGATTTGGGTCCCACCTCCAGTATATCTCTTTATGTATATGCAACTATTAAAAAATCCTCTTCCCAATACAAAATACAAAACACTTTTAGTTCCAAGCATTTCAGGAAAGAGATACTCAAGCTGCATAAGACAGGATTGAAATGGAGCTCACACACATATTCCTACTCACCTTTGCACAGTTCTTAATTCTTCCTTATTTTTAATTGTATGAGGAAAATTACTGGCTGAATGGAGTGTCTGTTCTACAAAGTACAGCAAGATCTGTTTCACACTATACACTTATAGCACTTTGACTTCACTTTAACTGCCATGGGATCATGGGGTTTGATAAGGCACTAGAGTTCTGTGGCTGACAACTCTAAATACTTCATGAAACTACAAAGGATTTCATAGGATGAAACCAAGACAGTTAAATGAAATCAAAGTGCTTTAGCTGTCTAGGATGAAGGGGCCGCCAAGTCTCTATTCCATCCCATAAGGCTTCCTGTCCACTTAACATGAGATGATATATTTTTGCCATTCTGCACTGTGCTGATTGGCTATGCTAGTTGGGCATCCTACAAGTACTGGTCCACCATGTCTGGTTACGTGTTGGAAGAATGATCTGGCTATTTCATGGTGCCGTTCTTGCTCCAACTGCAAGCAGATGAAAGGTTCTCATTCAACCCATTCCCCTCCCTATGGAGTATTTTCACAGAAATGAATCTTTAAAATATTGGGTCTACATATGTTTCCATGCCTTTTTGAAATTCACAGTCCACAACTAGGTCCCTCAGCTAGGGTGCAGCTGTGGTTCATTCAAACCAACGTATTTGAAGGAAAATCAACTTCACTTCAGGAAGTACCCAAATCAGTCTGAAGGAACCAAATTTGGATGGACTTCTACATTTCATCCAGATCTGATGCATAACCCTAGTATCTGTCCTGGCTAAAAAGTAAAAAAGTGAGAACCTGCCATATATTTAGAGTACAGGATGATAAGAGTGCAGGTATTATTAGCTTCTACTCTAATCCTGGCTTACCTTGATGTGTGGTCTTACAGAAACTGTAATAAACTTTCTGAAACTATTTCCAAAGAGTATGCACTTCTTTACCCTACCTGAGGACAGATGCTTGGCAACGTACAAACTTGCTTGCCAAAATTGTGTTCAGTTGGTGCTGCAGTGCCCCAGTAGCAATACTTATAACAGGAGTAATTCATTGTGTGGTAAAACTGTTAACAGTTTTTAAAGAATCTGAAGTAATGGCCTGCTGATAATGTACAGTTCCCATATTTCCTATTAAAGTAGATATGGGTAAATAACATCTAGTCAGAAGTCAGATTGGCTACCCTGTGAGACCCATACCCTACATATCCCCCCATGCTCCACAATTTTTTTCACAAAAGAAGTTTGCAACAACAACAAAAATGTTGTTGGACCCTCCCCCAAAGCCACCAGTTTTCTGCTTCTCATGAATTGTGCACACCCTCTACATAGCCAAACCCTCTATTCTCTATTGTTCCTTTGGCTTCAAGAGTTTTAAAATTCATATTATTTATTTATTTTGCAGATCAATATGGCACCTGGCTTGCTGACTATTTATTTATTTACATTTATATTAGATTTATATGCTGCCTTTCTCGCCATTTTGGGACTGAAAGCAGCTCATAGTAGGATTGAAGTTTTGAAAAATACAATTAAAAGGCAAATCTATTTCATATATCAAAACACTATTTATTGCATAAACTTGAACTTGCTTTCTTCAACAATTCCATTGCAGTGGCGTCCCTGCTGTGGTTGATTTTGCTGCTATGCGTGATGCTGTGAAGATGCTGGATGGAGACCCAGAAAAAATCAATCCCATCTGTCCTGCTGATTTAGTGATTGACCATTCCATCCAAGTAGACTTTAATAAAAGGTAAAGCATGACATCCTAGATCAGGGGTAGGCAACCTTTCCCCTTTAAGGGCCGAGGGACTTCAGCTTCCAGAATCCCAGGAGCTATTGGCCGACATGGGACTATTGGCCAACATGGCTGAGGCTTCTGAGAACTGAAGTCCCTCGGCCCTTAAAGGAGAAAGGTTGCCTACCCCTGTCCTAGATAATAATAAAATAGAAGTAGTCAAAGAATTCCCATACCTTGAATCAAACATTGATCAGAGAGGAGTCTGCAGTCAAAAAATCAGAAGAAGAGTAGGACTGGGAAGGGAAGCTATGAAAGAACAAGGGTGGTCCAAACCATTGTATTCCCCATCACCATGTATGGATATGAAAACTAAAGAAAGCAGATAGAAAGAAAATCAAGTCATTTGAGATGTGCTGGAGAGGATACCATGGATGGCCAAAAATACAAACAAATGGGTCCTAGAACAGATAAATCTTGAATGCTCCCTGGAAGCCAGGATGACTAAATTGAGGTTGTTGTACTTTGGACATACCATGAGAAACAAGACTCATTAGAAAAGACAATGCTAGGAAAAATAGAAGGCAGCAGGAAAAGAGGAAGACCGCTAGACTCAGTTAGGGAGTCCACAGGCCTGAGTGGAGAGATAGAGGATAAGGGTCTTGGAGATGTCTCATCCACAGGGTCACCATGAGTTAAGGTCAACTTGAGGATAGCAAACAACAACAAAGCATGGCAATGGACTTTTCCTCCAGAATAATTGTAAAACAAATCCAAATTGAATATATTGAAGTTTTATTAAAGGGGTTGGTATGCTGTGCAGTGAGAGCCGGCATGGTGTATTGGTTTGAGTGTTGGACTCCCACTCTGGAGACAGGAGTCAATTCCTTGCTCAGCCATGGAAACCCACTGGATGACCTTGGGCAAGTCAAACACCTTGTGATAGATTTGCCTTAGGGTTGCCATAAGTTGGCAATGACTTGAAGGCATACAACAACAATGCTGTGCTGTAAACCAGCCCAAGATACATTGCTGCTGAGGTCAGAATAGCAAATGTCACCTCCTCACATACCATCAAGATACATAGTGCCCAAATCCAGCCAGGTCATTTTGGTCCCTATGATGAAAAATTCCTACTATCCCTAGCGTCTTCCCTACTAATACAAATGAAATAATAGATTAAATAACAATTTGCTGTCTTTTCATGATACTCATGATCAGCTAAACAAGGCATCTGCCTCACTCAGTTTAATGGCAGGGCTGGCTCTACTGTAAAGCATGAGTTAATGGGAAACTTCATTTCTCTTTCAGCTCAGCTCTAGGAAATTTTAACACAGATTTATTTAATTTTAACACACTGAGACAGAAGGAGTACAGATTCTGCAAACGTGAATGATGGAAATGGCTGCATTGAGCAGTTACCTTCTGAGTAGTTTTTTTGGCTGCATCTTCTAATATAAGAATATAGTAGGAATCTGCTGAATCATCTTCACGTAACATTTTCTTGACCAGTCAAATCCCTCTGCTAGTCTTACCATCCTCTCTTTATTACCCTTCCAATATCTGGTATTCAGTAATTTGATACCTCTCAGCACTCAAGTGCCATCTGTCTAGAGTTGGGAAAAGATACAATTAAAATGATCAGGAGATTGAAGCAGCTTCCCTGTTAGTAGTGAGAATAATATCAGGGGATGCCTAACTAAGGAGAGGGGGAAGAGCAGGAAATGTTGAAATATATAGGATAAGGGTGTGATCCTCTAGATCAGGGGTCGGCAACTTTTTTTTGCCAGGCGCCGGGAGGGGGGGAAATGGTGCTGGGGGCTGGCGCGCACGCGCTTGCTCCCGCACGTGCGTGCATGCGCACAACGGCTAATGTCGTGCGCATGCATGCGTGCATGGGGGCGCCATTTTGGAACGGCCAATGGCGTCATCGTCATGCGCATTCGCACAGCACCGGCGTCGTTGGGCCTTCCAAAATGGTGGCGTGTGTCGCACGCGCATGCGCGCGATGCAGGGCACCATTTTGTAATGCCCAATGGTGCCAGCCCCGTGCGAATTCGCATGGCGCCGGTGCCATTGGGCCTTCCAAAATGGTGCCCTGCATCGCGCGCACGACGTGGGGCGCCATTTTGGAAGGCACAACGGCACCGGTGCTGTGCAAGTGCGCACGCCACCGCCGCTGTTGGGCGTTCCAAAATGGCGCCCCCATGCATGCACGCATGCGCATGCCGGTGGCCATTGTGCGCATGTGCACGCATGGGAGCAAGCGCGTGCGCGCCGGCCCCCAGCACCAAGCACGGGCCGGACCCAAGGCCTCAGCAGGCCAGACCCAGCCCGCGGGCCGTAGGTTGCCGACCCCTGCTATAGATATTGCTTAACTTCAATGCCCATCATTCCTAGTCAGTATGGGTAGTGAGCAGGTGTGATGGGAGTTGTTTCCTATTCCTGCTATAGATTAATAAAGGAAATGTTGCTTAACTAGGAATGATGTTGAGAAAACATACCGTATAAGTAGATGCTCTTCTCCCACTTACATAATACTCTACTAGAACCTGGGATCATCCACTGAAGGTTAATAGTAGATGATTCAGGACAGACAAAAGGAAGTATTTCTTCACACAGCACATCAAGAAACTAGGGAGTCTGTTGCCACACAATGTTTTGATGGCTACCAACTTCAAAGGACAAATAGCTGAATTTATCGATGAATAGGCTGATAGTGGCTGACAGATAATGGTACAGAGGCAGGCAGCATGACCCCTGGGAAACAACTTGGGAGAGGATTGTTGCCCTCATATCCAACTTGTAGGGATTTGGTTGGCCACTGTGGAAAGTAGGAAGCTGAGCTAGGTAGGTCTGAGCCAGCAGGTCTCATTTTATATTCTTATCTTGGCTTACATACCACAGCCTCTGAAGTACATTTACAAAGCATTGTACAGATTTGGCAAGCTCAACAATGTAATATTTTACCCCCTAGTGGAATGTTTACTGTTTACCTAATTAATGTTTTTGCAAACTTTCAATTGCTTTTACTCTGCCACCAAGGCTCTGCCAACATGCCTAGATTCAGTTTGGAATCAGCACTTGAGCCAGACAGTAGGAATTACTGCAAAAGCTACTTAAGCTCTTTTTGCTGCTTCTCCATAGCTCCCTGGTGCAAGGTAATTAAAGTGCATAAAATAGCTGAGCTGAATAAATACAAAAATTGCTTTGTTTCTTTCTTTTTGCCCACACACATTGGACTACACGCTACATCTTGCTAAAGGTTTGGCACATTGATAATCTATATTTTTTCTTCACAGGCCAGACAGTTTAGAAAAGAATCAAGATCTAGAGTTCGAAAGGAACAAAGAACGTTTTGAGTTCTTAAAGGTATGGTAAGAATTCTTTTAATTCTTCCTCTTTGCAGAGGAAGTGACAGAAGAAATGGCCTCTTTTGACCCCAGAAAGTACAGGAATCTAAGTTTATTGGACAGGAGAGGGCAACACGCAGGCTACTTCCACCCCACTCTTTGCATCAACAATGAAAATGTCACCATTTGACTTAAGGCAAAGCTCATGGGGCCCCTGCATCTTGTTTTCAAGTAGATTAGCACTTTTAGAAGCCTTCCACAATCTACTTGAACACAAAGTGGTTAGAGCCCCACATGCCTTATTTAAATGCATGTTGTGAGGTTTTTTTTTCTTTCTATTGAGGGAAAGGCAGACATGGAGCTACCCAGTTCAGCCTGACTATCATATAACTGAGCCAGACAATAGATGGAAGAAGTCATTTTCTAGACAGGATTTTAGGAGTTTGTTTTTTGTCTTGGGCAGTTTCATTTTTCATAAACACAGGTTTTTGTCTTTGCAATTTACACTTGATTTTTTGATTCTGTCTAACCACAGACCATTCACCACATGATTAATGTGGTGTGACTATACCATCTTGATAAAACATTTTTCGTATTTCAAAAATGATGGGACCTGGTGTGGATCTCTACAGGTTGGATGATGAAGCTTTGACAGAACCAGAGAGGCTGAGGGTTGGAGACAGGTTCTGTATCCCATCCTTACTGACTCTTCAGGTCCTGTTTACAATGGCCTATGGCTAATAAGTATATGGATTCTTCAGATCCTAGTGCCATTTCCCACTGGCAGGAAATGGTTTTCTGGTAGGGCAAAGCAATATGCTGGCTAGACCTTAGCCTTTTTTGAACCTAAGTGGTGTTTTATCTTTTCTGTTTTGTGTTTTAGTGGGGCTCTAAGGCATTCCAGAACATGAGGATTATTCCTCCAGGTTCAGGGATTATCCATCAAGTGAATTTGGAGTACTTGGCAAGAGTTGTCTTTGATCAGGATGGATACTATTATCCAGACAGTGTGGTAGGCACTGATTCACATACCACAATGATTAATGGTTTAGGAGTTCTTGGCTGGGGTAAGTGATCACTTAGTACTTAAACTGTGTTTTGCAAAGTTTAGTTATGTGGATTAATGTATGGATTTTAATTATATGACTTGACTGGGGAAAATATATAAATGTAATAACTGCCCTGTGTGGGCTTCCTCACTTAGTTACTTTGGTGGTTAATGATGCTGGTTTATTACATACCTATGGTTAAGACAGCAGGACTAGAATTAAGAGAGTGCTAGGATAACATCTACACTGGTCTACAGAGACTGGGTGAGGAAGAAAGTGAATTTAAGATCCCCTGAGCATGTTGTGCTGGGGACTTCATTATCTGTGCTGAGGCTGTAATATCAAGAGTGGCTCAGGACTTCATGATCACTATAGCAAACATGGGTCTATAATAATAATAATAATAATAATAATAATAATAATAATAATAATAATAATTTATTTATTATATCCTGCCTTTTGCCTAAGCAATCAAGGATGCTTACAAATATAAAATAAATACAATATTGAAATAAACATAATAAGATTAAGACAGCACACATTCTGCCTTCTCTCCCTCCAGATGATGGTGGATGGAGAGAGGGCCTTCTTCTTTTCTTCTTTTCCCAGTGGTATCTGGTGATTTGGGCAGAGAGGAACTTTCTGCAGTTCCCTTGTCACAAAGAGATCACTGTCTGGTGGGTTTTACACTAATTGGGACCCAGAGTCTCTGTGGGAGTTGATTAAGGGCCTTTACAGACTGCCAGAAATAGTGCAGCTTGAGGCCACATCAGCTGTCCTGGCTCAGTGCTAGGGAATCATGGGAATTGTACTTTTTTTCTGGGACATTGAGCCTTCTCTGTCAGAGAGTCCTGGTGCCACAGTAAACTACAGTTCCCATGATTCCTTAGCACTGAGCCAGGATAGTTAAAGTGGCCTCAAGCTGCATTATTTTGCCAGTCAGTAAAGGCCCTAAGATGATTAAGACAGTCCATCAAGGATGTTTATGGATCCAGATGGTGTCCTGAAGGCTTTTGGAGATTTTCCTGGTGCCTTGATGGGCAATTTTATTTAAGGCCCAGTTGATAGCTGGAATAGAGAGATTACCAGGTAGACACAAACACTTTTGACCATTTCCCCCCACCCCTGAGTGGAAACATAACTAGCTCCCTGTTTTTAGGGAGATGGCAATAATTAAATGAGTGAGATGTGACTACAGCAAAGTTGGCAAAAATTCATGTCATGTCCCATCAAATAAAGGTAGACACTTTTTGAAAGTCTACTCCATAGCAATAAAAGTAAAGGTATTCCCATTGACAAGATTGTCAAGTCGTGTCCGATCATAGGGAGCAGTGCTCATCTCCATTACTAAGCCGAAGAGCCAACACTGTCAGAGACTACTTCGTGATCATGCGGCCAGCATGATTGCACAGAATGCTGTTTATCTTCCCACTGGACCTATTTATCTATTGGCATTTCTATGCTTTCAGACTGCTAGGTTGGCAGAAGCTAGGACTAGTGATGGGAGCTCACCCCATCATGCAGCACTCGGGCCTCGAACTGCCAACCTGCCAATCTTCCAATCAACAGAGTCAGCGTCTTAACCACTTGAGCCACCGCATCCCATAGCAATGCAGGCACCAAAAAACAAGCAAATAATAATAATAAAAAAATCTCACTGCCTTCATTGAATCTGCAAAGAGCTGTCCAGTGGAGGTGTTTCATATGGACAGAGGCCTTTTATGCCCTGGTCCCCAAGAAGAGAATGCATACCAATCAGTAATATGTTGTTCATAGTACTTTGCAAATAAAATTGTTATAGGTCATTCTGACTTGAACAGTATAGTTGACTCAGGCCCAGTTTGAGTCACTGTTGTCCCTGCTTGTTCAGTTATCATGGATACTTTTGAATTCGTAGAGTCTGAGAATGTGGATGGAAGGTGAGGGCTATCATTTGTCTGCTAGATCCTTGCCCTTCCTGGCTCAGAAAGAACTATCAGAAAAGAGGGATTGGTGAGTGGGTAAAGGTAGTGACTGCTGCCTCCTCACAGTAATACTGGGTTCCTAGTTACCTAAAGTTGTCCATTTGAACACTTTTGCTTAAAAAGCAATCCCTCTACCAGATAGAGTTGACCAGTTGGCAGTTTCCCATTTCTGGGCAAGACTTCGGAACATGGAGTGGCATCCCTTTTCCTTGGGTTCCTGGATTAAACAGGCCCCTCCTTTCCTCAGGGGAACCCTATCTGCCTCCCCAAAAACCATCTGCTACATTGCTGCAGTCCTCTGTTTTACTGTATAATTGTGATTGTTGTTTTAACTTTGTCTATTTTTAATTTGTAATAGATTTAATAACCTTTTAAGGGGTGGGTGGGATGTAATTTGTTTTTACTATTGTACTGTATTTTATTGTGAGCCGCCCCGATTGATCCCAAAGGGGCGGGGTATAAATAAATTTGTTGTTGTTGTTGTTATGTGAACCATTTTCAGTCTGACTTCAGACTTGGGTTATGGAACAGAGATGGCTTTGGTTGGCTTGGGAAATGGACATGGAGGATAGGTCCCTGCTGCTTTTATAGGAGCTCTCTATAACTTTTGATACCTTCGATTATAATATCCAAGCTGTAGGTATGATAAATGTGTCAGTTATCAGAAGCTAAGAAAGAAAGATGATTCCAGAAACTCTGAGCAATCTAAAAATTATTTAAAATGAAGCTTCAAAAGTAAAACTATTTGCAACACTATTTACAAGACTTTTCTCTCTTCCTGGCCTTACAAGACTAAATCACTGCAAGATTAAAATCTAATTAAAACCCCACTTACTATTCAGCTGATCACTGCATTTTCAGAAGAAGGACCTGGCAAAACTTCCAGTGTTCCTTGCCTAAGAAAACCCAATGAAATTCATGGGGTTGCCATAAGTCAACAAACAACTTGAAGGCAGATACACACAATCACTCCCTTTAAAGAACATTGTTGTTTCTTCATCATTTCTGGAGAATGATTGACTCCATACCCACCAGCAAACCAAAAGTTGGACCCACTTCTAATTCCAGATTGGATTTCTTTCTTTGGATTCCCTCATTCCCCCAAAGCTTCTGAAGGATATTCCCAATTAGCCAATCAGTCAACCCTAATATAGATATGATGCATTCAGTAAACTCTTTGAGGCTTTCCTATATTGTCTTAAATGGTACATAGTTAGGTAAATTCAGCCATTGCTTTCAACCACATGCAAAAAGAACTACAGCAAGCATGAGCAAACTACGGTCTGTAGGCCACAGGTGGTCTCCCATGTCTGTTTTTGACAGCCCCCAGACATACAAACATACGGGTAATTTAAAGTAAATTCTAAATGATCAATTGGAGGGGAAAGAGTTCAATAATTATAGTGTCCACAAATGTAATGTAATTTCTGAAAGCCAATCAGTGACCGTGTAGCCCAGAAATCAAGAGATAGCTGTGGTATCAGTTGTCAACAGATATTTGTGATGCAGCTGCTTGGCAGCATGTTACTGCTCCTCCTCCTCCTCCTCCTTCCCTTCCCAGTCTTTTCTCAGCCCTCTTCAGGACTTCTCATTATCTATGTTTCTACTTTGTCTCAGCTTCCTTGGAACAACTTGTCTTGTCCTCTCCCCTCACATTCTCCACAAATCTTTTCCTCCTGCTATCTCTACCCTGACTCCACAGGGGCTGCATTGCACAGGTTACCCAATGTTTGCTGATCTCCCCACCAAATCTGGGTTGCAGGTTCAAGTGAAAATCTTCAGAATATTCCCAGCTGTGTAAGCACTTTGGCCCTGCTTCTGCCTATATAGGCCAGATGTCAAAGATATGCATGTCTTTTATGACTGGAAGGTCAGGGGTACAGCCACATAGCTAGCTGCATTTCCCTAGGAAATGTCAGGCAGGACTAGATTTAGGGCAGAACTGAATCTGATGGATAATATATGCTTTTTGCTGAAGGGCAGCAGGCAAGCGCCTCCTCCTCTTCTTTCTTTCGCCATGTGTGACCTGATGTTGTTTAATTCAGAGTTCCCTGTCCCTTCTTTGACAGATGTTTACAGGGCTTTATGGAAGTCAGAGAGAAGAGAAGATAACTGAGGAATGCCGTAATTTGGTCATAACAATTTGTGATCAGTTGTGGCTGTTTATTGCTTCTTTGAGCACCAGGGAAAGTCTTTTTTATGTCCCCAAGCCTTTTAAGATCTCACAGACCTTTTAAATATTATTTAAATCTTCTGTTTTAAAGCCAACAATTATATTTTAAACATTTATTGATACTTTGATTCGCTCATATCAGTTGAGCATCATATCAATGTGTTTAAGTAAATAAACAGGTGTTTTACATGCCCCTTTAAAGAATACAAGGAAATAAATCCTTGCCCCAAAGAACTTAGCTAGTACTACCCTTAACTTAAAGCCATTAAGGATAAAGTTATGTTGCATGTTTAGCATTCAACAGATCACCGTAAACAAGGACAGTAATGCATAGTGTAACTTAGTTGAAGATGGGTTAAATCTGTTTTGAAATCAGATTATAGAAGAAACTTGTGTTAGTTTTTCAAAGGCTATAACTGTTGCTGCATCTTAAAAATGTGTTCTTGACCTCTAAATATCAGTTTGCTGAGGAGCATAAGTGGAAGGGTGCTATTGCATTCCATACTTTTTGTGGGTTTCTAGGCTTCTAGCTGGGACAAAATGTTTGACTGGATCTGTCAGATTCTGTATGGCTGCTTTTAGGTTCTTATTACCTGCAAAATCTCTTACCGAAGGAGACTATGCCTTAAAAGTACAAGATACCAAGAATATTTCCATTGCCCATATTTTAGACTACTCAGTTTTGATCTGGTCATTTCATGTCTTCAGTAATGTCTCATACTACCTTTTTTTTCCCTTCTTGTTTAGCTGTCTATGAAGAAAGCAGTTTTGTTTAATGATTGCCTTCTTATTGACCAGGTGTAGGTGGCATTGAAGCAGAAGCAGTGATGCTGGGTCAGCCAATAAGCATGGTGCTCCCTGAAGTGATTGGCTACAAGCTGATAGGAAGTCCCCAACCACTTGTCACGTCCACAGATATTGTGCTCACAGTTACCAAGGTAATAACATGAATATGTCCTTACAGGTTATAGTAAAATACAATAGACCTTCTCAAGTCTTAGAAGCAAATTATAGCAAAATATTTTTAAAATGCAAAATTACTATTCTAAATATGCTGCATACAAGTTGTTAAATATAACTGTGGAGGAACAATACATTTACTGTTCTGGCAAGAAAAGCTGTAAAGAGCAAGACAATTCTTAATCTCTGGACCTTTGTGGCTTTAATTTTGAATCATTCTGTAGTGTTGCAAGTGAGTGACACACAAAATGCAGACTAAGGCTAGAGTCCTACACACATGTGCCTGGAAATGTAATCGAAATCTATGGGACTTGCTTCCAGATAACAGGTTTCAAATCAGGCTGTGTCTCTGTTGAGAAGTTGAGATTCTAATTTGGAATTGGAGATTTTAACTCAGGCACATCTGACTATGGCCTTTGTTTTTTAAAAATCACATAGAATTAAGACAGTGTCCAATAGGATTGAATGCAGTTCTTAATCTGTTTCAGCATCTACGCCAGGTTGGAGTTGTGGGTAAATTTGTAGAGTTCTTTGGGCCTGGTGTTGGTCAGCTATCCATTGCAGATCGAGCCACTATTGCCAACATGTGCCCAGAATATGGAGCCACCGCAGCATTCTTTCCAGTCGATGAAGTCAGCATCAAATACCTCATCCAAACAGGTGAGTGGCAGCAACATGTCTCAACTGTTGAAAGTGTTGTTTTTTTGTAAAGCTAAGTTGACTGCTTTAATTCCAGTACAGGTGAACTAACATCTATAACCATATGGCCCACTTTAGATATAATGATTACCCATGATTTGCCATTATAAGACCGAAATATGCCCATGGACCTCCCTCACAACCCCATTTGAGTATGAGTGGAGAGTATATTAAAAGTTTGCAACAAGTGTTTCTCATTTGTTTCTAAATATTGTGAAATACTGAAAGCTATCATGTAGAAGCCACAGTTGGTTATCCTGGTTTGTAAACAAACTGGTTTTTAAAGACCATAATTTGTCATAAATATTTCCATTAGAAAACTGGCTTGTTACAAACAATAGTAAAAACCTTCTTCCCTTCTTTGTTCTTGAAGGAGTTGGGAGTAGACATGGCATCACATGATCCTTTGGCTCTCACCTGCTTTTATAACCAAAACCAATGCCTTGGCATTATATCTGAATTGGGGCTGTATTCCCTGCTTTGTGTGCCTTAGGAGAAATTGAACATTGCATGTGTGTTCTTTTCAATGTATTTTAGCCTGCAATCAGATAAGATGGTGTTAGATAGAATTATTTCATTGTATTGACTATATAAACTAAAACTGACACAGTCAGAGAAAAGGAAAAATAGGCCTACAACCCACCGACTCCCAGCCCATATTGATTGTGCACGGGATTGCACAATTCTTCCTAATAATGACATTTTTAACAGTTATGCAACAGACTTTTTAATTCTATATAGATCACCCCAAGTATTAAGGTCTGTCAAAAGTAATGCTATTTTGAAAGGTGAACTTCTAGATAATCAGTAATAGCTTCAAGAATTTCAAGTGCATCTCTACATACAAAGATCAGTGTAAATAATGGGGCACATCTTCTTGATGCATTTGACCATGAAAGGACACATTTGTAATTCTTAGTTCTTGGGGTTTTGTTGTTGTTTTGGGTTTTTTAAAACCTTGTTTCCAAAACAGTTGGCTATGTTATTCAAAATGCTGGCTATACAAATGTGCTTTTTCAGGACAAGTATAATAATTCAGAAATATGGTTTTGCATACAACCTGCCCTCTAAATTTTAAGACTCTGTAAGCATTTTTATTAGGCAAGATATAGCACATACAAATAAGTATTTTTAATTATTATCTTTCATATAATTATAGATATGGCTCAGTTATTTATATGGCTTTTAAAATAATCAACAGTGTATTGAATATTCTGTTCTATAAGATATGTCTTTCCTATTGCAACTTGATTTTTTTTCTGCCTGTTTTAGGCCGTGATAAAGAAAAGATTCAGCATATAAGAAAGTACCTTGAGGCTGCAGGAATGTTCAGAGATTTCACTAACACATCTCAGGATCCAGAATTTACTCAGGTAAGTTTTCTTAATTTTATACATTTCTCAAATAAACAGTCATATATGGAGGGAGGGGGAAGGCAGAATCAGAACCTCCAAGTCTCATGATCCCCTTGAGCAACTCTCATGTCCCTCCCCTCCCAGGGATCCTGCCCTACAGTTTGAGAACCATGTCCTAAATGGCAAGGAAGTGGAACTTGTCAAAGATTTCTCATACCTTGGATCAGACATTGATCAAAATGGAGGCTATAGTTAAGAAATCAGAAGGAGACTAGGAATGGGAAGGGCAGCTATGAAGGAATTAGACAAGATCCTAAAGTGCAAAGATAAAAAAACAACACTAAAGTTAGGATAATCCAAGCCATCATATTTTCCATCCCCATATATGAATGTTAATGCTGGACAGTGAGAAAAAGCTGATAGAAAGAAAAACAACTAATTTGAGAAGTGATGCTGGAGAAGAGTTCTGATGATACCATGGATGGCCCCAAAGACAAACCAATGGGTACTAGAACAGATCATGCCTGAACTCTCTCTGTAAGCCAAAAGGACTAAATTTGAGGTGGAGGACAGCAGAAAGAGGGAGGAAGGCCACATGCCAGATGGTTAGACTCAATCAGGGAGGTCCTACAGGACCTGAGCAGAGTGGTTGTGGATAGGTGGACATGGATATTTTTCATTCACAGGGTTATATGAATCGGAAGTTGATTCGAGGTCAGTTAACAACAACAACATGAAGAAACCATAGCTTTAAATAATTTTCCCTAACCCTGTTGTACCAAGACTAGGCATCATTTGACCCATGTTGATGGGCTGCAGTTCCCATCACTGTTGACCAGTGGCCAGCTGCCTGAGGCTTATAGAAATTGGAGTCCTGCAAAGTGTGGAAAGCCACTGGCTTCACATCTCTGTCTTAGCAGTGTTCCTCACTTGAAAATTTCATGTTGTAATTCTAGAATATGTATCCAGTTTAAAATTAATACCAGCTTTATTACAGATACCATGTATTGTAGTTCCAGATTCACAGTTCTGATATGGTCAAGAAACAAAATCCAAGGTTGTTCCTCAGTGCCTACATCATTCAGAACAGAAGCCAACACCAGCAGTACCTCTAGCATACCCCTTTACTCTCTCCCATATAAGTGAAAGAAAGGGGAGCTGCAGCTCATAAGAAAGGATAGCAGTTAAGTGGCAAACTGTTAGGCGGATGTAAATGTTCTTTCAACATCCTTCATCATCTTTATTTATACACTGCCTTTCCCTCAAAATTGGGACTCCAGGCAAGTTATAAATTATAATGTAGAGTTAAAAACATGTAGTATTCTTTGTTGGGTGGCCGCTTAACATACGAGTTCTGTCTCCCTTATCCAAAATGTTTAGGACTAGAAATGTTTTGGATTTTGAAATATTTGCACATACATAATGAGATCTTGGAAATGGGACCCCAGTCTAAATATGACATTCATTTATGTTTCATAAACACCTTCTACACCCATGTGTAATTTTATACATAACATTTTAATAATTTTATGCACGAAACAAAGTTTGTATACACTGAGCCATCAGAAAGCAAATGTGTCACTATTTCAGCCACCCATGTAAATAGTTTTGGATTTTGGAGTATTTTGGATTTCAGAATTGCAAATAAGGGAAATATATTATGATAACAAATATATTATAATGTTCAAACTCCTCTTAGCCTTCCTCCCACCCTCCCCAATCTTAGTTAATAAGTCTTAGTTAATAAGGCTTTGCTTTTTAAAAGTGTTAACAAATGATATGTATATTTTACTTACCACTCAAATACATTTTTCCAAAAGGAAATTGGATCAGATGGTGTGTTAAGTCCAGAATTCACATAAGTAATAAAGGGCTTCCAAGGGGCAAAGCACATAGGAAGGAAGGAGCGGCCAGTAGCTGCTCCCAGCCCAATCACCCTGGAGCCACAGCAAACAGACGTGGCCCCAAGGACACCTCCTGCTGTGGTCCTAAATAGGAGCAGAAAAGATTGCTCTTTTTGGGACTGGTTTTGGGCTTCCTTAGGTGGCCCTGGGATGACTTCCAGGTACTCCAGGGGCATACATCATCTAAACGCCACGCCCCCATAGCGGCTGGAAGCCACCTCCATCTGCCCATCTGTTTCCGGCTCAAGTTTCTTCAAATTTATCCTCTTTGGTTTCTCCTCTTGCTAATCTCATTTTATATGTTAGCTTTTTGGATAGTGCTGTAGACCACACTCTATTTATCCACTTTTGTATTGAAAGAACCTCTAATGTTTTCCCTGACTTCACTGTTTCTAGTCTTGCAGCAGTTATCAAGAGTGCAGATCTTTATTTGGCAACTTTTCATTCTTATTTTCACATATGGAAATTAACAGTAATACTCCTCTATAATGTATTCTTTGGTCTAATATTTTACTTATCCAATATAGTATTTTTCCTCCAGAAATTAACTGTTCTGGAGCAAATTAGGCCCCAATATATTATGTTATAATATATCTGAGGAATATTTGTAATGGGAAAATGTAAATAAAAAAAAGAAAAAGGAAAAAACTCTTTTGGGTAGGAGCGGTAAAGCACCATATGTTGGACTGAAGCATTGTATCTTGCTTATTTTTACAAATACCCAAGAAAAAGCTATTGTCTCTCTTTTACATAGATTGTAGAGTTGAATCTCCAAACTGTAGTACCATGCTGCAGTGGCCCTAAAAGACCACAGGACAAGGTTATGGTCTCGGAGATGAAGAAAGATTTTGAGACATGCTTAGGAGCAAAGGTAATGCCTCTTCTTTTGGCAGTGAAGGTGATTTCTTTTTTCTTAACTACAGAAGTCAGTACTACTACACACTTGCTGTCTAGATTACAGTACTTCTATATTTTCACGTGTTTAATCCCAGTTATTTCTCTGACCCAGTGACTGACCAACACAACCATTCTGAAATCAGAGTGCATCATTATAATAGACTGCAAAGAAAGTACTTCAGAATTTAAGGCAGGGGTAGGCAACCTTTCCCCTTTAAGGGCCGAGGGACTTCAGCTCCCAGAATCCCAGGAGCTATTGGCCAACATGGGACTATTGGCCAACATGGCTGAGGCTTCTGGGAGCTGAAGTCCTTCGGCCCTTAAAGGGGAAAGGTTGCCTACCCCTGATTTAAGGCAATATCATCTGGCAGCGGTGAGGAGAAACTTGTGACCCTTCAGATGATGTTGAACTGGTGTTAACTATCAGTTGGGGCTGATAGAAGACAGAGTTCAACTACAGCCAAAGGCCTAAAGTTTCCCCACCCCTGACTCTTCATGCAGCATTGTGTTGCAAATCCCAACTGTTCTTGTTCTATTTTTTGATCAAATTGGTACCTTTGAGCAGAATGACTGACACAGAACTACTTGCTTTGCTCTCTCTTTATTTTCCTCTTTGGTGCATTTCTTCCATAATTTAAAATACTTCTGTTTCCTTGTTTGCTCTTTCTTTTAGCAAGGGTTTAAAGGTTTCCAAATTGCCTCTGAACATCATGACAAGAAAGTGAAATTTGTTTACAATGACATGGAATTTGAACTTACACATGGGTCAGTTGTGATTGCTGCCATCACCAGCTGTACCAACACAAGTAATCCATCTGTTATGCTAGGAGCAGGTATGTGTATGTTGTCAATGTGCACAATCTTTCACTGCATTTGTTGTGAATCACTTTACTGAGTCCCTGCATAGCATAACAAATAACTAGATGGGATAGAATTAATCAGTTGATCATTTTGCCTTTCATACTGGTATAATAAAATACATTTTTGTTTTAAAAAAACAACAACCCTAGAACCCTGATTTATAAAATTCATAGTTGATAACTCTATAGGAACTTGGTCCAAAAACAGTAGTTGTTTCAAGTTACATACTTTGTGTTCATTCTGCAAATTTGGTAATCTGTTTACTCAAGACATTAGTGCCTCCTTAGAGATGTAGACATCCTTACAGATTCTCACCCCACTCCCCACCAAGGACTGAAACTTCCCAGAGTTCTCTTAGTGGAGGAGCTTATTACAAACCTTGGAAATCTGTGGTATAGATACACAGTTGGCCCTCAGTATCTAAAGATTCTGCATCCATGGATTCAACCATCTATGGCTTGAAAAAAAAATTTTTTTAAATCTCAAAAGCAGATCTTGATTTTGCCACTTTATATAAGGGATACCATTTTACTATGCCATTGTATATAATGGGGCTTGAGCATCCATGGGTTTTGGTATCCATGTGTTTTTCTTCAACCAAACCCCAGTGGATACCATGGGCCCACTCTATCTTCTTGCTGCTCTGTTTTGTTTCCAGCTGTCATCATCACAAACTGTTAAATCTGACTGTAGATGTGATGTTGAGTCCTGTTGCACCTAGATTTCTACTGAACACAGTACAGTTCATCCACAGATTCCTAAGTGTAGTCGGGGCCAGCACTGTCATTAGGCAGAGTGTAGCCACTGCCTTGAGGTGTTCTAAAAGGGCAACAGATTGTTAAATACTTAATTAATTTTCGAGGCATTTTTGCTGTCGTGACTGGAGAGAGATGCCTGTGGGATTTTGGGACCTCAGGTACCAAAATAACAGGGATGGCTTTGGTTACTATGTAAAGTGACTTGTGGGACAGGAGCGGGTGAGTACTAGTCACTGCTGTGCCTTAGCAAAATGTCTCCAGCCTGTCCTGCTGTAGCTCAGAGAACAGACCACTGACAAAAGATTTGCTTTTCATTATAAAAGGAACCCCATTATTCCAACATGGATTATCCAGCTGTTACTTGGTTGGTCCGAGGTGTTGCTTGCACATCAGAGTAATCACTGGTTTCTCCTCCTGTTTCAGGAGAAAAGCAAATGACATTACACTTTTGGCAAGAAAGGGCATAATTGTAGGAAGGGATGCATTGCAGTAAGAAAGTCCCAGGTTTAAAACCTTGATTTCTCCTATGGAAGTAGAGAAGGATTTCTGCCTGGGTCTCTGACAGGCCATTACCTAAAAGACAGTACAAAACTAGATGTAGGGCCTATCTGTTTTAGAAAAAAAGTGTATTCATATGAACATTGATGTAGGTGGCTGTGGCATGTTTTTACAGGATTGCTTGCAAAGAAAGCTGTGGAAGCTGGTTTGGTGGTGAAACCGTATATCAAAACTAGTCTGTCCCCCGGAAGTGGAGTGGTCACTTACTATCTGAGGGAGAGTGGTGTTATGTCTTACCTTGCTCAACTGGGGTAAGAGACTATTTTCATTGTATTTATTTATTCATTTTGGTTTAAGAGCTGAGTTGAGAGTCTTCCAATTGTATTTCAACACCAGATTGTTCCTCAGTTAAGAAAGCAATTAAGTTACCCTCAGAGGTAAGGAAAGGGGCTCCTTGGCCCCAACTTTTGTAGCCCCTGAAGCCTCCAGAGTCCCATTTTTTAAAAAGTATAAAAAAAGTCACCCAGTGCATACAAGCATGCAAAAATAACCCTGATAAATCCTCTCACATTCCCGCCCACATCTCAAATACCTGGTATTTCCTACAAGCTATGGTAAAGGTATGTGTTCCCCATTTCTGTTCTATGCAGCTCTTGTTCAGGAGTCCAACTGAATGGCATGAAGATAAACTGTGTAGAAGATGTAAGGGCGCATTTGCTGATATCACCCTGACCCCATACACACAAACAACTTTCCCATCTTTAGCATAAAGATTCAGATTGGAGGAGATGGGGCCAGTATGTATGAGCCCTGCCACTCCCAGCCCTTTATTCACTGTAAAGTTTGTGCCAATGTGCATTCATTTGAATGCCTAAGTAGGACTATAGATAAAATTGTAGGCGTTTTGGGTGTCATTTGACGTGTATATGTAAGTTAAAACAGATTTTCCATTTGTTTTCAGTTCCTTAATGATATAAACGTAGAAAGAAAGGTGAGATTTAAATGTGTGGATGCAATCAGTGGATTTGCTTTGTCCATATACATCTTGTCTCATACATTTTTTGGATGTATATATGGCCAGACTTTGGTTTACAAAAATGGTATATACATCATGGTAAAACTGTTTCTTTGCTGTATCATCCCATACTGGAGGTGGGGGATTGTATGATTCAATACCCATGTGCATTAAAAGAACAAAGGAAACAATAAAACTCAGAAGCCACCCTTCCTTGAATTTACAAAACTAATCAATCACAGAGAAGGCTAGGCTAGAAAACTATTTGCTTATTTAATCAAGGTTGTTTCCTGCCTGTAGTCTCAAATGGTCCCAAAGTAGTTTTCCAAATTCCTTTTCCTTTTATAAGAACTGGACCTGAGATGGGCATATCTGATGGTTACAATGTTGCCAGGAGAGAAATTCAGATCTTAATTCAGTTACCTGCTTCTTTCCCAGGCTCTCATGGCAACTAGTCAAGTACAAAGGTACCTCAACCAAGATCCAGTTGGATGCTGGCAGAGCATAAAGTTTGGCCACTGTAGTTACATGGATGGTCTGGAGACCTGGGGGTACTCTTCTCCCTGGCTGTATGACAGGGAGCAGGGTGTATCCCATGGCATACCTGTGGCAGCTTGGGTTGGGGGAAAGACCTGTGCCTGAGCACCATCTGTCTGCCATTTTGTAACAGAGGGCAAAGGTACAGGGTACTTGCACAATGCCCAAGAAAATGTTTACACTGGTGTAACCATAAGTTATGACTTTGTAAATCTCGAGGATGATTCCAGCCCCCAACTTTACAATTATATTTTGGAACATGGGTAACAATGCTTTACATATCATGACTAACATTTTGACAAACAGTGTATTTTGCAAAGATTTGATTGTTCTCTCCATACATAATCTATTTAATATTTTCTGCAGGTTTGATGTGGTGGGTTATGGATGTATGACATGTATTGGTAACAGTGGACCTCTACCCGAGCCAGTTGTTGAAGCCATTACTCAGGTACAAAGTCATATCCTCTGAGCCAGGTTCAGCTGTAAGTTATAGTAACATTAGTCTTGATTTAAAGGGGCTGAAAAAGATGTGTTTGGTTTTGTGTAGATAGGATTTAAGCAAAGGATAGGAAACTTGTGGCCATCTAACTGTTGTTGGACTACAACATCTATCAGCCCCAGCCATTATTACTAGTGGCTGGGGATTATGAAACTTGTAATCCAGAAACACCTGGAGAATCACAATTTTCCCTGCCTTGGTTTACAAAGAAGTGAAGAGGCAACTAAACTTAGATAAATATTATCAGGTGCAACTGATAACCCAAAGCTGAAGTTTATAGCAAATACAGCAGTAGAGCAGTAAAGAATCCCTAGTGCTTAGGAACGATAATATTGTGCTTCACTGGGAAATCTGTGTCTTCATTCCAATCCCATCTAATTTCCATGGGATATTATTAAGTGGGAAGTAATCAGTCTCAGTGGTTTAGAGTTTTTATTTCACTCTCATGGAGGTTGAGTATTTGGTGAGGATAGAGAACCTTGCTTGTTAAGCTTTACATCCAAACCCCATGAATGTCATCACTAGGGACATTCTGGAACAATTCAAGGTATAATACCACAGTTTCATTGGAAGCACAGATACATAGTTCTCTCTCCACTTATCATAAGCCAGGGGTAGGCAACTTTTCCTCTTTAAGGGCCGAGGGACTTCAGCTCCCAGAAGCCTCAGCCATGTTGGCCAATAATCCCATGTTGGCCAATAGCTCCTGGGATTCTGGGAGCTGAAGTCCCTCGGCCCTTAAAGAGGAAAGGTTGCCTACCCCTGTCATAAGCACACACTTGTATGTTGGAACCTTAATGAGGTTCAGACTTTAATGGACCCTGATAAGATAAATGAACAAGTGTTTTAGTAGTAATAGCAATAATGTTTGCAGCAAGTGCAACTACCATTCCTAATATGAAGTTTCAAATCTAAAGAATGGCTTCAAATCCAAATTGAAAAACTATCGAGCCATAAAGTGACATAAAAAGGCAGTTTGATATATTCAATTCATGGCAGCAAAATCCTGATTAATATATTGACATATAAAATGGATTTGTGGAATTTGAGGGCTAACTTCATCTCGACTGTTCAGATTAATTAATACAGTGTGTGTGTGATGGGTATGTATATGCAAACCCTATTACAGGTTTTTCTTAGGGTCACCATCAGTTGGAAATGACCTGAAGGCACACAGAACAACAACAAGAACTAGATAGACCGACAGATAGCTAGATCAAAGTCAGTGAGCACTGTCTGATGTGAAATCTGGATTAAAGAGTCTGTGGTACAAATTACTTTTAGATATGGGAACTGCAAAATACTTTGAGAAATGTTGGAGAATACTTTTGACTTTAGAAACAAGACACTGTGAAACCAGCTCAGAAATCAGTTTTAGAAGGGTCTGTGTATCAGAGCTTGAAAAGGTTATGGACTTCAGATCCCAGAATTACCCAGACTGAACTCTTGGTACTGTACTCCAGAAAAAGTAACCTTTTCAAGCTCTGATACTGCTAGCAATCCAATTTCAACAATTGGAAATTGGTTTATGCAACCTTGGTTTCAAGTGACGTTGTTTTGTATTTTTGTGTGTGTTTTTGCACTTTGAAAACAGTCCTGCACAACTTGTATAGCAGCTTGTTGGGACCTTGATAAATAGCCCATTTCTGATGCCTGTCTGGATTTGCCAAAGTAGGGAGATTTCCAAGCACCTGAGAGACCACAGTACACAACTGAGAGCAATTCATTCACCTTTCTGAATCAGAAACAATGTAGGCTTGAATTGAACAGAGTGTTCTTGCAGTTCAGTCTATCATTCCAACACACTAGTGAATGAATCCTTAAACGTTTCCTCCTTGAGCTGTTTCTTGTATTTCAAGGAGAAAGAAAAAAGCATGAATATGTATATTGATTTAAAGTGAGTTTAGTTGTTTTTCCACAGGATGCTCTTTTTCTTGCTGCCCACATCAGAAAGTATTGGCTTTTTCAATATATGTATCCCCTTCCCCTTGCACAGGGAGATCTCGTTGCAGTGGGTGTGCTCTCTGGAAACAGGAACTTTGAGGGCCGTGTTCATCCAAACACTCGTGCCAATTATTTAGCCTCTCCACCATTGGTCATCGCCTATGCTATTGCTGGGACTGTAAGAATTGACTTTGAAAAGGAGCCTCTGGGTAAGGCATAGCTTTAAATTAAACATTGCCCCTTTGAAATGGTTGATTTGGAATAAGTCAGAATCCAAAAGACTGTACAGAATTAGAAATAATTGGGGGGGGTTCCACCTGTAGTTCCGTGGGTCTACCCCCATGCCAAATACACTTCAAGGTTAATAAAATTAGCTACTGTATCCTGGGTCTGGATGTGTGCATATAAACTTTCCCCCAAAAAAACGTTGTCACAGTTTAAGGCTTGTCTGCTCAATTTATTACAGGTGTAAATGCGCAAGGAAAGAAGATCTTTCTGAAAGACATCTGGCCCTTGAGAGAAGAAATCCAGGCAGTCGAGCGCCAGTATGTCATTCCAGGAATGTTTAAAGAGGTCTATCAGAAAATAGAGGTAATGTTTTGTGTTGAAACACAGATGGATTGTATTATTGACCGCTTTCATTCCAAATCCCTGAAGTGAGCATAAAAATGTATTTCTGTATGACTCCACATTCTGCTGCTTAATATAATTCTGATTTTAATGATCAGGACACAGTGGTTATAGAATCTTGGCATCCTAGAGTTGGGAGAGCTGTGAAAATTCTTCTTGTCTAATTTTTCGAGTGCATTACTCAAGATAAAGAATTTGAAGTTCCTAAGTTCACAAACGAGTTCACAGCATGAATCCATCTGAGGACCTGTACAGACCGGCCAAAAGGGCCGGCCTGGGGGTGGAGTTGGGGTGTGGCGACCACATGCTGGCTGCCCCGACTCCGCCCCGATGCTGCCATCACGCCATGCGCCCCACTGCACAGCATACAGTGTCAGGGTGCTCCCTTGGTGCAGCATACAGACACGCTGCGCCAAAGGAGCGCAGAAGAGCCGCGATAGTGGCGGTAAGGGCGGCTTTTTGTCGCTTCAAAAGGGAGCGGCATTTGCCAGCTCTTTTTGGAGTGGCAAAGTGCCGGATCGGGGCCATGGCATGAAGTTGCTGCGGCCTCAATCTGGCGCTCCCAGGGGCGGCGCAGAGCCACCCCTTAGAGGCTGTCTGTATAGCCCTTGAGTTACTCTCTTAATGAACAGAAGTTTTTTGTCTCAGAGAAAGGCAGCTCAAACCGTCCCTAGAGACACACGTAAATTGTAAATAGCTAGTAGTATTCACAATCCACTTGCATTTTGCTTCTACCAAGCAGTGAAAGGGCAAAAGATGGCATAGTCATAAAACATGATTAATAGGCAAGAGAGCATGTGACTAATGTTGTGATACATTTTGTTGTTACAGCATAACATGGAATAAAGTAGGAGTGAGGTATAGAATCACAGAATCATAGAGTTGGAAGAGACCCCAAGGGCTATCCAGTCCAACCCCCTGCCATTTAGGAACTCAAAATCAAAGCAATCCTGACAGATGGCCATCCGGCCTCTGTTTAAAGACTTCCAAAGAAGGAGACTCCACTACACTCCAAGGGAGTGTGTTCCATTGTTGAACAGCTCTCACTGTCAGGAAGCGCCTCATAATGTTGAGGTGGAATCTCTTTTCCTGTAGCTTGCAACCGTTGTTCCGAGTCTTATTCTCTGGAGCAGCAGAAAACAAGCTAGCTCGCTCCTCAATATGACATCCTTTCAAATATTTAAACAGGGCTATCATATCACCTCTTAATCATCTCTTCTCCAGGCTAAACATACCCATTCATCATAGGGCATGGTTTCCAGACCCTTCACCATTTTAGTCGCCCTCCTCTGGACACGCTCCAGTTTTTCAACATCCTTTTTGAATTATGGTGCCCAGAACTGGACACAGTATTCCAGGTGGGGCCTGACCAAAGCAGAATACAGTGGCACTATTACTTCCCTTGATCTAGATACTATACTTCTATTGTAGCCTAAAATTGCATTGGCCTTTTTAGCTGTGGCATCACACTGTTGACTCATGTTCAACTTGTGGTCCACTAGGACTCCTAGATCCCTTTCACACATAGTCTTGTTAAGCCAGGTGTCCCCCATCTTATATCTATGAATTTCATTTTTTTGCCCTAAGTGCAGTACCTTACATTTCTCTGTGTTGAAATTCATTTTGTTAGCTTTGGCCCAGCTTTCTAATCTATTAATTTTAATCTAATCTAATCTGATTTTAATTCTATGATAGTTTAATTCTGTTTTAAGGGGTGGGCGGGTTGAGGTGGGAGGATGGAATAGTTTTATCTGTTGTATTTTTAATCTGTTGTATGCCGCCCCGATTGCCGAGCAGAGGAGCGGGTTATAAATAAAACTTATTGTTATTATTATTATTATTAAGGTCATTTTGAATTTTCATCCTGTCTTCTGGGGTATTAGCTATTCCTCCTAATTTGGTGTCATCTGCAAATTTGGTAAGCATGCCCCTTATTCTTTCATCCAAGTCATTGATAAAGCTGTTGAATAGCACTGGGCCCAGGACAGAACCCTGTGGCACCCCACTGGTCACTTCTTTCCAGGATGAAGAGGAGCCATTGCTGAACACCCTTTGAGTTTGTCAGTCAACCAATTACTAATCCACCTAACCCACATTTTATTATCTTGTTTGCAAGAATATTATGGGAGACCTTGTCAAAAGCCTTACTGAAATCAAGATATGCTATGTCTACCACATTCCCTTCATCTAGCAAGCTGGTAATTTTATCAAAAAAAAAGAGAGATCAGATTAGTCTGGCATGACTTGTTTTTGAGAAACCCATGTTGAATTTTAGTGATTATAGCATTCCCTTCTAAATGTTCACAGACTCGCTGTTTAATGAACTGTTCTAGAATCTTTCCTGGTATTGATGTCAAACTAACTGGCGAAAGTTGGGCTAAAGTCCTCCAGTCTGCTGGGACTTCTCCTTTTCTCCAGGAGTTCTCAAAGATTATTGCCAGTGGCTCTGCGATTACATTTGCCAGTTCTTTTAATATCCTTGGATGTATGAGACAATCCAGCCACTCCTTTGAAATTAATTGGTTTATTTTAGCATGAGTTTTTATGGATATCAATCTATTTCTTCTCTGATATCTACAGGCCACAGACCTCAGTGACCTGTAGATAAGAGTTTTGCACACTCTTAATTTGCACAATTCTACACTTGTCATCATTCTGGATTGTTTATTCTTATGCTGCTAGAGACAGGGGATGGCATGGAAGCCTCACACATGACTATCAGACTTCTTAAACAGCCACGATTCTGGCTTCACAGATCTCAACAAACATCAACCATACACTTCCAAGCAAATCTCCATAACCATAAAGGTTAGGAATCTTAATGACAGCAAAGAAGGACAGTAGAAGATGAAAGGAAACTAAATTGTGAACTCAGTAGTGTTTTTTTCTACTCTCTATCTGTCCACACAAAAAGTACCTACATAGCCCTGGACAAACTCTTCTGAACAGGATATTACTAATGCAAGAACATTCAGCATCACACACATATTATTTGTTAATAATTGATCATATATCATTAATATTATTTGTTAATATTAATAATATTAATTATACATGTTATATAACAAGTATATAATAGATGTAATATATATATAATATAAAATAACATATAATATATAACATTTGTGTAATCTTGGCCAAACTAGCATAAATATATCAGATCAGTTGAATTTCGCAATAGAACATGACTCAGTGGGCTTATTGGAAAGTAATTTCTTTTGTTTATGGTTTTGAAGCTGAAGCGAAATGGCCTCCTACCATAGATGCTTTGGTAGTAGATTTCTTTCAAGGCCATAGATATGGACTTTTTTATTCCTTCCAGCTTTCAGATTCTCAAGAATTTGGGGATATGTAAACCATGGAATCAGTGATGAACCTTGTTCGCTGCTTTCTGCTGAACAGTGGAGGGTAAAATGCACAGCATCCCTCTGCTTCAGGTTTCCTAGTCTATAAAACAGGACCCATACTGACCATTTTTGTTCAATATCTTTGAGAAGGATGTACTGTATTTCAAAATGTTATACTTGCATATTTTATCCTATTTCTCTCTCCTTCTGTCCCCACCCCTAGACAGTAAATAAAGCTTGGAATGATTTAGATGTTCCATCAGACAAGTTATATGCTTGGAATCCAAAATCTACATATATTAAATCTCCCCCATTTTTTGAAAATCTGGTAAGTGTGACTCTCCCCCTTGCCCGTTCTGAGATACCTTTCTGGTTGTTCCTCACCTTACATTGTTAATCGGAGTGTGCATGACCACTTATGTGTGTTTTGGTTTGTTTTAATTATTGTATAAGCCTTAAGCAGTGTCTTTCTACAAGTGTGGTGTGGAAAACAAAACGTTATTGGTAACATTATGTCTCATCTTTTTCTTATGAAAGAACATTTTGAAAGTAATATTGTGTCTTAGCAGGACTGGCCTTACCCTTAAGCAGAGGGAGGTGACCACATCAAGTAGAAGGGGCTGTGTGTGTGTGTGTGTGTGTGTGTGTGTGTTAGTGACAGATTCCTAATTGTCCCTCCTGGACTTCCAAGGATGACCACCTTCTCCTTCACTTCAAGTAGCAACATCTTTGAGGCCAATCCTGACTCTGCAACTCTCTCCTGGTAATCACTCTCATCAGGTCTCTTGGGTGACTAACCTTTCAGCCTTGTCATCCCTAGAAGTGGTTATTCAAAACAAACAAAATTGGACAAGGGTTAAGGAGCCAAAGTGTGTGTTCATGCGGGTCAGAGGAAGCTAAAATGCCATTCTTAAAATTGCATTAGCAGAAACATCACGAGTAGCGTGATGTATGTACAAGTTGACTCCTTACCCAGAATTCTGAAACCTGAAATATTCAAAAAGATATTCCATAGATGGCTGAGATGGTGACACCTTTGCTTTCTGGTGGTTCAGTGTACAGAAACTTTGTTTCATGCACAGAATTATTAAAAATGCTGTATAAAATTACCTTCCAGCTATGTGTATAAGATATATATGAAGTATAAATGAATTTTGTGATTCGACTTTGGTCCCAGCTTCAAGATATCTCATTATGTATGCATATGCAAACACAGGTATTCCAAAATCCAAAACACCACTGGTCTCAAGCATTTCAGATAAGGGAGACTCAACCTGTATTCTATACCTGTTCTTCTTCACATTGAAAAATGCATGCCGTTTATGGCCTTCACACTGTAATCCTCTGTGTGTGTGTGTGTGTGGTGTGTAATCATTAAAAATGGAGTTGGGAAGCTAATTGTTATTAGCTGCACTATTATTATGCTTTCCTTGGAAAGGAAAAGGGAAGATGCATTAGCAAAAGGAGGAGATGGCCTATGAATTGACTGAATGTTCTCCCTCTCCAGATCATTATTAGGAAGTCATGAGTAGCCAGTACTAAGTTTCAGTACCATATTTGTGCCCACTGGTTACAACTGTTTCTTTCTTTCCTGGAAACTTGCCAGGGTCTGGCAGCCAGTGGAGCACAACCTTGAGTTAGTGCTATTGTGTAGGACCAAAGGCTCAGAAGAAATTAAAAATCCTCAATCCCCCCCCCCCCCCACGACTATGTCTTCGCGATTTTATTTGGTGTGGGTGGGATTTATGACAAGCAGGAAAATTAAGTAAACATAAGCAATTGGATTTTCCTGATTTCCTCAAAACTGCTTAGTTTTATTGTCATTTGGATGAAGGCAGCATCTGCATGTTTGCCTCTCCGTACCCTGCTTCCATGTGCTGGTGTTTAAAAATAATTCTTTCTCTTTTTGTATGCTTTCAGACTTTGGAACTTCCACCTCCTAAGTCCATAGTTGATGCCTATGTCCTCCTCAATCTTGGTGATTCTGTTACCACTGATCATATATCTCCTGCTGGGAATATAGCAAGGAACAGTGCAGCTGCCCGATATTTAACTAGCAGAGGGTGAGTCAAGTGGAACTTTGGAGGGTTAAGGCAATGGGGATCCTTTTGGGTGACTTGCTTCTATTCATTTGTCTTCCAATCAGCTTATTGTTCACAAAAAGTTCACAACTGCCTCACCCAAAATACTCTGCAGTGCTTCCCTTGCCTTCTTTCATCCCACTGACCTTGGCAGCAGTGGTCCAGGCTAGATGATATGAAGTTTTAACCAAAAAGAAAATTACAGAAGGTTGTAGTGTTGTTGTTTTTTGTTTTTTTGTTTTTTTAAAGGACATGGTATATATATGCTTTATCCACTCTTCCCTATCTGATGACCTCCATATGTCTTGGACTTCAGTTCCCATAAGCCCTCCTGAGCCTGGCCAATGATCATGAATGCGGGGTACATTTGAAAGGCACCAGGGTGGGCAGGGAAATCCTCTTTTCCAGTACATTTGAAAGGCACCAGGGTGGGCAGGGAAGTCCTCTTTCTCCTTTATTATTTATTATTGTGTTAGAAGTCCTCTTGATAACCATTAGGGAAGACAAGAATGTAGAAGGTGTGAAAATCAAAAGTCAAGAGCATAAGCTTTGGGCCTTTGTGGGTGATCCCCTGATAACCTTAACAAATCCAATTGAGAATGTAGAAATAATGCTAAATAAATTAGAAGAATTTGGAAATGTATCGGGGTTACACATGAATAAAGATATAACATCTGTATTGGTAATGAATTTAAATGAAGTAGAAAAAACCAAATTGAAAGAAAGCTCAAAACTCAAATTAGATAAATCAGTTAAATATTTGGGAATTATAATAACAACAAAAATGGAGATCTATTTAAAAACAATTATATCAAAACCTGGCAAGGAATTAAGAAGGATATGGAAAGGTGGAACAAATTGCATATTTCTTGGTCGGGAAAGATCTCCATCATTAAAATGAATATATTGCCTAAATTAATGTTTCTATACCAGAATATTCCGATCTCTGCTAACAAGGAACTGTTCAAGGTTTGGCATAAAGACTTCTCCAAATTTATACGGGGTGGAGAAAACCCCAGAGTGAAAATGAATGTTATGTTTGATATGTTAGAAAGAGGTGGTCTTGCATTGCCCAATTTGAAGTTGTATTATGAAGCAGTTTATTTTGATTGGCTAAAAGAATGGATTATGTTAAAAGGTCATGCTTTATTGTATATGGAAGGTATAGATATGGATGGCATGTGTATTTATTCTATGATAAGCAGAAGATAAATAAGGATTTAGCAATCACTTTGTGAGAAAAGCCTTGCTCAGTGTGGTTAAAATATAAAGCCAGGATCTGTAAGAGCATTCCCAAATTAGTATCACCAAATGAGGCCTTCTTTAAAGAGAAAAAAATTAATGAAAGACAACGGTTAACTTACCAAGAACTGACTAAAAAGGATGACAAAACTAAGGGACTAAGAATTAAATCTCAATGAGAATTAGAGGAAGAGGGATATCCTGATGGTTGGTTTAATTACAGACAACTTAAAAAAAGATTCATCAGTGAATATAAAAATATTCACTGTAATTGGTATTACTAATGGAGATCAAGAATTTGAAAAAATATTGAAATCAAACAACACTCATAAATTATCCCAATTCTATAAACTATTTCTGAAATGGGATTTGGACAGGAAATCATAAAGGAATGTATGGTTAAATGGTCCCAGGACTTGAAGCAAACCATACCCTTAGAACAATGGGGGAAAACATGGGTAAGAGATTGAAGTATACCCTAAGCTATGATATTAGAGAGAACTTTTACAAAATGCATTACAGATAGTACTTAACACCTGTAAGAATAGCCAAGATGCATAAAGGCGCTAACGACAAATGTTGGTAATGCCAAAGCTCTAGGGCAGGGGTAGGCAACCTAAGGCCCAGGGGCTGGATGCACCCCCCTGAAGCCTTTGGACCGGCCCCAGACCGGTCCTGCCGCCGCCGCCACCCACTGCCCCCTGCCGCCACCGCCGCCCGCCATGATGATATTGATTATTGTTGTTATTACTTGTTCTTGGGGTTTTCTTGGCAAAATCTCCACAGGGGTTTTGCCATGGCTTTTCTGGGGCTGAGAGAGTGTGTGTGCATATTTTTTAATTTTTTTAAAAAAATATATTTTTATTTTTATTTATTTATTTATTTATTTTTGGTGCTTTGGCCCCCTAATTGTCTGAGGGACATCAACCTGGCCCCCGGCTCAAAAAGGTTGCCTACCCCTGCTCTAGGGGAACTTTCTTTCATGTATAGTGGATGATGATAAGATGATTTAATGAGAAAAATTTTAAGTTGCAAACTAAATTTTGATGAAAATTATACTTGTTGAGTATGGTCACTGATGAGTCAATAGAGAATAAGTATGCCAAACTCATATTTTATATGACTACAATAGCCGGTGTAATGTTCGCAAAACAGTGGAAGAAAAAGGAATGTCCAGACAGTGAAGAATGACTGGGAAAACTAATGGACTCTACAGATTGACAAACTTACCTATCTCCTTAGAGGAGACTCCTGGGAAGTCCGCAGAGGTGATTGGGAACCATTGATTGTCTACCAGCAAAAGAAGAATGGGGAATCAAAAAAACCAAAAATGTATAAAGTTGTAAATAAACTAAGATGAGAAAATAGTACTAAATAGTATTCTAGGTAGAATTCATTTCAATATATTAAGAGGCTGGGATAATTAAGGCGTGAGATAGTAATGGTTAATTAGGATATTTTATAAGGAAAATGAAGAATGTCTGAACAAAGTCCAGGAAGTACATTTTTGTTAATTTATGTTGTGATGTATATTGTGATATGTTGTGTTATGATTTGTTATTGTAAGATATTGGGGGGGGGGGTACTAGACTCATTGTTATGTTAGGTGATAGGTTATAGGTGTTACGTTTTAGATATTATGTTATATGTATTGATTTTAATATTATTAAATAATATCTTTGATATTATTAATAAAGAATATATATATATATATATATATATATATATATATATATATATATATAGACAAAAGGAAAAAAGGAAAAGCACCAGGGTGGAGGAAGCTGGTTGAGTGGTCCTCATTGGCCATTATTCCTCTCAAAAGCACTTATTTAACAGTGCAGTAACAACTATTCAGAAGTCAGTTTCAGCAAGAATTTCTGAATAAGTAGAATTGCAACCTTCAAGATGCTTTTTTCTCCAAAGAGGAGGAAAAGGCGTAGTCCTGTATTGTGTGGTTATTGAGGGCTGGGGAGGCAGGAATAAAAATAGTAGGAAAATAATATGGCGCAGCCCATAGTGGGGATGAAAATTGGCCCCCAATTGCCACAGATTAAACCAACCTTGTTGTGTGGCTGTCGAGGCAGTTGGCTGTTTGTCTGAAAAGGCTGATGACAGAGGTGTTTTAAAAGCCAGAAATAAAAACTGGAGGATGTTTTGTGTCCCATACGTGAAAATTGCATTTTTCTTTAATTAAATTAAAATTTAAAAAAACATGAAAATTGCCTGCTTTTTATCTTGGTAGCCTAACTCCTCGAGATTTCAACTCCTATGGTTCACGCCGAGGGAATGATGCTGTCATGGCAAGAGGAACATTTGCAAATATACGCTTATTGAACAAATTTCTTAACAAGCAAGCCCCTCAAACCATCCACCTCCCATCTGATGAAACTGTGAGTGTTCTTCCCTCTTGTTTTCGGTTTAGGCTTGTGTAAAATAGGCTTTGGCTTGTGCCCTGCAGTGAAAAAATCTCCTTTTAGAAGTACAATGTGCACTTCAGCTGGGCGAAACAGAAACAGTTTGGTCCAGTAGCTTTGTAATGAGAGGTTTTAATTGTACTTGTAAGTTTAAACTTTATTTAGAAAAAAAATGTTTGTTTACTGTATTGATATAGCTGTCCTGTAAAAAATTCTCTGGGCTGTTCATTGAACTTATACATCAGTAAAAGTTATATTAAACAATACAAATTAATAAAGACTAATGCACAATTAAGACATATATTATACAACTAAAAAGCCCCAGTTATGAGACACAAGTATTGAAATGGCTTGGAAAAAATGAAAAGGTCTTCACCTTGATCCAAAAAGGAATATAAATGTGGCACTCAACAAGGCTTTCTGGGAGGGCTGTTTTCTAGCCAGTGTCCCCCCCAAAAGCTCTTCTCTTATGGTTACTCATTGCACTTCATTGGATAGAAGCAGATAAGTACGTATGAGAGAGGGCAAGGAGACCCAACGCGCCATAGTGGTTTGAGTGATGGACTATGGAGACCAGGGTTCAAATCCCAGGTTGGGCATGGATATCCACTGGGTGTCCTTGGATAAGTAACACTCTCTTGGCCTCAGAGGATGGCAATGGGAAACCCCCTCTGAAGAAATTTGCTAAGAAAACCTAATGATAGGGTTGCCTTAGGGTTGCCATAAGTCAAAAACGACTTGAGGGCACACAACTCTACCAAGCAAGCTGAGGTCTTTCCCAAGTCCCAACAGCAATCAGAATCGAAAGAAGTGGGAACAAGACACTTTACTCCTTTACTACCTGTGCCATGCACATCACCTTCTGAGGAACAGGGATGCCTCACCATCTTTTAAAGCTTAGTAAAGTCAAAGTTCTGTGCCTTGGCCTGCACTGATGCAATGCCTGTTATCAATGCATGGAAACTGAGAGTGGAGCCTGGAGGTTCAGTCCCCATCCCCAGTGACAGCCAACAACTGCAGAGGGCTTCTGTGTCTTTGCCTATTATGAAGCTGCTTAATTGTACTGATCAGTTATTTTAATTTGGCAAAGCAATTCATGTATTGTAGCAAATTCATATTTATATCTGTTTGGGTTTGGGCTTTTTATTCTGAATCTTTGCATGAAAAAATGGGGGTTGATTTGCAGTAGGCCCAGAAGTAACATAGGGCCTGTACAGACCGGCCACAAGGTCCAGCCTGGGGGTGGAGTTGGGGCTGAGCGACCACACGCTGGCCACCCCAACACTGCCATCCCACCGCACACCCCAGGGCGCTCCCTTGGCACAGTCACATTTGCCAGCTCTTTTTGGAGCGACAAAAAGCCAGATTGGGGCCACAGCATGTGCTTGCCACGGCCCCAATCCAGCGATCCCAGGGGCAGCATGGAGCCCCCCTTTAGGGACCATCTGTATGGCCCCATAGTTTATCTATTGAAGATACAGTTTCTTTACTCTTTCTAACTGACTTGCATTCTGTGTGTTTGTAGCTTGATGTGTTTGATGCTTCTGAGAGGTACCAGCAAGCAGGTCACCCACTTATTGTCCTGGCTGGTAAGGAGTATGGTTCTGGGAGCTCACGGGACTGGGCTGCAAAAGGACCTTTTCTGCTGGTGAGTGAGCTATTTTTCTGGCACTCGTTTTTAGATGTGCTAATAAGACATTTAACTTTGCAAAGTCAAGTTCAGCTTTCAATTCAGATTAATTTTTAATTTAATGAAGATTTCTTTTATTAGGATCAGTTCTTGGCTTTTAGAAAATAAGTGAAGGCTAATGCAAAGATTTTTTTTTTCTATCCAACACCTTTGTCAAACAAAATTGGTATTTTGATATTGGTTTGCAGGAGCTTGGGCTAGTTTTTATATACTGCCTATTCTTCAGCATGGTTGTTTTTGGGTAGTTTCCAACCATATGAAATGTAACACTGATGTGAGCGGGCATGAGCTTTAGTTCTTGCATCAGTACAGTTGGCTCTCACAAAAATATCACCTTAGTGAAGGGAGCAAAGCTGTGGTATGTCCCTTCCAATAGCTTCCATACTTGTCACCAGAAAGGCCGCAGTTCATGAACACACATAAGCAGTAACCATTTTTTAAATTGAAGAATGACTAAAAAGTTCAAAATACCACTCACAAACATTACCAAGAAAACATAACGACCATAGTAGCTGGCATGATTCCTGGCCAATTTTTTTTCCTGGGGGGAACAGTGAGTAATTTTAGCAGCTTTCTTCCCACTGCAAGAAAATCTTTGAAAACTACAGTTTCAATGACTGTTCACAGTTTGGGACTTACTCTGTGCAAAATGGTATTTCTGCTCAGAAAATGTGGTTTTCTGCGCAAAAAATGCATGAATTCCAGTAGGCTAATTTTGCTGAAACAGACTGGAATCTTGCTGGGGATCTAGTGTAAAAATAGCTGCACAATTGAATGTGCTTTTCAAGGGTTCTGTAAATGCTGTCCCTAAAGCAGTCATTTCATAGCCACACACAGTCCTGCCTCCCTTACTCAGTGGCTGGGGAGCTATTCAACCATTGTACAATGAAACGCTCAAAACGTTGCTACCCCTTCTGCTGTCAGTTCTGGCAACAGTGGGATCCAGTTTAACTATACTGGTGTGTATTCACAGTACACAAAATGTGTAGAGAATCTTGTCCAGAATTGCTCTCATTGGCATACCCAGGAAGATAGCTGGGAAACCTTCTGGAGCCAGTTTTTGGATGGTGGAAAAGGCTGCAGAAGTTCCGCCAATAGCTCTGTATTAACAAAGCCTTAATACAAATTGCTGGTTTCTAGAAAGCTGTGTGTAGTTTTTATGGATAAGCATGAGGACAGAACTGGACAGGCAACTCTGTTGAACAGTGGAAAACTTTCCCACCTTCCAAATCTGACTGTGCCCTGCCTTCTACAGTTTACATCCTTGAGATATCCCTCTCAAACTATGAATCACGTCATTGACAATTTTCTAAAATGGGGGCGGGGGGGTCCTACTGTTTATTACATAAATTTTTAATGATAAATGGAGTGCTGAGGAAAAAATAAGGGAGATGTTTTGCCAAAGCATGAGCCTGAAGAGAGATGATCTGACTTGGTTAGACTTGTTAAATCAATGTTTTGTTTGACATATCAGTTATTACTTTCTGATAAGCTGCATCTTGCGTATTTGAAAGATTGTAAAATTAATTTTGAAACAATAAGATGGCTTACATACTAACTCTCCATCCCATTTCTTTCATTACTGTTGTCTTAACTATAAGGTTGGATTTTGCAGTATCAGTATTCTTATCTTACACCTCCATGCCTTCTTAATGCGCTTTTTATGAAATTTTATAAAAAAAATATCTCCCTGTGGGTTATATTTTGTATGTGATTGGGAATTAGTGCTTTAGTTTTAGTTAGGTGATTTGTTACTTTGCAGCTTTTATGAGTTTGTGATGTGGTTTATATTCTTTTTCTGAACAGATAGGGTTTTGGTCTAATGCTTGAACAGTTTTTAATAAAGTGCTTTTTCAGGGCATCAAGGCAGTTCTTGCCGAAAGCTATGAGCGGATTCACCGTAGCAATCTAGTGGGAATGGGAGTGATTCCTCTACAGTACTTGCCTGGTGAAGATGCTGAGAGTCTTGGCCTGTCTGGCCGGGAACGCTACACAATCATCATTCCTCAGGAGCTAGTGCCTAGAATGAATGTCCAAATCAAGGTAAGGTTCCAGCGATTGAAGTGGTCTAGCATGGCAGAAGTCTAAAGCAAATGTAGGGAATACTTTTTTATACTGAGGGCTGCAATTTTTTAGGTGCCATATGTCAGAAGATAAGTGAAGTCGGAGTCAGTGGTGGGCAGGGCTGAAGCCAAAAGTGGGCCATGCTGAGTTGATTTGCACTCACCAATCTCCAGCCTGCTATAGCTGTTTGGCAAGGAGAACAAAGGTCCCAGTTGCCTGATTGGCCCCTTTGGCCAGAATCCTACTATCTCCAACTTATTTAAGTAAACTTAACTAAGTAACTTCTCTCAGTAACTTCTAAATAAAGTATGTTACAGGGGGAAGGGGGTTACAGTTATGGCAATAGCATCACAATCATGATTACATGGCGATCATGAATACGGAATAGTTACAGAGAAATAAATCTAGGTAACTGTTTCATATTCATGATCACTACCAAGGCTGTTGCCACATTGCAGGATTCAAGCAGTTTGACACCACTTTAACTGTCATGGCTCCATCCTATGGGATCCTGGGATTTGTAGGTTTTTTTGGCACAAGAGTTGTCTGGCAGGCTAAATATCTCACAAAACAACAAATCCCAGAATTCAATAGCATTGAGCCATAGACGTTAAAGTGGTGTCAAACTGCATCATTTATGCAGTGTGGATGCAGCCCTAGTAATACTTTTGACACAATTGTTACTATTAGGCTCCCAATTTACGGTACTTCACTGGGCATCAGCTACATGGGGAGGAGGTCTGTTCTGTCAGTGATCGGAGCTTGAGTGAATGACGTTTCCATGAGGTTTGAGGGGGTCAGGCCAGGAGAAGTTATGGGCTGAAAAACCCGGCTTTCACAACTTGGAGGCGTGGTAATTAGATGACACATGCCCCCAAGATGTGCAGAAGATGCACTGAAGCTGTGCTTGGGCCACAGAGAACCAGCCCAAAAAGAATCTTTTTTTTTTCTGCTGCAATTTGGGCCCACAGCAGAGGGCACCCTCAGGACCACAGCATGTGGTTGCCGTGGTCCCAAGGCATCTTGGGCGGGGGGAGCTTCAAGCCACCCCTTTGTGCTGGTCTGTCCCTCCCCGACCCACACACACACACCTTAGTTCAGTATAAATGTGACTTGGATCCAAAACTCACTGCAGAAATAATCCAGTTTGAGACCACTTTAGCTCAGTTCTAGTGAATCCTGGGAATTGTAGTTTATTGAGTCACCAGAGTTCCCTGACAGAGATGGCTAAATATCTCACAAAACTATAGTTCCCAGAATTTCCTAGCATTGAGCCGGGGCAATGAAAGCACTCTCAAACTGGATTGTTTTGGACTTCTGTTAAGTATAAACTTGACTAAGAAGTTGATGTAGGATTCTGGGCTTTGTTCTTGCCTATCACTGCTGATAGTGAGCAGAGCTCCCTTCCCCCCCCCCCCCCCCCCACCAAAAAAAAGAGGCCAGGTTCAAAGGCTGTGTCAAGCCTGTGTGGCTTGGCAATTCTTCCTATCCCTGGTATGAGGGATAAGCTCTGTTCTATCAATCCTGTTATCACTGTTGTAGGTGCAAATTTCAGTCTCTCTGTACTGTATATACTCATGTATAAGTCTAGAAATTTTAGTTAAAAAATAGACATCACCCCCCCCCCAAAACCTGTTTCAGCATATCCATGGGTCAATATAAGTACTATACTTCAATACTTATTTTAAAAAGGAACCATACCCTAGTGAAAGGCAAGAACATAATCTGTCCTGGGAGCACTGACACACACGCATTCACCCATACAGTCTTTAGTATGAGTACAAACAGTTAATGTTTGCTGGAATTTTGTATGTTCGTCGACATCATTTTCCTTTGCATCATCCTTTAAATCCTTTGTTACATGCCCTTAAATTTTACCCTCGACTTATCCATGGGACATACCAAAATCTCTAATTTTGGCCTCAAAACCTGCCCAAGACTTATACATGAGGTCGACTTATAGTGGAGTATATACAGTATGTTAATTGCTGGTTCTGTACTAGGCTTGACCATGGCTGTTTTATTTTTGATCTTAGAAGCCATGGCTCCTATTTCAGATGCTTTGCAAACTAGCATTAAAAACATGGCAAGTTTTTAAGTTTTTCCTCAAGTGAGGAAAATGCCTTTTCTCAGCCAAGATGAATCAGGAACCTAGCATTTCCCAGGGAGATGTAGCATGCATGTGGCTTACACCACTGACCATTAGTTTATGTGTGTGTGTGTGGGGGGGGTAACATTTCAGGGAGTTTCCAGGTTCAAACATCACAGGAATCTGATTTTTAAAAACTGGGAAAGCCTTGCTACACCTGGGTGTGCAAAGGGGATGGGGCAAAGAAGGAGTGTATGAGCAGGTCTCCTTTTCAGCCTAATAAAACATGCTTGAAGTGCCATGTCTTTGCTTGAAGTGGCTCTTTTGATCATCACTATAATCTGTAAAATGGTGTTTGGAATGCTTATTTTTGTTAACTGTGTTAAACAGGATGCCTATTGCGTATCTTGAGTTGTATGGTGTTTGAAATACCTACTGAAAGTGTTTTAGCATGTATTGAAGTGTTTGGGACACACTGGAAGGCCTGCTGCTTTCATTTTGGAGAGAACAAGCTTGTTTTACTAATGAGGCAATCTTTTTATGTCTTCTCAACAGCTGGATACTGGGAAGACCTTCCAGGCCATCATGAGGTTTGACACAGACGTGGAGCTGACTTATTTCCGGAACGGCGGCATCTTGAACTACATGATTCGCAAAATGGCATCCTAGTCCCAAAAATGTGACTGTGCCAGTGTCCATTTTATCATGAAACCTGCCTTATTCTGATGCAAATGCACAATAATTATAAAAAAAAACCTATATATGTCTGAACTCTAAAGTGAATTAAGTGTGTATGGGTGGTATTACTCAAACATAAGTTTATGCTGTTAGAATGTATGGCTAGGGGGCCTTACCCACCAAACAACCTGGTTTTATGTGTGTGTTTGTGTGTGTTAACTCACCGTGCCCACAGTCCCTTATTTCATCAGTCTGTCATGTATGGGTAGGTGCAATGTGAAACTGATTAACACAGTGCTACATTAGGTAAGTTCACTAAATCCTTTAAAGTGTTTTATACAGCAACTGACATTACAGGGGGTTTTCTACATGTCTTGAGAGGTTAGTATTCAAGAACTGTAGTCTCCTTTCTATTAAAACAGTTAATCAGAATTTTCCCTTGAAAATCTAATACTGCTAAAATGATTAGCACTTCTGTCTTAGAGGGTGAATATTCTCTGTTATGCTTCCTCCTTGTTCTTCATGGCAGGAAAGCCAAAGGTGATATGTTAAAGACGTAGCTAGCAGTTATATCTTTTTAAATCTAGGGGTAACTCAGGAGCTTAATGCAGTTGTGGATGTTATGACTGTACTGTATACTACAAATTGTATACTAAAAAAAAAAATAGTGATTTATTAAGCCATGGATCTTCAGTATAAATTGTGGGCGTTCCCAGCGGTAGGGAGAGTCAGAGAGGGACCACAGCAGACAGAGGGGCTTAAAGACACCCCCAGTCCCAATCTGTATCAGGACTTCTGTGCTTCCTTTAGAATTAAAAAAAAATGAAAAAGGGCATGGCTACTTAACTCCTTGAAGCATTGTCTTTTATCTAAAGTCTTTGGGGTAGGGTGGCTTAAAAATCATTTATAATAAAATTTCAATTTATTTTCCAAAAAAGAGTTTAGCCTCTTTTTTAAAGATTGAATGGTGGGGTGTAACATTCTTGAGGAGCACTCTACAGGTGACAGACCACAGCATCCTACAGACAAAGGTAGTAGACGTATGGCCTACAAGCAGCATCTATTCCATTTTTGCTGCTACCACAGGCCAGCAAAATGCAGCACTTTCTTTTTTTCACATGCTCCTTATCTTCTCCCCCTGCCCCTGCCACCATTGAAAATTAATATTACAACCGACTAGGCGCTATAGATTTCTACTTTTGCTCAAGGAATCACACTACCAGAAGCCTCTGCAGTGCAGCAGCAAAATGCTCTTGTACCTTCTGCACTGCCAGTTCTGGGTCCTGTCAGGTAGAGATGGACACATGCACACTAACACCCCCCCCCCCGTATTCCTCGTTCCATATGGACCCAAAGATTAATGCTTCCCAGTGGAATTTGTGGGTAGGACATTTAAAGAAAAAACTGTCAAAGATTAATAAAGATTAAATAATCCAAGAAATGAATTCCATCACAAACTACAGCAGTCTCTATTAATATCTATTATTCTTTCTTTCTGTTAGTCTCAATACATATTTACATTCTTTAATTTAGTTGATCTACAAGCAAAGAGAAAAGAGTGAGACAAAATGAATTCTGCATCATACCACACTTGGTTTTAGCCAAAAGACTGTGAAAGGATATTTTAATTAAAATTACCCCAAGTACTAAAAGTGACACTGGTTTCTGACAGAAAGGGAACATGTGCTTTATTTTTTTTTTTTTTTTGTCATGTGCCTCTTAACAAAGCAACCTGAATACTGAAGGTGGAGTAGGGAGACTAGGAGTCAACTCTGTTTTCAACTGTAATCATTAGTGAGCTAGCTATCTTTTGCAAAACATCTCCTACAGGTTTGTTACACAAAATACTTCCATTTGTTGCACCCAGAGTTTCTTGGAAGAAGAAAACACAGGTATAATAATAAAACTTTTCTTTCCAGCCTCCCACAAACAGAGTTTCATGTTTAAAGTAATTACGTAATGTTGTGAATCATACAGTAGAATGATTCCACTCAAAACATACCTCAGATATATACAAACAAAAGCTATGGACAATTTAATAACTAAATATGATTTTTTTTGGATGTCAAGTACTATATGATTCAATCAAGTTGCCATGTTCTTAATGGCTTTGCTGAAAGAAAATTTGACTCAGCAAGGCTAATGGACATCAATTAAAAATTAAAATACCATGAGAACTACCTTTATACTGGATTTGCAGACACTATGATATGAAATTTAATGCCATTTATCTTAAAACATGCATTACTCTAAATGTCACCTGCTACATCTTAAAACAGGAGGTCTTTATCCACTGAAAACTAGGCTAAATAGAAAGTGGACTACTCCATGCTTGAATTGAACATTTCTTCAATATCAAATTGTCTCATTGCAAAATTAACATCTTTCCATTTCCGGAAATAAGTCTGTTTCCCCGTGGCAACATCTTCCACTGAAAAGCTTTCGATTTTTATGATGGGCAGATCATCAAATGCCTTGTACTTGACTGTGATTCCCCAGTCATTATGACATTTGTCAGCATTGCAATATAGCTTGCATTTTTTCTCAAAACCGCCATAGCAGGCTTTTTTGTTGTGAGGTTTTGTTATATACCGTTCTGTAAATCTTTCATCTAAGACTGTATGGTGGGATCCCTGCAACAAACACAGAGGAATTACATGAGCTTTCTCTTTCAATTTAGGTTTGGCTCAAACACCACATTTTTCATTCTGACTTTAGCATCAAGTAATTGGCTTGTATGTGTAAACATGCTACCCAGGATTTTCAGATGAGACAGTCAGTTAACACATACTAAATTGTAGTAATCCAAGACATATCTTTACATTCTTACGTTCACTTTCAACCAAGCTTTATTCAGGAATTCTCTACTTAAGAGCGTAAACATGGGGGGGGGGGGTTTGCACTTGCCTTCCTCTCCCCCAGCACCATTTTCTTCACATCAAAAGCAATGATTTGAAGAGGAGAGCCTCATCCATCTAATGGAGGTTCTCCATGTGAGTTGGAACCCTGATTTTCCAGGATTGCAAATCACACGGAGAGGTCCCACGACCAGAGAAACACATGGGTATAAAAGTCTGTTTTGGCATAACAGTGGATGTTGCACTGATATGGGCTACATCATTTCTTCAGAGCAGAGATTAGGAGGAATTTAACCAATATTTAGATTTAGATCCAAAACTATGTTCACGCTACTAATCCTTCCAACACTTCTCCTCAAAGTGTAACAAAACTGGTCAAGGACAAACATGACCCACACTAAAGCACAATAATCACAATACTCCCCTGCGGGTTTACCTCAATCACTCTGATGTGGTCTGTGTCACAGGCAAATCTTTTGCATTTCCTACACAACAACCTTCTATTGCCTGACAGCAGCTGTCGTTGGGGTTCTTTCTTCTTGGAATCTTGCAGCTGCTTTTGCGTCTTTTGCAGATCTCTTATCTAAAAGCAGTGGGTGGGGAGTGGGAAAGATACCGAAAAGCAAAAGACATCAAAATGGGTATCTGACAGGAGCCTGCTTCTATATGAATCTGCCTGTGGACTCAGAATATGTTTGCAGGCCACGTTATGTCCTCTCCTTGTTTATGAAAGCTATGTCTTCTAAATAAAATGAAACTAACTAAGTTATGAAAGCTAAGTTATGAAAGCTATGTCTTCTAAATAAAATGAAACTAACTCAATACCTGAGAGCACTTAAGCAAGAAGGGTGTGAAAATACTCTGATGCCCTTTCAGTGGTTCAGTGGACTAAAAATTTTAATTCTGCCCTTTTTAGGAGTTCTGTTTTATTTTATTTAATACTTTATTTATATATAAATGCATGGGGTGAGACATTTTTGTTGTTAACTGCCCACGAGTTGATCTCAACTCATGGTGACCCTATAGATAAGACATCTCCAAGACTCCCTATCCTCCACTGCTTTGCATAATTCCTGCAACCTCTTAATATCCATGACCTCCTCAATGGAGTCCATCCTACTGGCATGTGGCCTTCCGCTCTTCCTACTTCCCTCCAACTTTCCCAGCATCATTGTCTTTTCCAATGAGTCCTTCCTTCTCATGATATACCCAAAGTACGTCAGCCTCAGTTTGGTCATCTTGGTTTCCAGGGAGGTTTCTGGTTTGATCTACTCTAGGACCCACTTGTTTGACTGTCCATGGGATCCTCAACACTCTTCTCCAGCTCCACATCTGAAATAAATTGATTTTCTTCCTATCAACTTTCTTAACTGTCCAGCTCTCACATCCATACATGGTTATAGGGAATACAATGGCTTGTATTTCTATCCATGTTTGACCCCAAGTATGAGAATTCTTTTACTATTTCTATTCCTTCATTGTCTAGGTTGAATGTGTGTAAGTTCTCTGTGGTCATTATTTTTGTTTTCTTTATGTTCAACATTAAGCCTGCCTTTGCACTTTCTTCTTTGATCTTCCTTAGGAGGTGTTCCAGGTCTGTGAGGTTTTCTGCTATTATTGTGGTGTCGTCAGCATATCTTAAATTGATATTCCTTCCTCCTATTTTCACTCCTCCTTCTTCTGTGTCCAAGCCTGCTTTCCTTATAATATATTCTGCATACAAGTTGAACAGATAGGGTGAAAGGATGCAGCCTTGTCTGACTCCTTTGCCAATTGGGAATCATTCTGTTTCTCCATGTTCTGTTCTGACAGTAGCCTCTTGTCCTGAGTACAGATTCCTCATTAGGACTTTCAGATGTGTTGGCACTCCCATGTCCTTAAGAGCGTTCCATAGCTTTTCATGATCTATGCAGTCATTTGCTATAGTCTATAAAGCACATGCTGGGGGTTTCCCCCAATTCCCTCATGAGCTCCGTTAGCCCTCATATATTTGCAATGTGGTCCCTTGTGCCTCTACCTTTCCTGACCCCCACTTGGACCTCTAGGATTTCTCTTTCCATGTATGGTTGGAGTCTATGTTGCAGAATTTTGAGCATGATTTTGCTTGCGTGGGAGATCAGTGCAATGGTCCTATAGTTACTGCAGTCTCTTGTGTCTCCCTTTTTGTGAGTGGGGATGTATACTGATTGCTTCCAATCTGTTGGCCATCATTTTGTTTTCCATCTGTTGACATATGTTGGTCAGCACTAGATTTGACTGTCAATGTGGATTGCAGCAGTTCAATTGGAATATCATCTGTTCCTGATGATTTGCTTTTTGCTATTTTTCTTATTGCAGTTTTTACCCCGCTTTTTAGAATTTGGGGTTCATCTTCATATTTTATTTATTTGTTTATTTATTTATTGGCTCTTGGTTCCATGTGTCCTTCATTTTGTCATCTCTTTTATATAATTCTTCTGTGTATTGCATCCAACATCTTTTTATTTCTTCCTGGTCTTGAATTATGTTATTTTTGAGACTTTGCTGGGACTGAAAAGTGATACAAAATGACATTTATAACCAAACTACACTAACCTAACTTCCCAAAGTTGGAATATTTTTGGACACTATTTTAATGGCCCCAAATCAGCTCAACACAAAAAATAATTCACTGACATGCAACCTTTGGCAGTAATGAGCATAAACAGAAATTCGGGAGCAAGCAGTCATCCTGTTTACCCTTGAAAGTCCTGCTCACCTCAATCAGAGTTCCAGGTCTGAGCTACTAAATTCACCCCTTTGATCATATGAAGGATAACCAAGCACAAAAGAAACGGAAGTCACCTTCTGTACAAACACCTCCTCCTTCCAATTTTGCAGATTCGCAATGGCTTTATTCATCATCTCCTCCTTCAACATGTTCCATCTCTCATTCTCCTCCTGCTCTTTCTTGCTAGTCACAAGGATACACTTGCTATCTTTTGCTCTTCCACGACCTGAAGGTGGCAAGTGCAAACAGATTTAAGTCACAGTTTTAAGGAACATAGCTTCCAGGAGTATTAGCAGGTTCCCTTTTAGGTTGTTTGTTACAGAAACCCCCACTTATCTGACAGGTTAGTGACCAGAGGACTGTCAAAAAGTGCAATCAGTTGAAAAGTGGAACCCAGACTAAACACAAGACTAAACACTAGATCAGGGGTTGGCAACGTTAACTAACCTGGGGCCGGTCACTGGTCCCCAGGTCTTCCAGCGGGCTGGGGGGGGGGGAAATGGCGTCATGCGCGCTCATGTGCATGCGCGCAGCCCCCACCGCCGCCACCCTCTGCCGCGCACGCTGCCGCCGCCACGCCACTGCGCACATCGCAGCTGCCATTTTGTTTTCCAAAATGGTAGTCACAACTCGTTTGCGCATGCGCAGAAGTACTGTGCATGCGCAAATGAGTCGCAGTCGCCATTTTGGCAAACAAAATGGCGGCTGCAGCGTGCATGGCGGCGCAGCGTCGGCAGGCCGGGTGCGGCCCATGGGCCATAGGTTGCCAACCCCTGCACTAGATGGTGCCAAATCAATACAGAAAAAAATCCAGCTCGCCAAGTCGACTGGGAGAAACAAACCAAGCACACCGAGTTAACCAAGAGAGGGAAAAAAGCAGCAGCAGTAGTTGAAAGAGTAGACAGAGCAGGGGTTGAGACTGCAGCACATAGCTATAATTTATATCTGTTAAAATAGCAGAACATCCAAAAAACAAACTATTAAAAAAGGAGCAATCCCTGTAGTCATAGATATACAACAACATGTAGTCCCATTAGGGAAACACACAGATATGTCAATGTCCGGGCACTTTTGCTTTCCTTACTACATGACATATAAGGCATCATACATTTATTACATTACAGTATGTGAGAAGTAAAGTGTTACACCTTTATAAGGACAGAACCTTCATCTCCAACTCTTTAGCAGGCTCTTCTATAGTTAACATATATAGGAACATTATCAACTTAGTTTATATCATCTCTTCTGTTGAGGAACCATGTATTTCTTAATAGGCATCTGTGAACACACAGGCTTTCAAAGGTTATTGTTCTTGAGCACTACTATCTTGCTATCTTTAGCAATATCTGTTGCACAGCTGTCAACATCTATGACGGTCATCCATTACAATCATAATAGGAAATATGAGAGAGAGAGAGAGAGAGAGAGAGAGAGCACAGCCAAGTTGCTTCTCTTACCACCAGTATCTATCAGCATGTCTGGGCAGTTTATCAGCCTAGATAACAGCATGGTTTGGAGGCTATGTTATAGCCTTCTATTCATAGGGTTGGCACGCAGGATAAAACCCATAAGTATGGATTGCTCTACTGCCACTCCTAAACTGGCAAAGCCGTCTGATTTCTCTCTCTTTGGCTTCTTTTATTCTCTCTCTAGCCTCTGCCCTGCCTATCGGCTGTCTTATCTGAATCAATCAAAACAAAAACACTGACTGACTCCATTCATGTCAACAATCCTCCAATTGGATTATTGGCGATAATATAATCAAATCAGGTAGATCTTGGCTTCTGACTGCCTTCCATCATTTTACATCAGCCACTGCACCTGATAAGAGGTTATTATAGGTCGAGTCAGCTCATACAGTATTAGTTATGCTGGTATTCTCATCTCTTCGTTTAGTAGAAATTCTTCCCGGAATTACTGTATTTTTCACCATATAAGTCGCACTTTTTCTTCCCCAAAACGGGGGTGGGGAAGTTGGTGCGTCTTATAAGGTGAATGTCACCTTCTGTGCAGCGGCGGCAGTGGGCACGGCCGGCGGGGGGGGAGGAAGAGGAAGATGGGGGAGGGCGGTGGCGGCGGGAGGAGGAGGAGGGCGGCGGCGGGTTCTGGGCGTCCATCAGCAGCAGCGCTAGCAGCACCCAGAAGAAGAGAAGAAAGGAAGGAATCTCCCTTCCTGGGCTCTTCTTGGTCGAGGCAAGGGCTGCAGGAGGAGAGCCTGGCTTTCTCTGGAGCAATAATGGACTCCTCTCCTCCTCTTCCTCCCTCGAGAGACAGACAGAGACAGACCCACAGAGAGAGAGAGAGAGATGGGGAGGAGACGCCTGCCTCTGCAAGCCTCGCTCAGCCCAAAGCTTCCACTGTCGTCAGTTTCGCTTAGCAAGAAGAGATCCAGGGCTTTCCGGGGCTGAAAGGGTTTGGGAGGGATCTTGTTGCTCCTCACTGCCCTCCAGTCGATCTCGACCCATGGCAGCCCTAGGGAGGAGGCATCTCCCAGGCCTTCTGCCCTTCACTGCTCTGCTTCATGACTGCCACCCCTTAGGACCTCCTTAAGAAAAGGAGGGAAACCCACCTTGCCCATAGATAAACCAGATAGAAGAAGGGAAGGAAGGGAGGAAGAAGAAAGGGAGGGAGGGAGGGGAAGGAAGGAAGGAAGGATGAGTGGAAGGAAGGAAGGGATGGAGGGAGAAAAAGAAAATGAAGGGAGAAAGAAGGAAGGAAAGAAGGAAAGAAAAGAGCGAAATGAAGGATAGAAGAAAGGAAGGAAGGAAGAAGAAAGGGACGGAGGGAGAAAGGGAGAAAGAAAAGGAAAGGAAAGAACGCTAGAAGAAGGGAGAGAAAGAAGGAAGGATGGATGGAATGAAAGAAGGGATGGAGGGAGGGAAAAGAATGAAGGGAGGAAGAAGGGAAGAGAAGGGAAGGGAAGGGAAGGGAAGGGAAGGGAAGGGAAGGGAAGGGAAGGGAAGGGGGGGTCCTCTCAAGAGAGGGCTCCGAGGGCTCCCTGATCTCCCTCTGGCTCTCCTCCCTGCGCCTCCGCTGGCAGCCTCCCTGGAACTCCCTCCTGGGCGCCTTGCCTCCCTTCCCGCTGCTCCCTGGCACCACTCCTCCTCCTCCTCCTCCTCCTCCTTCTTCTTCGTGGGGCTGGGACTCCCCTCCCTTGAGCACCGCCACCCTGAGGGTGCCTCCCTTCCCCTGCCAAGGATGGCCCCAGGTAAGCAGCAGGAGCAAGGGCAAGGGCAAGGGGAGGCTCTCTACCAGCCAGGGACTGACTGGCACCTGCCATACCCAGAATCCTAGCACCCAAGAGTCATCCAGTCTAGCCCTCTTCTTCCTGCTTTGATTGGGAGTTCCTGCATGGCAGGGGGTTGGACTGGATGGCCCTTGTGGTCTCTTCAACTCTAGGATTCTATGATTCTATGATTCTGCCATGCAGGAAGACAGGCATAGGATCCTAGAGTTGGAAGGGACCTTTAAGGGCCATCCAGTCTAGACCTCTTCTGCCATGCAGGAAGACATAGGATGCTAGAGTTGGAAGGGATCTGTAAGGGTCATCCAGTCTAACCCTCTTCCGCTATGCAGGAAGACACAGGATCTTAGATTTAGAAGGGATTTCCAAGGGCCATCCAGTCTAACCCCCTTCTGCTATGCAGGAAGACTTAGGATCCTAGAGTTGGAAGAGACCCCCAAGGGCCATCTAGTCCAACCCCCTTCTTCTGCCGTGCAGGAATACATAGGATCCTAGAGTTGGAAGGGATCTTTAAGGGCCATCCAGTCTAGACCTCTTCTGCCATGCAGGAAGACATAGGATGCTAGAGTTGGAAGGGATCTGTAAGGGTCATCCAGTCTAACCCTCTTCTTCCGCCATGCAGGAAGACATAGGATCTTAGATTTAGAAGGGATTTCCAAGGGCCATCCAGTCTAACCCCCTTTTGCCATGCAGGAAGACATAGGATCCTAGAGTTGGAAGAGACCCCCAAGGGCCATCTAGTCCAACCCCCTTCTTCTGCCATGCAGGAATACATATGATCCTAGAGTTGGAAGGGACCTCTAAGGGCCATCCAGTCTAACCCTCTTACTCCATGAAGGAATACATAGGATTCTAGAGTTGGAAGGGACCCCCAAGGGTCCAGTCCAACCCTCTTCTGCCATGCAGGAAGACACAATCCAAGCCCTTCCTGGGGCAGATGGCCATCCAGCCTCTGTTTAGAAACCTCCAAAGGAGACTCCCCCAACCTCCAAGGCAGTGTCTTCCACTGTTCAGGGGTTGACTGGATGGTCTCCAGGGCTTCCACTGTACAGGAGTTCTAGCATGCTGTTCTGCACAGGGTGCTTCAGTTATAGGCTTGGATTAGATGACCCTGGGGGAATCCCTTCTTACTATAGGATTCTAGGATGTCTTTTCTGCCAGGGATGTTTTAGTGCTACATCCCTGCACTGATGAGGGGTGGACTGGATGACCACAGGAGAGCCCCTTCCAACTCTGCCCTTCTGATATTCCATGGTTCTGCAAGTAGTGCCCAAATCCCCTAAAGGCACCAGATCCAATCTGATCCTGAAAGCTAAGCAAGGTCAGCCCTGGTTAGTCATTGGAGGGGAGACCACCAATGAATACCAGGTGCTGGAGGCTCTATTTCAGAGTAAGGAACAGGCACAAACCAGCTCTGAGGATTCCTTGCCTAAAAAAACCCTACTAAATTCATGAGGTCACCATAAGCCAATGGCCTAAAAACTCCAAAGGTACCAGAGTCCATCTGATCTTCGAAGCTAAGCAGGGTCAGCCCTGGATAGTCCTTGGATGAGAGACCGCCAAGGAATACCAGGTGCTGCAGGCTGTATTTCAGAGGAAGGAACTGGCAAAACCACTTCTTGAGTCTTCCTTGCCTAAGAAAACCCTAAGAAATTCATGGAGTCACCACAAGGCGACAGGAGACTTGCAAGAAAGTTGGGCAGGGAATTTGTGCAACACCTGGCCCTGCTGCTGGCTTAAACTTACACTTACAACTTAAAATTGTTCTTAAACTGCTGTTAACTTCATACAGTTGATATAAAATATTTTACTACAGTATTTGGTTAAGAATCTTTTTTTTATAGATTTTTCTCCTTTAAAATTGGGTGTGTCTTATATGCCGGAGCGTCTTATATGGCGAAAAATACGGTAAGCTGTTGCTGGCTCACAGTCACATTCTCTAATACAGAAGGCTTTCTGTTTTCTATTTTAGACTTTATACAGTCAGCTTTCCACTTTTGCAGGGGTTAGGGGCATAGGACCCCTGCAAAAGTGGAAAAAACCCGCAAGTATCTTAACACCAAAAAAGGACCAGTACTGGAAGGGGCCAGGCCTAGCCATGCATGCATTCCCTCATGTATGCATTCCTTCACTCGTTTCAAAGGGCAGGGAAGCGGATGGGGTGGGAGAAGGAGAGGAGGAAAGCAGGAGATGGGGGGGTTGGGACAGATGGGAGGGTGCCACCACCATAAGAACAGCTGCTTCAGTCCCTTCCCACTGCCGTTGTCCTCCTCCTGACATCGCCACCACCATCCTTCCTGCTCTTGCTCTCTCTTCCTACTCTCCACATCCCACTCCCTCCATCCATACACCATCTCCCTCCCACCTCCTGCTCCCTTGTCCCATCCTCTTTCCCCATGCAAATGAGTGAGGGAATGCATGTGCCCACCTTCCCTCTTGGCAATATCCCTATTCTATCCCATTCTTCCTGCCCATCTGCCTAAGGAAGAATTCTGCCCAAGTAAGTAAATGAATGAACACAGCAGCAGAAGTGGCAGTACATAACCATGAATAATCAAATTTTCAAAGGTTGACCCTGCAAATGTGAAAGGACGGCTGTATTTTATGTATTTCCTGAACTCATTATTTTATGTTTTCAAGGCTTAAATTTGGCCAGTTTTAACCTGAATCAGCACTTAATTTGTAACATTATTTTTGAATACATAATGCTTTCTCTGCATACACTTTAATAATAACTGTACTAGAAAAGGTCAGGTAAGTCAAAATGCATTGGAGAAATAATAAATATATTAATATATTTGCACATACATTGTTAAATTGCATAAATTAGTAAATACAGTCTTATTTATTTATTTGGAGTATTTATACCCCGCTCTTCAGCCACCAAGGCTCTCATAGCTGCTTACAAATGGTTAACTATACATTTCCCTGCCCTCAGGCTTACAATCTAAAAAGACATGACACAAAAGGAGAAGGGAATGGCAGTGGGGAAGGGGAATAAGTCCAGCAGTTCTTCTCTCCCTCTGAGGCCTGGACCATGGCAGATGGTCTTAGTATCCCTTACTGGAAAATCCAAAATGATCCAAATCCAAAAAGTTTTCACGGGTGACTGAATTAGTGACATCTTTGCTTTCTGATGGTTCCACGTACATAAACTTTATTTCATGCACAAAATTATTTAAAATATTGTATAAAATTACCTTCAGGCTATTTGTATAAGGTGTGTATAAAACAAGTGAATTTCATGTTGGGACTGATCTCCCATTATGTATATGAAAATATTCCAAAATCTGGAAAAAAAACCCTTTAAATCCAAAATGCTTTTCATTTCAAGCATTTCAGATAAAGGGTACTCGACCGGTATGTGAAACTTAGCTTCATCTGAATATTCTGTGATTGTTGTGTGCCTTCAAAAAGTTTCCAACTTATGGTGACCCTATTACTGGATTATCTTGGCAAGATTTGTTCAGTGAGGATTTGCCTTTGCCTTCCTGAGGCCGAGAAAGTGTACTTTGCCCAAGGTCACCAAGTGGGTTTCCATGGCTAAGCATAGATTCTAAACCACTATACCACATTGCTTCTCTGCATACTCTACTGGTGCAAAATGGAATTTGTACTTCCTTAGGCTGCATCCTGTACATATGTGAATTTAACACATGCACATCAGGCAGAAATGTATATGCCTGACACTGCAATCAGTGATTTAATTGATGCCTCCACTGATGATGATGGCAACTATACCACACCACACTAATTTTGGCAACTCATCATCAGCACCTAGGAAATAAGCAAACCTATTCTCAAGCAAAGCTTCATAATCCAATTTTCCTTCAAGGAGGTATGCAGGCCTTCAAAAAGAATCCAGAAATGCCTGCTTTCTGATCTATTGCAATTTGGACTGTTACACATAATGGTGATATACGGTCAGCTCAGCTCACAACCAGTTGTAACTGCAGCCACCACAATCACAAATCATTTTCTTACAGAATATGGTTATTAACTTACCTCTGACTTGTATCATTTTGATAACATTGCCTGTATATTCATAGAGCAGGACAAGGTTGCATTGAGCAATATCAATCCCTTCGTCAGCAACCGAAGTAGCTATGAGAACCTTGCTGTCCCCATCCATTCTGAAAGAGTCCAAGACACCTTTCTGATTTGGGAGGGTCATGCCTAACGCAAGAATGACAGAAGAACATCTAGATCATCAACAGAATGATAGTAATAATCAACAAATTTAATACAAGCCTTAGTCACAGATCTAAGTATGCTGCAAATGCACAGAAAAGGTACAGTCTCATAGTAGAAGATTTCTGAGAAGCTCATGCAGATCTCAGTTCCATTTCTCCTTTTTTAAAAACAAGTTTTAAGTTGTAAATACAGCAAATACATTTAGAGATACTTAGCATTTTAAGCTTGTTTTGTTCTCACAAACCATAGTCTAACAAGATGTCACAGGGTACTGTGATTCATTTAAAAACCCACTTTCAGTTTCTTCTGCAGTGCAAACAGGAGAGGAGAGGGATGACATGAGCCTGTGCTCATACAGGCTCTTTCAAAAGGTCATGGTTTAATCTGAACTCAAAAACACTGGAAAAAAAGAGCATACTATCTTCCAGGTCTAGCTCAGCAGTTCAAACATCCTTAAAATTCTGGGGATACATAAACCTGTAAGCCCATTACAGATAGATAAGTGATCCTGAAACTCATTACTTTAAAGATTAGATTTGAAACATCTAGGTCAGTGGTGGGAATTCTGCAGCCTGTGGGCCACATGTTGCCCTCAAAGGGCCTCAGTGCCTCCTAATTTGTCCCAATCTCCATTTCAATTCAGCCATATTTTTCATCCGTCAGTTTGCTGACAAAGTTCAGCCACAAACTGCCTTTCTTAATCTCTGCCTCCCTCCTAAGAGTCGGTCTCATAAATCCCTTGATTGTTTTCAAGGTTCCAGGAGAAAGCATGGCATTTTAAAATTGCTGGCATCTGCACATTCCTGGCTTGGGGAGTGGGGAGGAAAGCCACAGACCCATATCCCTGCTACCTCTGAGTTGGGGAAGAGCAGTGGCTACCTAGTTCAAAATGTTATGCTTGTTTTCAGGGTTCCTGGCAGAAAAGACACATGGGAGGAGTGTCAAACAACCTGCCCAGTCAGCCATCCCAAGCTCCTTTTCTTCCAGGACCCCCAGAAGCAAGTGAGGCATTTAGAAAGCTGTCAGCCTCATGTCTCCCCTTCCTCTTCCTCCTCTCTATTGTCAGGGAGGGATTGAAATGGGTGGCAAAATTGGCTCTCTGTCCATCTGACTGTGCCCATCCTAGGGCCCTTTCATACTACACAATTAATTTTAACTGCCATGACTGCCTCCTATGGAATCCTGAAGTTTGTACTTTGGTGAGACACTAGAGCATTCTGACTGAGAAATCCAAATGTTAAACCCCGGATTCCATTGGATAGAGCCAAGATAGTGGAATCATAGTGCTACAAATGTATAGTGAGAAAGTGTCCCAGGTCTAGGACTGCATGTATGCCACTAGATTATTTCCTTAATATAAATTATGTAAATTGTAATTCAAGTAGTACAAAAATCTGTAGAAAATTAGCTGCCCAGTAACATTTTCGGCAGTGCAATTTTCATGATTAACATCCTCTCATTCACAATATGATACAAAGTTCATTTACCAGTGTTCTGATTTCTTTTCCCACGGCCCATCAATACATCTGGCTTTAAGTGTCGAAGCTGAGGGCTTTCTTCTATCCAGTTCTTCAGTGCCTGTAAAATTCATTTGGTCTCAGAAATTTTGTGGTAATAATAATAATAATAATAATAGTTTTTATTTAATATCCCGCCCCTCTGAGAACAATCGGGGCGGCTTACAAATTAAAATCATAATACAACATTAAGAACTATCCCCCCCCCACCCCTTAAAAAAATTATTAAATCCAACATAATAAAATACACCATATAAAAGAGGAAATGCCTCTCTAAAACATCAAAGCAATAATACAAAAAAGCGTAGGCATCAGAGTATATAAATCTTAACTCTCAAAAGGTCGGGGGGGGGGAGTTCTAACCTTCAACCTTTTTTTTTCCACAACATACCCAACCATTTGGGATCTGGGACAGTTTGCCTACTTAGTTACAGGTTGGGCTTGACAGAGCCTTTCACCCAAATATTGTCCCAGACTAATAAAAACGAGTTCCCTCCCCACTGCAAGATTAGATGTATGTAGAATGGTCCCCCCCACACACATATGTCCACTCAAAAATGTAGAATATATTTGGGCAATCTGTCTACAAAAATCAATGGGAATCTTAACCAATCACAAGCCAGTAGTATCTTGTCAGGAAGAGCACTGAACACACACAGCACTCAACATTTGAAGCACTTCTGGATGAACAGAGAGAAATGCTCTCTCTAATGCAACACACTGATGGTGAGGGATGGACCCAACAGAACATAGAGCTACTTGTTTCTATGGTGGGATTCTTCCTCTCTCCAGCAATACCTCTTCCCATATTCCAGATAAATTGGAAACCTTCCACAAGAGGTTTTTAGGAAACATGGAAGATGGCAGGCAAGCAAGGGAAGAAATAATAATCCAGCATTTTTTGACACACCTAGAGGTACAATTTCCATCATAGTCACCCCATTCAATAAAGGGATGCAGGTGTTTAAACCCTAATTTAAAGTTAAAACTAAGGAGCAAAACAATCTTGCTTTAGAACTGTTGGTTTCATCATGCATTTTAAATATTATTTTATTGCACAGGTGTTATATTTTATTGCACAGTAATTTTTATAAGCTGATTAAATACAATTATTTAAGAAACTGGTATCATGGATGACATATTTTAATTAAACAGAAGGCATAGAGGAGATCATTGAAAAATAAAAATAAATAAATATTCCCAATCTGGACCATTGGAAATATTTCTCTTACAGCTACGAGTGCTCTTGTCTTAACAAACAGAATAGTGCGAGTCTGGGGGTTAAGATGGTATATTTCCTCCAGGATAAAAGTAATGTCTTCCAATTTGGGATTTTCACTGGATTCATCCTGTGAAGCTTCACACAGCTCTGGGTATCTGGCTAGAAGGGGAAAATGTATTAAATATACAAATGAAAGAGAGACGCTTGTACATCATGTATACTATTACATTTTATTTTACTTGTTTATAATGCTTAATAGCAATTGCTTCTCTATGAAAACAACAACAATCTTAGAGTGATTTCCAACCAAACATTTATATTTCACCCTTAACTTCATAGATACTGCCCTGAGCCTTGGGGGCAATCTTATTTTGATCTCATAGCAATTTTATGAGCTAATTTCACAAGCAAAGGGCAATCCCAGTTTTGTATCTCCCTAGTTGTCCTGACGTTACTTGTCTTCCCTGCATATACTCCAAAACAGTTACAAAGCTGCAAAGCCAAAATTGTACCAGGCTTTTACAGAAGTTTCTACCCTAAAATTCTCACTAAGGTGTGAATTTATATCTGGATTGTACTACTTCAATCTTAAAACAGGGCCTGACATTACAACATTCCTTTATTTAAAAACAAACAACCTTTTTCATTGTAGAAAACTAACAGTTATAAGAAACATAGGATATTTCCCTTAACATATTTGCTTTTTATGTGCAGGAGATTGGGTATAGACATGCAGACAATCATATGAACCCACTGTATCTTTGAAATGAAACAGCTCAGACAGAGGTTGACTATCCCAAGTAGAACTATCCCCTTGTTTGCAGCTTTTACTCCAAACTTTCCACATCTCTGTCTCTGAACTACACATTGCATTTAACGGTGCTCCAGTCCCTGTTGCTGCACTTTACTTTGATCAGAAGCATAAATCAACTGCAGCTAATTTTTTTGATATAATAGTTACATTTACTGAACTCTACAATGTATTTCCTAACAGATTTCATGAAGCTTTACAGGACATCAAAGTAAACAAACAAACAAAAATCAATTCTTCCTTCAGATCAGTTTAAATAAATATAGTTTTTATTCTACAGCTAAAAAGTAATGGATGTTTTACATTTTTCAACTTTGGACAGGCTATCTTGTTTTTTTCTCACACCAAAGTAAATCTGCTCATTATGTGAAATCTTCTCAGTTAGCAACCATTATTTCAAGAATCCTGTACACCCTCCATGTACTGGACTACAAGTCCTATTATCATTTCTTGACCATGTTGGCTGGAGCTAATGGAAGCTGGAGTCCAACAGTTACTAGAGAGTCACAAACTCCCTGCCTCTATTCTTTGTTCACATATGCTTTGATTTTGCTGTTCAACACAGATGATGTTGTTTAAGTACTGTGGTAATACAAACCACAGTTGTGTTGTTTCTCAGGGGGAAGAAAATGGGATATAGGGGCAGAACAGATGGGCTGGAAGGAGGGGCCAGAGGCCACTCCTGCCTGGAGTGCCCAGGGACCATTGTGATCACACGCTGCGGTCCCGATGCCGGCCCCTGCCACAGTTCCAAATGGACTGCAGCAAGAGTGGAAAATAACCGCTCCTTCTTGGGCCAGGTTTGGGCCACCTTAGGCTGTCCCAGAGCAACCCCAGCATGGCTTCCAGGCAGGTTGAGGGTGTGAGACATCTAAACGCCACATGGAAGCTGGCTTTTTATGCCCATCTGTTTCGGGTCCAAATCTTCAAGATCCTTTTAAAGCAATGTTAGAATTTTTTTCTAACAAACTTTTCTCTGTACTGGAATCTGATGAGTACCTTTAATCTATCACATCAAAGAGGTTAAGCTATTCTTAATTTCTTTTTGCCATACATTTGTTGAAGGTAAAGGGGCCTTTTTTGATGTAACATAAGGATATAGTTCTGTAAAGTACCTTCAAAGTTAGATGCCAACTGTTGCTCAATTTCATCGAAACCTCCACTTTCCATGTCATCAAAGAATTCCTTCAGATAATGCAGAGCATCACAGGTACGTGCATCTTCATTGATAATGAGAGCATCATTATATTTCTGGATATAAAGAAAAGTTGAAAAACTTTTTACAGCTACCATACATTCCATTCTGAAAGTAATAGGTGTAATGTGCACATGAGGAAAAACAAAAGAAGCTCTCAAATTTATAATTATGTTCAGGTGGAAACATTTTAGTGGTACCCAGAAAGCACTGGATCAAACTGCCTACAGAGATTTCTTTGCAGTGAGACAAAATGGCAAGACCTACAAGCAAGGCCTTCTTTACATCAGTCTCAGAGAATGCAGTTGGTATGTACTGTATATCTCAGTTAATGACATAAGATTCATTCCTGGGCATTACTTCTTTAACAGAAAATTTGATATCCGGATGGAAATAACAGGAAAAGAATTGGGTGAAGTTCCTATGCTACAAAAAGAGGAGGAGGAGGAGTTTTTGTTGTTCAACATGTTCAAACAAACTTTTTATTCAAAAGTAACAATATGTACATGTGAACTAGAATAGCCAAGTCATGTAAGCCTTGAGTAAGTAAATGTAAACATTTTCAACCTTCTAGAGACCACCTGAATGCTTCCTCCAAAATACATCCAGGGTGACTTTTTCTCTTTTCAGCCTTTACTTTTCTTATGGTTTCCATTTTAAAAACCAAACTTACATTTCTTAGGTTTTTAAACATCCTGGGGCTAGATGGGGAGGAAAGCTTATCTGCTCTCTACTTTGATGTTCACACATGCTTAGTAAGGAATTCTGCAGGCAGTGGCTGTTTACCTTGGTTATGTAGGCAAGTACTCATGGCTATAGCAGTATCAGCTAGGCAGAATCCTGCTCATTCCCAGCTTAAGTTTTGCTTATTGGATTATTTACTGTACACATTACTGCAACCCAAGACCAAAATTCTGCATTGCTCCAGACTTCACCATCCTCCCAAAGCCAATGCTACTAAAAAAAAACCTTCCAGTTAGACAAGAAGATGAAGAAGAAGGGGTGAGCATAAAAAGCCTGTGAAAAGGAACAAACCTGTAGGATGGATGCTCTGTAAACTGAGGTATGCCTATATCAGCTCACCTGATGCATTAGGCCATTATCTCCAGTCCTCTCCCACCCAATTTTTTTTTAAAGTCTGAAATGTCATAGGTAAAACTGTTTGGTAATACATTGACATGATTCACAGAAATAACTCTGAGAGAGGAACAAAACAGTATCAAAGGTAATTCCTCTTGAGTATATAATGCCCTGCCATCCTACATAGAAGATCTGGTCTAGAGAATGATGTATGGAATTCCATTAGTGATTCCAGTAATACCACTGTCACCAAAAAGTGACGAAACAAAACACCAGTCCTAGAGGTACAGCGGACAGGAAATGGCTGTTTTATAATACCATCAGAAAAACTCACCCGAAGGTGCTCTGTGTAACTAAAAAGAGCCCTGCAAATCCTACTTTCTTCCTCCTTATTTTGTAGTTTTAACACAATGCATTTCTTCTGCACATCAGCTGTCCATTGTTCATATTTCTGGGTTCCAAAATTCCTATTCTGGATATGAGACAAAGTATCTAATGGGGGAGGGGGGAGAAAAAACCAGCATATTCTGTCAACCAATTCAAGAGTAAAAATGAGCTAAAGAGCAATGCTACCTATGTGCAAAATTTATTTGTTAAACAAAAATTACATATGCAGGTAGGATTTCATGCTATTTCATTTAGCTTTCTCAATATGGACAGATATATGTGCATGTACCGTGTTTAACCGAAAAAAAAGACATACCCATAAAATAAGCCATAACAGCATTTGTAAGAATTTGCGCAATATAAGCCATACCCCGAAAATAAGACATAGGGCCAATGCAGACGGGGTGGCTTTTCTGGGCCACCCCTGGGAGCAGTGGATCGGGGCCGCGGCAAAAAGACGCTCCTTTTGGGGGTGGCAAAAAGCCAGCCTTTGAGCCACAGAGGCAGCTGTTTTCTGGGCTGCCCGTGACAGCAGCACATCCGCCGCTCTCAAGGATGGCCCAGAAAACAGCTGCCATCGCGACTCAAAGAGTTGCAGCCTCGATCTTGCTTTCTGCTGCCCCCAGAAGAGCGGCTCAAAGGGCCACTCCTTTTGGGGGTGGCAAAAAGCCGCCCTTTAAGCTGATGCTGCGGCTCTTTTGCGCCCTTTTGGTGCAGCATGTATGCATGCCACGCCAAGAGGGCGCCCTAACGTCCTACGGATAGAGCGCGCCATCATGGCAGAGTCAGGACAAATAAGACATCCCCTGAAAATAAGCCATACTGTGTCTTCTTGAAGAAAAATAAATATAAGACAACGTCATATTTTTGGGAAAACACAGTAGATGCATTTAACTGTAGCACAGTATAGAAACAGGAAGAATGAAGACTGTCTGGCGTCTTGTGGTTGCGATAACTGTCTGTCACTGAGGAATCTCATGCACACAGAGATACAGCTTGTGCCTTTCTGAGTCAGCTATCCACCATCTAGATCTAATACTGATATGTAAATTTATCCAGGTGTATTAGATAAATTATTACCAAGCAAATTTCACACAATTCTCATCTCTAAACTTGGCTAATATCCTGATTTCTATGTAGTGCACAGCTCATGCAGTATGGCTGGGAATGTTTTAATCAAAGTGCTCCATTCAATCCAACACTGGCTGACATTTATGTCAAGACCAAATACCGTATTTTTCGGCATATAAGACGCACCCAATTTTAAAGGAGGAAAATCTAGGAAAAAAAGATTCTTAATAAAATACAGTCAGAGGACGCCTCCGACCCAGGCATCCACCCAAGGAAAGCAACCAGGCTTTCCTTGGAGGGATCCTGGGGTTTGAGGCGTCCTCCGACCCACGGAGGACGCCTCAGACCCACGGCATCCACCCAGGGAAAGCAACCAGGCTTTCCTTGGAGGGACCCTGGGGTCTGAGGCGTCCTCCGACCCACGGAGGACGCCTCAGACCCTAGGATCCCTGCAAGGAAAGCAACCAGGCTTTCCTTGGAGGGACCCTGGGGTCTGAGGCGTCCTCCAACCCACAGAGGACGCCTCAGACCCTAGGATCCCTGCAAGGAAAGCAACCAGGCTTTCCTTGGAGGGACCCTGGGGTCTGAGGCGTCCTCCGACCCACGGAGGACGCCTCAGACCCTAGGATCCCTCCAGGGAAAGCAACCAGGCTTTCCTTGGAGGGACCCTGGGGTCTGAGGCGTCCTCCGACCCACAGAGGACGCCTCAGACCCTAGGATCCCTGCAAGGAAAGCAGCCAGGCTTTCCTTGGAGGGACCCTGGGGTCTGAGGCGTCCTCCGGCCCACGGAGGACGCCTCAGACCCTAGGATCCCTGCAAGGAAAGCAGCCAGGCTTTCCTTGGAGGGACCCTGGGGTCTGAGGCGTCCTCCGGCCCACGGAGGACGCCTCAGACCCTAGGATCCCTGCAAGGAAAGCAGCCAGGCTTTCCTTGGAGAGACCCTGGGGTCTGAGGCGTCCTCCGGCCCACGGAGGACGCCTCAGACCCTAGGATCCCTGCAAGGAAAGCAGCCAGGCTTTCCTTGGAGGGACCCTGGGGTCTGAGGCGTCCTCCGGCCCACGGAGGACGCCTCAGACCCTAGGATCCCTGCAAGGAAAGCAGCCAGGCTTTCCTTGGAGGGACCCTGGGGTCTGAGGCGTCCTCCGGCCCACGGAGGACGCCTCAGACCCTAGGATCCCTGCAAGGAAAGCAGCCAGGCTTTCCTTGGAGGGACCCTGGGGTCTGAGGCGTCCTCCGGCCCACGGAGGACGCCTCAGACCCTAGGATCCCTGCAAGGAAAGCAACCAGGCTTTCCTTGGAGGGACCCTGGGGTCTGAGGCGTCCTCCGGCCCACGGAGGACGCCTCAGACCCTAGGATCCCTCCAGGGAAAGCAACCAGGCTTTCCTTGGAGGGACCCTGGGGTCTGAGGCGTCCTCCGGCCCACGGAGGACGCCTCAGACCCTAGGATCCCTGCAAGGAAAGCAGCCAGGCTTTCCTTGGAGGGACCCTGGGGTCTGAGGCGTCCTGGGCCCACGGAGGACGCCTCAGACCCTAGGATCCCTGCAAGGAAAGCAGCCAGGCTTTCCTTGGAGGGACCCTGGGGTCTGAGGCGTCCTCCGGCCCACGGAGGACGCCTCAGACCCTAGGATCCCTGCAAGGAAAGCAGCCAGGCTTTCCTTGGAGGGACCCTGGGGTCTGAGGCGTCCTCCGGCCCACGGAGGACGCCTCAGACCCTAGGATCCCTGCAAGGAAAGCAGCCAGGCTTTCCTTGGAGAGACCCTGGGGTCTGAGGCGTCCTCCGGCCCACGGAGGACGCCTCAGACCCTAGGATCCCTGCAAGGAAAGCAGCCAGGCTTTCCTTGGAGGGACCCTGGGGTCTGAGGCGTCCTCCGGCCCACGGAGGACGCCTCAGACCCTAGGATCCCTGCAAGGAAAGCAGCCAGGCTTTCCTTGGAGGGACCCTGGGGTCTGAGGCGTCCTCCGGCCCACGGAGGACGCCTCAGACCCTAGGATCCCTGCAAGGAAAGCAGCCAGGCTTTCCTTGGAGGGACCCTGGGGTCTGAGGCGTCCTCCGGCCCACGGAGGACGCCTCAGACCCTAGGATCCCTGCAAGGAAAGCAGCCAGGCTTTCCTTGGAGGGACCCTGGGGTCTGAGGCGTCCTCCGGCCCACGGAGGACGCCTCAGACCCTAGGATCCCTGCAAGGAAAGCAGCCAGGCTTTCCTTGGAGAGACCCTGGGGTCTGAGGCGTCCTCCGGCCCACGGAGGACGCCTCAGACCCTAGGATCCCTGCAAGGAAAGCAGCCAGGCTTTCCTTGGAGGGACCCTGGGGTCTGAGGCGTCCTCCGGCCCACGGAGGACGCCTCAGACCCTAGGATCCCTGCAAGGAAAGCAGCCAGGCTTTCCTTGGAGGGACCCTGGGGTCTGAGGCGTCCTCCGGCCCACGGAGGACGCCTCAGACCCTAGGATCCCTCCAGGGAAAGCCTGGTTGCTTTCCTTGGGTGGATGCCTGGGTCGGAGGCGTCCTCCGACCCAAGCATCTGCCCAAGGAAAGCAATGTTGCTTTCCTTGGGGCAATGCTGGAGTTGGAGGCGCCCTCCGACCCCAGGATCGCCCCAAGGAAGCTTTCCATGGGGCGATGCTGGAGTCAGAGGCGTCCTCCGACTCCAGCATTGCCCCATGGAAAGCAACGTTTTTTTCCTTCGGGTGATCCTGGGGTCTGAGGAGTCCTCCGACCCCAGCATGGTCCCAGGGAAAGCAACGCTCCTTCCCCCTGCGTCCTCGGTGGTTCAATGGGCTGCTCGGCCTCCGATCCCAGGAGCAGCCCATTGAACCACCGAGGACGAGCGGCGGCGGCCTCGGAGGGGCGCTACATTCGGTCTATTAGACGCACCAACTTCCCCACCGCCATTTTGGGGAAGAAAAAGTGCGTCTAATATGCCGAAAAATACGGTACATGTTTAAATCAAAGAATTAGCAGAAGAAAAGGAAAGGATGGGGATTTAGTGATTGTTGTTCCTCAGTTAGAGTACTCAAAAAAGTGGCTTATTTGACAAAACCATGATATAGATGTGTAACAAAAAAACACCAACAACTATGCTCCATGTTCTTACCTATAGGATAAATTTTTCTTGCCAAGGCTTCCGTTTCAGCCATCATTTGCACTATAATGTCCACAAAGCGGTTCTGGGGGCGTTTCTGAACAAGCCTAATTGCTGTAGTAAGAAATAAGAAGAGGAGTAGCGATGGAACCATCTTTAGCAATAATGGTATCAACCAGAGCTTGACAGTGAGTAACTATTACTGGCCCTCAGCCCCCACAGATGATGAAGTATTTTAAAAAGTGATTGGAGCTTCTTTTACTGACATGTAATCTCAAAAGGTTTTGGGAAGACAAAGGTTTCCTATCCATAGGACAACTGTTGTCAGCTGACACTGTTCCATACCCAGTAAGCTGTTTGCTGAAATGTTAGCATACTTCTCAGATACAGAGCTTAAAAAGGGGGGCATCCTTTGGCACCATGCACAAAGGACAGGAAAGGCCTGAAAAGGAAACAGAGGCCATCAGTGCCATTTGATACAGGCCCAAGTGCTAAGCTATGTCCCTAGAGCAAACAGTGTGGAGGGGGAAAGGGTTCTCCTCATTCTCACTTGTGGACTTCTTGGAAGTGTGCAGCTAAAAAATAGGGTGCTAGGCTTCTGGTTTGATCATCAAGTGGTCCTATAAACATTAGATCATGGACCAGCCCTCCCTTCCCACACAGAACAGCACAGAAGAGGTAGCTGAAGTTACAAAGGGAGTAGTATCAACTACAAAAGCCACTGTTTCATGTAAGGCAGGTTCACAAACATAAGATAGCAAGTTAATATCAGAAAAGGCACCAGTTATGGCACCTCATAACTCCTAATAGTGCTACTAAATTAGCTCGGCTAACAATCCACTGAGAAACACAAGCCTATTGCATGGGTTGCTGATATAGCAATTCCACACTCTCAACAGTGGTTTACTCCCTGAACCATTCTTATATGCAGTGGACATATGTACATCAGACAATGTGCGTGTGCGTGTGTGTGTGCGTGTGTGTGTGAGAGAGAGAAAGAGAAAGAGAGAATATGAGAGAAGAGTGGCTGTGCAGGATGGAAGCTTGTTTGAGTAAAGGCTACACCTTGGATTACTTCTGGCCATGTGCATTCTGGAAATAGTAGTCTAAAAGCTAAGCTAACCAAGCGTAAGTGCGGACTAGAGCCCCTCATTCAGAAGGACAGCAAACAGAAGGCATAGTTACATTTTTGGGGTTTGTAGACAATTTCTTCCAGCTCCTGTATGTTCTCTCTGACCGTTGATATGACTTCAGCATTGAGTGAAGCACAGATCTTGCAGATATATTCTATAGTATCTGTCAGGTTCTTGGCACTGCCAACGCCAAGAGAGGCTGTCAACCCTATAATCTGAGTACACATTGAAATTACATGTTTGTACACTTCTTGAATACAAACTAAACTCTGCACATGAATTAAGAGAAGTCCTTGCCTGAGAAGAGGAAATATGAATGGTGACAAAAAGAGGAGATACAAAGGTAAAGAGGAGACAAAGGGGGGTTGCAGACTGCCAGAAATAGTGTGAATTCAGTCCACTTTTAGGGTTAGGGTTAGTGCTAGGGAATCATGGGAACTGTTATTTTTCTGAGACATTGAGCCTTCTCTGTCAGACAACTCGGATGCCACAATAAAATACAGTTCCCATGGTTCCCTAACTCTAACCCTAACCCTAAAAGTGGACTGAATTCACACTATTTCTGGCAGTCTGCAACCCCCCAAGAGAGTGTATCCCTTACAGAGCAGTTGCAACTTCATTATTTATAATATTTCTTGGACAAATGCTGTTAAAATCACATACGGGAATGAGTGTGGACCTCTCCTTCTACCAGCCTGAGAAATACCAGGTCTCCCCCACCCACTTTGTGTCAGACAGGCCACAGGTCTTGATCCCCCACAAACTGGAACTGCCCCCATGCCAAAACTGTCAAGGTTGTGCCAAATCAAAATGTGAGATGTACTTAACTACACATACAGCAAAACTTCCATCAGCCTAAAGTCCAGACCCAAGGGAAGGAAGGAGGGAAGATATCTGAAAGCTGACTATCTGTCAGCAAATCTGGAAGCCACTTTTATGTTCCCAGGGTAGTCCAGAAGCCTTTGGCCTACCTGGGATCCCACTCCCACAGCCTCCAATCACATCTTTCCTGATTGGCTGGTTCTGTTACACTTTTCCAGAGCCCATGAGTACTGCAAGAGCTCCTAGGAAAGGGAAACACTCCCAAATACGGTACTGCAGTGAGGCTTGCTTTCACCATGGGGCAGTTAGCTCCCTTGTCATTCAGGGGCTGGTGGTGGTGGTAGTTGTTGTTGTTGTTGTTGTTATAAATGTTTTGGACTATCACCTAGCACAGGGGTCGGCAACCTATGGCCCCCGGGCCGGTTCCGGCCCAGGTCGACCGACTTACCGGCCCAGGCAGACCCCTGCCGCCGCCGCGGCCGCGCACTGCCACTGTGGGCCGTTTTCGCCTCCGTCCAGCCGCGACGCATTTGAGCATGCGCAGGAGTACTGCGCATGCGCAAACGAGTCGCGCCCGCCATTTTGTTCTCCAAAATGGCGGCTGCAACTTGTTCGCGAATGTACAGTACTCCTGCGCATGCGCAAATGCATCGCGGCGGTGGCTGCGAGCGCTGCAGTGGCGGCGGCAGTGGCGGCAGCGCGTGCGAGGAGGGTTGTGCACGGCGGGGGTGCGCGCACGCACATGCGCGCGCACCCTCCCCATTCCCCTCCCCCGGCCCAGTGGAAAGGAGGACTTCGGGGGACCAGCCCAGACCTTAAAAAGGTTGCCTACCCCTAACCTAGCACATGGGACTTTGTCTCTTTTCATTTCTTCTTTTTATTACATACGAGCAAGATCCAAAGACCAGTATCCACTAAAAGTTCAGTCCTTCTTTTCAAACAGTGTAATAACTACTAAGGCTTATAACTGAAACCTCAAGCAGTTAGCAGTTCGACAAAAGACTGAAATACATACAATAAATCTATATCCATGTATTGTACAATGTAAAAATATTAAACGGTATATGTACATTCTGCAATGGATAATGTCAAATAATGCATAAACAATGTTTTTGGCTTGCTTCACATCTTGTCTTTCATTTTTAATTTCCCCCCCAAAAGGATAAATGTACATTAACTGGCATGTGAGAATTCTGCTTCCCTTGAGACAAAATCTAAACTGTGAAGTCGTAGGCTTTCATGGCCGGCATCCATAGTTTTTGTGGGTTTTTCGGGCTGTGTGGCCATGTTCTAGAAGAGTTTCTTTCTGACGTTTCGCCAGCATCTGTGGCTAGCATCTCTGAAGATGCTAGCCACAGATGCTGGCGAAACGTCAGAAAGAAACTCTTCTAGACCATGGCCACACAGCCCGAAAAACCCACAAAAACTATAAATTCAAACTGTCTTGATGTAGATTCTTCTCTCACAAATAAAATGTTTGGGAGTACAAAATGCATATAACCTGGAGATAAGCAAAATCAGCAGGTAAGCTATTGAGTACAAGTTACTCTTACTCCCACCTACCAGATGTACATGGGTAAAGAGGACCAAGAATAGTACGTAAGAACATTTGTTGTATTTTTATGTTGGAACTCACCCTGATTGCTATGCAGAGGGGTGGGGTATAAATAAATAATATTATATTATTATTATTATTATTATTATTATTATTATTATTATTATTAACATTAGGGCACTGTTTTGGCTGTTATTGAGTTATCGTTGCATTGCTCCAATTACTCAATAAGTAACCTTTTTCTTTTAAAAAATTTTTTTATTAAAACATAACTTTTAATATATTGTTTTATAGCATCAAAAATTGTGTTTTAATAAGTAACCCTTTTCAAACATTGCAAGCTTCTATTTCACTTTTCTGGCACTGTGTCTTATTTATTTATTTATTTATTTTCCCTGGTACTGTGTCTTATTTACTTATTTATTTATTATTCCACCTTTCTCCTGGCAAGGAGCTCAAAGCATCTTTTAAAAAATTTAAAATGTTCATGTTGTGAACCTTAGGATCAGAAGACTGGGAAACCTGTCCCTCACAGAACGCTCTCAAAATTACCACTTCAAATATCTCTTGCCATGCTGGCTGAGATTGCTGGAGAATCACAACATCTGAAAAACCATGGGTTCCCCCACCAACTTAGGGCTTCTTTTTACAGACTTCTCGGTGCAATGTTTGTTACAATGCAAATGGATAGCTGACACTTCAAACTCACAAGCATGCACACACATACAAAATTTCCGAGTGAGAAGTAGTTACTCCCAACTTGTCTTTGACAAAAGTTAGGTCTTACCTGAGGTAAAGGTGTCTCAGGTTGTTCAAATTTAAGGTCCAAGTATTTGGACATTAATACATTGTAAGGGTGATTTCCAGTCGTGTTGTGGCACTCGTCAAAAATCATCAGCGTAAACAATGAAAGGGAAGCTAGCGTTCCATCGTTGAGACAATTCAAAAGAATCTGAGGCGTCATAACAGTGATATCATTCCCCTCAACGATCATATCTACAGGGCAAACAGATGCTATATCCCCACATATCCCTGAAACTGTGAATCTGGAAAGGAAAAGATGCATACTGTTTATAACTTTAACAATTCACTTTGGGCACAGAAGGGGTTTCAAAGTGTGAGAAAAGAAATTTGACATTTGGCAAAACTAGGAAAGAGCAATCTGAAGATGGGTCACACTTCTTTAATCTAGGAAATGCTAACACAGTAGAGACAATTTAGGCACTGGATATTTAACTGCTCTAAAGCAATTCTGTTACCTGATTTTCATCAGTTTCAACAGTCAAATACTGTCCAATACTGATCAAGTATTTCCTTTAAAAATACTTCACTATATAAGGACAACAAAATGTTGCAGTTGGCCCTTACTCTTATCTCATGTATTCTGATTTAAGCAGGACTTATACTTCTCTTATGAATAGACTGGGGAGAAGGGCTAGAAGAATAATGTATGTCAAGTGAAACTTTGAGTGAAACACACAAAAATAACAACTCTTGGAACAGTGGGGCATCCCCAGACCTGTGGAGGTTGGAAGATGGAGATTTTTATTGTTCCTATAGGTGTGCAATGTCCTTAGAACTATTATAGGAGAAGCACTTGCTTTACTCCTTATAAGGGAAGGTCTATTTTTGACCTTCAAGGGGTGGGGGGGGGGAATCAGCAAGATTTAAGCAGCTGAATTTTAAAAAACAGCATAAAATCATTCAACAAAACCTGAGAGACAAGGGAGAATCTAAAATTGTCATGCCCTCTGACATCCCTAGAGAGCTAACACAGACAGACTGCAGGTTCTACCTCTTCTATTCTCATTTATTGCATTAATCTCTGAAATGGCTAAGGAGACATATGCTCCTGGCAACCCACCATAGCGGAAGGCTTCTGAGGAAAACTATTGGATCATAGCCATCCTGTCAGCTTGGAGTGGCACCAATGCAATGGTGACTCAAGATGTGCTTGCAAATGAAATAAATAAGTGTGCTTGATAATACAGAGCAGGGGAAAATGGTGTGGTGAGGAAGCATTCATACCCCTTCCCCTTCAGTGGGGACTAAAGGAGGAATCTCTCTCCACTTCAACCTCAGGTTGTTTGCTTTGTTCCCTTCAGCCATTTTCTATTTTTACACAGTGAAGTTTTCCATATGGGAGTTCTGCAAGAGTCTGTTTGCAACAAAGGTGGGAAACATTAGTGTAGCTGTGGGGCAGGGGAGGCGAAATGATGGTACTGATATTCAAAATAAGAATTCTACTCTCCTCATGAAACTCTCTCTGTCCCCAAATTCAGGCATTGCAGAAATATAAAACTTCAGCTGAATATTCAGAAATACAGTCAAGCCATCCAAAGAAAAAGGGCAGGCAAAGTTACCATGAGAATGTGAACACAACAAAAAAAAGAGGAGTTCTAGGAGTGAATAATTATCAGTGTTCCACTTTCTGCAATGCTAGAAATTTGTGGACTGGAGGAAAATTTCACTGGGGGCAGAATTATTTGAGGAGCAATGCCCTCATTTCCCAACCACCCCTCACTATAGTTACATGCTTAGGGGAAATCAAGTGAGTCCTGAGAGGGTTATGATCTATAAAGCTCTATATGGCTCAAGTCCAGCCCATCTGAAGGACCATATCTTTGCATATGAGCTTGTCTGAGCAATAAGATCTTCAGGGGAGGCACCCCTCTCTAACTCACCACCTTTAGTGGCATGGTTGGTGGAAACGCAGGAGAAGGCCTTCTCTATGGCTGCTACAACACTTTGGAACTCCCTCTCAAAGAAAGCTAAGATGGTTCCTTCCCTGTTGTCTTTTTGGTTAAAATCTTTCTTTGCCAGACAGCCTTTGGGAATTGATTTTTAACAAAATATAGGTTTTTAATGATGCTACACTGTTTTTAAACTTTATTTTAAAGTAATTTTAAATGATCTTAATTCTGTTAGCTTAATATTGTTTTAATTTCAACTTTTCTATGTTTTAACTATATGTATTTCTATTGTAATTTTTTGTATTTTGTAAGCCAACTTGAGTACCACTCTGGGAAAAAAGTGGAATATAAATAAAATGATGGGTGGATAGATGGAGAGGGGGAGGCCCTTTCTCATGCAGGAATATAAGACTGCTTTCTGAACAATTATTCACACACATTCAAACTAGTATGGAAAAGATGTCTTTGGTTATATCTGGAAAACTAATAGACCGTTTTTGATGAAATAATTTTAAAGATAGTGTCATTCAGATTAGGGAGGGTACTTTCAAACAGACCAGCAGAGGCCTCAACAGGCCCAGAAATGGAGGAAACAGTTAAACATAAAAAGTGGCTGAAGCACTTCTTCAAATTTCATTTTTTAAAAATACTTCTGACAACACTGTGTAGAGACTGTGTCATTCTGTAACATAAAATTGCCACTGCTGAAGCCCTCCAACAACACAAAGATCTATGTTTTCCATTTAAGTGCTGAGGAGGTACTGGAGACGACAGCTCAAAAAAATGGTCTGAGGCCAGGGGCAAGGAAGCCTTGGGCCACACTTTCCCAAACTTCTCTTCATTCTGTATAGAAAGAGTGGACAAATGGGATCTACTACAACTCCCATCACCCTTCACAGTTGGCTAACTAAGGCAGACTGAAGTTGCTGTCTAACAATATTGGGACTGGGTCACACACACTTTTATATGGGATTAAGGAAGAATCATGACAATTAGATAGGAAGATTTAGATAAAAACCTTACTCAGTTCTTTTGAAATACTCTTGGAAGACTTTCTTCTGTTGTTCATACACTGGGACCTTAGTAGCAAGGAAGACCACTTTCCCTTTCTTTCCAGGAGGCATGTTCCGGAGGTGATGATCACATATCATAATCGACACAAAGGTTTTTCCAGATCCTATGAAAATGAATACCAAAAAAAGAGGTTTGTTGGATGTATTTCTAAAGCACTCTTTTCTAAATCTGAAAATTTATTTTTCAAGCTACTACCTATGAAACATATTTTTCATGTCCACTAAGGAACAGATTATGTAGTAGGATCATGGCTGTGAGCATAAATAATGTCCCAAAAATACCTGTCTTCAGGTCAGGAACTTAAAACTTGTCCTTCCTTAATGCAATTATCTCAACTGCCAGTACAGTGGTCCCTCCACATTTGCTGGGGTTAGGGATGAAGGGCCAGTGTGAATGTGGAAAAAACACAAATTAAAAAAACAAAACTTATTATTTTTACCTGAGAGAATACCTCTCTAGGAATCTCCAGATCAGAGGTAGGCAACCTTTTTGAGCTGGGGGCCAGGTTGCTATCCCTCAGACAATTTTTTTTTTGGGGGGGGGGCGCGAAGCACCAAAAATAAATAAATAAATAAATAAATAATTTTTTAAAAAAAAAATAAACATTAAAAAAATGCATGCACACTCTCTCAGCCCCAGAAAAGCCATGGCAAAACCCCTGTGGAGATTTTGCCAAGAAAACCCTAAGCACAAGTAATAGCAACAATAATCAATATCATCATGGCGGGCGGCGGCAGGGGGCGGCGGCAGGACCAGCCTGAGGCCGGCCTCAGGGGGCCGCATCCGGCCCCCGGCCCTTAGGTTGCCTACCCCTGCTCCAGATTCTTCAGGGCAACTCTATGGCCAACATCTCCCAGCAGTTGATCACAAGATCATTCTGGAGAACCTACAAGTGCCTAGATAAGTGTTTTCTCTGTGAATCTGTAGCTTCTCCAGCACAACTCTACAGTCAACTTCTGGCAGAGTTGCACTGGAGGACCTAGGGATTTCTAGAGAAAACATATTAATCAAACTTCAAATAATCAAATCTGCAAAAGTCAAAGCCACAAATGTGGAGGGCCAATTGTATGCGGTTAATACCATGCTTTCAAGGCTATCTGAAGGATTATTGATTTGACCACAAAGCATTTTGAATGCTATGTTAACACCAATAATTATTACTTGAATTAATTATGACTTTCAGTGCCAGAGATAGGAAACTTATTTGTAGTATTGTTCATTTCATTTTCAGCTTCCCTACCAGTTCCTTCTGTTGGTTTGCCAGAAAGCACCACACTGCTGTGTATTACGCCAAGTTTCGCAGCATGATCAGTATTCCTGTGATATATCATTATGGTTCATTGTACAAAAGGAGTGGCTCAGTTCCATTGTTTCACACACACACACACACACACACACACACTAGAATGCATATCCCTGTCAGTTCAAGTATCAGATAATTCAGATAATTATCAGATAATAACTTTGAAAAGAAAGGTGTGCCATCTGCAGTCTACCTGACACAGGTATAGCTACAGAGGAGGGCAAAATGAAGACATTGCCCATTCCCAATAAGAATACTGTCCCCATGGAAATAAATATTTCCTTCAGTCTCCAAATTTTATGTTTATAATTCTTTATGCCTAGAACTTATACATCTGCTGTGTTTCCATTCCCTTGGCAACTCTGGCTGACCCTTTTCTTTGAGTGACTAAACTGTATTTCAGCTGAAGTTTTAAGTTACTGCAATACTAGAAATTTGGAGACTGAAGGAAATGTTCATTGGGTTGTCAGAATTCTTATGGGGAGGGATCAATGTCCACATTTTGTGCTCCTTCCCCACAGCTACACCCCTGGTACCTGATTAACTTGCATAAAAATTCCTCAAATATGATAGTGAACGAATAAAATTTGAAATTGAGGCACTAGAAGTAGCTGCTGCAGAAAAAAAAGTAACCAGATGTTTGACTAGTATATGCACAATGTATACTACAACAGACTTTCTCATATCCATCAACATTGATTCGTCCAGTCTGAGTGCTCTCATTGATGGCAAAGTTATGCATAGTCTAAGGGCGATGATTCCAATTAAGTTATCCAAGAACCTTTTAAAACTGGAGATTGCAGGAACTGAGCCTAGGAATTCTTGCATGTAAAATATCTGCTCTATTCTCTTAAGTCAGGGCATTTCTACATGGAAGGATAAGAAAGGCATGATTATCAGATAAACTATTCAGATCTCAAATCTGAAAAAAAGGTATGTTTTAGGCTTCCCCACAAATCATCTTTATAAACTTTGGAGCCAAGTCTAAAATAATTTTTTTATAGCACACAACTAATTTTTAAAACTGTTCCTCTAATTATAATTGTAATTAAGAAGCAATTTGAACTTACCAGTCGGGGCACAAATTATGGTATGTTTGCCACTGAGAGCAGGCAAGGCAAGCTCCTTCTGATAGTTTCTAGCCTCCTTTGGAACATAAATTGGTTCCTGGGAAGTTTCTGGAAATACACACAAATAAATTGCATTTTGAGGATCCCATTGCCTAAATGTTATATTGTAAACAGATAGCCAACTCTTTGCTTTATACCAAGTTAGACTCATCGACACTACCCTTTCTGCAGTGGAGGGACTGCATGCTCCTGTGAGGCAAGAGCTAGGCTGACTGTAGCTGTGCTGCTGGTAGGGTCTCCCATGTTAAACAGGCTTTTGCTGAGCAGTCAGACTCAACCCTCAATCTCTCCTCACATCTATTAAACTTATATCTTTTACACCTCCCACCCTAAGTTCAGACAGACAGATAGACAAATACACTGAGCCCATCTGTCCATCCCTAAGTTACAGGGTTCTCTGTGGCTCTAGAAATAAAGTTCTCAAATCATAACTTGTACATACTCTTTGTAAATGCTTCTGCATAAAGTATAAAAGAAAATTAAAAATGCTAAAGCAAGCATAGTTTTCACATAGTCTTACTTGAAGGTGAACATGGACTTGCACTAAGATTGTCAGATTCCACCTCTTCAGAATACTGTACATTTATATCAACAAAGGTGTTATCCTCATCTTCATCCATCATTTCAACATTTGTGGTATTATCATTATCTGCACACAAGATATTTCAGATTTGTGTTATTTCATTATTGTTGGCATTCACAGTCTACTTGATATAATTCTACCATCAATGAAGGATAAATCTGAGAAGGAAAAGTACAAAACATAATCTAGTACAAAATTTGGCTATCCACTTTCATCATGAAGTTTCTAGTGCCCCTAATTATGATGGAACTGTACAGCGTCTCTTGATAATTTAGAATGGTTTCCTATTGGAGCTTTGCTATGTAGTATGCATCTTTAATCCAAACAAGCATAATAATGCAAGTATGCCTGAATACTGAACATTCTTTAAAGACCAAAAATTTTGTCAATTTATAAAACAGCACTATAACACCTCTCAGTACCATTTAAAGATATATCCTGTTTATGTTCTAGGAAACATGGGCCAAACATTTTAGAGATACATTATGGAATCAATGTGAAGTTCTCCTTATGTCTCTGCTGCCACCAAATGTGGGGGTCTTCTGCTTATCGATCCCACTCCGGCCACCAAATACAAGGGCTTCCACTTATCCCTACCTCTGCCACCCATGTGTGGATTTTCTCCTGTCCCACAGCTCTGGTCATCAACCTGGGGGGAGGGGATCTCTTAGATGCTCTTGTAGTTCTGGTGAGAGACTTTTTTGCTCTTATATCCCCGCAAGACACCACTAGCCTTGATCAACTGCTGCCACAGTGTCAAGTGTAGAATACAAAAATAATGAAACCATGCTCTATGAGGAGCAACTGATGGAGCTGCGATGTTTAGCCTAGAGAAGAGAAGGTTAAGAGGTGATATGATAGCCCTGTTTAAATATTTGAAGGGATGTCATATTGAGGAGGGAACAAGCTTGTTTTCTGCTGCTCCAGAAACTAGGACCCAGAACAATGGGTGCAAGCTCCAGGAAAAGAGATTCCACCTAAACATTAAAAGGAACTTCCCAACAGTAAGAGGTGTTCAACAGTGGAACACACTCCTTCTGAGGGTGATGGAATCTCCTTCTTTGGAGGTCTTTAAGAAGAGGCTCTTCCAACTCTATGATTCTATGTTTTATTAAACAGAAATGGAACATTAGATAGTCTGTAATGTGATAAATAGTATGTAATAAATAATATATAAACGTAATAAATAAATGTAACAAATACATCTAAATTGCATCTTACTCAGGGCTCTAACTCAGGACCTTTACAGACTGCCAGAAATAGTGCAAATTGAATCCACTTTAATTGACCTGGCTCAGTGCTAGGGAATCATGGAAATTGTATTTTTTCCTGGGACATCGAGCCTTCTCTGCCAGAGAGCTCTGGTGCCACAATAAACTACAGTTCCCATGATTCCTTAGCACTGAGTCAGGGCAGTTAAAGTGGACTCAATTTGCACTATTTCTGGCAGTCTGTAAAGGCCCTCAGACCTGCACAATTTGGCAATAGGTAGGGGCCAAAATTAAAATACTATAAACCTCTTCCGGCCACAGATAGGTTTTAATTCAATATTAATTAATTAATATTAATTAGTATTAACAAATATTAATTCCCTCCTCCTTCTCTGCCCCACCCTCTCCCCAGGAGAAAGCTAAGCGGTGGAGGAGCCTTGCCTGCCCTTCTGCCTAGACTTCTCCTCAGGAGAAAGCCAAGCGATGGAGGAGCCTTGAGGGGTGAGAGTTGCCTCTCTTTCACCTCCATTGCCCTGTCTTCTCAGGAGAAAGCCAGGCAATGGAGGAGCCATTCCTTCCTCCTATTCCTTCACATGGCCCTCTCTTCTAGGGCTGAGTGTGGAGGAGCCTTGTAATTGTTCCACATCGTTGTGGGCTGCCCAAAATTCTTTGGTGGGACACATGTGGCCCCTGGGCCATATGTTGTGCAGGTCTGTTCTAACTAACCATCTATGACCCTGGCTAACTCACCTTCCAACCACTCCGAACCCCAACTAATTTCTAATTCTGGCTGACCAACTGACCAACTGACCAACTATATATATATATCCAACATTCCATCTACTCCCTCCCTCCTGGCAGACCCTTGCCTTATTATATCTATTATATATTACATAAAGTAACATAGGACGTTATCACACGGGGAGTCGCGGGGAGAAAGTGGAAATAAATGGGCACGAGCGGAAGTCTTTAATTTACGGGATTTGTCCCGTTCCGCCTCATCTGATAACTAAATTCAAATTTTAAAGGGGGTTAATTCGAACGAAAACCTGATCTTTTCATTTTCGGGATTTTTGAGGATTTGAAAAGATCAGGTTTTTGTTCGAATTAACCCCCTTTTAAATTCGAATTTAGTTATCAGACGAGGCGGAACGGAACAAATCCCGTAAATTAAAGTCTTCCGCTCATCCCGTTTATTTCCACTTTCTCCCCGCAACTCCCCGTGTGATAACGTCCATACTTGATTTTTAAATAAGTGAATAAACATTTTCCCCCCCTCAAAAAATCCAAAACATCACAATATGCTACCGTAAAATGTAGCACCAGCTACCAATTTGGAGGGCTTTAAAAGATTAAACAGAAGCAATACACAAAGAAACTAAAAATGCCCACAAAATATAAATTTAGAATAGAGACGTGAAGAATGTGCATTAATATTCACATCCTTGATGAAACAAGAGATGTCCCAAAATCTGAGACATGATGTGAAGGAAAAGGAGCATGGCTGCATGATTCTTTTTATTTCAGCGCTTTGGCTGGTAAAATTTGTTCACAGCAAATATATGGGGGGGGAAAACCCACCCCCAAAAGCAATATTTGAGGCAAAACATACTGATTCTAGTACCAAAAAAATTGATTTTCTATGAAGAAAACATATCCTCCCCCCCCAAAAAAGAACATATTTTATGTGCATAAATCAGTATATTTGTGCACCCTTTGTGCAGGAATATGTGCATTTCATGCAAACTACTTTTCTATACAAAAGATACCAGCATCCTACATTACTGGTGGGAAGGGGCTGGACGCATAATGATTTAACAACCTGTTCTCCAGTACTTCAGTATTCCTTTGGTTGATGCAGCTACCTAGTTTCTAAGGTGAGTTTGGGGAGCATCTTCTATTGTTGCAGTGATGTCACAACTGTAAAAGTTGCAAAAATTGCAGTGCAATATTTACAATGTAAATTGCAATATTTATACTGTCATAAGTTTAGCTTACAACACTGTAAATACCTGAATTATTCACTGTAAATACCTGATTTATTTCAGCCCTGGTGGCGCAGTGGTTAAATGCCTGTACTGCAGCCACTCACTCATAAACCACAAGGTTGCGAGTTCAATACCAGCCAGGGCTGAGGCTCGACTCAGGCCTGCATCCTTCTGAGGTCGCTAAAATGAGTACCCAGCTTGTTGGGGGGGCAATCAGCTCACAGTTGTAAACCGCTTAGACATCCCATGCGCGATATGAAGCGGTATATAAATGAAGCTGCTTTGCTTTGCTTTTGAACAGAGTGCCAGCTATTGCTTTTCGGTGCAGAAAAAAACATTTGCCCTGCCCCTCCACAAATACTTTTTGTGCAAAAAAGCCACACATACTTTTGTATACATTATTTTTCCCTAACTAAGAACAGTGCTTGAAAACTACAGATTTTTTAATACTAGCAGAGAAGGGAGAAAATCATTGCATATATTCATTCTTGCATACTGAAAGGATACAAGTAAAGATTTACATCCCTTGTGAAGTTGAAGACTTTCACAGCCAGCATCCATAGTTTTTTTTAAGTTTATTATTATTATTATTATTATTATTAAAAACATAATATATCACAAACATAACTCTTCATTGACCAACAAAAAACATACAAGACATTACATTTAGATAAACTAACATTAAAAACTCTTCCCTTCCTTTATCATGAATATCTTTTCTTTACATGTTTGATTTTCATTATCATCTCCTACATTTGCTTTGTTACTAAACTCCTAAATTCATAATATCTATTCCAGTTAGAATTAACTTGATTCTGTTCATATTTCCTCTAAACACACCTTTAACATAGACACTGAATATGTTTTTTTTCTTTATCTAAGACGGTATTATTAATATATATTCACAAATAACCCCATTTCAGTTTTTACTATAACTATTACATAATTCCTTTTTATATCCATGTTTCTGATAAATATTTGGTAACAAGTAACCAATCTTTTTAAAATTCATTTCTTGTTTGATCTCTCAAAGAGCAGGTAAGTTTGTCTGATTCCATTACATCATACAATTTATGTTGCCATTCTCTCAATGTGGGTTCTGCTGTACTTTTCCATTTTTTAGCTAACACCGGCCTTGCTGCGTATAACACATAAAAGATAATTTTCCCATGTTTCCTCTCTATTTGTTCCTCTACCATTCCCAACAGATATGTGGTGGGTTCCAAAGTTATCTTCGTATCTATAATTTTGATTATTTCATTATGAATATGCGTCCAGAATCTCTTTGCTCTTTCGCATTCCCACCAGATATGTATAAAAGTTCCCTTTTCTTTCTTGCATTTCCAACACAGGTCTCTATTATTTTTATACACTTTTGATATTTTTTTCTGGTGTTAGGTACCACCTGTATTGTATTTTATAGTAACTTTCTTTGATGTTGTAATTCAAAGTATAGCTTATTCTTTTTTTCCAGTTTTTCTCCCATTCTTCTAACATTATATGTTTCATCTTCCATATTTCTTTCTAGCAGTAATTTGTATAATTTTGAGACTGTATGTTGTGTTTCGTAGGTCATTAGTTTTCCAAATTGAGTTTCTTCTTTTTCTATTTGATATAATTTTGTATTCATTTTGAATCTTTCAACCATCTGTCTGTACAAAAACCAGCTACATTTCAAATTTCCTGTTAACAATTCTTCCATTGATTTCATTCTGTATTCACCATTTTCTAATTGTAACAGATCCTTATAAGAAATCCATCCTCCTTCCTTCATCCTTTCCCTCCTTAAAAGGCTTCGTTAACCGAGGTCCAGATGGGTATTTTCTGAATGAAATTTGTTTTATATTTTTTCCATATACTTAATAGAGACTTTCTTATGTAGTGATTATTGAATTCCATGTTTACTTTGTCTTTGTTATAGATTTGTTATAGATTATTATAGGCATCCATAGTTTTTTGTGGGGTTTTTGAGCTATGTGGTCATGTTCTGAAAGAATTTATTCGTCAGGAATAAATTCTTCCAGAACATGGCCACATAGCCCAAAACAACCTCTAGCTCTCAAGAGAATATAGTATTCCCTGCACATATTCGTACACAAAGCTATACTGGAGCCCCTGAAAGTACCTAAGCATCATTCAGTCAAGGCTTTTCGGCTTCAACAAGTTCCATACTTGTGATGATGTCTCTTCTTGTTATCTGAATGGTCCCTAGTCTACATGCCTTCTCTAAACACCTAAGGAAATGGTGTAAACAGAGAAACAAATATATGACTATACCTTGTTTCAAATTAAACAATTGACTTTCCTTGACATATTGAGCTTCATCCAATGCCAGCTGGAAGGCTTTAGGCCAATTTACTTTGTCTGACCTTCGCAGACATTCTAGAAGTTTCATTGTACTTGCACCTTTACCAATGTTCACTTTAGTCTGCAAGTCAAACCACAAGTCAAAATTATTAATATATGAGAGGGAGGTCAGGGACAAACATATGCATTCTTTAATAGGAAATGTTAACATTTTGTGGATATTTGCAGACTATCCACAACTAAAAATAAGTCACTGTATCAAGTACATCTATTTCACAGAAGGAAACCATATTTTAAATTGGTTGGGCAATTTTGGAAAGTGTGGCAATCAATTATTTTCCTTGTTGACTCACTGTGAGTCACAACTTCACCAAAAAAAAAGGTGTGTCCTCCCCTATATTTCTAAAAATCCCTAAAGGCACCATATCCTGTCTGATCTTGGAAACTAAGCAGGGTCAGCCCTGGTTAGTATTTGGATGGAAGACCGCCAATGAATACCAGGTGCTGTAGGCTATATTTCAGAGCAAGCAACTGGCAAAACCACCTCTGAGTCTCCCTTGCCTAAGAAAACCCTATGAAATCTTTCCTTTTCCTGCTGCACCTTTCCAATTACCTCTAATTTGGTTGTTGTTTCAAAAGGACAATTGGTGTAATTATAATTTACTTGCCCTTTTAGTTGCACCTGTTTTTAATTATGTTACATGCTGTGCTGAGTCCCAGTTAGTCCTGGGGAAAAGGTGAGATATAACTTTAATAAATAAATACACATAATTCTGATTCCTGGAGGCATCCAGGAGCATGATCTTCCTTGTTTTGACTTCTCCTATTCCCAAATTTTGCCAGTGGGGTAAAGTATGAGGCTACATATGTGGGTGGGAGAATAGAAAGCTTGTAGGTGGCATGTTGCTTTATCACAGTTTGACAATTTAGTTCCCTTCTACAGCTCTTATATCTTTAATAGGTGTATAGATAAGGAATTTCAGGAGGTGTTGAGAGTTATCAGTTGTGTCACAAGCAGAAACTGTGGAAATTCCCTCTTCTACATACCCATTAAAGGTACAGGAGACATCTCCAATTTTCAGTCTTGGCAACCTCGGTAAGAGGTTAGTATATTTCTTTAAAGTTTTCAAAAACAGTGACAAAGTGGATCTTCTGAAGTATCAGGTAAGTTATTTTTAGGGGATTCTAGTAATGACAATATAATCCTCTGTATGCTTACTCAAGAGGTACATCTTGCTGCACTCACTGGGGCTTAGTTCCAAGAAAGTGCACAAAGAATTGAAGTCCTGATATCCAAAGGGGGTTATTGGGACGAGAAGAGCTTCTAGGACTCAAAGCTACTTTCAATACCTGGAAATCTTGATCAGTTTATATGTGTGGGTGGGTGTATTCCTTTCCTTAATAGACAAATAACATCCAAAAGCACCCAAGACTAAAGTGATAAGAGATACAGTGGGGATATTCACAAACAAAGCTTAACAATTCTATAGGTCTGGCAGTGGTTTGCATTCTAAAATAATAGTAGAAAGAGTACTGAAAAGCACATATATACAAGCAGAAAACAGAAAGGAGACAAACTCCGTGTGCTGCTAGATGATCAATTGTTTATTCTTTTAAAAAGCCCTTTGTGTTTTGGTCTATATAAAACCAGACCTTCTTCGGGGGCATTCAACAAAAATCACTGGAGTTGTCAACATTATTAGCTAATACTTTATGGTCCAGCCCTTTGGAAAGTATTGTCTACAATTCCAGTTATTTTTGTTAGATGTTCCTGAAGAAAGCTTGCTTTCATATAGGCTGAAATGCATAGGGCTTTTTTTAAAATAATAAAAAGTCGATCATCTAGAAGCACATAGAGCTTGTCTCCTTTCTATTTTCTCATTCTAAAATAATACCTGTCGAATTTCTTCCCACTCCTGATCTATGAGGCAGTCTGTCATGTGTGGAAATACATGTTCAGGATCAACAGCTCGCAAAGAGGGTTCAATGACTTTCAGCAATGCTCTGTGAGGGTCAAGATTTTGAATCATTTCAAAATTCCAATTTTCAATTGCATGATGAAGGCCAGTGTAACCTTTAGAAACAAGATGGCAGAAACATATAACATCAAATAGTACTTCTATTAAAACATGTGCATTGATAAAGCAAGTTAGATATTTTTCCTACTCAGCAACAATGCAGATTAGGCACTTGCTTCCTGGTTGACCAGCTACAACTGAACAATAGCTAGATTTTGAGAAATCAGTTTTTTTTTTAATTGCTCAAAACAGAATAAAAAAGAGGAAAACTTTTCCCTACAACATTCCTACAGATTCTGAAAGAGGTGGTCTGGAGGAGAGACTTCATTCTGATCTTGAAGGAGACACAGAATCAATTAGTGATATACATGATATGCTCTCCTCAGAAACATTTCACAAGTAATTTTTACAATTCCTAATTATCCTTCTATTCTCCCAGTTAACTCTTATAAATAAGATTTCCTAAGAGGCAGGATATAAATATCCTGAAGGCACCAGATCCCATCTGATATTGGAAGCTAAGCAGGATCAGCTCTGGTTTGTATTTGGATGGGGGAGTGCCGTGGAATACCATATGTTGATGGCTATATTCAGAAGAAGGAAATGGCAATCCATCTTTGAGTACAGTATTTCTTGTTTCAGAAAACCCTATGAAATCCATGGGGGTAATCCTTAAGTCAACAGGTGACTTAAAAGCACATAATCACACACATAAGAGGAGCTGCCACAAGTATAACCACCAAGAAATACTTTATTTTTATTTTATTAAGCAGATTTATCAGTTCTTACTTTGTCTTCAGCTCAACTGACTGGATAATACCCACATTCTGTCCGAATGCTGACTTAGCCAATGGTGTCCAATACAATTTTTGTTAATCTCACTTGAATAAGACCTTCATATTTTGAAAGGTATATCTGGTATGATAAAACAATAAAACTTTGCAGCACTCAAACCTGCCGCATTCAGTGCATCCAAAAATCCACGGAACCATCCCTCTGATGTGAGTTCCACAAGGGATTGAAGAAATAGCTCTGCAGCAGTTGTAGGCTTGTCCTTCAGCTCTTGAATTTTCTCCACTGTCTCTAGAGTGAAATCAGAAGAGTTATTATTACTGAAGTGCATTTCTTATCTCAAAGAAAAAAACTGGGTATCAGAGATCTAAATCAAATTGTTAGTCACAACTAGAGTGAAGTCAGTGAATCAATGGCATTTTCAGGAGTCTTTGACTTACCAAGGACCAATCTACATGTTGAAAATTATACTGGTTGAATGCAAGTAGAATGTGATCTGGCCATATGCGATTCAAACATATTCACCCTATGGAGTATGTGTATGGGTGAAAAAGTCCTCAAACTCTGAAGAAAAAGCAAACATGCTTTTTTTGTGGGCATCCACTTCAAATGCCTTTGCATGGTAGTGAGTTTCAGCAGAGGGTGGGCATATGGACATTACTGTTAACAGATTTATTTGTTGCATATAAAGGTTTGCCTATTCTCCTTAGCATTTTACAGAATTTTTAAATTATTTTTTTCAGACGGAAACTGACCACTTGAAACTGGTTTACAATTTCCACTTTCTTTACCCCTCTCCATCAGGCAATGGGCAGTCTCTGACAATGCTGGCTCTTCGGCTTAGTAACGGAGATGAGCACTGCCCCTATGGTTGGGCACGACTTGACAACCTTGTCAACAGGGAATACCTTTACCTTTATATATATATATATATATATATATATATATATATGTCTCTGACACTGCTAGCTCTTCGGCTTAGTAACGGAGATGAGCACTGCCCTTATGGTTGGACACGACTTGACAACCTTGTCAACAGGGAATACCTTTACCTATATATATATATATATATATATATATATATAAGTCTCTGACACTGCTAGCTCTTCGGCTTAGTAACGGAGATGAGCACTGCCCCTATGGTTGGACACGACTTGACAACTTTGTCAACGGGGAATACCTTTAGAGATATATATATATATATATATATATATATATATAGTCCTAACTAGAATACAGTTGGCTCTCTGTATTCACAGATTCTTTATCCATGGACTCACCCACCCATCCACAGCTTGGGATATATATATATATGGGACTCACCCACCCATCCCATATATATATGGGACTCACCCACCCATCCACAGCTTGGGAGATATATATATATATATTGGGTGAGTCCCATATATATATCCCAAGCTGTGGATGGGTGGGTGAGTCCATGGATAAAGAATCTGTGAATACAGAGAGCCAACTGTATTCTAGTTAGGACTAACAATTGAATTTGAGGCAGAAAAAAGACCAATAGAGCTGCTTCAAGCTTCAGAGGCAGAATCTACTCTAAAATCTGCTACTACTAAAATCTGTCAACAAATATTGGGGCAGGGGCAATATGGCCTACAAATTGGAAACAGTCAATATGCATGCCAAACCCCAAGAAGGGGGACACCAGGGAGTGCAATAACCACAGCACCACTGCATCAGTCCCCCATATAAGCAAGATGATGCCCAAAATTCTACAACAAAGATTTTTTTCCCCTATATATGGAGTGAGAGATCCTGGATGTCCAAGCTGCATTCAGGAAAAAGAGGGCCTTTGCAGACTGCCAGAAATAGTGCAAATTGAGTGCACTTTAATGCCCTGGCTCAGTGCTAGGGAATCGTGGGAACTGTAGTTTATTCTGGCACCAGAGCTCTCTGACAGAGAAGGCTCAATGTCTCAGAAAAAAATACAATTCCCATGATTCCCTAGCACTGAGCCAGGGCAGTTAAAGTGGACTCAATTTGCACTATTTCTAGCAGTCTAGGGATGATACTGTAAATATATGTTGGCTACTGGAGCATACCAAAGAATTTCAGAAGAAAATCAGGCTGTGCTTTAGAGATTATAGCAACGTTTTTGACTGTGAGTAAAACTGTGACTTGCTCTTACAAGAAATGGTTGCACCGGTGGCATCACTAGGAGGGGTGCAGACCACACCAGGTGACACCCCAAAGGAAGGGTGATACCCAGTCGGGCCCTCCTCCTGTGCCAGTGCTACTGCTAATGGTGCTGGCCCCTTCTCCACTGCCCAGTTCTCTCCTTGAGGAGGAAACTGGGCAGCGGAGAAAGAGTAGGGGTGAATACTGGCCCCTCAAGTCTCTTCCACTGCCCACCTTTCTCCCGAGGAGCAAGCTGAGCAGCAGAAAGAGAGGAGGGGTGTGTGTGCCCCTTCCATCTCCTCCCAAATGCCTCGCTTGCCTGGCTGTCCCTTGGCCACCCTGGGTGGAAGCCAAACAAGTGAGAGGGCAAGTGGGGCAGCGGGAGGGGAAGAAAGGCAGGGGAATCCACTGCCCATCTTCCTCCTCAAGGAGAGAATAACCCTTACCAGGTCTAGCTAGGTGCTGGCTGGGGAAGGGGGGCACAAGCGAATGAGGCAATGGGGTGGGGGGCAGGCCAAGCCAATGCTGCCCCTTGGGCATCCCCTCCTCAATGGGTGACACCAAAGGTAATGGCACCAGTGGAGTGTGCCACAACATTTGATTGTCCTGATGTATAACCTGTACTCAGGACAAGAATGAGGTTACTGTCAGAAAAGAATATGGAGAAATGGAATGTTTTCCAATTGGTAAGAGGACAAGGCAAGGCTGCATTTTACCACCTGATCTGTTTTAACTTGTATGCTGAGCATATCATACATAAAGCAGGATTAGAGTCATAGGAAGGAGGCATGAAAATTGGAGGAAGGAACATCAACAATTTAAAATATGCAGATGACATCAAACTGCTAACACAAAACAACAAAGAGTTGAAACAATTACTGAAGGAAGTCAAGGAAGAAAGTGCAAAGACTGGCTTGAGCCCATGGTGCTGTGGATGATGTAGTAATTTGACCTTATTTTTCTCCTCATCCTAAATTTAGGACTCCTTTTGACCAAGACTTAAAGAGCCGCATAAAAGTGAGTCCAAGTTCTAAATAAGAGGTAATATTGGCCCAGTTCCTTTTCATATTTTTGTAAATAAATCCAGAAGAGCAACCTGTGTACTAGATTATTGCTTGTTCAAAGATACTTTTTTTAAAATTTTTAAATAATTTTATTTAACAATGATCATACTATAACAGTATAACAATAAACACACGACAAACAGTACATATAAATACAAGTACAAAACATAAAGTTATGTATCAATACATAACGTTGACATATACATCACAAGACAGTCTACACCTACTTTAACTATATTCCTTCTTACCCTTTCCTCTATTCTTTTCCTAAAATAAGCCTATATAAAACATAATACATTTATCTAACACCAAACCTCACACTTGACTAACCTGACTAACAATGAGCTTCCTGTCTTGTGAGATCAATTCCATAAAATTTCTTTGTAACCCCTTTTCCTTATTTAATCAAAAATTGTCAAAACTGTATGCTACTACACCACTTACCGGTAATCCATTATTAAGATTCTCTATTAGCACTGCTTTGCAGTGGTTCTGTTCCTTCCTCTCGGGTAGGTCCCAGAGGGTGAGGCTCGGGGACAGTTGCTCTTCTAGAACAGAGCTTAATTGTGGCGTCCCTCAGGGCGCCATCCTGTCCCCGATGTTATTTAATATTTACATGAAACCGCTGGGAGAGATCATTCGGAGGCATGGAGCTCGGTGTCTTCAGTACGCTGATGACACCCAGATATATCTCTCCATGACCAGATCATCGTCTCAGACTTCAGATGGCGTCTCTCCTCTTAATGACTGTCTTAGAGCGGTAATGGACTGGATGAGGAAAAACAGATTGAAGTTAAATCCAGACAAAACGGAGGTACTCATGGTTACAGGCCCAAAACCAGATCTGGGAATACAGTCTCCAGTCCTGGACGGGGTCACACTCTCCGTAAAGGACTGTGTTCGCAGCTTGGGGGTGCTCCTTGATTCATCGCTTCACATGACTAGTCAGGTGAATGCGGTGGTCAGGAGTGCCTGTTATCAGCTTCGGCTGATACGCCAACTGCGCCCTTATCTGGACATGAGGGATCTGGAAACTGTGGTACACGCCCTGGTAACCTCACGATTAGATTACTGCAATGCGCTCTACATGGGGCTACCCTTGTGCCTAACCCGGAAACTACAATTGGTGCAAAACATGGCAGCCAGAGTAATTACCGGAACATCAAGGAGGGAGCACATTACACCTGTGCTTAAATCCCTCCACTGGCTGCCAGTCAGTTTCCGGGCACAGTACAAGGTGTTGGTTTTGACCTTTAAAGCCCTACATGGCTTGGGCCCATCCTATCTGAAGGACCGCCTCGTCCCGTATGATCCCCCCCGCGCCCTTCGATCCTCTGGGAGGAATCTGTTACAGCCAATAAAAACCAGGCTGTCTCAGACCTCCCAGAGGACCTTTTCTGCGACCGCTCCCAGACTTTGGAATGGCCTGCCGGAAGAGATCCGTCATATTACCACCCTCGCTGCTTTTAAGAAAGCAGTGAAGACGGATCTCTTCCGGCAGGCCTTCCCAGAATAATTCTCCGGCTTGCAGGAACAGCTCCATTGCCCCCTCCCTCATGCCGCCATCATCATGTTATTTATTATTGTATTTACAGGTTTTACTTTATTTTGGAGCATGTTGTTTTAATCTATAATTAGTTTAATATTGTTTTAAGGGGTGGGAGGGATAGATGGGGATTTTGATTGTTTTAACTTGTGTATTTTAAATGCTGTAACCCGCCCCGATTGCTCCGCAGAGGGGCGGGCTATAAATAAAAATTATTATTATTATTATTATTATTATTACAATCTCCGTCAGCTACATCATTCATATTCAAAGTTTCCACTCTTTACAATATTTTTGTTCAAATTTTAATCACAAAATTTTCTCAGTATCATGCTAACAAAATTAATAATCTTCATCTTTACATTCCAAAAATCCTTCTATTGTTAATAAGCCTTCTTTTTGTTGCAGAAAGCTTATTACTTTTTCCCAGTCTTTTTTAAATTTCTCTGTGTTACCATCAGACAGTAGATGAATAAGCTTGTCCATTTCAGCCAGTTCATATAATTTGTTGATCCAATCTTCTAACTCCGTATTTTTTCTTCCTTCCAATATCTGGCTAATACTATTCTTGCTGCAATAATTAAATGAAACATTATTTTCCCGTATTTTTCCCCATATTTTCATCTAGCATATTTTAAAATTAATTTTATTGAATATAAAAAAAAAGAAAAACCATATATATCACATTTATCACATCAGACACATCAAACATTTAGAAAAAATCATCATATTCATACAAACCACATACAGACATACAATTCTAAATTCATATACCAACCTATATTCATCCAACTAAACAATTCAATTCTATCATTCTTATATAGAACTTCCTGAACCCTTACCAAGTCATAATATTTCCTAAGTTGTAAAGAAAAAAGAAAAAAAAACTTTTTCCTCTTACTTTGTATTAAGACCAAATTAAGAGACAACAATTTATATACTCGTTGTATTCTTTTCCGCAATTTTCATTTCTAATCATTTCCATGTCTTAATATGCTTTTAATCAAATTCTTTCACCATTTGCTCTTTCACTATTTCATCCTCCAGCTCCATTTCTGTCAGACAGCATATTTTCCTCAAACTTAGGCCCTTTACAGTCTGCCAGAAATAATGCAGCTTGAGGCCACTTTCACTGTCCTGGCTCAGTGCTAAGGAATCATGGGAATCATAGGGTTGGTTTTTTTCGGACATTGAGCCTTCTCTGTCAGAGGGCTTTGGTGCCACAATAAACTACAGTTCCCATGATTCCTTAGCCCTGAGCCAGGACAGTTAAAGTGGCCTCAAGTTGCATTATTTCTGGCAGTCTGTAAAGGCCCTTAGTCATTTCTATTCTTATCCCTGTAGTTTTTAAGTCTATTAAGAATCTCTCTCTTAATTGTCTGTATAACAGCCAACCGAGGGAATATCCTTCTTCTGTAAGTTGTTCTAATTTTTTAAAGACCAAATTTTGATTTGTCAAAGATGCATTTGATAGATCTTTATATGTAAATCCACTTTTCTTGTAAAACTGTTTCTCTACTATGAAAGGCCTTGTGAACTGAGATCCACAACGGTATTCCTGGAAACAACCTGGTTTTGTACTTGAGCCATATTCTCATAAGGGACTTTCTAACAAAGTGATTTAAAAAGTCCTCATGCATCTTCTCTTTCCTGTAAAACAGGTAGGCATGCCAACCAAATATTTGGTCTGTTCGGTTTCGGTGGAGTAGGGTGTTTGTAAGTCCAGTAGAGTCAAGAAGCAAAACATCCAAGCTTCTAACAGTGAGCTTTATTGTAGAAAAACATGCAGAGTAAAAACATAAAGTCCACTAAAGCATCACATCTTGCAGATGTGACTAAACAGGAACAAAACTACAGATCCATGTTTGCAGATCTTAAGGCTACATTGTGAAGTAGTAAAAACATACTACAGATCCATTGCAAAGTAAAGAGAAAAACTAATCCATTCTAATGAAAGAACAAAAGCGTAAAAACATCAATGCCTGACACACAATTTCTCAGCTATAAATCTCTAAGTACCTTAAAAAATAACAAGTCAACATGTAGAACTCAATGTATATGTATATTATAAGAACTGAATGTAATTAATCAGTACAACAATAATAGAAAAGATACATGAATGCACATATACAACAAACACTGTGGGAGAATGTTACTCTGTGAGGGGTTGCAGACTGCCAGAAATAGTGCAAATTGAGTCCACTTTTAGGGTTAGGGTTAGGGTTAAGGAATCATGGGAACTGTAGTTTATTGTGGCACCAGATCTCTCTGACAGAGAAGGCTCAATGTCTCAGAGAGAAAAAAAATTCCCATGATTCCCTAGCACTAACCCTAACCCTAAAAGTGGACTCAATTTGCACTATTTCTGGCAGTCTGCACCCCCCTGTAAAGTCCATATGGAAATTCCTGCTACAATGTCCCATAATACTTCACCTAAAGTGACTTCTGGAAAGGGTCCTGTGGGAATTATGATCTGAGTCCACTATTCTTAAATTTGCTGTAGAGATTACTCTTGAAAAATATGTACTTAGAAAGTAGACCACTGTGGACCAGTTTGCTTTGGAGATGCCATTTGGAGATGCCAGACGACTACCTCCGGAGATTTTCTGATGTCGTTTCGACGATATTGTCTTCTTCAGTAGTATACTAGAAGCATTCTATTCCATGTATTCCATGTGTATGGTCCTTATTAATATCTTATTATTGGTCTTCAGAAATTCATAGCAAATTCAAGGATAATCCTCATTATTCTAAATATATAAAATTAACACAATTTACCATATATAAACTTAACATGCAGAGAAATAACCCAAATTAATAACATACAAATCTGTGTGAATTTGCTTACCCATGTTCTTGGTTTTCTTCAAACATGCAATACAAATTCAAAGCTTGTAAACTAATGCTAACTGAATACACTCATATATCCTCACTGTTAAATGTGCTGCAGGTGCTAAGTTTTTACATTAAATGTCTTAAAGGGACATACCAACATAGCCCTTCTCCACCTTTTGGGTGTTAACCTTCAGGTTGATTGGATGATCTGTACGTGACGTATGCTAACCCAACCTCTTGTTGTTCATCTTCCATCATGTGATCTACTTTCTCATAACAACTTCTATTATTGTTTCTTTATGTAAACAAGGACACTTTCCCATCTAGTGGTTTCCTCTTGTTTTGTCTTTCTGGCCACCTGGACTGAGTTGTTGTGTTCAGCCTAGAAGCATGTTCTCAAATGGAAAAATACAGACACACACATCTTTACATTTCACCATTGACTGCATAGCCCATCAATACTCTGACATGGTCTACCCCTTCTAGACTAAGTACCGTATTTTCCAGTGTATAAAACGACTTTTTAACCAGGAAAATCGGGGATTAAAGTGGGAGGTCGTCTTATACGCCGGGTATACGGAGGTGAAGGAGGAGGAAGATAGAGGTGCAAGGCGGGAAGGAGCCGGGGAGAGAAGGAAGAAGACAGGAAGAGGAGGTCCTCTTTCTTCTCTCCCTGCTTTCCTCCCCCCTCTAAACCTTTCCTCTTTGGCCTCCTGGTCCTCCTTCTCTCCCCGCTTTACCCTCCTCCAAACCTTTCCTCCCTTTCCAAACCTTTCCTCTTCGTCCTCCTGGTCCTCCTTCTTCTCTCCCCACTTCCCCCCCAACTTTCCTCTTTGTCCTCCTCGTCCTCCTTCTTCTCTCCCTGCTTTCCCCCCTCCAAACCTTTCCTCTTTGTCCTCCTGGTCCTCCTTCTTTTCTCCCCACTTTTCCCCTCCAAACTTTTCCTTCCCCTCCAAACCTTTCCTCTTTCTCCTCCTCGTCTTCCTTCTTCTCTCCCCGCTTTCCTCCCCCCCTCCAAACTTTTCCTCTTTGTCCTCCTGTTCCTACTTCCCTCCCCGCTTTCCCCCCTCCAAACCTTTCCTCTTTGTCCTCCTCGTCTTCCTTCTTCTCTCCCCCCTTTCCCCCCTCCAAACCTTTCCTCTTTATCCTCCTCATCCTCCTTCTCTCCCCGCTTTCCTTCCCCTCCAAACCTTTCCTCTTTGTCCGCCTGATTCTCCTTCTTCGCTCCCCGCTTTCCCCCTCCAAACCTTTCCTCTTTGTCCTCCTTCTTCTCTCCCCACTGCCCCCCAACCTTTCCTCTGTCTTCCTCATCCTCCTTCTTCTCTCCCCACTTTCCTCCCCCCCCAACCTTTCTTCTTTGTCCTCCTTGTCCTCCTTCTTCTCTCCCCACTTTCCTCTCCCCTCCAAACCTTTCCTCTTTGTCCTCCTCTTCCTCCTTCTCTCCCCACTTTCCCCCCTCCAAACCTTTCCTCTTTGTCCTCCTGGTCCTTCTTCTTTTCTCCCCACTTTTCTCCTCCAAACTTTTCCTTCCCCTCCAAACCTTTCCTCTTTCTCCTCCTCGTCTTCCTTCTTCTCTCCCCGCTTTCCTCCCCCCTCCAAACTTTTCCTTTGTCCTCCTGTTCCTACTTCCCTCCCCACTTTCCCCCCTCCAAACCTTTCCTCTTTATCTTCCTCGTCTTCCTTCTTCTCTCCCTGCTTCCCCCCTCCAAACCTTTCCTCTTTGTCCTCCTCGTCCTCCTTCTTCTCTCCCCGCTTTTCCCCCTCCAAACCTTTCCTATTTGTCCTCCTCATCCTCCTTCTCTCCCCGCTTTCCTCCCCCTCCAAACCTTTCCTCTTTGTCCTCCTTGTCCTTCTTCTTCTCTCCCTGCTTTCCTCTCCTCTCCAAACCTTTCCTTTGTCCTCCTCGTCCTCTTTCTTCTCTCCCCATTTCCCCCCTCCTTTCCTCTTTGTCCTCCTCATCCTCCTTCTTTTCTCCCCACTTTCCCCCCTCCAAACATTTCCTCTTTGTCCTCCTCGTCCTCCTTATTCTCTCCCCTATCCCCCCAACCTTTCCTCTGTCTTCCTCATCCTCCTTCTTCTCTCCCCACTTTCCTCCCCCCCAACCTTTCTTCTTTGTCCTCCTCGTCCTTCTTCTTCTCTCCCCGCTTTCTTCTCCCTCCAAACCTTTCCTCTTTGTCCTCCTTGTCCTCCTTCTTCTCTCCCCTTTTCCCCTCTAAACTTTTCCTTCCCCTCCAAACCTTTCCTCTTTGTCCTCGTCTTCCTTCTTCTCTCCCCGCTTTCATCCCCCCCTCCAAACTTTTCCTCTTTGTCCTCCTGTTCCTCCTACTTCTCTCCCCGCTTTCCCCCTCTAAACCTTTCCTCTTTGTCCTCCTCGTCTTCCTTCTTCTCTCCCCGCTTTTCCCCCTCCAAACCTTTCCTCTTTGTCCTCCTCGTCCTCCTTCTCTCCCCGCTTTCCCCTCTAAACCTTTCCTCTTTGTCCTTCTCATCCTCCTTCTTCTCTCCCCGCTTTCTTCCCCCTCCAAACCTTTCCTCTTTGTCCTCCTTGTCCTCCTTCTTCTCTCCCCGCTTTCCCCCCTCCAAACCTTTCCTTTTTGTCCTCCTCATCCTCTTTCTTCTCTCCCCACTTTTCACCTCCAAACCTTTCCTCTTTGTCCTCCTGGTCCTCCTTCTTCTCTCCCCGCTTTCTCCCGTCCAAACCTTTCCTCTTTGTCCTCCTCGTCTTCCTTCGTCTCTCCCCCCTTTCCCCCCTCTAAACCTTTCCTCTTTGTCCTCCTCATCCTCCTTCTTCCCTCCCCACTTTCCCCCCTCCAAACCTTTCCTCTTTGTCCTCCTCGTCCTCCTTCTTCTCTCCCCGCTTTCCCCCTCCAAACCTTTCCTCTTTGTCCTCCTTGTCCTCCTTCTCTCCCCGCTTTCCTCCCCCTCCAAACCTTTCCTCTTTGTCCTCCTTGTCCTTCTTCTTCTCTCCCCGCTTTCCTCTCCCCTCCAAACCTTTCCTTTGTCCTCCTCGTCCTCTTTCTTCTCTCCCAGTTTTCCCCCTCCTTTCCTCTTTGTCCTCCTCGTCCTCCTTCTTCTCTCCCCGCTTTCCCCCTCCAAACCTTTCCTCGTTGTCCTCCTCGTCCTTCTTCTTCTCTCCCCGCTTTCCTCTCCCCTCCAAACCTTTCCTCTTTGTCCTCCTCGTCCTCCTTCTTCTCTCCCCGCTTTCCCCCTCCAAACCTTTCCTCTTTGTCCTCCTCGTCCTCCTTCTTCTCTCCCCGCTTTCCCCCCTCCAAACCTTTCCTCTTTGTCCTCCTCGTCCTCCTTCTTCTCTCCCCACTTTTCCCCTCCAAACTTTTCCTCCCCCTCCAAACCTTTCCTCTTTGTTCTCCTCGTCTTCCTTCTTCTCCCCCCGCTTTCCCCCGTCCAAACCTTTCCTTTTTGTCCTCCTCGTCCTCCTTCTTCTCTCCCTGCTTTCCCCTCTCCAAACCTTTCCTCCCCTCCAAACCTTTCCTCTTTGTCCTCCTCGTCCTCCTTCTTCTCTCCACCGCTTTTCCCCCACCCCTCCCACCTTTCCTCCTGTCCTCCTCGTCCTCCTTCTTCTCTCCACTGCTTTTCCCCTCTGCTCCCATCTTTTCTCCTCATCCTCCTTTTCCTCCTGGTCCAAGAGGACACATGTGAGGTGGGGGGGGAGCCAGGGAGAGAAGGAGGGTTTCCTTGGCAAGGTTTATTCAGAAAGGGTTTGCCATGAGGCTGAGAGAGCGTGACTTCCAAGGCTTGTTGTGTGCCTTGAGGCTGAGTGTGAGGCTGAGAGAGTGTGACTTCCAAGACTGTTGTTGTTATTGTTGTGTACCTTCAAGTCGTTTCTGACTTTTGGCAACTCAAAGATGAACCTATCCTGGGGTTTTCTTGGCAAAGTTTGTTCAGAAAGGGTTTGCCATTGCTTTCCCCTGAGGCTGAGAGAGTGTGACTTCCAAAACTCATTGTTGTTGCTGTGTGCCTTCAAGTTATTTCCAACTGATGATGGCACTAAAGCAAACCTATCATGAACCTACCATTTCTTGCCTATGTGTTTTTTTTCAGACAGGATTTGCCTTTGCCACCCTCTGAGGCTGAGAGAGTGTGACTTCTAAGATTGTTGTTGTATGCCTTTGAATCGTTTCTGACTTACAGCAACCCTAAGGTGGCCCTATCATGGTGTTTGCTTGGCAAGGTTTCTTCAGAGGGGTTTGCCATTGCCTTCTCCTGAGGCTGAGAGAGTGTGACTTGCCCAAGGTCACCCAGGGAGATTCCATGGCTGAGCCAGGATTTGAACCCTGGTTTCCAGAGTCATACTCCAATACTCGGGCAACCAAATGTCTTCAATGCAAAGGAGGACAAGTCACTACAAAAAAATGTAGGACATAAAAGAAAAAAATGTAGAGAAAGCTAAAAACACTAATATAAATGTAAATCCATGCTTCCTAGCCGTGCTCAAAATGGAGGATGTTTTAATGGTCAAAATTGGGGCATTTAACCTAATTGTGGTGTTTTCTTGGCATGTTTCTTCAAATGGGGGTAGCCATTACCATCCTCTGAGGGTGAGAGTGTGTGACATGCTCAGGGTCACTTACTTGGCCGCAAATCGTACATACCCCAGAATGCATCACCTAGTATATTAGCAATCCTTCCCCCTAAGACTTTCTCATTTCCCCCCAAACATCTCATACCTGGGAGATGGAAATCATTTTTAAAGCAGCATTTATGGTAAATCAGGACTATTTTTGAAAAAGTAAGGTCCAAAACACACTGCAGAAATAAATGCTAGGGAACATGGGAGCTGTAGTTTGTTGTGTTTATTAGTGACAGTTTTCCTGCTAAGTACCTGCATGTCATAAGCATTTGAATTAAAATTACCATATTGAAATCAAATCTGACTTTTAAAAATTTTTTATTTGGTTGCGTTGGAAGAGTATATCCCAAATTCTATATTTCGACTGGAAAAGTTGAGGGTCGTCTTATACACCCAGCCGTCTTATACACCGGAAAATACGGCGACTTCTTGTCATTCAAGAACAACCAGTCTGTAAGCCATTCCAAACAGCATATTTAACAGATTATATTTCTGGTTTACATTCGAATTTTATATCCAAAATTTTACAAATTGTTTCATGTATTTCTTGCCAGTATTTTCTAATTTTTTACAGGTCCACCAACTATGAAAAAGGTACCCTTATCCTTGTTCAAAAATACTTATGGTAGTCTATTTTTCATACCTACACAACAAAAAACAGAGCCATCCACTCTATTTTAGTTTTCAAATACTAGTGGTTCTCAAGCTGCGGGGCAGAACCCCCCCGAGTTGCAAGACTTGGAGGCCCTGGTCCCTCCTCCTCCTCTTCTCCCAAACTTTTTTATGCGTAACACTTACACATGAATTGAGTTAAATACTGAATTTACTTAAATAAAAATGTTTTCATTTGAACAAGGTTATTTCCTTATAAAACGTTAAAATACATGAATATGGAAATGAAAATATGTGCACAAAATAAACAAAATACAGTATTTTTATTCATATACTATGTAGAGTGGGGGCGTGCAACATCCACATGTAGGTGTATAAGGGTTCAGAAGTAAAAAGTTTGAGTACCACTGAATTAGTATGTTCACTGTCATAATTAGATTTATGTATGTGCTTTCAATGTGTCTGTCAACTTATGGCAAGGTTACACAAAAGAGCTAGTATACTCATCCCTCCACATCTGCTGAGGTTAGGGGCACAGGACTCCTGTGAATATGGAAAAAATGCAAATAACAAAGACACTATGTTTTTACCTGAGAGAACCCCTCTCTAGGAATCTCTAGGTCCTCCAGTGCAACCCTTTGGTCAACATCTGCCAGAAATTGACCACAGAATTTTGCTAGAGGAGCTACAAATGCCTAGTGAAGTGTTCTCTCTAGGAATCTCTAGGTCCTTCACTGCAGTCTTTGGTTAAAGTTGACCACAGAGTTGTGCTGGAGGACCTAGATATTCCTAGATATGATATATTAATAAAATCCGTGAATAATCAAATCCACAAAAGTCAAATGTGGAGGGACGAGTGTAGTTCATATCACTACTGATGACCGCTTTCTACTTTTCACTTACTCTTGGATAAAGACACCAAAGTACAAAAGGCATCAATAGAGAATAGGATAAAGGTATGAACTACCTTTTTTTTCCTAAAGAGAAGAATGGAAGAAACAAAATGGGTTACTCATTGCCTGGCTGCAAAGAAGAAAGATTAGGAAAACAGCATTTTGCTGCTTGTGGTCTTCAACTGAGTGAACTGAACCAATCCAGTGAGATGAGTGAAAGGAAGAAAGACTTTGGGTGCATCTAATGACTGAAGACAGTACTGAGGTTACAGACAGATTTTAAGGCTCTAAAATTATCTAACACATTTTAAAAATAAAATGCATCTGAGGAAGTAGGCTCAGGTCTACAAAAGCTTATACAATCAACTTCTTTCAGTTAGTCTCAAAGTTACCGCAAGATCCCTTTCCATACAAAAGAACTCTAAGGTACCCAGTCCACAGAAGGTTGTAGTAACTACAGGACCACTACACTAACCTCCCATGCAAACAAAGGGCCTTTGCAGGCTGCCAGAAATAATGCAGCTTGAGTCCACTTTAACTGCATTGGCTCAGTGCTAGGGAATCATGGGAACTGTATTTTATTGTGGCACCAGAGCTCTCTGACATAGAAGGCTCAATCTCTCAGAAAAAAACTACAGTTCCGATGATTCCCTAGCACTGAGCCAGGACAGTTAAAGTGGTCTCAAGCTGCATTATTTCTGGCAGTCTGTAAAGGCCCAAAGTCATGCTCAAAATCCTGTAGCAAAGACTGCAGAACTCCTACCATATATGGAGTGAGAATTCCCAGAGAGGTGCAGATTGGATTCAGGAAAGGCAGAGGCACTAAGTATCACACTTCAAACATATGAAGGAAAGATAATGAAGCAAACCAGAGAATTTCAAAAGAAAATCCACATGTGTTCAATAAATAATAATAATAATAATAATAATAATAATAATAATGTATTTATTTATTTATTTATTACGTGCCTCTCCCCACTAGAGCAAAGCCTTTTATCATGAAAAGCTATGGAATGCTCTCAAAGAAATGGGAGTGCCGCTCCCATTTGAATGTCCTGATGCATAATCTGTACTCAGCACAGAAGCTACCATCAGAACAGAATACAGAGAACCAGAATGGTTCCCAATCAGTAAAGGAGTCAGGCAAGGCTGCATACTATCACCCTATTTATTCATTCAACCTATATGCAGAAAATATCATACACAGAGCAGGCTTAGACTTAAGAGGCAGGAGGAGTGAAGACTGGAGGAAGGGACATTAACAACCTACCGTAAGATAAGTAGATAACACAATACTATTAGCAGAAATCAACAAAGACCTGGTGCAATTACTGTAGGAAAGTGCCAATGTAGGCTTAATGGTGAACATCAAGAAAACAAAAATAATGGACATTGAATATCTAGATGAATTCATCCTAGATATTGATAAAACTGAAATAATCAAAGAGTTCCCATACCTAGGATCAAATACTGGCCGGAACAGCGGTTGCAGTCAAGAAATTAGAAGAAGACTAAGGGGGGTTGCAGACTGCCAGAAATAGTGCAAATTGAGTCCACTTTTAGGGTTAGGGTTAGTGCTAGGGAATCATGGGAATTGTATTTTTTTCTGAGACATTCAGCCTTCCCTGTCAGAGAGCTCTGGTGCCACAATAAAATACATTTCCCATGATTCCCTAACCCTAACCCTAAAAGTGGATTCAATTTGCACTATTTCTGGCAGTCTGCAACCCCCCTAGGTTTGGGAAGGGCAGCTTTGAAAGAACTGGACAAGATCCTAAAGTGTAAAGATATAAATCTGAACACCAAAGTGAAGATCATCCAAAACCATTGTATTCCCCATCACCATTTATGGATATGAGAGCTGGACAGTGAAGAAAGAAGACAGAAAGAAAAGCAACTCAAAGATAAATTGTACAGGGTCTACTCATGTGCAGCAGCAATGACTGATGGAGAGAAGGGGCATGCATTCGTACCAGATCTGTGGCGTGGGGACAGGTGAGTGTATAAACACCCACCAGTCCCCACACCAGCCTGGGGACCAATCCAGGTTGAGCCCCAGGCCAGGAAAACAAGGGCTAAGCCCATGCTTTCCTGGCCTGCCTGCTCAGCTTATACATAAAATAATGGGCCTTTGCAGACTGCCAGAAATAGTGCAAATTGAGTCCACTTTAAGGGTAGGGTTAGGGTTAGGGAATCATGGGAACATGGGACTTTCACCTGGGCCCGTTTCGGCCCCAACTCTCCGGGACCTTGCCTGGCCTTCTGGCGAGCGGCGCGAGGAGGAGGAGGAGGGCGGGACCATCAGGGCCTACAAAAAGGCCCCTTCGAGCCTTCTTTCCCTCCCCAGCGGCAACGAGACTTTCACCTGGGCCTGTCCTTGGTCCCAATTGCTGCTGACCTTGCTTTAGCCATTAGATGGCCTTGAGAAACTGCCTTTCACTGATAGCTGCGTGGGCTTCCATGCAGCTGCGGTGGAAATTACAGACTGGAGTCAGCTGGGTGTCCGCCTTCCCTTCTACATACTGGAGCTGACCATAGTCTGGGAGCGGATATTCAGGTGGTGTGGGGGAGGGGGAGGTATGGCGGCTGCAGAGCCAACAGATGTTACAAAAGGAGGGATCGATGCTTGATATCTATCCCCCCTTCAGTTGGCTCTGCTTCCCAGGATAACTTGGGGAACGTGCCAGCCATTCCACTGACCCTCAATCTGCTCCTTTGCAATGCCAGGTCGGTCAAAAACAAAACACACATCATCCACGACCTCTTGGTGGATGAGGCAGCCGACCTGGCATGCTTCACTGAGACCTGGCTGGGAGATGCCAGCTCCGTGACCTGGGCACAGGCTCTCCCAGCTGGGTACTCAGTTAGTGAGCAGGTGAGGGAAAGTGGGCGGGGGGGTGGTATAGCCTTGGTCTATAGGAACACCTTAACCGTGATCAGAAAGCCTATCCCGAAAACGACGCACATCGAGTGTATGTACCTTAGCCTGAAGACCAGGGATAGTTTGGGGATTCTGTTGGTATACCGGCCACCCCGTTGCTTAACAGACTCCCTAACCGAGCTGACTGCCCTGGTTTCTGAGTTGCTGTTGGAATCGCCCAGACTTTTGGTTCTGGGCGATTTCAACATCTCTCTTGAAACCAGTTTGCAAGATCTAACCGGCGCTGCTCGGGAGTTCATGGACACCATGACTAACATGGGCCTATCCCAATTGGTTGACGGGCCCACACATTGTGCTGGTCATACACTCGATGCGGTCTTTAGTACGGAGCAGGATCATCCGTGGGCAGAGATTAAAAATATCTCCGCCCTGTCATGGACGGATCATTTTCTGATCAGGGCAGAACTAAAGGCTATTGCCCGCCCTCCCGGGGGTGGCGGACCCATTAGAACGGTCCGCCC